>CAMTDV010000021.1:7592356-8804856 GCA_947069175.1 Scalesia atractyloides
CAACTCGTGCGCACTCATCATCAACCAAGACTACGCACCCTCTGTGAGTGAATCTCTACAAATTCCCCGTTTTAATCACGTTTTGGGGTGTATCATGTGTCGTAACATTTCTTTATTTTATTTAAACACTTGTGCTTATATCATTTCGTAATCAAATGTGAATTGCTTGTTGTGTGGTTTATATGTGGATTCAATTTATCATTTCAGTGTACTCATTTCATTAGGCCCATCAGTTCCTCGTGGGATACGGGTTGAGCATCAGGTGCCTCATTAGATCGGCTCCGTTTGATTGAGCCTTGATCTCAGATACATAATCATTCATGTCATATATTCATTCAATGTGGTTTGTGATTAGTTACATATATATATATTTGCTCACATGTGATTTATACACAATTTTCTTTAATAAACAAAATAAGCAATTATTTAAAATGTTTTATCAAGGTTCACTCGCCAACTTTTGTTGACCCAAAATCTCCTCTGTTTTACACATGATACAGGTGATCAAGTTGAGGAAAGAAACGCTTAGGATGGCCTAGAAGAATAAACAAGTTATTGCGTTGGAACAAACATTTAGATTTTTATTGTATTTGTATGAATTTTGTTTGTTGGATATTTAAATTGTAATTTGAATTTAATAAATATGAAACTTCTTAGTAAATATCATGAGCTTTGGTGATAACCCAATCATGCCCCGTCTTTCATTCCGCTGTGGGTCGGGGTGTGACAGATTGGTATCAGAGCTTGTGATTATAGGGATATAGGATAGGTTATTAGACCCTTAGAGCCTATACTATAGTTGATTAGATTTTAATTGTTTATGTGTTACATGCAAAATTCATGATGTTTATATGTTTCATGTTTATTATCACACCCAATATTATGCAAGCACTCTCACAAGTACATGTTAATATGCAATGCTCATCATAGTTCATATCCTCATAACATGTCATATCTATAAAAGCACACACCTCACGATTTCACAATTTCCATGATTCTTTTCAAAGATTTTTGCAATGTTTTCGTGTTTTTAAATCACATCAAAGTGAGTTTTCACGACGGGCATGTAGTAACTGGAAGGGTACGAGTACCGGTAGTCGGAACGTCCTGTCTAGGCTTGGCATTCGTATAAATCCAAAATAAAGGACCAGTTTGCCTACCTGGGGACTAACGATGAGAGTATGAAGGACCTATTAGGCCAAAGCATGCTATACCAAACGTCGTGTGAGCTAACCCCACTTTGAGTTGTCATTGTGTCTACACCTGGACACCCTCCGACCATACATCTTGCAATCATGTTTTACGATTTTCATTCGGGTGGTGCGAGTGTTAACCCGCCGACACCAATATGAATCCTACCAAGCCCAATAGTTATAGGGGCCCACATGACTACACAGGAAATGGTATGGGGGACATTTGGAGGCCCAAACATGAGCAAACCCAAGACATCCTATGGATGTAGTTAAATTATTTTCAGTTATGTTGTTTTCATTCTTTTTACGACACATGACACCTAGGAAATTCGTGAACTCACAATCTTCCTACATATGTTCCTGTAGATGTCGTCTAGACAATTACGTGGAGGTAGAAGGTCAGGAAAGTCAAACGAACGCTTGGCCACGCAAATTGCTAAACAAATGGCCGCAGTGCTTCCTGACATCGTGCTACAAGTTCAGCAAGCACTCATCGCCAATCCCATCAACCCTCCCAACCAAGAAGACCAAAGCGTCGCTAACCCTCCTCCCAAAACCCCCAAATGCACCTACAAACACTTCAAGTCCTGCGATCCCCTAAAATATGAAGGGACTGAAGGTGTCACCGCTCTCCTTCACTGGTTTGAGGAGATGGAAAACACCTTTCTCAATTGCGACTGTCTCGAAGACCATAAGGTACGTTAAGCGACTGGAAGATTGTTTGGGGTAGCCCTTACCTGGTGGAACACGGAAAAGGGTAAGCGAGGTGTTGAAGATGCCATGGCCTTACCATGGGAAGAGTTAAGGGAAATCATGACGAGACGCTTCTGTCCAAGAAGCGAAATCAAAAAGCTAGAAGACGAGTTTCACGCTTTGAAACAAAAGGAAGGAGACCACACTTCATGCAATAAGAGATTTCTCGAGTTGAGCCAGATGGTTCCCAATCTATTCACCCCATTATACCGCCTAATTGAACACTACATTCGAGGCCTCTCTCGAAAATCCAAGATTCGGTTCTAAGCACTTCGCCTGCAACACTGGAAGCCGCAATGGAGTTAGCTACGGAACTCACTGAAAATCGCATTCGAAATGGCAAATTCAAAGATGAGAAGAAGAAAACACCCAGTGAGACCCTAACTCCAAACCACCTAGGTTCATCCTCGAAGTTTGCTGGTAAGAGGAAGCGAAATGGCAAAAACTTTGTTGTCACCCAAACCAACCCTCCCATCACTGCTGCTCCAATCACCCAAGTTGCCCTCCAGCCGCACCCTCCAAAAGGCCATACACTGGCCCACACCCAAAGTGTAACCGTTGTCAATACCATCACCCTCCTGAAAACCCCTGCCAACATTGCACAAGTTGCGGCCGTGCGGGTCACACCATCCAAACCTGCCGTACCCTTCAGTGATTGAACCGCAGTCAACCTCCAACCCAAACACAAAATCAAATGGTGGGCCAAGCCCAACAACCCTTACTTCCACCGCCTGCACAACTCACAGCCCAACCTTACTACCAACCTAACTACCCCATGATGCAACCCATGCGAGCCTGTTTCAATTGTGGGGACGCAAACCACTTCCGGAACATTTGCCCATGCCTAGTGAACATCATCCATGCCCAAGCTCAAGCGAACCGGTAAACCAAGCTAACCAAGCTCCTCCACCTGCTAGAGGAAGAGCTTTCAATATCAATGCCAACCAAGCTAGGGCTGACAACAATGTGGTCAACGGTACGTCTCTCATCAATGGTAGTTATGCATCCATATTATTCGATACCGGTGCGGATAAGAGCTTTGTGTCTTTAGAATTCGAATCTATCCTCGATCAACCTCGTGATAATCTTGTTGAATCTTTGACGGTGGAAGTTGCTGACGGAAAACCCACTTCATTAAATTCTATTATACGCGATTGTACTCTCACCCTAAATGATCACGATTTCCCAATTGATCTCATTCCTATGAAATTGGGAAGTTTCGATGTTATCATCGGCATGGACTGGCTCAGCCGGCATCACGCTGAAGTGATGTGCCACGAAAAATTCATTCGTATTCCTCTCGCCGACGGTCAAACACTACGTATCTTTGGGGAACTCCTTCGAAAGGACTCAAATTGATGTCCTGCCTTCAAGCCCGAAGTTATCTTCACAAGAACTACGTCGCATTTCTAGCTCACGTCGTCAAGAAGGGAGGCAAGGAGAGGAAGCTCGAAGATATTCCAATTGTGAAAGAATTCCCGCAAGTTTTTCCCGACGACGTTTCAGGACTTCCTCTTGTGAGAGAAGTCGAATTTCTAATCGATCTTGTGCCTGGCGCTACACCGGTCGCAAAATCTCCTTATAGGTTAGCCCCATCCGAGATGCAAGAGTTGGCCAGTCAACTGCAAGAGTTGACTGACAAAGGATTCATACGTCCTAGCTCATCGCCTTGGGGTGCACCTGTTCTTTTTGTGAAGAAGAAAGATGGAACGTTTCGCATGTGCATTGATTATAGAGAACTCAACAAGTTGACGGTTAAGAATCGCTATCCACTGCCTCGTATTGATGACCTTCTAGACCAACTTCAAGGCGCCACCTGTTTTTCCAAAATCGACATTCGTTCTGGTTATCATCAGCTTAGAGTGCGCGAAGAAGATATTCCAAAAACTGCCTTCCGAACTCGTTGTGGTCATTACGAGTTCATGGTTATGCCCTTCGGTTTAACCAACGCCCCCGCTGTCTTCATGGATTTAATGAATAAGGTATGCAAACCCTACCTCGACCGTTTCGTCATAGTCTTCATTGACGACATTCTTATCTACTCCAAGTCAAAATCCGATCATGAGCGACACCTTCGACTCATTCTTACACTCTTAAGGACTGAAAAGCTTTACGCTAAGTTCTCAAAATGCGAATTCTGGTTAGGAGAAGTACAATTCCTTGGTCATGTCGTCAATGACAAGGGGATTCATGTCGATCCTTCGAAAATCAAGGCAGTACAGGAATGGCAAGCGCCACGTACCCCTACCGAAGTTAGGTCATTTCTCGGCTTGGCTGGTTATTACCGACGCTTCATTGCCAATTTTTCCCGTATCGCCGTTCCGCTCACGGCCTTGACTCACAAAGGAAAACCCTTCATTTGGGGACCTAAGCAAGAGGAGGCCTTCCAAACTTTAAAGCAAAGGCTTTGTGACGCACCTATCCTTACACTCCCTGAGGGTTGCGATGACTTTGTGGTTTATTGTGACACATCAGGGCAAGGACTAGGCGGTGTATTGATGCAAAGAGGAAAAGTGATAGCCTATGCCTCTAGGCAACTCAAAGTTCATGAGAAGAATTACACCACCCACGACCTGGAACTTGGAGCCGTCGTGTTCGCTCTCAAGATATGGAGATATTACCTCTACAGTACCAAGTGTGAAATATACACTGACCACAAGAGTCTCCAACATATCTTCAACCAAAAAGAGTTGAATATGAGGCAACGAAGATGGGTCGAACTTCTAAACGATTACGACTGCGAGATTCGGTACCATCCTTGCAAGGCAAACGTGGTGGCCGATGCGCTCAGTCGAAAGGGATATGCGAACTCTATTCGTCTTCTATGTTCGCAAATCATAACCGATATCAAGGATCGAATCCGGGCAGCTCAACATGTCTCTGTAACGGAAAATGACGTACGCGATGAGCTGTCTTGTGGAGCTGAACTCAAAATTGAAACCAAATCCGACGGTATTCTATATTATTTAAACCGTATGTGGATTCCCGATCGCGACAACCTTCGTGATTTCCTCATGAATGAGGCACACAAAACATGATACTCTGTACACCCAGGAGCCGATAAGATGTATCAAGACCTACGATACATCTACTGGTGGCCTGGCATGAAAAAGGATATCATTGTTTTTGTTTCCAAGTGCCTTACATGTTCCAAAGTGAAAGTTGAACATCAAAGACCTTCAGGACTTCTAGTCCAACCCGAAATACCTGTATGGAAGTGGGAAAACATAACCATGGACTTCATTACCGGGTTACCTCGCACCTCCAGTGGGTATGACACCATATGGGTAATAATCGATCGTCTTACAAAATCATCTCACTTCATTCCGATTCGCGAGGACTTCAAGAACGAGAAGTTAGCTCGTATCTACACCAACGAGATCGTAAGCCGTCATGGTGTACCGTTAGGCATCATTTCAGACCGTGATGGTCGTTTCACTTCACGAACATGGCGAGCCGTACAAACCGCTTTGGGGACACGGTTAGATCTCAGTACCGCCTTTCACCCTCAAACTGATGGTCAATCTGAATGCACCATCCAAACCCTTGAAGACATGCTTCGAGCATGTGTCATAGACTTCAAAGGGAACTGGGACACTCATCTACCGTTAGTCGAGTTTTCGTACAACAATAGCTATCATTCAAGTATCGGCATGGCTCCTTTCGAGGCTTTATACGGTCGTAAATGCCGATCTCCAATATGTTGGCACGAAATTGGTGAAGCGCAAATCACCGGACCTGAATTGATTCAAGAAACAACCGACAAAATCATTCAAATACGAAACAATCTTCTAGCGGCTCAAAGTCGTCAAAAGAGTTATGCTGACAAACGACGAAAGCCCTTGGAGTTTGACATTGGTGATCAAGTACTTTTAAAAGTATCACCGTGGAAGGGAGTGGTTCGTTTCGGCCAGAAGGGCAAGCTATCACCACGTTACGTAGGACCTTTTAAGATACTCGAAAGAGTAGGTCCTGTGGCATACAAGCTTGACCTACCAGAAGAGCTTAACAGAATTCATCCCACATTCCACGTATCAAACTTGAAAAAGTTCCTCGCCAACGAAAACCTCCATATTCTTCTAGACGACATTCAAGTCGATGAATCGATGCACTTCGTTGAAAGGACAGTGGAAATCATAGATTTCGGTGAGAAGCGTTTAAGGCGAAGTCGTATTCCAATCGTCAGGGTGCGTTGGGAGTCAAAACGAGGACCCGAGTTTACTTGGAAACGTGAAAACTCAATGCGCGAAAAGTACCCGCATCTTTTTCCAGTTACAACTACTACTTAAATTTCGGGACGAAATTTCTAAAAGTAGGGGATACTATAACATTCGTGTAAAACGGTCTTCGAAAACCCGCACCATTGTTTTTTACTAATCTAGTGCGTATTTAATATTGTCGTATTTCTTAAAAATTTTGTCGATATTAACAGAATTCATAACTAGAATAAATAAAACCCTAATTAATAAATAAAACATCAATAAATAAAAACCATAATTTATTTTTTAAATTAAGCTATAAAATTAATTTTACAAAATGAAAGGAGGGAAACCGGGATCGAACCCGGGCATCCTGGACTTTCACACACACTCCGCACCACTGCTCTACACGCACAATATGTGCTAGATCTCATACATCAAAATATACGTATTCATGCGGAATAGAACCGGCAAGGGCAACAAACCTCCTCGCTGGAGATCTCGCCGCATACGCGTTTTCCTTCAAATCAACAGCTGTTCAACAACTATTTTGGGCAAACTCAAATCAAGACGCGCCGACCTTAATCTTAGTCGGTAATTGAAATCGCGACTCTCCTATAAATACCCCACTGCTGGGAATTGCAAACTCGCTCCTTTCCTTTGAAACCTTTGCTCTCACTCTTAAATCCCTCCGTCGCCGGAAGCTCGACTCGCCGGAACTCAGCAGGTCGCTGGAAAACCGCCTCCTCGCCGGCTCTGTTCATACGGTACACCTCTTCTACTATTCTTTTTAAATTTCACCTAATTAACATCATATACGGTCGATCATCAGCAAAAATCAGAATGAATAAGAAAAATAAAAAAACTATTCAGGCGGGTATAAGTTCTGGTTTAATTTTAAAACGAAGAAGACGAAGTGGGTTAAGTGTTTTTATGTAATTAAAACGGTTGTTTTAAACGGGTTAGACATACAGTCCAGTGGTAGACTGTGTGTAAGCACAATATACACGTCCACGGTTCGAATCTGGTTCCCTACCGTATCGCTGTTATATAAACAGTTTTTGTTTTGATAAATTATATCTAGCCGTAGTATGTATATAAAAATAATAAGAAAACAAGTTTCATCCGGTTAGACACCCAGCCCAGTTGGTTGGGCTGGGTGCATCACACCGTCAAGGTCTCGGGTTCGAGCAATTTGGCACGCACCGGTATGATTACTGAAACCTTATTGTAAATTTAATTAAATTAGAAATATTTTAAAGTGTGTATAAATATAATTAAAATCCAGAATATGTCGGGTTAGACACGTAGCTCAGTTGGAAGAGCTGTGTGCACGTGAACGTGAGGTCCCGGGTTCGACTCTATACACGCGCATACCAACCCCCCAGTGACCCGGTCTGACAGTCAGCCTGTCAGACTCTGACAAATATTTTTTTTTATTTTACTTAATAATTTATTAATTTTATAGATATATTAAAAGAAAAGCTTATAAAAAAATACCTAAAATACAAAGGTTTAAAATATTAATAAAAAATCACAAAAATAAACTTAAAAATCTAAACAAAGGTTTTTAATCAAAAGTTAGTTATTTATTTATCAAGTTATCGCGTTGTTATTTTAGGTTAGTATTATTTCGTCGGTCAAATTCTCAACTCGTGCGCACTCATCATCAACCAAGACTACGCACCCTCTGTGAGTGAATCTCTACAAATTCTCCGTTTTAATCACGTTTTGGGGTGTATCATGTGTCGTAACATTTCTTTATTTTATTTAAACACTTGTGCTTATATCATTTCGTGATCAAATGTGAATTGCTTGTTGTGTGGTTTATATGTGGATTCAATTTATCATTTCAGTGTACTCATTTCATTAGGCCCATCAGTTTCTCATGGGATACGGGTTGAGCATCAGGTGCCTCATTAGATCGGCTCCGTTTGATTGAGCCTTGATCTCAGATACATCATCATTCATGTCATATATTCATTCAATGTGGTTTGTGATTGGTTACATATATATATTTGCTCACATGTGATTTATGCACAATTTTCTTTAATAAACAAAATAAGCAATTATTTAAAATGTTTTATCAAGGTTCACTAGCTAACTTTTGTTGACCCAAAATCTCATCTGTTTTACACATGATACAGGTGATCAAGTTGAGGAAAGAAACACTTAGGATGACCTAGAACAATAAACAAGTTATTGCGTTGGAACAAACATTTAGATTTTTATTGTATTTGTATGAATTTTGTTTGTTGGATATTTAAATTGTAATTTGATTTTAATAAATATGAAACTTCTTAGTAAATATCATGAGCTTTGGTGATAACCCAATCATGCCCCGTCTTTCATTCCGCTGCGGGTCGGACTGTGACAACTTCTTTATACTAACACACACATATATATACATACACACACATTTTAATATATATTATATATATAGAGGCCCATCCATACACCCTAGGTCTATCCTCTTTAGGCTCATCCCCGCACTCACTTATGTGGACGCTTACGTGACGGATCATCTTTTGAGGACTACCTTTCTCCACACCTTTAATCTAAGATATAGTCAGCTTGGGGAAAGAAAAAGACAGTGGGGATACATGTACTACTTCACAATTTTTATTAGGGTGATAACTTTATTGACTTGGTGAGAATGTCAAATTATAACATTTTTGCTGAGCTTCCATGCATGAACGAACGAGCAAGAGGACAAAGTCAGCCTATCATACAACTGTTGATCAAGCAAAGACGTCTTCACCACGGGCACGCGGTTTACCTCAAAACACTATATAAGCCTCCTTCATGCCCTTTTATTTGCATTCCATCTTCCGACCCAATATCATTAGTTCCATTTTTTTTTCAAATGGCTTCCCCAAATATTATTACAGCTATCTTCTTCCTACTAATTCTTTGTGTTACAAACAATACACCATGTGAAGCACAGTTATCTTCTACATTCTATGACGCTTCATGTCCCAGTGCACTACGTACAATCAGGACATCCATCCGAACAGCCATATCTCGTGAGCGTCGCATGGCAGCTTCTATCCTCCGTCTCCACTTCCACGACTGCTTTGTTCAGGTACCATTTTAACCATGTATATGGTCACCTTAGCTGCCAGATACAAAAAATATAATAATAATCATTTGTAATGATTTTTGTAACATTTGATGCAGGGTTGTGACGCGTCAATCTTGCTAGATGACGGTCCTTCAATCGTAAGTGAAAAGAATGCGTTGCCTAATAAAGGTTCGGTAAGAGGTTATGAAGTCATAGAGGCAGCAAAATCTGAGGTTGAAAAACTTTGTCCTGGAGTTGTATCATGTGCGGATGTACTAACCGTGGCTGCCCGTGATGCCTCAGAAATGGTTGGTGGTCCATCATGGTCTGTGAAGCTCGGAAGAAGAGACTCAACCACGGCTAGCCTTGTTCTAGCAGAAACCGGTGCTCTACCTAGTTTCAAAGCATCTCTAGACTCACTTATTTCCACCTTTCGTGATAACGGGCTTAGTGCCAGGGACATGGTTGCATTATCAGTTGCTTATTTACCTTATGTGCAAAACTATGCATCAATTAATATATATTTTGTACGTTGTACAAAATCAAGGTGTGTGCTATTATTGAAGATGTGATTAATGTAGGAGCTCATACAATTGGACAAGTTCAATGCTTCTTATTCCGTGATAGGATATACAACAACGGATCAGATATTGATGCAGGATTTGCTAGCACGCGTAGACGTGGTTGCCCTATCAACGACGGCAACGGAAATCTTGCACCGCTCGATTAGTGACACCTAATTCGTTCGACTACAATTACTTCAAGAACTTGATACAAAAGAAGGGTCTTCTTGAGTCTGATCAAGTGTTGTTTAGCGGTGGATCAACAGACAGCATTGTTAGGGAATATAGCAATAATCCTTCAAAGTTCAAGTCGGATTTTGCAGCTGCAATGGTGAAGATGAGTGAAATCAGGCCTTTAACAGGTCAAGAAGGAGTCATACGAAGAATTTGTGGTGCTCTTCCCTAGTTATTTTGAATGTCATCAAGATCTTTTTTTATTACTTGGAAAATTACACTTTTAATCATATCTTTTTAAAAAATCAAAATTTATTACCAAACCAGAAAACTGTAAAGAAAAACACCTTCAATAGTCCATTACACTGTTTGTATTGTTTGCATCGTGTTAAAGAGAAATTTGTTGTTCAATGAATAAGAAGTGTGGGTATAATTCTCTATTATAAATTTATAATAATTACTACGATTTTAGGATTTTAGTTAAGATTTAGCCTTTGCTAATTTGTTTGAGATATATTTACATATGATATAATCATTCTCGGTGCAATTTATAATATGTATGTTGAATTGTAATCAATGGAGAATATTGTTTTTTTTTTTACTTACTGATTATTTAATTTAAATTATATACCGTGTGCATGTGGTTTAACAAATGAAATACTTTGAATTTGTTTGATTTGAATTAAAATAATAAAAGTAATTTTAGTATAAATAAATAAACTTTAAAACCCATATGATAGGCAAAAATGATACAACAAATAATTCAGACTTCACTAAAAAATTCCTTGTACACTACATTGGTTGTCTTATTTGTAATATTCCTATTGTTATCTAAGTTGAATGTTTAATGGTCTTTATTAAAACTAAAATTAATCGTGCATAAAAAGAAAGTTGAATATACATACTACATAAGTCTAATGACAAAGTGAAATTATCTCAGCTCGTTTGTCGCTCAGCTGACGCATCCCCTTACCATATGGAAGTATACATATACATTCTCGCCCATAAAAACAACCAATTAAAAATGATTAATTTATATAAATAACTAACAATAAAAAAATTCAAAAAAGTTCTAAACAAAATAATCCCATAGGGATTATGCCTACCAACTTTAGTTCTTATTTTGTATTTTTATTTGTATTTTTACATTAAAAGTCTAAAACGTTAGTAAAGCCATTAATTATATATGCTTATTTTATTTATTCAATTTTATTAATCTCTGCTATAAAGACACGATAAATATAAATAGAAAACAAAAAGGTAAAAGATAAAGTTCATGGATTAAAATAATGTATTTTTATTTAAATCTTATTAACAAATATTATCTGTATCTCTATATCTATTTATTTATTTAGGGTGTACCTATTGGCACACCAATGTGCCTATTTGCACACCAAACCCTACCTTTACATACGCTGCGTATAGACCTATACGCAGCGTATAGGGTTACCCATATATGCTGCGTATAGAGCTATACGCTGCGTATAGTTTCCATGTGTTTCAGAGCCGTATCACCAATCATTGCACAGAAAACTAGGATTTATATACGCTGCGTATAGGTCTATACACAGCGTATATAAACCATCATAATTTTTGGGGTCATTTAGATGGGTTTGAAGCATCAGTTTTTCATAAAGTTCATATATGCTGCGCATCGGTCTATACGCAGCATATATAAAGGGTTTTTTTAAGAAACATTTAGACCATATTAATCATTTTAGAAAAGTTTTATAAAAATATAAGTTTTCTATTTTAAATAAATTAAAAAATAGTATTTCTTACAAACTTCTTTATACAACATTAATTATTATTATACAATAAATATAGTATAAGGCTCGTATAGAACTACAGATGTAGTATTGTAAGCATATACGATACTTATACTACACTCTACGATACATATGATATAACACCTTTATAGGCCTATAGGTATAGTATAGGCTCGTATAGTATAGGCCTATACGACACCTAAACTACACATATAGTCATATACGAAAGCTATACTACACCTATAGGCCTACGTGGGACCTATACTACATCCATAGGCCTATACGAGACCTATAAGCCTATACGGGACCTATACAAGACTTATACTGCACCTATAGGCCTACGTGGGACCTATACTACATCCATAGGCCTATACGAGACCTATAAGCCTATATGGGACCTATACAAGACTTATACTACACCATATAATAAGATATTGTACGATACTACATATGTATGCATATATGAGACGATGCTACACATATATGCCTATACATGACTTATACTACACTATAAGATACGATAGGATAGGATATGATACAATATTATATTACACGTATAAGCCTATACGAGATTTATACACATAGATACGATACTACATCAGTTCTATACGATATGATACGATACGATACTATAGGATACGATATAACACCCGTATAGGCCTATAGGCATATACAAGACCCATAGGGAACCTATACGAGACTTATAATATACACTATACGATATGGTACGATGCAATATGATACGATACTATAGGATACCATATAACACCCATATAAGCTTATAGGTGTATCATAAGTCCTTTATTGGCCTAGAGGTGTAGTTTAGGTCCCGTATAGGCACATACAAAACCTATAGGGAACCTATACGAGACTTAAACTATACACTATACGATACGATGCAATACGATACTATAGGATACCATACAACACATGTATAAGCCTATAGGTGTATCATAAGTCCTTTATGTCCCTATAGGTGTAGTTTAGGTCTCGTATAGGCCTGTAGGCACATACCATACCTATACGAGACTTATACTATACACTATACGATATGATACAAAATCATACTACATCCATAGGCCAATACGAGGTTTATACTAGACTTATACTATACGATACTTAAAAATATTTTTTTTAAATACTTACAATAGAACTTTGCTAAAAAGATAAATAATGTATATCATCGTTTCTTAAAAAAAATACCATTTATATACGCTGCATATAGACCTATACGCAGCCTATATAAAGGGTCAAAAACACAATTTTACCCCTGCTTTAGGGTGCGTATAGCCCCCTAAACCAATGGTAAAATGGTATTTTTTACCCTACGCAGCGTATAGGCCTATACGCGGCGTATATAAAGGGTCAAAAAGACCATTTTACCCATGAAGTGGGGGCTATATGGAGTCTAAATCAGGGGTAAAATGGGTTTTTTGACCCTTTATATATGTTGCGTATAGGTCTATACGCAGCATATATAAAGGGTCAAAAAACCCATTTTACCACACAATTTTACACAGATTTAGGGTTAAAAAAACCATCCTTTATATATGCTGCGTATAGAGCTATACGCAGCATATATAAAGGGTCAAAAAAACCCTTGTTTTAGGCTGCGTATAGCCCATAACCGAAGGGTAAATGGTCTTTTTGACTCTACGCAGCGTATAGGCCTAGACGAGGCATATATAAAGGGTCAAAAAGACCATTTTACCCCTGCTTTAAGGGCTATACGCAGCCTAAATCAAGGGTAAAATTGTATTTTTGACCCTTTATATATATGCGTATAGGTCTATACGCAGCGTAAATAAAGAGTTTTTTTTAGAAACATTTAAACAATATTAATTATTTTAGAAAGTTTTATAAAAAAGTAAGTTTTCTATTTTAAATAAATGAAAAAGTATGTATTTCCTACAAAGTTTTTTATACAACATTAATCATTATTATACGATATATATATATATATATATATATATATGTATAAGGCTCGTATAGAACTATAGATGTAGTATCGTAGGCATATAAGATACTTATACTACACCATACGATACGATACAATACGATACGATATGATATAACACATGTATAGGCCTATAGGTGTTGTATAGGCTCGTATAGAACTATAGATATAGTATCGTAGGCATATACGAGACTTATACTACACTATACGATATGATATAACACCCGTATAGGCATATAGGTGTAGTATACGTCTCGTATAGTATAGCCTATACGACACCTAAACTACATATATGATCCTATGTGTGACCTATACTACACCTATAGGCTTACGTGGGACCTATACTACATCCATAGGCCTACGTGGGACCTATACTACATCCATAGATCTATACGAGACCTATATGCCTATACGACATACTATACTACACCATATGATAAGATACTATACGATACTACACCTATAGGCATATACGAGACCATACTACACGTATATGCCTATACATGACTTATACTACACTATACGATACGATACGATAGGATACTACACGAATAGACCTATACGAGATTTATACTACACTATATGATACGATACTCCATCCGTAGGCCTATAGGAGACTTATATTATATACTATACGAGAGAATACCTAGCAATGTTTTTACTACATTATACGATACAAAAGGATACAACGTACAGGCCTTATACGAGATTTACACGACACTATATGAAACGATACTCTATCCATAGGCCTATACGAGACCTATATTATATACTATACGATAGAATACCTAAAAATGTTTTTACTACATTATACGATACGAAAGGATACAATATTATATTACACGTACTGGCCTTATACGAGATTTATACTACACTATATGATACGATACTACATCCATAGGCGTATACGAGACCTATATTATATGTACTTACGATAAAATACTTAACAATGTTTTTTATTTATTTATTTTTTTAAATTATTTATTATAAAAGTTTGTTAAAACGATAAACAATGTATCACAATGTTTCTTAAAAAAAACCTTTATATACGCTGCGTATAGGTCTATACGCAGCATATATAAAGGGACAAAACACATCATATCAGAGATTCTCTTAGAAATTGAAAAAGGTGGGCTATACGCTGCATATAGACCTATACGCAGCATAGGTAAACCCTAAGTGTGCAAATAGGCAGGGTTGGTGTGCAAATAGTCTGGGCCTTTATTTATGATAAAGGATAAAAAGATGACATTCATGGATTAAAATAATATATTTTTTCTTTGAATCTTGTTAACAAATATTATCTATATCTATTTATTTAGACAAGAAATAATAATTGAGATCAATTCGTAGAGCGTCATGTTCCCTCATGAGATTTAGTTTATTATATGTATAGATACATATTTATAAAGCAATAGTTGTCAAATTTTATTTACCTTACGATTCTACTATTCAATATTCAATTTAGTAGTGTTTTACATATGTTTGTACCTTATATATTTACTACACAACCTCATGCTTTCTTTCCGTTCTTTCTCTAAAGCAAGCTCTTTGTCTTCTCTCATGTTAAAGACCTTCAATAGTCTATTACACTGTATGTATTATTTGCATCGTCTAAAATAAAATTTTATTGTTCAATGAATAAGAAGTGTGGGTTTCATTCTCTATTATAAATTAATAAAGTTACTGCGACTTTAGGTTTTTACTTCTTTTTTTTTAACGGTAGATCAACTGGATTTCCAGCTGACTCCAAAGGGCCAGCATATGCTGTTTAAACCCCTCACCCCAAGTTCGAATCCCTCCCAGAGGTGCTCTCCCATATTTACATAATTTGCACTTAGTAGGAATCAAACTGAGACCTCCCTAAAAGGAAACCATTTAGTGAAAAACCGCCTGACCAACTGGGCTATGCACTTAGTGGATTTCCAGCTTGCTTTAGGTTTTTAGTTACCTTTTAAGATTTAGCCTAGCTATTTTGTTTGAGATTTATTTGCATATGATATGATCATTCTCCGTGCAATTAATAACGTATATCCTAAATTGTAGTATTGCAGCACCGATTTCGTGCTAAAGTTTTATTTAATCACGTGTTTATTTATTGAGAACGTAGTTTTTTTTTTTGTACTTACTAATTATCTCATTTAAATTATAGATACTTATAAAGCATTAATTATCAAATTTTGTTTCTAGTTAACTTAGCCATTTACTACATAACCCCATGCTTTCCTTTTTCTCTCTCTAAAGCATTAGAGAGTAGTGCATAAACCGGGTTCAAACGCATTTGGTGTTAGATTAAAAATATTGAAACCGGGTTGGTTAAAATCGGGTTAGGTTCTAACCGGGTTAGGAGACCAGAGAACTGACCCTATGAAACTGTTTTCGATTGGGTTGGAACCTGGTTGGGTTCTTGAACCGGGTTCAGCCCTATTTCCTCAACTCCATTAATATTAAAATCAAAAAAGTAATAATAAACATAAATAACTTGAAAATTGTTACTTTATTTGTTTTTTAATAGAATAAGAAAACAGCTCAACAACGGACGTTGAGCTTAGACCACTGAACGTTGATGTTTATGTGTATAAGTGCATTTGCTTGTTAATACGAGGTGTTAAGTGCTGTGTGATAGCTATGCGAACATCATTGAACGTGTCACATGTTATGAGATGTACACATGCACATAATCACACGAACGAACAACTAAGTGTCAACATGTATGCATATTACGTAGTAGTATACGTGTAGAATCAATGTGACTTATGTGAACAATAACTAACGATGAAACGGTAACCATATCAGTATGTGGTTGACCACACTTAACTCTTGTCACTAAAATTCTAGCTGAACAAATCTAAGATGAGTTCCCAACTTTACTAAAAGCATGCAATTCCTGGTTTTGAAATTACATTATCCCTGGTTTGGCACCACACTTATATTCCTCGACTAGAATATGAAAACTTAAATACTCTAGTTTAATTTCATGTCTATAAAGGATTAAACGTAACATCTATCTTGAAATTTCCTATTCTTCATACCGATTAGTTGTCGGGTTGGCAAAAGGGGTGTTAGTTGATAGCGTTATTAGGTTTGACAAAACCTCACACCGTGTTGAGAGCTGGTGTGCACTTTTGACCTTTAACTATTGCATCAATGCGGATAGTCATTGATGCGAAGGGCACAAAAACTTACTACGTCAGTTTCGGTATTACTCGTGTAGTTACTTAACAGTGGGTTAGCTACCCATGACATTCTTTTAAAACATTGTATTTAGAACTTACTTTTGTTGAACTAAAACTGTGAACTCGCCAACTTTATGTGATACACTTTAGCATGCTTTGCAGGTCGTTAGGTACAGCACACATGGGAACGGGAAGCTTGGAGAGTGTGATGGTTTTAATGAACTGTTTTCATTATTTATGCTGAACATTTATGGTTTTTGACTTATGTCTAGATTTTGTACTTTTGTTTCCGTTGTTAACTTAGACTTATGTTTTAAAACCCTTAAAACTGATATTACTATTCATGTTGAATGTGGTAGTTAAACGTTTTACTATTAAGATTTAAATGGTTCAACATGATTAGTAGCTTGATCCTGGAATGTCACGCGTCTTACGATAAAACCCCGCATGTGGAATTTAAGGGTGTGACACTAGAAGTTTTTGGGTAAACGGAACTTAAATATACCTAAACAGAGAACAAAGGATGTCCGTTGCTGAAAGTTAACATCAATCGGAAGGCCGGTGATATTTCAGAGGCAGAGGTAGGATGGGGTAGGGGCGGAGGCGGGGTGAGTTGGGGGAGAAACAGAGGGGTAGTCTTGGAGAGAGAAATATGAATGGCTTCAAAATGAATCCAAACAACAAATAAAGCAATAATGAATACCCTAACAATTTACAACCCATAAGCAACGAAAAACAGCCAAAATAGCGAAAAATAGATGCCGCTTTTTTTTGACCATCAAAAAATAGATTTATTGCAACCCAACAGAACAACCGAATCCTCTTAGCAATAAGCTAAGGAGGGCCCAGCAACATAAACACCAGAAAGAAAAAAAATACAACAGGAGTAACATCAGGTCCTACCCAAAACCCAAGCAAATGAAGTTACATCAATTCTCCATGCTAAGACCTGTACTATGGCTTCTTTGCAGCATCTACCAAATGGAGTTACTTCTTCTAAAACCGATAAAGGCGAGACAAACTTTCTGTTGAAAACTGTCTTGTTGCGATTGCGGCTGATCCAAATACTCCAGATTGTCAGCATGAGAATGGCGTAAACTATCTTCTTCTTTTTCGAATCTATGTCCAAATTCAGCCCATGATTAAGAATTGAAACCACACACTAGAATGCACCCGATGAAGGAACATTCAGCCATCTACAAACCATCCACCACACTGATTTCGCGAAGGGGCACTTGACAAGAAGGTGGTCAGCTTTTTCGTTGATTATGCCACACATCGGGCATGGCCATCACCGTACGTCAATGCCATAGCCGCGGGAATTTTACCGGTTGTGGCGCTCCATACAAAACAATTCACCTTCGACACCACGATCTTACTCCAAATGAACTAATTTAGAATCCCCCTGAGTCGCTACTTTTCTTTGGCTCTTGCCTAACCTGCTTAACCGAGAAGTCTACAATCCGATCAACAGACCTCCACCTCTAAGCATCACTTTCTTCCTTCAAGGGCTGCTGAGACAGAACATAATACATGGCATTCCACTCAAACAATAATGTGCCTTCTTGTAGTCTTTAGAAACTTCAACCAATGAGATGGCACTAACAAAACACATGATTAGTAGCACTCCCATTCACGAATTGCCAAATGTTGACGCAAACACTTGTATATAAAACAATCGTGTTTAGTTACAAAATATAATCTCATTTTCTCTTTTAGTTTTTTAAATTTGGCATAATGTAGCAACCATTATAGGTTATAGCATAAAAACATAATTTAAAGAAAATTAAAAAATAAGCGGGTCAACCTGAACCCAAGATTCAACGAAACCCGTTTAGCCTAGGGATGAGCATATGGTACCTCATACCGGTACCGAATTTTCGGTACCGATTTCTTTGTACCGAATCGGTACCCACTTTTTGGCATTTTCGGTACAAGTATTTTACCGAATTTTACCCTTGAATAGTGGTACCGTACCGAACATTTTCGGTACCGGTACCCAAATTTGGTGATTTTTACCGGGAAATTCGGTACTGGAACCGAGCTCATCCCTAGTTTAGACCGAACCCAACCTCGCAACTTTCGTGTTAGGTTTCTCGTGTATTCCATGTCAGCTATGATAAAAAATTTATTTGATTTTCAACGATGCTCGCTGAAATAGGTTGACCACACTGCATGGCAAAAAGCAAGAATTTCAAAAGTACGGCTTGGCACTTTATTAGTATCCTTTTCTAGTTCGATATCATCACTCAGCCCACCAACTCCAGAAAGCTCCTGGAGATTAAAGCATAAGTTTTTATGTAACATATTATTTAGCACTATAAGATTAAAGCAAGAATTTCAAAAGTACGGCTTGGCACTTTATTACCTACTTGCTAAGGTTAAAATAACTTTTTATGGAACATATTATTTATCACTACAAAATTACCTTGTCTAGAGTAGATGACCTTTATAAACTAACCACAATTTACATTAGAATGGTGCTTGTTGGTAAACAATATTGTTGTACTAGCATTGGGAAACACATGTATAAGTTCATGGTTACAATAAAGTCACTTAACTATTTGTAAAATGTATTTTGTTCAACTTTAAAAATCTCAAAGATATGAAAGATCAAAGTATGGGGAGCCAAGTTGAAAATAAAAGAGTACCAAGATTATATTGCAAAAGATTAAAAGCTTAGGGTAATAAAATAAATCAAAGGGGTTAAAATAGAATGATGAAAACTTTTAGCTAGAAGTGAAAAACCAAATTTCTTTTGAAAATCCCATGCATTTGGTACAAAATAACAAGCACAAATAGTTGCTAATTAATAGATTGGGAATTTTATATTAAAATAACATATGGCATCTTCCTAAATTCCTCTCTTATGTCGAAACATCCAATTTTCCACTCTTATATACACCTTCTCTTCTAAAAATACATATTCTCTCTCATACGCCATTCTCCATCGACCATATTCTTTCAAAAAAATCACTCTCTCTACCATATCAGACACCTCTTCTTAAACTCCTTAAAACTATCCTTTTGAATTGATGGACTTTGGAAAAATATTATTATATACGAATAATTTAATATATAAATATATAATTGAGAAAGGGCATTCAGTGTAGAAAGAAAGATAAATCGAGATCCAGGAAAAATGTCTATCATTTGTTTTGATTATAATATGTAGGATGATTGTGTAACAATCGTCCAACTCTCTTCAAACAGATAAGCAAAACTATTTTTTTAACAATGAAAGTCACTTTACTCCTGCTGCTAAATTACACCAATTTAATCTTAAATATATCTCATGCCAGAAATTGTACCCTAAACTTCTCTCGAAAAAGCAAAAGCCTCTACCACCCGCCAAAGATGGAATGGCTGATAACGCCTTTAATACAACTCCAACAATGCATTCGGTAGCTCTTTACTTTGAACGTTAAATTTAGCCATGTCGATGCATACACATACAATTGAGTGTCAGTAAAGGTAATAAATTAATTAATTGGCATACAATGTTTTTAAAATAAAAAATACTATATTTTAATACAGTAGATTTTAAATATTATGTTGTATGAAACTAAAAGTAAAATTAAAAATACTATACTTAAATACATATATTAATTAGCTATTTATTATTGACATATGGTAACGGATATAGGCACTTAATACTTAAGATTGTCAACACACTTATACATGCACAATATTATGAATGAATCTTTGTTGTGATTAAACTTAGTAAAACAACATAGCAATAGTAGAATAGAATGAAGCTTGTTTGCATCCTTTTGTTACTAATTGTTACAACTACCACTACAGTTACATGTGATATACTATATTATAATTTTTTTCTATTTCTTTTTATATATGTTTAATATCATATAAGCTAATAATTGTTATGTGTTAGGTGATGACGTGGACGCACCACCATTCAAGGTATGCGAATACATTTTTCCAGCGGTTGATTGTTATGCCGTTGTTTGCGGTGGTGGTTGTACGGAGTTGAGGGGGAATATGGCTCTTGGGGAATGCATAAACAACAATACGCAATGTCGTTGTCGATGGAGGTGTTAAATATTTTTTACAGCCTCTTGTGATTAAATCTATCTCTTTGATTGTTCCTTTTGAAATAATCATAATAAGAGTATCATCTAAGTTGGAGTATATGTGTTATAGTGAATGTGAAATGTAAAAAAAAGGTTTAAAAAAGTTATGTGCTTTAACACTTCCGTTGTGGACGAACTTGTAACTAGAATTCTAAGCATGTCATAGTCTAGTGTTTGTACATATTAAAACACAAGGATGGAAAAAAAAATTAGTGTATAGAGTGTTAAAAATAAACAATGCATAAACTAGTGTTTATACATATTAAAATACCATAAGATGCCAGTTTTATGTATTATGTATAAATACACCAACTAAACACTAAATTTAGGTTTTAAAGGTTCTAAAGTGGTTAGTTAGGGATATGATCCAATGTGAACCTTAAACACATGGGCATTAGCCTCAGGTGATCACTTACATCAGTACACCCCCTAAAACATCACATCATGTACCCAAAGAATCTTATCATCACACCATACCCACCTCTCCCACTCCCATTGGCTCTCTCTCTCTCTGTCTCTCTCTCTCTTTGTTCCCCTTAAAACAGAAAAAACAAGAAGCAAAACACACACCACACTCCCAAACTTCACTTAAAGTTCTCTAAAGAAACTGTTAGCAATCTTCATCCTTTCATCATCTTTATAAAGTATTTCTTCAAGTTTTGAAGCATCCACAAACTTCCAAGTCATGAAAGAACTTGGGAATGCTTCAAAACTTTCAAGAAAACATACATGTAGAACACTTTTATGTGAAGAAATCCATGTTATTATTTTATTTGATGATATTGTATATTTAGTGGCCAAAATTGTTAAGAAGATGTTGTGATAGAGGAGAATATATAATACATGTTGTTAGATCGCTCCTAAGTAGCTCGAGAAACCTAATTTGTATCCAAATGTCCAAATAGGAGGAAACTAAGTGACATGTTAACCATATAACAAGAATTACTCATTAATTGTCAGTTTATTGATCAAAATTCATATACATTCGAGTTCCAGATCCAACAGAGCTTCGCCTTTAAGTGTGCAAAAGTTACAAATGAGAAACCATGAGGCACATATTTATAATGTGTCAAGTTCGCTTGGGGAGGACACAAGTTCGGGCGAACTTGTTGAACAAGTTCGGCGAACTTGTTCACTCATTACTTCCAGACGAACTTGATCACCTATTTACATAAATACTCCGTTTTCTAACGTAATCTCATCTATTCTAAACAGACTCGATACAAGACTAAGACATAGACATACTGTACTAACAGACTCCCCCTTGGATATCGTCTTCGTCTTGATCAGTCTTCAAAAGCTCTATCTTCAAATCTCTATCTGCATTGCCCAAAGAAATTCTTATACGGTTTCTTTCTTCTCTCTTGAGCAGGAATCGGCGTTTGATCAGTAGGTGGCACCTTGGTCATAAACTGAAAACGTCTAAGTCTCGCCTCCCTAGTCTTTTTATGAAAACTTTCAAGACGCCTTTCTTCTTTTAAAAACTCTTCACGTTATAGCTCTCTCCATCTTGATTCCCACATTCTTCCAGAATTTACGCCGTGATCGTAGCAAACATTAACGATCCCTTGATACTGCTTCGCCTGTACCTCTTCACGCTTCTCATAACAAATCTTATTAAAGAATAAACATCGAATATCCTCCCTTGAATAGTTCACTAGCCACATAGGGTCTAGTATGCGTATTGTTCTCCATAATCCCCAAAATCCTTCTTTTTGTAGAACTTCAGCTGACCTTTCTTTTGTAATATCCAAATGTTCTTCAAACCTCAACACTATAACTGCTTCACACGTCGCTAGATCAACTTGCCACCATTTGAACAAAGGATAGAAATCTTGCTCGATTGGCATAAGTGGCATATTCTTCATTGCACGCGGACGTTTCATAATCAACGTTATATCTTTCTCACATGTCTGCTTGTTAGTTTTGATTCGGAGTTTAGGTATAAACGGCTTCCAGTATTTGAATCCTTGAGTCGCTTCAAACTTTATCATTTTCCATAATAAATGATCAATAAACTTCATTTGGTAACTTACGTTCCTCGTTTGCACTAGTTCCTCCACATCCTAATAAGGTAGCGTACTGAAATCTGCCAAGTATCGAAAGTATTGTACGCCAAATTCACGTTTGATGGCGTAAACATTCAACTCTTTTAACCACCCTCAGCTTAGGATATCACCAAATGACTTGTCTGCGTCTCTGGTAAAGAATGCTAATGGTCGTCGAAACTTTATTTCTTTAGGCATTTCTTTAAACCAAGATTTCTTTGCTTCAACAATCTCAGTTTTAGTCATTGGCTTCGAAAACTTTTTCCTTCACGAACAGACTCTGCAATCTTTTCTTTTAACAAGTCTTCGTTCAGCTGTTCGTACATCTCTTCAAACGTAGGAAAACTATCAGTATTCAAACCAACATACTTTTCTGCTTCATCCTTTTCATCGTCTGATCTATCTTCGATAATAACTCTATCATAATCATCAGCATCAGATCTTCGTTTGTAGCAGTACTTGTTTGGTTCAAATGTATCAATGCTCACAATTTCTTCTTCAAAATCAAAATCAAAAGTTTCGGCATCAACATTCAGTAGCTTTGCAAGATCTTCTTTCGTCATGTTGTGAACAAACTCTCCTTCTTCAACATTGTGCACTAACATAAGTACTAGCGGTTTTGCAGGCATAGCAGCAACAGGCATTGCAACAATCGCATCAATCATATCTTCATATGTTTGCCCTGCTTCCTGATTGCTCCCCCTTACTTTGATCTTCCATCATATTCACATCGTCGTTCAGTAGAGAAGAAAAATCAAACTCATCAGACACTTTAGCATCAATAACCTTCAATCCAACACCACCCTGACCATCATCATTATCATCATTGTTGTCAGAATCATCTTTTGGATCATCCACAGGCTCGTCTTCTTTATCTTCATCCTCAGCTTCATCATCGTCCTTCTGTTCAGTTTCTTTCTCTGGAATAATCTCGGACTCAGAAGCTTTTGATGCATCAACTGTTTCAGACACAATCTCTTCTGTTGTTATGGGAACACCATCAATCACATTCTTTCCTTTGCCCTGTGCTACAAGCTCTTTTTTTTCTTTTTCTTTCGCTTCTTGCACATCTAATCGTTCATATTCTTCCTTGAAATTAATCCCCAGACTGTTAGATAAAACTTTTTGCAATCTTGTGAACCTTTTATCATTCAATTCTCTTTCAGATTGTAACTCAGCAATCTCTTTCTGCAATCTTTCATTTGCATCCTGCAGACTTTCGATCAACGCTTTCAAATACCCACGATCACCTTCTAAAAACTTCACTTTGTCGCTCGAAATTTCTTTTTCAACTTGCTTTGATTCAATTTTTGTTCGAGAGCAACTTTCTCAGCTTCGTCTTTGATAGTCTTTCTTCTAGTACTTTGACTCTTTTCTCTAATTCATCAACATAGAATTCTGGAAAGAAATCATTCAAATCTTCCAACGAAACAGCTCTTCAGGAATACTTCCAAATAGCTTTGACCTCGGAGTTGTCTTTGGCGTAGACTTTGGTGTACTCTTCGGTGTGAGCAGTGAAGTGTGAACAAGAATCTCTTTCAGAATAGAACTTTCAGGCTGCGATGTTGTCAGAGGTTCTTGAGACTCAATAATAGGAATATCAAGCAAAACAGACGCAGGAGGTTCTTGTGTGACTCCTGGTTGCTCAGTGGTCTCCGAAATGATATGAACCGCATCAGCTGTAGGAGGTTCTTGTGTAACTCCTATTTCTTTAGCACCAGAAGGTTCTTGTGTAACTTCTGTGCGCTTCTTTTGTCTTATATAACGATGGATTTGTGGCTTTTGTGATGATTTTCTTCCTTCGGTACTCGGAGAACCTGTAGTCTTCAAAGTAGCATCTTTCACTGAAGACTTTACGCGCTTAGCCTTTTTCTTTGGTCTCTCCTCATCAGAACCTGGTTCATAATCAGCATCACCTTCCTTTAACATTTCTTTCTCTTTCTCAGCAATAGCCTTCTTTGTTTCTTTCTCAAGTGAATCGTCACTTTCTTCATTTTTTTCAGAAGTCGCAGAGATTACATCGTCGTCTTGTGTATCGTTTTCTGTCTCTTGACTTTGAATGTTGATTGCAGCACTAGAACCAACTTCACCTTGAACATTCTCTGGTTCCTCTTCATCGATAAGCATTGTTTCACTTTCTTTGACTTTCTTGATATTTTCTTTTTCTCTTCAATGACTTTCTTCAAAAACCAATCGCTACGCTTTTCTTTGAAAGTTGATAGCCATTCTTCTTCAGCATTAATTTCTTTTTCATCACACTTCCTGCCTTTCTCCACTTGTATTCAGGCGGTGCAATGTAATCTGTAGACGCTATAGCATCAAATAGCGGTTTAGCAACTGGAGCTGAAGCTTGCTTTTGAAACATTATAAGCTTCTTGCCTGTAGTACCATCCAAGTGGCTGAGATATAGAATGTCTGTTCGGATCTTTCACAAGCTTATCAAATTTGTCGTTAATGAGCATTTGCACAAATCTCGGGTACATCACAAGTCTGCTTGTTCCCATGTTGTTCTTCATGTGTGTAAACACGAGCTTTGAGAAGTTAAACTTCTTGTTCAGAACCAATGCTGTAGCCATACAGACCATATAGTCTTGGATATCGTCTAAACCCGCCTTGCGATGGCTAAAAGCGTGAATAATCGCGTGCATCAGAAACTTGTAGGGATTAGGAACTCCCCCTTTCTTCAATGTTGATTCATTAACATGGCCTTTGTAGCCCATCCGACAGAAACAACCACGAACCATCCTTTCGTCTAAAAACATTGGATCTTCAGCATTGTCGTTAAAGTTTAGAACTTTGCGGAATCGGCTTCAGTCACTGTAAGCTCTTTGTCTTCATTTCTAACGCGAACAATCGACTTGATTACTGTGTTATCTTCATTTAGTGACGCTGCACTCCAGAATCTATAAATGTGAGATCTATAAACCACCTCTTTTCAGTAATCGCCTTGTATATCGAACTCGTGTCATGAAATCCAGAATACTGTCGTATGTAGCCAATGATGGACACATCGTCTTGTCGAGCGTGACACACGTGTTATGAAACTTATTGAAAGAAAGCTGAATATTCTGCAAACACGAAAATCGAGACAAAATTAGACAAATTTTACAATTTTCACATAATTTCACATCAAGTTCGGGCGAACTTGATAGACAAATAAAACATCACATTTCATGAAGTCCAGACGAACTTGATTGAACAGATTTTAATTGAATTCAACAGTCAGGAACTTATGAATTGAAATATACAAGTTCGGGCGAACTTGTAAGATATCCATCATTTTCACATTTGAGGACAAGTACAACCGAACTTGGTTCAAAGAACCAGTTGACAAGTTCGGGCGAACTTGTCATCGTTTACAATCAAACCTACAACAACTTGCTCAAAGCATTCTGGACCAAATTAATGCCATGATTAAGATCGTTTATGGTTTTTTAACATATTTCATGGTTCAATTTGTCCTTAAACACCCTAGATCTAGTTGATTAAGCATTTTCAGATCTAAATCGTTCAACCATGGTCATTTCATGGTTCAATCTTTAAATTCTCACCTCGGCCATGATTCTTAGTGTGCAAATCACTAAGATTCAGTGTCAATTTGGGCAACAATTCGATATAAAGTGTGCAATTTAGATTTCGCTCAAAAATCACTCAAGTTCGCTATGAAAGATTCAAGTGACAGATAAATGAAGTTCGAGCGGACTTGTCTCTTATATAGTGTGACAAGTCCTGGCGAACTTGTAAGCACTTAACATTTAGATTCAGTACAAGTCCGGGCGAACTTGTGATCTGATCAATAAAACACAATAAGTCCGGGCGAACTTGATACTTTATTCAACATTCTATTACCCTGATCAAGTTCGGGCGAACTTGATCAAACCCAAACCAAAATTTTCAGATTTCTTCAATTTTAACCCTGAACTTTTCAACTTTTACCAGTTTTAAAAATTCACTTAGTTGACCAAGTCCAAGTTAATGACATTGGTTAACCGATTTGTCTGCCGAGTCCAAGTTAATGACCTCGGTTCGACCCGTTACGAACAAACTGTTGGTTTTTCTCAAATTCAAGTTTCAAATTAATGAACTTTTAATCGTTTTTGCTTATCAGATTTTACAGATTAGCTCCCAGCCCATTGTCAATTAGATTTCCACCAGAAAGCACCTTACCAGACTTCGAAGATCCGTTTTCCAACATTGGCTTGTTGAAACTAATGTAAAAACAAAATCTTTTTGTATTTTTGAAAGTTTATGCTAAAACACACTGAAAATCTTTTGGTTTTAATCTGAAAAGCAAATAAACTATGTACAAACATATTTACAGACATATTTTTGTGAATTCGTGTCTAAGGATCATATCAGTTGTTTGAGACAAATCACCAGTACAGTTGACCTTATAATGACTTTAAGTTCTAAACTTGTTTACCTAGATTGTCGATATATTTGTCCACTTAAACTTCGACACATTTCTCAATTGTTCCAAGATATCTTAGTTAGAATTATGAAACTTGACTCAACTATGGTTCCCATCTCAGAATATACTCCCGTATCAAGATTCCCTAGATTTCATCTTACAGGTGAGTATAGCGTAATTGATATCTGGGTTAATGCGAAGCCTTGAGAGCTCAGGTTAATACCACCGTATCGACAAAGAGATGAAGGCTCGACTTTAAGGTGTGTTTCAATTAAGGAATCTTTTAAGCACTGTAATTGATTAGATCTTTCGATTCTTTTCAAGTTTGCATGCAGTTTTAGGGTTTTTAGCAAAAGCATTATAGAAGTTCTAGGCTATTGCTTCCGCAAAATCAGAAGAACTTGTATAATACCCCAGATATCAATCATCTATAAAGACCTCGTATCTTAGAATCAGGCAATCTCTCAAACAAAATTTCGGAGTACTAAGTCCATATATCCGAGAGATGTTAATCCACAAGTTTAAGCAGTTGTAAAATTTAGTTTATATCCCGGAAACAATCTACTGAACATGTAAAGCCTACGACACATCCACAGTATGACTTGTTTATCATTTTTAAACTTTATAATTCCTTAGCGTACTGTGATAGTCAACTGATGTACTATCATTTCCTTTGTGACACAAAATTCTTTTTGCATTTTACATGTTTTTGTACTTTTTAATTTTTCATATGTTTTTGTATTTTCTCGTAATATTTCTCCCCCTAAAATCAAAAACATATTTTTGTATTTTAGTTTTTTGAGAAATACTAATCTAAAAGATAATCAAACCAATGTGGATCACGTGAACTCGTCGTCCGATCCATATTCAACCTCTGCCTCCGCACCTGTCAACAAATTTTTAATACCGTTAAGCCTCATTAGATATTTAAATCTTGTTAAAGGAAAAGCTTTGGTATAAAAATCAGCTTTTTGTTCATCAGTGTGGATTTTTTCTATCCGCACCAACTTCTTTTCATAGCAATCACAAATGAAGTGGTAACGAATTTCTATGTGTTTAGTTTCGAGAGTGATGAACTGGATTTTTAGTTATGTCGATAGCTGCCTTTTTATCTACATATAAAGGGGTATCAAGAAATTGCTATCCAAAGTCCCTCATCTGTTGTTGAATCCATAGGATTTGTGAACAACAGCTGGAAGCATAAATGTATTCTACCTCACAAGTAGAGAGAGAGACCGTGGTTTGTTTCTTGCTTTGCCACGTTACTAATCAAGTTTCGAAGAACTGGCAACCAGCCGTCGTAGACTTTGAATTCAGCTTTTCCACCCCAAAGTCAGAATCAGCGTATCCCGTCAGATCAAAGTTATCGTTCTTTAGATACCACAAGCCGGTGCTTGGACATCCTTCAGGTAGCGGAATATTCTCTTTACTATCCGCATGTGAGATACTCTGGGACTGGACTGATATCTTGCGCAAAGACAGGTAGGATACATGATATCTGGGCGAGATGCCGTCAGATACATAAGTAATCCTATCATCGACCTATAGAGCTTATCATCCACTTTGGTTCCTGTTTCATCGATGCAAATTCCGTGATTCAGCGCCAGAGGAGTCGAAAGCGGCTTCGAGCTATCCATTTCAAACTTCTTCGGAATATCATGAACATATTACGTTTGATGAATGAATATGCCGTCTGGTAACTGATCAACTTGTAACCCGAGGAAGAATTTCATTTCGCCCATAGAAGACATCTCGAGCTTCTTCTTCATTATCTTCTCGAATTCTTTGCAAAGACTATCATCTGTTGACCCAAAAATGATATCATCCACATAGACTTGTACGATGATTAGATGACTTCCGACTTCTTTTGTAAACAACGTACTATCCACTGTACCTCTTGTAAAGCCGTTTCCAACGAGATGTTGAGATAACTTCTCGTACCAAGCTCTCGGGGCTTGATGTAATCCGTATAAGGCTTTGTCTAGGAGATAAGCTTTGTTCTTATTCAGCGGATCGACGAAACCCGGTGGTTGGCCGACGTACACTTGCTCGCGTATCTTACCATAGAGAAATGGGATTTCACATCTAACTGGTACACTTTAAAACCTTTCCAAGCAGCGAATGCAAGGAAAATGCGGATTGACTCTAAGCGTGCAACAGGTGCATAGACTTCTGTATAGTCAACTCCTTCTTGCTGGTGGAAACCTTTGACAACCAACCGAGCTTTGTTTCTAACAATCACACCTCGATCATCTCTCTTGCACTTCAAGACCCACTTCCTATCTATTGCTTTTTGCTTTGGCGGTAAGTCGACAAGTCTCCAAACTCCTAGTTTCTCAAACTGTAACAATTCTTCCTGCATCGCTATCACCCAGTTCTCATCACCCAAAGCTTCATTCAAAGTTTTCGGCTCGATTTGAGATATGAAACATGAATAGTAGCAATAATCTTAAGTCGGAGCCACTCGAGTATAGAAACAACTTAAAGCTTTGTTGATCTGGCTTCTCGTTCTTACACCAGTCTGTAACTCTCCAATTATATCATTCGAAGGGTGATATGAATAAGATCGCGGAATCTCCTCGCTAGGAACATCAACCTTACTATTCTGATTTGAAATATTCAGATCAACTATCAGATCAACTTCAGGAGTACTAGATGTAGCTTCATTTTGATTGCTAGGGCCAGCAGATTGATTTAACATATTAGATATCTGCTCGGATTTTCATCAGATGAAGATTCTCCATCAACATCGAAAGTTGGAGTTTCATCAGAGTCGGAATTCTGATTCTGAGAAAGAATGGGCTCTGTAGTAGTATTTCCTGGTTCAGTTGAAACATTTGTTGGAGTTGTAGTAGGTATTGCTTCTGCTTCAGAAACTTGTTCAACTGGAACACCACTATTACTCGGACCTGCACCAGAATACGATGTAGAACCAACAGTAGGTTGATTAACCACTATTGGCCTTAAAATCTGTTCTTGATTTGCCGACTGTTGTAGATAATAAAGAGCTGCAAGTTCTTCTTCAGATGGCTCTTCTGGCAAGTCGAATGACTTCCACAAATCTTGATAATTGAACAACCACGCATCGCCTTTTCTTTGAATAGGAGTTGTGTACCGAAAGCAATCAACATGTTGTGCTTCGACCACTCTTCTCAAAGTAGGAATATAGACTCTCCTGAGCAGACTAGCATAACCCACAAAGAAACCTTCAAGAGTTTTAGCACCAAACTTTCCATCCGAATCAATCATTGTCCAAGGTGCACCAAACGGTTATAGATACTTTAGATTTAGTTTCCTTCAGTTAATCATCTCGAAGCAAGTCTTCTTGGTCGGTTTGACAGTTAAGACCTTGTTCAAAGTGTAGCATGCCGCTGCAACCGCCTCACTCCAGAAGCTAACAGAAAGTTTGGAATCTGCAAGCATGGTTCTTGCTGTTTCAATTAGAGTTCTGTTCTTCCTCTCAGCTACGCCATTTTGTTGTTGAGTGTAAGGTGCACTGAGTTCGTGCAGAATTCCTTTGGCGTTGCAAAAATCTTTCATCTTGGTATTTTTGAACTCCGTACCATTATCACTTCGAATCCGTCTAACAGGGAGATGATGTAGATTTTCAAGCTTCTTGAAGAGAATCACAAGATTTTCGAACGTTTCATCTTTGGACTCTTGAAAGAAAACCCATGAATATCGAGAATAATCATCTGTGACGACCAAACAATACAGATCTCCTGATATTCTACGGACGTTCACCGGACCGAAAAGATCCATATGTAGTTGTTCAAGTGGCAATTTTATGGACTTAAGAATCTTCTTAGGATGTGACTTCTTAATATGCTTCCCTTTCTTGCATTCAAGACAATGATCCATCATATGGAAGCTTCGAAGATTTACTCCTTCAACCAAGTCATTTGAACCAGAAAATTCATTTCCTCGGATGTATATGCCCCATTTTTCTGTGCCATAAAATCGAATCTTTCTTTGTGGCTTTTGTGATAAAACATTGAGCCGACTTTGACGATGTTGTAGCAACACTCATGTCTAGAACGTAGAGATCATTTTCGCGTGGAGCGCGCATTAGAATCCATTCATCCGAAACTTGAAGCCCTGCTTAAGAATCATGCATTCCTTATCGTTGAAATGAAGGTGAACTGCTTATCGCAAATCTGTGAGATACTAAGAAGATTGTTCTCTAGCTCGGCAATATAGTTAACATGATCAAAAGATACCACACCATTTGAAAGCTTTCCTTCAGCTACTATCCGACCTCCTTGATTTCCAGCGAAGCCTATATACCCTCCGTTAATCGCTTTAAGATCAAAGAGTAGTACTTTCATCCCGGTCATGTGCCTCGAAGCTTCGCTATCCAGAATCCACTTCGATAATATGGATCTTTGGAGCCCCTGCACACATTAACAACTCAGTGAAAAAGTGCAACCCAAGCCTTTTTGGTCTTGGGTTTGGGATAATAACATTCATAAACATCCTCATAAGCCCTCTGATATTCAAAATCGTCATTTAAAACTTCATTGACATTCAGATTTTCAAACTTGACTTTCTTCTTTTCTTTTGAAGGTTTAGGAAAAACTTTGTCAATTTCAGTTTTACCTTTTGATTCAGACACCTTGTCTTTATCAATCTTAACTGACTCAGATTTTGCAATTTCAGATGATGTTGTTTTCTTCTTTGCAACCCAGGATTGTGATTTAATTCTTGCTTTCTTAATGTAGAATCTTGAATCTTTGTTTTTGTTTGATTTGGAAGTTTCACCTTTCTCAAAAGTTGAATTTGCAAACATTGATTCAGTTTTAGGTTTTACTTCGATTTTAGATTCATTGTTTCTTTTTAGGATTGTGACAGGTTTTACAATCTCCTGTTGCTTAAGTTTCTCAACATCTGAATTTGTCTTTCTTTGATGATACACAGGCTTTGATTTCCGGACAATTGCGAGCAATGTGACCAACTTCATTGCATTTGAAGCAAGCCTGAGTATCATGAGAATGTCCACTAGTGGGTTTTACACCACTTGCGGATTTAGCCTTATCTCGAAGTTCCTTTTCCTTTTTAAAATCATCATTTGATTGCTTCCCAATCAAATTCTCTTCTTGAACTATACTAGTCCCATACATCAATGCCATATTCTTATTTTTATATTCGCGGAATGGTGACTGTTCCTTTTTCGGTTCTTCTTCATCCTCCAAACCAAACCCGCTCTCCTGTTTTCAGGAAAGTCACCACCATTTCTCCGGTAGTTGTTATATCCTATTTTAGGTTTAGAATAAAACTTTTTTTCATTTCTCTCCAAATCTTCTGATGATACTTTGACAAATTTGAACAATTTATCAAGCTGATCTTCTTTTACATTCCGAATTGGAAAACTGTCATCGAAATATAGTCTGTCAGATTCCTTAGCTTTGTACATGACAACGTTAGGATCATCACTTAGGCTATCTTCCAATGATGTATCGTCATCTTCGGATTGTGAATCAGAACTGTTCAATCTCGCATTGGCGCTTTCAAAGTTTCCATCATTAGATTCACTCAAAACATTTTCAACAACATTTTTCACCACTGCTTCGCTATCATCGTTTGTGTAGGTTATGTCAATGTTCTCAGGCATCTCATTTTTCTTTTCAGTCAAAGGTTCAATCTTAAGCACCTTTTCCATCCCATCAACTTTCTTGCGACAATATTTTTCGCACAAGGGAGGTGGAACATTGCTATAATCCCCACGTTTCTTACCTTTTGATTTCTGAACATTTTCTTCCGACGGAATCGTTGGAAGAATATGATCGATGACATAAGTGTTCGTGGTATAGCTTTTCAAAGGTTGTCTCACCCTTTCGTTTCAATTTTCATATCTTGAAGCTCTTGTTTTATTTCAGCAATGGGTATTTATGTAAATGTTGATGGCTTTTTGTTTTTCCATTACCGTTGCTTTTAACATTCTTACTGTATCATGTTGTTCAATGTTGTTTTTATCAATCCTGCCGTAATCGTCTTTCATTTTATCATAAGCTGCCTTCATTGTGCAATAATCATATTTAAAATTGTTGTTATGCACATTGAGTTCATTTATGATTTGAGATTTTTCGGCACATTGCACACAAGGCTCAGTACATTTCATGCAAGGTTTTTCAATCTCAACAATTTTCACTTTTACAACCTCTTTTTCTACACTTTTACCTCCGACCTACCTTTTCTAAATTTGCCATCATTGCTTTGTTGGCGATCTCCGGGAGATTTTCCTCATTCATTTCTTTAGTCACGTTGATGACTTCCTCAACTTCCGGTTTCGTTTCTTCAACAATATGTTCGGAAGATGCTGCATCACCAAAGCAACCTGCAAAACTAGAAGTCATGTTAGGAGAAAGAACACTCTGCATCCTTGTATGATGATAGATCTCCTCTTCTTCTGTTTGTTGCAAATATTCTTCTAGCATTGCGTTCTTCAGAGCTGCATCCTCAGCATATGTATTTTGCTCTTCCATAATTTCTGTCATTAAAGCAACTCCTGTCTTCTTAGCAATATATGAGTTCTAATCAAAACCGTCATCTTCATTAGAAGCAACCATAGTTTTTTCTGCGTTGTTGGATGGTTTCTCTTGAACTTCGATTTCAGTTTTCTTCGGAAATGGCTTATATTGCAACGACTTCTTATAGTAATCACTGCCTCCTCCGAAAGGACTTTGGTTGCCACTTGCTTCTGGATTTTTGCACTCTTGTTTGAAATGCCCTTTTTTCGGCATCTGAAGCAAGTAACTTTTGTCTTGTCGAATCCCAATTTGTTGCTCGAGTTTCCGATGTCTCTTCAGTTAGAGCAACAAATTTGGTAACTCTCCGTATAATCGAAGCTAAGGACCATTTGATGTCCATCAACTCAAGCTCCTCCTCATCCACTTGATCGTAATCTTCGGCAGTCATTTCTGGATTACCAATTTTCCCGGCCACTAAACTCTCATAAGATTCCAACACTGTGGCAAGTAGTGCCATATGTTGTTTGGCCACTTGTTCAGAAACGACCTTGTTTAGGTTGACAGCAATGTTGCATCTAAACACATTTGGATCAGATTTTGTTTGATTATTCTGATTTGTCTGATTTTGAAATGGTGGGTTAGAACTCGTGCTTGAATATGATGCATTCTGAGGACTCTGATCATAGTTAGGATATGATTGAGTTTGACTTTGTGGCGAATGATTCGAGGAATTCATATTTGTGCTGAAAGCAGTTTTGATATTTGGGCTTGAAATATTCTCTTGAGCTCCACTCTTGTAATAAAGCCCTACATCTTGAGCAATGTTCGAATTCTTTGACTTGGCAATCTTCAACAATTCCATCTCGTGCCCCTCCAACTTATCGATAAAAGTGGATAACTTGAAAAATTCACAGCTTGGACTTTCTTTTAGCACCATGAGATAAGTTGTCCATTCACCTTCGGGTAAAGTATCAGCCAATTTGTCAATATATTCTTCTTCAGTCTTCTCAAGACCATGCCTTCTCATTATCACTTTCAAATGACAGAATCGTTCTATCATTTGTTTCATTGACTCGCCTTTTATCATGGTAAAGATGTCAAATTCTTTCATGATTAGAGCCTTTTTGCTCTTTACCATCTCTGCACTACCCTGATATTTCGCCTTTAGAGACTTCCATAAATCTTGTGCCGTTTTGTACTCTGGTAATAGCACCCAGATGTCTTCCTTTACGGACTGCTGAATTAGACTGATCATTTTCTTCTCAGCAACATACGCATCCTTCTGTTGAGTAGAAAACTTGCTCATCTCAATACCATTATCATGTTCATCTCTTGGCCATGTGTAGCCTGTTTCAACCGCAACCCAACTATGAAAGAAAGTAGTCTGAACCCAGTTCGTAAACTTTTCTTTCCACCCCTCGTATTCATCCATGCTCATAAGTTTCGGAGGCTTCACTGACATACCCATCTCTTTATCCAGATTAACTTGATTCACCATGTTTGCATTCAATGTTGAAGCACCGGCTGTCATATACGCATTGTGGATATCTTCCATCGCGGAAAACAAACGAGTATTGCTGAAAACACGTTCACAAACTTGAAAAATTGATTAGTATACTGACAAGTTCGGGCGAACTTGTGCAGCAAAAACAAATCAGATTCAATTTCAAACAAGTTCGGGCGAACTTTTTGAAATGTTTTGAAAAATTTCACCCTGAGTAAGTTCGAGCGAACTTGTAAAAATTTCAAGAGAAATAACAAGTTCGGGCGAACTTGTTAAGAATTTTCAGCAAACTTTGATCAAGTTCGGGCGAACTTGATGAAATTTGAATAAAATCTTGATAAGTTCGAGCGGACTTAGTTAAATCTGTGAAAAATCTATCAAGTTCGGGCGGACTTGATGAAAATCACCCAAAAAGTGAATATTTCAATCAAGTTCGAGCGGACTTGATATCAAGTTCGTTCAAATCAGTTTTGCAAATCATGATTTTTTCAACTTTTCGACATCAATTCGTTTGAATTATGCCTTGAAACTTTCAGGGGTTTATCTTTAGTGGATTTTACGTGACACATTCAAAATTTAGCAATTTTATCCATAGGTTCATTGTTTTTCATAAAAAAGTTAAGAAAAATGGTAGAAATGAGTAGAAATAGAGTAGTTCTTGTGATGATTTCACCAAATCAGGTATCTGTGGCTCTGATATCACTTGTTAGATCGCTCCTGAGTAGCTTGGGAACCTAATATGTATATAAATGTCCAAATAGGCGGAAACTAAGTGACATGTTAACCATATAACAAGAATTACCCAGTCTGTTTACTGATCAAAATTCATATACATTCGAGTTCCAGATCCGACAGAGCTTCGCCTCTAAGTGTGCAAAAGTTACAAATGAGAAACCATGAGGCACATATTTATAATGTGTCAAGTTCGCTTGGGGAGGACACAAGTTCGGGCGAACTTGTTGAACAAGTTCGGCCGAACTTGTTCACTCATTACTTCCGGGCAAACTTGATCACCTATTTACATAAATACTTCGTTTTCTAACGTAATCTCATCTATTCTAAACAGACTCGATATAAGACTAAGACATAGACATATTGTACTAACACATGCAAATATGTAAGGATGATCCTCAATTATTCACCCAAAAACATGGGAAAACATTCATTACACTAAAGCAAACAAGTATTCCACATCACAACCAGCAAAATATTAATTATTTTTTAAACATTCTTAAACCAACATCGCCATTAAGTTGTTAGGGTTATAAACATGTAAACTTTTCTGAAAATAAACTTCAAAAAGTGGTTGAACAAAGTGCAATAACAAAAGGTGTACAAAACAAACTGAACTAAGCACTAGGCTAGAAGATGTGTTCAAAAAGCCTATATTCATTATTTTTTATGAATCCACTTAATTTGTACTTAAAAAGTTTAATATAGTGGTTTTATGAGAAAATTGGTTAACACCTGCTAGAAATAAAGAAACAAAAATCAATACCAAAAAACTCGAAAAGAAAGCCAAAGAGTGGAAACCGTAGCTACGAGTTGAGTAAAATCCTAAACTTTCTACAATAGAATTGGGATGTTACAAGAAGGTTGTTGACCAAAAGTCAGATTTTTTTAGGTGTCTTTATATTGTTAATAATTTAAGAGCATAAATAACCACTAAAGTTAAATAAAATACTCAACCTACCCAAAAAAATCTCAAATGTTTATAGTAATTTTGTTTTTTGTAATAAGCTCATAAACTAAAAATCAAGTGAACTAAGTTGGGGAGCTATGTTTTAAATAATGGCTTTAAATTGAATTTTAAAGACATTTATTATTTACATTTAGTCAACAAAAACACTAAAAATATTAAAACTAATATTTTCTAGGAACATATAGGTCAACGTTATTGTTGGGAAATTGTTTTTGAATTATTGGGCATTTGAAGTATTTTTATCGAATTTTGGGTTTTTACATATTTGAAACGACTTTTATTTCCAAACCGACATCTCTAAATTATAGAAATAAACCCCTATAGATTTTTAAGTTTGAAATGGTATACTTTTATGTTCCAAAACAGTTTTGAAAATAATCCAATCAAGATCTGTATTTGTTTATAAACTCTCCTGGCGGATGGGTAATACCGGGAGTGGCTCTTTATGATACTATGCAATTTGTGCAACCAGATGTACATACAATATGCATGGGATCAGCCGCTTCAATGGGATCTTTTATCCTGGTCGGAGGAGAAATTACCAAACGTCTAGCATTCCCTCACGCTTGGCGCCAATGAGGCTTTTATTTGAGAGAAAAAGAAGACTATGCCTTCGCCATATGAAATATGAATATTAAGTAATAATAGCATGGCACTTTGAATTTCCTTTTTCTACTTCTTTTTCCAAGTGCAGGATAACCCCAAGGGGTTGTGGGTTTTTTTCTACCAATTGGGGCCCTCCCTTCACCACATGGGTTTGGAGTCATTTTGGCAAAAACGGTGAAATTTGTAATAAAAAATAATACCGATAAGTGTTAGGAATATAAGCGACAAGCCTTGAAACGTAACATTCGTCGTAAAACGGGTTTCAAAACCCGCTTCGTTTAATAATCAAATATTCGGTTAAAAGTTCGTTGCGTATTTATTGTGCCGGTTATTTTAAATATTTCATAATTAATAAATATTTTAGAATTTAAAAACCATAATTAATAAATAATAATAATAAGTAAATTAAAATAAACCCTAAAATAATAAAGCAAAATTTTGAATAGAGTAGCCGGGTCTCCCGCTTGTCCCCATACCCACACACACGGTTTTTACCACTGAGCCACACACACAAATTGATTTAAACCCATAAAATTAAATCTTATACTCGCGAACAAAATCTAAAACCTGCAACTCAGAATTGGTAACCGTCGAAATCATGGTTTGAGCAAACAATCAAATAACGTTTTCTTATGATTTAAAACGTATAACCGTTGTCAGTCATCACTAACAGTTAAAACTCGGAATCCATGGTGTAACCGACTGAAATTATTGAATTTTAAACTTTGAAAGTTAAAACCGAAATCATGGTCATCCTTTGCTTATAAATAGTGGCATCCAATCTGTTCCAAATTTGCACTTTCAAATCCTCAAAATTTCCAACACACTACACTCTGCTGCTCAATCTTGTTCTCTCACCGGGAAAACATATCTCGTCGCCGGAATCGTGGGATACCGCTGGAATCCTCCATCGGTACCGTTTCTTTCAAATTCACTTAATTCCTACAGTTTTTGTGTTTATTATACGTATAAATAAGTTAACTGATTACCCAATCAATCAGTCGACTTTCAGTTCTGGGTTTAAGGGTGAAGAAGATGAAGCTGAGATAAGGGTTTTATATAATTAAAATCGAGTTATATACGGGTGCAAAACATGTCTGGGGTCGCGGGTTCGAGTCGGATTCTTCACACTGGTTCGCTCATTTAAATCCTTTTTAAATTAATTAATTTCTGAAATATTCTAATCAGTATATAAGTATAATAAAAATCAAGAATATAACGGGTTAGACACGCAGCTCAGTTGGAAGAGCTGCGTGCACGCAATCGAGAGGTCACGAGTTCGAACCTCGCACGCTACCAATAATTAAACCGGTTGAACCGGCCGTTGACCAGTCAACCCTTAGAAAAAGGGTAATTTTTTTTAATTAAAAATCCTTTTTTATTTTCTTTGAAAATTAGTTAAAAATACCTCAAAATAAGGTTTTTAAGCTTTTAAAAATTTGTATCAATTACCCCAATAACCTAAAAATCTAATAAAAAGCATAAATTAAAAATATTAATTTATCTATTTATCGCATTATTATTTTAGGTTAGTTTTTCTTCGTCTGTTTAATCCCAAATTCGTGCGCGTTCGTCTTCGATCAAGGAAACGCACCCACTGTGAGTGATTCTTACAAATTCCCCTTTTTATTCATGTTTTGGGGTGTATCATGTGTCGCTTTATTTATTTCGTTTATTCAAACTTATGCTATTACCATTATATGATCTAAACGTGTGATGTAAATGTTGTTTGTTGTGATGTGTGTTTACATTTTGTCAAGTTGCGTGCAAATCATTCATTAGGCCCATCAGTTCCTCGTTGGAGACGAGTTGAACATCGCTTGCCTCATTAGATCGGCTCCGTTTGATTGAGCCTTGATCTCATTGTTCATCATTTGGTGTGTGCTTGTGCATTAATTGATATTATGTGTATTGTGATTATGTTGTTTTTGTGATGTGTGTTTACATTTTGTCAAGTTGCGTGCAAATCATTCATTAGGCCTATCAATTCCTCGTTGGTGACGAGTTGAACATCGCGTGCCTCATTAGATCGGCTCCGTTTGATTGAGCCTTGATCTCATTGTTCATCATTTGGTGTGTGCGTGTGCATTAATTGATATTATGTGTATTGTGATTAAATTTACATTTAAGTTTACTCATATGTGGTCATGCACCTTTTTATAACCAATATAACAAGTTCGTTCAAATGTTTTATAAGATTCACTCGCCAACTTTTGTTGACCCAAAACCCTATTTTTACACATCATACAGGTGGACAGGTTGAAGCAAGGAACACATAGGAAATTGCCTTAGAAGAAAAATAAAGAAGTCATGAAAAATGTATTTGAACATGTGGTGCTTGTATGTTTATTGTAATTTCTTCTTTAAAAAGAAATAATAAATATGAAACTTTATAGTAAATGTCATGAGCTTTGATGAAAACTCAATCATGCCCCGACTACCATTTCCGCTGCGGGTCAGGGTGTGACATGAAACTTGTCACACTTTTACATAACATTATCCACATCCCAAGACTGAATTGGTGTAAAGTTTTGATGACATGAATATTAAGAAATTTAAAAGTGTAAAACATAATCAAAACCCTAGCTTTGAGAATAAATGTTAAACAATTTTCTTTAAGTTTTAATGACATGAATACTAAGAAATTTAAAAGTATAAAACATAATCAAAACCCAAGCTTTGAGAATAAATGTTAAACGATTTTCTTTTGTATATTTTGTTTTTACAAACGAACACGAACTATTAACCTCATCAACACTATATACACTTGGTTTAGGGTAGAAGTCCTAGTCATGTGTACGGGTGTTCAGAATTCGTTTCGAATTCAAAACATTTTAAATTCATTTAAGTTCGATTCGATTATCAAGAATTCGTTTCGATTATAAAAATTCGAATTCAAATTCAGTTCAATTCGAGTCAAGTAAATTGAATACGAATTTATAATTTCAAATTCGATTCGAAATCGAATAAAAATTATACATTTTTATTTATTAGTCTTATATATGATACATATATAACTTTTATTAGGCTATACTATACATTATCTTCAAAAAAATTCCACGTATTAAAATTACCCATTACCAAACCCACTACATGAACCATGACTAAAACCTAAGTAACAAATCTATCAATAGATTTTTTACCGTAAAAATATTAACTTGTAATGTGGAGTGATTATTTCCAACTTCTCGTTTTGAATTTTAGACTTGTGGTACTTTATTTAAAAACTTTTTAATGTGATATCATGCTTTATGGCTGCTTTAAAATTTATATAGTTTTTACGTGTTTTTAAAGAATTTGAATTAAATCGAACTTATTCAAATTCGATTCGAATTCGAATTTTTAATCGAATACGAATTGGCTTTTTTATTCGAATCGAATTTGGTAGGTTTTAATCGAATTCGAATTGAATACGAATTCAAAGGAAAATAAAAATTATTTGAATAATTCGATTCGAATACGAAAATTCGATATTCTATTTGATGAACACCCCTAGTCATGTGTCATTTAAATTAGGTTTGAGGTCTTATTAGTGCCTCTCAGTTTGTAGAAGTCGGGTAATGCACGCACGCTTAGCCAACGTCTTCGGGTAGAAGGAAGAACGTGAATACCATGAGTTCACTGTCCCTTTTTTACTTGTTTTATACTTTGGGGGAGAAACATGTTTAGTTTGCGATTAACTATTCAAGTGACATGAAACGAACTTAGTTTTTGATTAAATATTCAAATTACATGAAACGAACTTAGTTTATGATTAACAATTCAAATGACATAAAAAAACTTAGGTTATGATTAACTATTAAAATGACATGAAACATGCTAATTGCATCATGGATGGATTTCCGTACTCGTACATGTTTGTTAATCAATAGAAACCCATAGGATGATAATACTGAAACTTAATCTTAATAGTATTACTTACATGAGACATAGTAGTTACTGCAAAAAAATCCTCTATTTATTATAATCATTGACTAGAATAGCCATGGATGTTGTGAATAGATCTATTTAAGTTGACATCCCTTCATGGTTAGTAGTGCTAACTTATCCGGAATAGTAAATAAATGCATGATATCTACAATGTATTCTGTGTTTGTGGTAAACACTTGGTTGGGGGCAAAAATATCGTCAAGGTTTGATTATACGACTCATGGTAAATACTCTATTGTTCCGCCTTGCTAGCTTAACAATAAGATCATTTAGAATATGTCTATTCGTTGAATGAAATGACTAAGAAGTGACAGGAACATTTAAGGTTATGGTTGAAGAAGTTGTAGAGACATTGGTGTTATGTCTTACATTGATCTATCTATAGACCTAGAAATAAAAGATATAAGTCTTTCACTGATTGATATGCTAGTTTAATCGAAGACATATGTGTTATGTCTTTCGTGATAAGAACACTGAGTTTTCAAGGATATATTTATTGACAAGTATGACTGGTTTTCAAAGGTACATTAATCTTATCTTTTCAAATACGAGCATGTTGAATTTACAAAGATGTGTATAATGTATATTATACATTTTACTAATAAGGAAAATGATTTCCATCATGTCAAATAAAACCTGTGAATTCTCCAACTTTATGTTGATGTTTTAGGCATGTTATTCAGATAACATTTAACTATGGCACGGTTGAAGATATACGAAATGTTCATGAACTTGAAGCCCAAGTCCTTAACATGTTCAAGATAGGTTTTAGATTGAACAACTATCTAGAAGGTGCTTATATGACTTAGCGCTCAACATCCCCAAGCCTTAGTTTATATTTTGCGGTATATGTAATGATACCAATAGGTAAAGCCCAACTCTGATTCTAGCGGGTGTGACAATACGTAATTTAATATAAGAAAAAACAAAGCCTAGACGTCGTTGATAACATTTGTAAAGTTAGATAAAAATATTATTATTTAAAGTTATTCAAGAAAAACAAGATATATTTAAAACCCAGTTATAAAGATAGTAAATAAATAAAAGAATAGAAAAGTTCTTTTGCCACTGTTAATATTATGACTTTAGAATCTTAATTAATATCATTAACAAAAGCTAACATTCGGAAACAATGTATAAGTTCGTGGTTACATAAAGTCACTAAACTATTTGTAAAAATTATTTTGTTCAACTTTAAAAATCTACAAGATATGAAAGATCAAATGTATGAGGGAGCAAAGTTGAAAATAAAGAGCACCGAGATTAAATTGCAAAAGTTAAAAGCTTACGGTACAAAACAAAAAAAATAAGCCAAAGGGGTTAAAATGGAATTCAATGTAGAAACAAAAATAAATGGAGAACCAAATAAAAATGTGTATCCTTTGTTTTAATTATAATATGTTAGATGACTGGGTAACAGTTCGCCCAACTCTCTGCCAATAGATAAACAAAGCCCTTTTAGCGATGAAAGTTACTTTACTCTTACTTCTAAATTACACCAATTTTATCTTAAATATATCTCACGTCAGGAATTGTACCATGTACCCTCAAAGAGTAAGAAAAGATGTGAACATGAAGACAGAGGTTACCCTAAAGCTCGTGGAAGTTTCCCTGGTGAAAACAAAGCCCAATAACGGCTTCGGTAGAGAACCCAACTCTTTTCCTTTGGCCATAAAAACTTCCCTGAGGTCAGTCCGATCATTCCATACAACGAAGCTAGCGAACTAAGCCTGATCTTCTCCCAAAAAAGCAAAAGCCTCTACCACCCTGCCAAAGTTCATGGCTGGTAACGCCCTTAATACAACTCTAACAATGCATTCAGTAGTTCTTTAATTTGAAAGTTAAAATTTTGGCCATGTCAATGCATGCATGTATATGGCTGTCAGTAAAGGTAATAAATTAATTAATTGTCATACAAAGTTTTTAAAAAATACTATATTTTAATATAGTAGATTTTAAATATTTGTGTTGTATGAAACTAAAAGAAAAATTAAAAATACTATACTTAAATACATGTATTAATTAGCTATTTAATATTGATATATGGTAACGGATATATGCATTTAATTCATAAGATTGTTAACATACTTATAATGCACAATGTTGTGAATGAATCTTTGTAGTGATTAAATTTACTGAAACAAATAGCAATACTAGAATGAAGCTTGTCTGCATCCTTTTGTTACTAATTGTAACAACTACCACTACAGTTACATGTGATATACTATATTATATTTTTTTCTATTTCTTTTTATATATGTTTAATATCACATAAATTGATAATTGTCATATGTTAGGTGATGACGTGGACACACCACCATTCAAGGTATGTGAATACATTTTTCCAGCGGTTGATTGTTATGCTGCCGTTTGCAATGGTGGTTGTACGGAGTTGAGGGGGAATATGGCTCTTGAGGAATGCATAAACAATATACGCAGTGTCGTTGTCGATGGAGGTGTTAAATATTTTTCATAGCTTCTTATGATTAAATCTATCTCTTTGATTGTTCCTTTTGAAATAATCATAATAAGAGTATCATCTAAGTGGAGTATGTGTTATGGTGAGTGTGAAATGTAAAAAGAAAAAAAGAAGTACATCACATGGGCGCCATATGTGTAGATTGGTTTCAACGTTCACGAAGTTGTGTTGTCTAAGTGTGAATTATGAAATGTGGTGGGTGAGTAATAAAAAAACTAAAAAAGGAAATGGTGAAATAAAGCTAAATCATAGGTTTATATATTAATTAATAATTATATTAAAAAATTAAAAAAAATATCCACACCACCACAACGCTTGTTATCAACGTATTCGAATATTAAAAATGCCTTATTTCAAAAAATTATATATCTTTTTGTGATGTGTTTAACCTGTTTATGTGTGTTCCTTTTTGAACAAGTATAATAAGATAAAAATTTACTGAAAGGATTGAAATCGGACATGTTTAGATCCTTCGGATGAAATTGGTTTCCTTAGGAAACTATCCAATTGGAAAAGAAGCACATGTCTTTCCTTTTTCTTAACGGGGAAACCTATGGTGGGTTAATGAAAGAGAAAAACCTTTTAATTTTTATAGGTAAAGTTAAAGATACAAATGTGTATATAGGTCTCGTCATTTGTAAGTAATCATACTTTTCTTCCGTTTATGATTTGAAAGTCATGCTTTATATAACTAACAGTCGGTAGAGATATAAAGTTATGTGCTTTTACACTTCCGTTGTAGACAAACTTGTAACTTGAATTCTAAGCATATCATAGTTTAATTTTCGATGACAAAATTTCTTTCGTAAGGGGGAGTATGTGACAACCTCTTTTGGCCATGTTAGTAATCGTACAACTTAAATTACATGTATCAATATAAATAGTTAATATAGACTTAATTTAGCATTAACTAGGTCATACAATGCAATGCATTACATGTGCATGACTAGTGTCACACCCCGATTTCCCGGTGGGCCTGGATGGGTATAATCGTGACGGTTGGATAACAGTTATCACAATGTAATAATATGCAGCGGAAGTATTGGAGTAAAAGTATCGAATTCATTAAAGCTTGAATATATTAAAAAGTATTACAAACGTTCAATACAAGCCCACAGGCAGGATCTAATAAACAGAGCTTTAGACATCATAAGCTTAAGCATAAGGGTTGCAAATTCCATAGCCTTCATTCTAGCCAACCCGGATTCCCAGTTATAATAAGGTTCGGTACCTACGGTTCAATCTTTAGAAAACCTAGCTTTCGCTGGTAAATACAATTAACCGAATCATTTTGAAAACATTTCAAAATTTTGACTTAGGTGCACAGGGCACGAAAAATCTTTTATAACTTGGGACAATTCAAAATGATCTTGTATACAGTTTTACAAGTTTGTCAATATATATGGGGCCCAATATGAAAACCGAGACATGATTAACCGACACAAAACTTATGAGCCCACGAAGGAGTTATCCCCAACTTGTAGGTAAATTATTCAACATTCGCATCTGTCAGATGTAAGCCTACACCCCGTGCTTAAGGCGTGGCCATTTGCAATTAAATAAGCCGAGGATATCCAAGACACGGTCGTACTAACACTCAATGTTTAAGTTATCAAACAATACAGATTAAAACGGGTTATGCGGATTTACTAGCCACAATCCAGCATTCGATTGATCCCATACCGACCAAGCGGTAATAATTTACCATACCCAAGCCCGTATAGGGAAAATAGGCTAAGAGTATTTACCTTTTTGCTAGCTTCCAATCAATAAGATTATAATTTAACAAAAAGCCGCAAGTCTAAGTATTATTGACCCAAGTCCGATTGTCTTGGGGTACTATATTCTAGAATAAACAGATTTATTATCTGTTAGAATGTATACGGGCCAAAGGTAGTCCCTTCAGATTGACCCGATACTTAAGAATAGGTTCGCTAGATTAAGCGTATACCGATTAGAATGTGGTTTAAGCCCAACAAGTACTAGGACTTGTATAATATGGGTAAACATAGTACATTCTGAATTTGAAGTGAAAATGATAAGGTTAAACCCGTTTTGGTAATCTTATGTAAATGGGCTACATAAGCCTAACCGTGCGCACATAAGCGATATCGGGTAACCGCATGAGTCATGACAAGTTCCATATGCCAATACACTTTAAACAAGTTATAATATCAGTAGGATATCAACTTGTATGCCCGTTAAGGTATTAAAATCAAACTATGCTTCATAAGGGCGTTTTGGTCATTTAGCGACGTATAAGAGGAACTTGATAATTGATGTTACGATCATAAACATTATATGCTCCGTAGGTGCATTTTGGTCATTTCACACATAGTTTCAAAAGCTTATTTGGGATTCTGAGTTTACAACAAGTACCTACTGTAAAAACATTTTAAATGAGTTATAAAATCAGTAGGTAACATGTCTTGGTTGGTAGATATGGTTTAAAACCATACTACGCGCCAAAAGGGCGTTTAAGTCGTTAAATGACGACATTTGCGATCTCGAGACAAAACAGAAGTTATGACCAGGATTATATGATTAGGATATGTTATTTAGTACAACATATCAGTAGGGAAAAGGTTATGTATCACATTCATGATTAAAAACCACTTTAAGTGCCATGAGGGTTTAAGGACATCATACTAGAACTCGAATGTAAACGCAGTTTATAAACTGAATTGATATCCCAAAATATCCTATTTATGATGTTACATCAGTAGGAAATAAGTTTGGTATGAGAAATTATGTTTAAACCGTTCTATGCGCCGAAAGGGTATTTCGGTCGCTTTAAAGCATCATTTACAATATTATTCAAAACTCAGTTTATGATCAGATTTGTAACATCAAAATATGTTAAACATGTTAATCATATCAGTACCTAAATCATTTGCAAGTTCATTGGTTTTAAAACCTTATTTTTAATAAAAAGGGCAAAATAGTCAAAGTATGGCATAATAACGGAAACTTGCATAAAACTCAGATTACTATTACGATCGTGTAATATAACCTCAGAGGGTTATGCTACATCATATTACGATCATAACGGAACCTTAAATCAATAGCATACTGGTCTAATTCGGTTCATAATCGAAAGTCAAAGCAGAAGTCTAACTTTGCGACTTTCGATTGCGAACCGACCCTAAAACTGGAATTGATGAGCCGAACATGTTTACACATGTTCTAATAATTATTACCAAGTTGTTTATGTGTTAAAACGTATTTTTAACACCTTTAAACTCGTATCGTAATTATTTCAAAATCTGCCCCGTTTGACTTTTTAAACATTAATATGTTGACTCGTCAATTGACCAAGTAAACGTGATTCTTAGGAGGTACCCTTTAAGGGATTAACACCTACCTAATTACGATCACGTAGCCATGTTCGTTGCGAACAATGGCTGGACCATTATCGAAAGTCAAAGCGTTTATCGAAAACGCTCGACTTTCGGCTTTAAAATCCTATATAATGAATAAGCCATGAAAGGAACACTTACAAGTGGTCCTAGGGACTGAATAGAACTCAAATGAATGCTCCCAATTGCTCAGGAACTTCCAGATATGAGAATTATAGAAGGAAAGAAGAATGATCAAGGAAAATGGTTGCAACCATAAGGCTATTTATACTTGAAGGGAGTTCATAGGATGATTCCAAGTGTTGATAGGCTCTTGGAGATGATTACAAGTGTTTAAGAGGTGTCAAGACCAGGTGAAATCGTGGCAAAACGAGCTAGGTGTCAAGTTGTGGCGTTATGCTTGGAGACCAAGCAAAATTTGAGCTACAGAGACCCATACAAACCGTTTGGGTCCTTGTATACGGTCCTTAAGGACCATGGTCAGGATATACATCTTTCACTTGTTGGCAGCTTTGGCCCCTGGACTTGTTTCGTCGCGTATTGTCACTCTTAACCCCTTTTAACCTAATTTATAGGCTCTACAAAGGTGTTAAGGCATATGTGACTTGGATTTTTCTCGGAAATATCATGGATGTCGGTTTGTTCGGTTGTACGGTTACGCGTTTCGTAAAAAAGTGTAAAACGCTTAACGAACACGAAAATAATCCAAATTGCGCAACGATTGACATTCTTGCATTCTCGTCAATAAAATACAAGATTTTATTGAATCCAAAATATTTGGATTTATATATAGGGTCCGTATTCAAAAATACGAGAATCAGCAGATTTTCGCAGTTTGTCTGAAATAACCCATGAACTTGTAATCGCTCGTATTTTATCATTTAATGGCATAAAGCCTTAAATGATCAATATTAGACATTCACGAGAGTATGATCGAACATCATAAAGCTCCCGGTTTGTTAAAAGGTCACTCAAAGGTAATAATTTACATGTTGACGCTTTTAGTCCCTCCACATCCAAAATTTTTAATTTTGGCAAAAATAGTCCCTTCTAGCTACCGTTAAGCATCGTTAGGATTAGGGACACGTCCCAATGCATTATTGAACATGATTTTGTAACATCCGTCAAAAACGGATTTTACCAAACCCGCTCCGTTTATTAACCGAACAATCAGTTTAAAAATTTCGTTGCGAATTTAATGCCCAAAATAATTTTAAACGATACATAATTAATTATTATATTGGAATATATAATTTGTTTTTGAAAAACTGTTAAAAATAAGAAAATAAAAATAATATGGCACTGCCGGGTTTCGAACCCGGGTCAGTCAACCGGTTCAGCAAAGTCTTATCGCACACACACTCAACCACTGCACCACTAGTGTTCTTTGTTAATTATTAGAATCAATTAATTCATATCATGATTCTCGAATTCAAAACCGGCGCCCAAATTGCAGTCGTCGGAAATCCCGGCGATCTCGCGAGATTGGACGGTTTCTTCAAGTCTTAACGTAAATATTTAAACCCACATCGGTTATAACCGACGCCTGAACCCGCGACACAAACTATAACCGCCGGAGAATTTCTAACCGACGAATTAAGTCGGAAATCGGACCAAATTCATCGATGACCTGCCTTATAAATACCCCTCAAACCTCTGCAAGCTTTTTCGCTCAAAACCGCACCTTTACCCGACGTAATTTCACTAGCCGGAAAACTTCTGCACATCGCCGGAAAACCGAACCCTTCACTTCTGAGCCTTACTGAACCCCCTGAGCTTACACCGAAGTCACCCACATCCTTTTCAAGCTTGCTGAAGACTCTCTGCCGCAAGACACACGACGCCGGAATCTTTTGCGGTCACCGGAGTTCTGCCGGAGAAACAGAGAAGTCCAGTCGGTACTACCTCACGCTTAAATTTTTCATTCTTTTTACATATCTCATCTGTAATTAACCTCAAAACACTAAAGAACACGATTAAAACATCGAACCATTCGGACTTCCGATTCTGGTTAAATTCAACGAAGAAGACGAAGTTCCAGTTGTGTATAAGTATAATTAAAATCAAGTTATAACTCGGGTTAGACACACAGTCCAGCGGTGGACTGTGTGCACAATAAACACGTAAACGTCTCGAGTTCGAATCTTGTCCCACGCATGCTGCCTTAATAAAAATGTCCTTTTTTTGTTAACCGAACCGGAGTCACCGCTGTTACATGTTAAGTTTAAAAAAACCAGAATAATAACCAAGATAGACACACAGTCCAGCGGTGGACTGTGTGTATGTTTAATCACAGGACACGAGTTCGAGTCCGGGCTACCGCACCGGTCCGGACAATTATTAAACTTTTATTTAAGACAGAAATGGAAATGTTTAGTTTGTATATAAGTATAATAAAAATCGGTTTATATAACAAGTTAAACACACAGTCCAGCGATGGACTGTGTGTTAACTCAACCCACAGGTCCCGGGTTCGAGACCTGTGGAGCGCACCGAGTCACTGATTATTAGAAATAAGTTGATTTTCGGATTAATCTAATTAATATATAAATATAATTAAAAACAGAAATATTTCGGGTTAGACACGTAGCTCAGTTGGTAGAGCTGCGTGCACGCGTACGGGAGGTCTCGGGTTCGAGCCTCACCCAGCGCACACTTGCACGCATACGAACCGGTCAAAGGTCAATGGTCAATGGTCAACGGTCAACGGTCAAAAAATGTCAATTTTTTTATTATTTTTATTTATTTATTTTATTTAAAAATCAATTAAAAATACTTAAAAATAACATTTTTAAGGTTAGAAAATAGCCTTAAACTCACACAAATACACCCAACAATCCTACTAAAATGGATTAATAAAATCCGTTTACTTACCGAAACATTATGCCATTATCTAGGTTAATTTCACTCGTGGTTAAAACCACTTCGCGTGCATTCAACATCATCAACCGAACGCACCCACTGTGAGTGAATCTTACAACTCCCCCTTTTTAATTACACGTTTTGGGGTGTGTCATGTGTCACAAAATAATTAACTTGTTTATTTGAACTTGTGCCATACCATATCGTGATCTAAACTTAGATTGTTTATATTGTTGTGATTATGTATTTCATTTTGTCAACTTATATGAAATTCATTCATTAAGCCCATCAGTTCCTCGTGGGAGACGAGTTGAGCAACGCGTGCCTCAAAACCAATCCATTATTGTTCATGTGTGTATTATTGAGTTTATATTGTTGGTAGTTATGTCTTTCATATTATCATGGTTATGCAATTCATTCATTAGGCCCATCAGTTCCTCGTGAGAGACGAGTTGAGCAACGCGTGCCTCTAAACGATCCATTATTGTTCATGTGTGTATTGTTTAATATTAAATTGATTTATGAATAAGTTTACATCTATTTTTACTCATGTGTGGTTGTGCACTTTATTTCATAATCAATTAAATAAACTTGTTCAAATGTTTTCCATAGGATTCACTCGCCAACTTTTTGTTGATCCAAAAACCCTTTTACACATGATACAGGTGAACAGGATGAAGCAAGGAAAACCTAGGAAATGCCTTAGAAGAAAACAATGAAGCCTAGATTGATATTTAGGACATGTTGTAATATTGATTGTAATTTTCCATTAAATTGTATTAATGAATATGAAACGTATAATAAATGTCATGAGCTTTGATGATAACCCAATCATGCCCCGGTCACCTTTTCCGCTGCGGGTCGGGGTGTGACAGATTTTACGAGGTGTTACAACTAGGCATGATTACAGTATGTCCCGTAGAGAATACTATCACCAATGAACACATTAATGCTTAATCAAGTTAAAACGATCAACAAACAGTCTGAAAAACTAACAACGGTAATGTGCGAATTACAAAATAACAAAACAAGCCGCATGCTACCTCGCTTATCTTATCAAATCTTAATTTAATTTAATCGATTAATACGCTTAACGCCTTGCTAAAACGCTTAACATATATATCTAATACGAACCAAGCTGCCAAACGAACTCTTAACGCGAAATAATCGAACAAAACTTGGCCAATAAGTCAAGTTCGGCCGAACTTGTACATCACAAGTTCGCCCGAACTTGTCCAGGCTTCCTTAAATCCTCAAAAAACCACAAGTCCGCCCGGACTTATTTTAAAACCATGGAAACCAACAAGGTCGCCCGAACTGAGGTCTCCAGCCTATCTTTCATCAAATACTCAGCTCCATTCTTCATTTGCACTTGCTGCAGGTTTGCCCGGAGCTCCCCAAAACCGAAACCCCTTTGTTTTCTAAGTAAGATTCAACTCGCTTTTAAGCTACAACAACGTTTACAACAATTTTGCACAAGGTTTCTACATTCGATATCATCAAAAACTCTTCTTTTTATGAAAATCTTCATCTTTTTATGCAAAACTTCTGTTTTTCACTTAGATCTATGCTTAGGTCTAAGTAAAACCTTTTAAAAACATCAATTTTCACACGATATTCGGACAATGACGTATTGTCAAGTAAGATCTCAAATCCGGAAGCACAAGGACGAAATCGTCACTTTACACAAGCTGGACTAACCCGTACGAACCTTCAAGTTCGCCCGGATTAGCCCGAGTTTCTGTAAAATGGCTAAACTCGCTCCAAAAGACCTCTCCAGCCTAAGTTTTACTCAGTGGGTTAAGGTTGGAGGGATGGACACTCGATTTCCTCAGCAAACGACACGCAAACGCACGAATTGGATGCCAAAACAGTCAAGTTCGCTCGAAAGGCATCAAGTTCGCTCGAACTTGTCACCAGATTAGTGACCAAGTTCGCCCGAACTTGATCATAACTCACCAAAATGTCACAAGTTCGCCGAAATTGTACTGATTTCCAAGGAAATCAGACAAGTTCGCCCAACTTGTATCCTCCCTCAAACAAAAGGGACAAGTTCGCTAAGTTCACCCGAACTTGTTCACTCCGTAAGTTCAGTTATACAAGTTCGCCCGAACTTGTACTTCCAAGTACAAGATTCGCCCGAACTGTATACTGTTCTCTCAACCGTCAACCGTTTCAGCAATTCGGAAGACTGATGCACTTATGTTCGCTTAAGGCTGATCCGGCGCTCTCCGCAACTCATCTCAGATCCTGTAACTCCCTCTAACGCACCAACTGTGAGTATACTTGACCCATTTTCGCTTTAATGCACTTTTTTAGTGTAACATACGTTTATATCAAAACACACGAAACACGCTAAACTAAATTATCACGCGCGAATATATGTTTTACATATTTATACGTGATGCTAGGAACATGTAAACTAGGACACATTTTCGTTGACTCCACCCTAACTAGTATGGTATTATAGTTTGGCTAACATGTCACACCCCGACCCGCAGCGGAAAAGGTGATCGGGGCATGATTGGGTTATCATCAAAGCTCATGACATTTATTATGCGTTTCATATTCATTAATACAAATTAAATGGAAATTTACAATAAATGTTACAACATGTTCTAACTAACAATCTAAACTTCTTTGTTCTCTTCTAAGGCATATCCTATGTTTTCCTTGCTTCAACCTGTTCACCTGTATCATGTGTAAAAGGGTTTTTGGATCAACATAATGTTGGCGAGTGAATCCTATGGAAAACATTTGAACAAATTTATTTAAATTGATTATGAAATATGTGCACAACCAAACATGAGTAAAATAGATGTAAACTTAATCAACAATCATAAGATATTAAATGAAACACACATGAACGATAATGGAACATTTAGAGGCACGCGATGCTCAACTCGTCTCTCACGAGGAACTGAGGGGCCTAATGAATTAATTGCATAAACATGATAATATGAATGACACAACTACAAACAATATAAACCTAATGATACACACATGAACAATAATGAATTTGATTTGAGGCACGCGTTGTTCAACTCGTCTCCCACGAGGAACTGATGGGCTTAATGAATGAGTTTCATATAATTTGACAAAAGGAAATAAGTAATCACAACAATATAAACAATCCAAGTTTAGGTCATGATGTGGTATGGCACAAGTTTAAATAAACAAGTTAATTATTTTTATAACACATGACACACCCCAAAACGTGTAATTTAAAAGGGGAGTTGTAAGACTCACTCACATTGGGTGCGTTCGGTTGATGATGTTGAATGCACGCGAAGTGGTTTTAACCACGAGTGAGATTAACCTAGATAAATCGCATTATGGTTTGGTAAGTAAACGGATTTTATTAATCTATTTTAGTAGGATTGATGGGTGTATTTTTGTGAGTTTGAGGCTAATTTCTAACCTTAAAAATGTTATTTTTAAGTATTTTTAATTGATTTTTAATTAAAATAATTAAATAAAAATAATAAAAAAATTTGATTTTTTTTTTCTGACCGTTGACTGACCATTGACCTGACCGTTGACCGGTTCGAATCGGAACATAAGTGCGCTGAGTGAGGCTCGAACCCGAGACCTCCCGTACGCGTGCACGCAGCTCTACCAACTGAGCTACGTGTCTAACCCGTCATATATCCAATTTTAATTATATTTATATATTAATTTTGTTAAACAGAAAATCCTTTTATTTTAAAAAAACAATTTAAGCGAATCGGACGGTGCACTCCACAGGTCTCGAACCCGGGACCTGTGGCTTAAACTAACACACAGTCCACCGCTGGACTGTGTGTTTAACATGTTATATAATCCAATTTTTATTATACTTAAATACAAACTATTTGTTTTCATTTCTGATTTTATTTAAAAAGGTTAATAATCGTCCGGGTCGATGCAGAAGACCGGACTCGAACTCGTGACGTGCACTTAAACATACACACAGTCCACCGCTAGACTGTGTGTCTAACTTGGTTATTATTCCGATTATTAATATACTTAACATATACCTGTGGCGACTCCGGTTCAGTTTAACAAAAAAATGATTTTTATTGAAGCAGCGTGTGTGAAACAGGATTCGAACTCGAGACGTTAATGTTTATTGTGCACACAGTCCACCGCTGGACTATGTGTCTAACCCGATTAATAAGTTGATTTAAATTATACTTAGGTGTTTACCGACTTCATCTTCTTCGTTGTTATAACCAGAATCGATAACAGACTGGTTTGGAGTTTTAATCGGTTTATTAGTGTGTTTCAGTTCATTACGGTGAGATAAAGGTGAAAAGAAAAAAGAAATTAGGCGAAGAGGTATACCGACTGGACCCTCTGTTTTCCGGCAGAACTCCGGCGACAGCAATCCCTTCCGGCGACGAGTGTCTTGCAGCAGCGAGTCTCCAGAAAGCTTGGAAAAGGTATGGGTGACTTCGGTATAAGCTTAGGAGGTTCAATAAGGCTCGGAAATGAGGAAACTGGTTTTCCGGCGACGAACAGAATAATTCCAGCGTGTGGAATTACGTCCGGTAAAGGTGTGGTTTTGAGCGAAAAAGCTTGCAGTGGGTTGTGGGTGAATTTATATGAAGAAACCGAGATGCATTTGGCCCGATTTTCAACTGGATTCATAAGTTATAAAAACTCCGGCGGTTATGGTTTGGTCGCGGACTCAGACGTCGGTTATAACCGATGTCTTAGTAATGGTTTACGTTATAACGGAAGATGTTGTTAAAAACTCGCGAGATTACCGGGATTTCCGACGACTGAACTATTGGGCGCCGGTTTTTGAATTCAGAAAGTCACTTTATGAATTAATTGATTCTAATATTTAACAAACAACATCCGTGGCGCAGTGGTTCAAGTGTCATGTGTTAAGTCTGGGCGTTCAGTGACTCGACGACTGACCCGGGTTCGAAACCCGGCAGGAACATTTTATTTTTATTTTGCGATTTTCAACAGTTTTTCAAAAACTAAATATATATTCCCGTATAATAATTGATTATGTATCGTTTAAAATTATTTTGGGCATTTAATTCGCAACGAAAATTTTAACTGACTGTTCGGTTGATAAACGGAGCGGGTTTGGTAAATCCGTTTTTTACGGATGTTACAGTATCCCCTGCTTTTTAGAAATTTCGTCCCGAAATTTTAAATTGTGATATATTTGACTAAAAGAATGATGGTGTTTAGTTTGACAGTTATATGCTTAGAAAAATAAAGGTTTAAGTTTTTGTTCGAGGCGGTAACGTTCCTTGTAAGAGTTAAGTACCCTATTCAGGAATCGCTTTTTGTTGCCTACTGTATAAGTATTGATAAACAGAAATGATTTGCTAAAAATGATATCATGCATAAGAGTTTGGATACGTTTGGAAAAGTATGGTTATATCCTAAAGCAAAACTTCTAACACTACAACCTACATGGAAACATAAATAAAACACAACAGCTGATATTTGAACATAATTAAACACAACAGCTAATATTTGAACACAAATAAGCACAACAGCTAATATTTGAATCCACATTCTGATAGCATATATGTTTGAATGGTGGAAGTTCCTCTCTCGTTTGTTATGATGGAGAGGTTAGTTTATGTAGAAATGGAACACAATCCAATCTCTTTACATAGCAAGACGATATAAATGTAACACAAATTCCAACCAAGGCAATACTAAATCCTACATGGAACTTCTCATAACCGCTTGATAATGCCTCTGATCCTTTGGCAAGAATACTTATATATAGGAAGTACCAGCGGCGTATCCACCATATTCTTGCCAAATTTTCATTGGTTTTATCCACAAGTTATGATTAGTTACCAAGAAACTAATAAATCCTACATAGAACTTCTCATAACCGTCTGACAATGCCTCTGATCCTTTGACAAGAATACTTATATATAGGAAGTACCAGCGGCGTATCCACCATATTCTTGTCAAATTTTCATTGGTTTTATCAGTGAATTATGATTAGTCCTATAAATCTACAACCAATACAACAAACATAAAATACTGAAATGAAATATAACGGTGCGATCAAGGCTCAATCAAACGGAGCCGATCGTATTGCATGTACTGAAAATGAAATATCTGTGCGCTCAAGGCTCAATCAAACGGAGCCGAACGTATTGAATGTACTGAAAATGAAATTGTCTGTGTGCTCAAGGCTCAATCAAATGGAGCCGAGCGTATTGAATGTACTGAAAATGAATAACTTAATCACACAAACAGCCTATGCATGGAACCTCTCATAACCGCCTGATAATGCCTCCGATCATTTGACAAGAATACTTATATATAGGAAGTACCAGCAGCGTATCCACCATATCCTTGTCAAATTCACATTGACTTTATCCGCAAGTTATGATAAGTTCTATGCGACTCTACAACAAACACACACAACCACAAGATACTGATAATGAAATTGTCTGTGCGCTCAAGGCTCAATCAAACGGAGCCGAACGTATTGCATGTACTGAAAATGAAATTGTATGTGCGCTCAAGGCTCAATCAAACGGAGCCGAGCGTATTGCATGTATTGAAATGTAAAATGAAATGACCGATCAAGGCTCAAACAAACGGAGCCGATCGTGCGGGCACGCCAAGATCAACCGCATAATAAAATGGGGATCAAGCTCAACCTCGATGGATAGGGAGCTGCGGCCTCGGCAAATGCATATACTGAAAACAATAAATAATATTTACTCTAACAGTCGACACATGGAACCTCTCATAACCGCCAGATAATGCTTCTGATCCTTTGACAAGAATACTTATATATAGGAAGTACCAGCGGCGTATCCACCGTATTCTCGTCAAAGTTTCATTGGCTTTATCCTTAAGTTATGTTTGGTTCTATGTGATAAAGAAAAAACATAAAACTAAACGATAGGAGTTGAATCTGGATCTTCGGCGAAGAGGACTAGTTGAGTATCTTCACTTGGGCCGTCATTATCTTCGACCGGATTGGCATTGATATTGAAGACTCTTCCTCTTGCTGGTGGCATAGTGGTTGGGTTTTCTTGGTTAACTGGGTTTGATTGGGCTTGAGTGTTGATGACGTTAACCAATTGAGGGCATGTGTTTCTAAAGTGGGTAGGGTCGCCACAATTGAAACAAGCTCGAGCATATGGGAACACGGGGTATTGGGGTTGATGATAAGTTTGAGCCATGTTTTGAGTAGGGGAAAAGGTTTGGTTTTGAAAAGTGCGACAAACCTTGCTCAAATGACCATAGCGTCCACAAGTTGCACATAGACGACAAGGTAGGGTATGGGGATGGTGATAAAAACAGTTGTTGCATCGAGGGTGAGGTCCAAGATATGGTTTCTTATTTGGGTAAGCTGAGTCGGGTGCCACTTGGGTGATAGGGATAGCTCGGATGGGTATAGCGTGTAAAACTGGTTAATTTCGTTGGGTAGCAGCGAAAAGTTGTCCGTCTCTTCTTCTCTTAGGATTGGGTTGAGAAGGGAATTCGGTTTGGGTGGAGCCGGAGGTTTCAGTCGATTCTTTATCTTTCTTCTTCTCCTCCTTGAAGTCTTCATTTCGGATTCGGTTCTCGGTGAGCTCTGTTGCTAACTCCATTGCTGCTTCCAAAGTTGCAGGCTTGGTACTTATTATAGGGTCTTGGATCTTTGACGGAAGGCCACGAATGTAGTGTTCGATCAAACGGTAGAGGGGAGTGAACATGTTGGGAACCATTTGATGTAACTCGAGGAATCTTTTGTTGTATGTGATGTGGTCTCCTTCCATTTGCTTCAATGAGTAAAATTCATCTTCTAACTTCTTGATTTCGCTCCTTGGGCAAAATCGTCTGGTCATGATTTCCTTCAATTCGTTCCAAGTTAAGGTCATAGCATCGTCGACGCCTCGTTTGGCCTTCTCTGTATTCCACCAAGTAAGTGCTATCCCGTATAGTCGACCGGTAGCATAACGCACTTTGCGATCATCAGGGCAATCGCAATTTAGAAAAGTGTTCTCCATCTCTTCAAACCAATGGAGGAGTGCGGTGACGCCTTCAGTCCCTTTGTATTTCGGAGGGTCACATGATTTGAAATGCTTGTAGGTGCATTTAGTGGTATTTGGGGAAGAGTTGGTAAGGTTTTGGTTTGCTTGATTGACAGGATTAGCGGTAAGTGCTTGTTGAACTTGGATTACAATGTTGGGTATTACGGCAGCCATTTGTTGAGCGATTAAGGCAGCCATGCGTTCGCGGGCTTTTCTTGCTCTCGTCTTCCTACGGGCGAGGTTAGAAGACATCTACAAGGAATACATGACAAAAGTATGAGTTGGATGTTTTTGGGTTCATGGGTTGCATTAGGAATGAACATTCGTAAAATAATCATAGAAATATAAATCTACTACATCCATAGGATGTCTTGGGCTTTGCTCGCTGTTAGGCCCTACATGCCGCCATACTTTACCTGTGTAATCATGTGGGCCCCCATGAATACCGGTTTTTCATATGGTTCGCACGGGTTTGCCAGGTTGCGTACACAAAAACCCGGAGAAAATTGAGAAATATGCATACAACATGTGATATTCGAAATGTGTCCAGGTGTAGACACGGTGACACCTCAAAGTAGGGTTAGTTCAAACGACGTTTGGTGTGGCATGCTTTGGCCTAATAGGTCCTTCGTACTCTCATCGTTGGTCCCCAGGTAGGCAAACTGGTCCGTTATATTGGATTTATACGAATGCCAACCTAGACAGGACGTTCCGACTACCGGTACTTGTACCCTTCCAGTTACTACATGCCCGTCGCAGAACTTACTTTGATGAGATTTGAAAATTGCACAAAATCTTTGGATAATGAGAGTATGAAAATAAATTGAATACATGAACATCGATATTTGTATAATGAATATGTATATATGTATAATGAATATGTATATAAGCATGTATGTTTGACTGTAAATATAAACAAATATGAAACAAATAAATATCACAAGTTTGTATGTAACCACCTAATCAATTAAAATTTAGGCAGACTATAGTATAGGCTCTAAGGGTCTAATAACCTATCCTATATCCCTATAGTCATGGCTCTGATACCAATCTGTCACACCCCGACCCGCAGCGGAAAAGGTGATCGGGGCATGATTGGGTTATCATCAAAGCTCATGACATTTATTATGCGTTTCATATTCATTAATACAAATTAAATGGAAATTTACAATAAATGTTACAACATGTTCTAACTAACAATCTAAACTTCTTTGTTCTCTTCTAAGGCATATCCTATGTTTTCCTTGCTTCAACCTGTTCACCTGTATCATGTGTAAAAGGGTTTTTGGATCAACATAATGTTGGAGAGTGAATCCTATGGAAAACATTTGAACAAATTTATTTACATTGATTATGAAATATGTGCACAACCAAACATGAGTAAAAATAGATGTAAACTTAATCAACAATCATAAGATATTAAATGAAACACACATGAACGATAATGGAACATTTAGAGGCACGCGATGCTCAACTCGTCTCTCACGAGGAACTGAGGGGCCTAATGAATGAATTGCATAAACATGATAATATGAATGACACAACTACAAACAATATAAACTCAATGATACACACATGAACAATAATGAATTTGATTTGAGGCACGCGTTGTTCAACTCGTCTCCCACGAGGAACTGATGGGCTTAATGAATGAGTTTCATATAATTTGACAAAAGGAAATAAGTAATCACAACAATATAAACAATCTAAGTTTAGGTCATGATGTGGTATGGCACGAGTTTAAATAAACAAGTTAATTATTTTTATAACACATGACACACCCCAAAACGTGTAATTTAAAAGGGGGAGTTGTAAGATTCACTCACAGTGGGTGCGTTCGGTTGATGACGTTGAATGCACGCGAAGTGGTTTTAACCACGAGTGAGATTAACCTTGATAAATCGCATTATGGTTTGGTAAGTAAACGGATTTTATTAATCTATTTTAGTAGGATTGATGGGTGTATTTTTGTGAGTTTGAGGCTAATTTCTAACCTTAAAAATGTTATTTTTAAGTATTTTTAATTGATTTTTAATTAAAATAATTAAATAAAAATAATAAAAAATTTTGATTTTTTTTTCTGACCATTGACCGGTTCGAATCGAAACATAAGTGCGCTGAGTGAGGCTCGAACCCGAGACCTCCCGTACGCGTGCACGCAGCTCTACCAACTGAGCTACGTGTCTAACCCGTCATATATCCGATTTTAATTATATTTATATATTAATTTTGTTAAACAGAAAATCCTTTTATTTTAAAAAAACAATTTAAGCGAATCGGACGGTGCACTCCACAGGTCTCGAACCCGGGACCTGTGGCTTAAACTAACACACAGTCCACCGCTGGACTGTGTGTTTAACATGTTATATAATCCAATTTTTATTATACTTAAATACAAACTATTTGTTTTCATTTCTGACTTTATTTAAAAAGGTTAATAATCGTCCGGGTCGATGCAGAAGACCGGACTCGAACTCGTGACGTGCGACTTAAACATACACACAGTCCACCGCTGGACTGTGTGTCTAACTTGGTTATTATTCCGATTATTAATATACTTAACATATACCTGTGGCGACTCCGGTTCAGTTTAACAAAAAAAATGATTTTTATTGAAGCAGCGTGTGTGAAACAGGATTCGAACTCAAGACGTTAATATTTATTGTGCACACAGTCCACCGCTGGACTGTGTGTCTAACCCGATTAATAAGTTGATTTAAATTATACTTATGTGTTTACCGACTTCATCTTCTTCGTTGTTATAACCAGAATCGATAACAGACTGGTTCGGAGTTTTAATCGGTTTATTAGTGTGTTTCAGTTCATTACGGTGAGATAAAGGTGAAAAGAAAAAAGAAATTAGGCGAAGAGGTATACCGACTGGACCCTCTGTTTTCCGGCAGAACTCCGGCGACAGCAATCCCTTCCGGCGACAAGTGTCTTGCAGCAGCGAGTCTCCAGAAAGCTTGGAAAAGGTATGGGTGACTTCGGTATAAGCTTAGGAGGTTCAATAAGGCTCGGAAATGAGGAAACCGGTTTTCCGGCAACGAACAGAATAATTCCGCCGAGTGGAATTACGTCCGGTAAAGGTGTGGTTTTGAGCGAAAAAGCTTGCAGTGGGTTGTGGGTGAATTTATAGGAAGAAACCGAGATGCATTTGGCCCGATTTTCAACTGGATTCATAAGTTATAAAAACTCCGGCGGTTATGGTTTGGTCGCGGACTCAGACGTCGGTTATAACCGATGTCTTAGTAATGGTTTACGTTATAACGGAAGATGTTGTTAAAAACTCGCGAGATTACCGGGATTTCCGACGACTGAACTATTGGGCGCCGGTTTTTGAATTCAGAAAGTCACTTTATGAATTAATTGATTCTAATATTTAACAAACAACATCCGTGGCGCAGTGGTTCAAGTGTCATGTGTTAAGTCTGGGCGTTCAGTGACTCGGCGACTGACCCGGGTTCGAAACCCGGCAGGAACATTTTATTTTTATTTTGCGATTTTCAACAGTTTTTCAAAAACTAAATATATATTCCCGTATAATAATTGATTATGTATCGTTTAAAATTATTTTGGGCATTTAATTCGCAACAAAAATTTATCTGACTGTTCGGTTGATAAACGGAGCGGGTTTGGTAAATCCATTTTTTACGGATGTTACATAACACCCGACGGGGTCTAGTTAGAAGTCCACATCGCGCATCGCAGCCTTGCCGAGAGCTTAATATGTGAAGTTTGTCATGTGAGTTTATATGTTATGTGTATCATGTTTATGTATGTGGAAATTCGCGACACCGTTTTATCTATTATGCTATTATATCAAAACCTGTATGCTCGTCAATATATTTTTGTATTGACAATTATTTTAACGTATGTTGCAGGTTATTGAGATCTACTCGCTGCAAATGGACTTAGGAATTTGCCTAGAAACTTGTAATAAATTGTAATCAACTTTGGAAACTGTTTGAAATTTATGGAATTCGTGATGATTATGTAATGATTGTATGTTGATTGTATGGGAAATTGACGCTTAAATATTGTCATTTAAAAATAGTCGTTGTGGATTCTCTCGAACAATCTGAACCGCTTAGTGCCGCGCACCGATGATTCCGCCATCGGTTGGGGTGTGACAGTAGCTACGGTAGCTTCAGTTCAACAAAGTACCACCGTAAGACAGAAGTTAACCTGCGTAACATTTTCAAAAGCCACCGTAAGCTACGATGGACCCTGATGCAGAAAATGTAACTGCCATATATTGGTGGTTTTTGGTGACTCTTGAGCTATCTTATCATTGGCTTCGGTTCGGAGCTGTTCTAGGGCGAAATTTAAGTGATCAAACACTATTTTAGGGTTGTTAATCATTGCTTTCATTTATTTTGATTAAGATGAACATTGATTTGAAGTGATGACGAACCGAACCATGTGTGGCTAAGTTTCATATGTTTTCCCTCGGATTGTAAGGTTTCAACTTGAATGTTTTGTGGTTGTTTTTGTTATTTCTGGGATAGTAGTTTAATGATTATGGTTTTATTGCTATGGTTATACATGTTTAATTTGTAGTTGTACATGTTGTTGATTTTCGTTTTCTAAACCATCGGTTCTTGGTGCCATAGACAATCGATATTTATTGGGAGGGATTCGGGGTTGGCTATATTAACTGGTCATCGGGTGACTACCTTGCATTTTGTAATCCAAGTGCTTAGTCCCCTTATATCACAATCGAACGTGTATTCACGAACTATGCCTATGTAGTTCATCTCAAATTAAACTTTTACATCAACATTCATAGAACCTGAAACCGAGGGAGAACATATCCTCTCATTTTCGAATTGAAAACCGTGATAAGTGATTTAGTTAATTTTAGTTAATCAAATCAAACAACCAAATCAGTGAATTTTTTTTCTGCAGTTTAGTTTAAAGTTAGGTAATTTGCAAAGTTACTTAGTAACACATTTTCCACAAACTTCATATGTTCGATACCCACTAATCACTATCTATTTAGTGTAATTGGTTTATTTTTTGAGTGAGTCTTCGACCTCGCGTCAATAAGCACATAAGCCAAAAGTCAAGTAAAATTAAGTTAAGGGTGCTATGGTTTAAATAATGGCTTTAAATTACTTCTTAAAAACTTTTATTTACATTTTCTCAACAAAAATATTATAAATAATATTTTAGGATCAGAAGTTATTTTTGGGAATTTTTTGAATCATGTTAAACTGTTATTTTTTTAACACACCTTGTTTCACAATGGTTTAATTAAATAATACATAAATTATATAAAAATGATAGGTCAACGGGAAGTAGACTGCGCCACAACCCCCTAAGTTCCTTTAAAGCTAAATCTTTCTAACGCATGCAAGTTCCTCTATCAATTTTTAAACGGAAATAACTTTTCATACGTTAATTATTTTTAGGGTTATTGGATTTTATCACTCTCAACTATTGGGTATTGGCCGCGGTTACTCTCAACTATCACTTTGACTCCCACCACTCCGAACTTAACACTTTGTGTGTTGTGTCACTCCGATTGAGTGGCTTTTGGCTCCTCTTTTGTCTTTTAGGAACATATTCACCGACAGTCATTAGTAACTCACAAGGTGTTAGCCTAATATCACCAATAACACAAGTCAAACATTAAGAAATGTTCACATGTGGAGTGACACAACACACAAAGTGTTAAATTAGGAGTGGTGGGAATCAAAGTGATTGTTGAGAGTGGCAGCGCCCAATACTATATAGTTGAGGGTTATAAAATCCAATAACCCTTATTTTTAAGAAAATTATACCATAAAAACAAGTATTTTGTTATCTTTTTTAGTATAGTATTGCAATAGTTTTTCTTTTTTTAGTAAAAAAATTAGCATGTTATTAGGTTATATACCATTGCATTATTACGGCCTTTGCCAGTGTCTATATTAGCGTGTTTGTGATCTTCGTTGCATAACACAAACGCCCCTCTAGTAGTTAAATTCATCAAAAAAAAATTGACACGACACATGTTACAATAACCATACTCCTAAATTACATAAAAAAAAATTCATCCCAATCTACCCTGTATCAGGATCTTAACCCATGTCTTCTTTCTTAAAGACAAAAGTCTCTATCACCCAACTAAAATTAAAATGAAAAAATATAAATATATCTAAGTAACCAACTAAAGCTGAAATGAAAATATGCAAATATATATATATTCCCTACATATACAAATTACAAGTGGGAGAATAGTGCCACGCCTACATACTACATATACAAATTACAAGTGAGGGAATAGTGTCAGGCAGCTTGCCTGGCGCTTCCCTGTTGGACCAACTAATTTACTATTTTATACTCAATTTAAAATTACGTTTTCGCCCTCAGTTTAAATTTACGCTTTTACCCCGAATTGAAAATAAAATTATGCTTTTGTCCTTAGCTAAAAAATACTTTTCGCCCTCGATTCCAACTTACGATTTTATCCCCGATTTAAATTTACAATTTTGCTCTAAGTTCAAAATTACGCTTTTTGCCCTAGTTTAAAATTAAATTATACTTTTGCCCCCAATTAAAATTAAGATTTTTCCCTCGGTTCACAATTATGATTTTGCCCCCAGCAACATAGAATTATGGTTTGCCCTCAGTTTAAAATCACGATTTTGCCCTTAGTTAAAGTATGATTTTACACCCGTTTCAAAAATTATGGTTTTGCTCTTAGTTCACAATTACGTTTTTGCCCCCAGCTCAAAATAAAATTATGCTTTTGCCCTAGCTCAAAATTACAATTCTGCCCTTAGTTCAAACTTTTGATTTCTCCCCCTTGTTCAAAATAAATTTACGATTTTGTCCTCAGCTTAAATTACGAATTTGCCCTTAGTTCAAATTATAGGCTGCTGCCTAGCACTCTTCCATTAGTCAGGGTATATTACAATTTTACCCTAAGTTAAGTTCAAAATTATGAACTTGCCCTTGTGCAAAATTACGATTGTGTCCCTGGTTCAAATTTACAGTATTGTCAACGCTTTTGCTTTTGACAAATTACGATTTTATCCCTATCAAAAAATACAATTTTATCCAATGTTCAAAATTACAATATTGCCATCGTTTTAGTTTTTTTTCGCAATAAATGTTTTGTTTTAATTTTAATTGGTTTACTCAATTTTTTTTGTGTGTCAATGAGCTGTCTAACACTCGCTCATTAGTCCTATTAAATTACAGTTTTGCCCCAAGTTCAAAATTGCGGTCTTTCATCGTTTTAGTTCTTTTTCTACCAAAACTATAGTAATGCTTTTTTAATTGGTTGAGAATTATTCGGCTTATATCGCCGTAACTTGGGCATCAACTAGTTAACTCTAACATTTACCAACTTTGGTGAAGAGTAGTCACCTGCTTTTCAGTTTGTTTATTATTTTTTTGGTAAATTACACTTTTCGTCCTTTATGTTTGTACCAGATTGCAACGAATAGTCTTTAACTTCAATAATTACAGTCATAATCCTTTATTTGCAAAACTCATTACACTTTTCATCCTTTAGCACTAACCAGGTTAAAATTTTAAGTTAAATATGGTCATGTGACCTGCACATAAGGATAGCATAGTAATTTTACTCGTTTATTTAAGCAAGTAAAAAAAAATTTATATATGTGTACATAAAACCACTGATCATCTTCTTCCTCTCACCTATACCCCCATCCTTTCTCTTTCTCTCCAATCAACCTCCACAACCACCTCCACTGTATCCCAACCACCACCACTGAATCGAGCCTCACCACCGGATCCAGCCACCACAAACCCACCACCACCGAATCCAGCCGACATTTGGTGTCTTGCGGCATGAGACGTCAGTTCATGTGACTTCTTTCATGTAGCGTGAGTTTTTGGTTTCGGGTTGAATTGAGTTTCTAACCTGCTGCTTGAGAAAATGGCAGGAGCTTATTGGTGAACATGGGTCAATACGAGTATGGAAATAGGTGCACCAGATTCACCACACCACACCACCACCTCTCTCTAAAATTCATCTTCTCAAAACACTTCAAAGCTCAAACCTCTCATCTCATATAAACCTTCATCTTCAATTTCATAACAACACCTATTTATACTTCTTATACTTATGTTCTTCGTTAACAATGTTCAGTCTTTTAAAAAAAATGAATTTGAACGGTCTTTTTCTCTATTATAACCGTTTCAGCTCAATTTTCAAATCTGGAGCTGATAATTTCATGATTTACTTGTATTCATTAGTTTCATGTTCTAAATTTGAAAGTTAGGGTTTAAATTATTTAAAAATTAGGTGCGGGCATTGATTTGCGTGCATACGACGTGTTTTAATAGGGTTTAGGGTTTTGGACTAGTGACAGTGGTTATTAGTTGTTGTGACGATGAATCGGAGCTGTGGCGCCGGAAAAAGGAATGCCGGCAGCTGCAGCCGCAGATGATGCGGAGTTATAGGTAGCCTGTGGTAAAGAGAAGGAAGAGGAGTTAGTGGTGGTGGGGCTCAGTGATGGTGGCCGGGAAATGGTGGTGGTGGTGGTTGAGGTTGATTGAAGAGAGAGAGGGAGGGGTGGGGGGATTGATGAGAGGAAGAAGATGACCAATGACCAGTGGATTTATGTGCATACATATATAATTTCTTTTTTTTTTAATTTTTTAAATAAACGAGTAAAATTACTGATCTACCCTCATGTGCAAGTCACATGACCAGACTTAACTTAAAAGTTTAACCTGGTTAGTGCTAAAGGATGAAATGTGTAATGAGTTTTGCAAATAAAGGATTGTGACTATAATTATTAAAGTTAAAGACTATCTGTTGCAATACGGTACAAACATAAATGATGAAAAGTGTAATTTACCCTATTTTTCTTCTAAAGAGCCTATGCAATCTCTAACCACCAAACCACCAGGCCCGCGCCGCTGGATAAGCGGAGATAGCAATCCACAGAAAGCCGGATGCAACCGTTGTAGAACCCATCGTCGTCTTTGTACAAAACCCAACTCCACCAATGGTGTCGGGCATATGAATGGCAGCGATGCTTCCGGTGGTACGTTTTCAGAACCGATGATACGGTTTTTTTCCACCGAGAATTTGTTAAGGCTTTGTCAAAGAGGAACGGAAAAGAGACAGAGACCGTAAAAACGGGTGGTTAAGTGAGGGTGTTTCATCGTCGTTACAAAACCAACACTTTTTTTTTCGGGAAATTATTGATTCCGCATAAGATGTTTCAGGAGTGGTTGTTTGAATATGATCAGTCCAATAAGAAACGTCGTCGCCGGCAACGGCGATAATCGACCAGCCATCCCCAATCTATAACTGCACTACAGATGGAATGGCGGTATAGTGACCTGCTTTACCGGCTATAACGGGTTCATACCCATAGTTATGAATTAAATGAAGAATATACGTGGGGCTATCCTCATTTTGCCAACTTTGATTAAGTTTCAATATGTCTCTTATATAGTCCCTGAACTTGGACAAATTTTAAAATTTTAATTTCAGGCCTAACTTAATACTTTTCATTATATACCTCTATTTTAAATTTTATCTATGATATGGCCATTAAAAATTGAAAAAACAGTTGAAAGTTAGACACGTATCGTTTTCAGACACCATTCGGAGTTTGGAAAATGTTACTTTTCCGCTAACGCGTCACAACAATGTTGATCGATGTAAATTTTCTTTCATAGTTTCGATGTAAGTAAAGCACGTGTAGATATCCTTTTGGGCAATTCTTTTTGCGGTTACTATTCCATACGCCGAAGCCCTTCCAAACATAACCGATGCTGCTCAAAATCTCACCGCATAGCAGGTATTTATGATACTTATTTGCTAAGCAGTTAATGCGGTAAAATATCAGATATCGCTCAAGGACCGATATTTGAGATATCGATGGGATATCAGTTATTTTAATGTCATACTAAATTTATATATATAGCAATTTAAAACTAACAATTTAGTTTACTCTCCAGTAATTAACAAATTAACCTTTTGAACTTGCAAAACACTAAATATTGTAACAAGTAGGAACGGAGTAAGACTTAAAACACTAACATTTAAAAGTAACAACTAACAATTAAGACTTAAAACACTAATAGCAGCAATAAGAAGAAAGATGAATGATAGAATTAAGAAGAAAGTACTGATATCGGGAAAATCGGTGATATATTGATCCAATATCGGTCAGTATCGCTGATATTATCGGTACTGATATTCTGATCAATAGTTTGCACTGATATCTCGGTAGGGGACCGATAACCGATGTATCACTCATATATCAGTGATATTAACTACATATCTTATTTGTACAATTTAGAAATGCATAACATAATTAAATTCGCTTTACTTTTTTTTCCTTCTATTAGACTTATTTTAATTTTATCTTTTTTTTTTTTTTTTATCTCAACACTTATGAATATACCACTTGCAAATGTTTCCATTTTTGACTTCGACTAACAAATAAACCAATTAGATATTGTATAACATTTACACATAAAAGAATACTTTTTAACCTTACTAGATGTAACACGTTTTTTTACATTTGGCTATTATTTTAATCATAGCACGACTTTGTTTTGTATTTTTTTTCTTTCAGCCGCAATAACAAGTCGATATTTTCATGAAAAGAATCAATCGTGGCCGAATTCTCGTCGTGTAGCGCGGGGATTTTTCTAGTATATATCTAAGTAACAAAGCATCTCAAATAAAATAAAATAATCATAAAAGCTAGGATCATCAAAGGAACGGTCCAACTCGGCCCGGTTCACAAAACCCAATCGCTTAATAAATAACCCGAACTAGAAAACCCTCCATAACATTCACACATCAAGGGCTCACACTCTTCACAGTATAATTAGGGTTCTTCAAGAACTTTCATTTCAAGCTTCAAATCCCTCAAGAATCACATTCAACAATGGCGCTTAGTGCACAACCGCTTGATATTCTCGGAGATCGTCAATCTGGTCAAGATGTTCGTACTCAAAACAGTAAGTGTTTCTGTTCATCTTTCAAAACCCTAATTTCTGCACTCGATAGATAATCACTCAATTGATCTTTAATGTTGTGGTGCAGTTACTGCTTGTCAATCTGTTTCGAATATCGTCAAGACTTCACTCGGTCCCGTTGGACTCGACAAGGTATTTGTTGTTTTTGGTGTAACAGATTTAGGTTTTTAGGGTTTTTAGGGTTTTGTATACCTTAGATCTGTAATGTTTGTGATGTAAAAATTGGATAGATTTGAGTGTGCACAAAGTTTTTACAAACCCTAATTCAAGAAATGTGATTTGTGAAGATGTTTGTATGTTGATACTTTTAGATAACTGGCTTAACAATATATAATGTTCACGTTGATATTCTATCTATTTGCCTACCAAAGTCAAGGGAAAAAGTTTGCTGCTTTATGTGGTAGATGGTACCGAAAACCGGTTATAGAACCGAAACGGTGGTTATAGACCGGTTAGGGATCTTGAGCAACCGGTTTTAAAACCGAAACCGGTTATGAATAACCGGTTTTAACCAGTAAAAAACCGGTTTTTTATATAAACCGGTTAAAAACCGACCCTAACCAGTTTGACCGGTTATTGTTTTGACTTAAAAAACCCGGTTAGTAACCGAAACCGATTATAAAAAACCGTTTTTTTTGATGTAAAAACCGGTTTTTGTTTTTGATGTAAAAAACCGGTTCGGTTAAAAAACGATCTGTACACCTCTAGTGGTAACATTGTCAATACTTTGTAAGTTTTAAGACAGGCAAGTATGTGATCTTGTGATTTCAGTTGGGATTTTTATATTTTGATCGTTCGCTCTTAGTATACAAACGACAAGGCTGAGCGCGCATACATGTTTTAAAGTATGAGCTTGTTTTATGAAAGAAGATTAGTAGCATATACTAACATGTTCTGGTACATAGTCAGTCCGTAGGAAGTAAAAATCCTTTTGCTCAAGAATTAGTGATGGATTAAACTGTAGTAAAGGGATGTGACCCGGGCTTATTGTACGTAGCATTTGTTTTCTTCTAAGTACTTCGGCCAGTGTAATTGCTTCTCTATTCTTTTTGTTTTTGATCCTTTTTTTCTTAATAAATCAACCCCTGTGAGTGTAAATAATGTAAGTTTATGTCTCAGATGTTGGTCGATGACATTGGGGATGTAACTATCACGAATGACGGTGCTACAATTCTCAAGATGTTGGATGTTGAGCACCCAGCTGCCAAGGTTAGGCGAAAGAAAATGCTTTTGCTTTATTTTATTTTTTTTGTTGCCTTTTGTCTGTTGAATATGTTAGCTTTCTTGTTACGTATGGTTATTTAGGTTCTTGTTGAACTGGCCGAGCTTCAAGATAGAGAAGTAGGAGATGGAACTACTTCTGTGGTCATTGTAGCAGCTGAGTTACTCAAGGTATTAAATATTAATATTCATATTCTCATACATAAATCTTCGTATCCTTAATTTTTCATAAAGGAATTTGACCCGTGTTGTAAAATGCTTATTAATAGATTGTCATGATATTTCTGCAGAGAGGAAATGATCTTGTGAAAAACAAGATTCACCCGACATCTGTAATTAGTGGATACAGAGTAAGTGTCAATCAGTTCTTCGTCTTCTATATAATATGTGTATGATAATTGATAGTTCTGAACTTCTTGTTCATGGGCATGTATAATTTTTATTTTTATGTTTGCAGCTTGCAATGAGAGAATCATGCAAATATGTTGAAGAAAAGCTCGCGATTAAGGTAATGATATTATAGAGTAATATTTGAAAATGCCAAAAGTACGTCTACTAGAATTGGATTTTCTTACATCTATGTTGAAAAAGCTATAGATCCTATCTTCTCTTTTGATAATCTTAAGAGTTTTTATTTTATTTTATTTTATTTTTTTAGGTTGACAAGCTCGGAAAGGATTCCCTTGTGAATTGTGCAAAGACGAGCATGTCTTCTAAATTGTTATCCGGTGACTCCGACTTTTTCGCAAATCTGGTACACCTTTATTGTTTTTCCAAAAGTTTTCATTTTTGTTTCTTTACTTCATCTAAATTGAATAAAATAACAATCACGGGTTACACTTCATCAGGTGGTCGATGCAGTACAAGCTGTTAAGATGACCAATGCACGTGGTGAAATCAAGTATCCAATCAAGGTTTATTCATAATAACGTCATTACTTTGTCCTTCTTGATGTAAATCAGTACCGTATTTCGATAACTGACGCCTGCAAATGTCTGAAACACTTTTAATATCGTTAGGGAATTAACATCCTTAAAGCTCATGGAAAAAGTGCGAAAGAGAGCTACTTATTAAAAGGTTACGCTCTGAATACCGGTCGCGCAGCACAAGGAATGCCGATGAAAGTTTCTCCCGCAAGAATTGCATGCCTCGACTTTAATCTTCAAAAGACGAAAATGCAATTAGGTGTTCAGGTTTTAGTCACTGACCCACGCGAGTTAGAGAAAATTCGCCAAAGGTAATAGAACTTATTAATTCGTGCATTTAGTGTTTTGTGATCTTATTAAAATATTGATATGAGAATGATGCATAAACTTACAGAGAAGCTGATATGACAAAAGAGCGTATTGAAAAGATTCTAAAAGCTGGTGCTAATGTCGTTTTAACTACAAAGGGAATCGATGACATGGCACTCAAGGTAAATTTGCTTTAATTTTCGGTGATATAACATTATAACCGTATAATTCTTTTAATTCTAACAATGTTTTTTGTATAAACTCAGTATTTTGTGGAAGCTGGTGCAATTGCTGTGAGGCGAGTTCGAAAAGAAGATTTACGCCATGTTGCCAAAGCAACAGGCGCAACTGCGGTAATATACACAGAAGCATCTATATATTTTAGTTTTATTTTACGAGTAAAATGCCATTTTGTTCATTGAGGTTTGGCCAGTTTTGCGACTTTCGTTGTAAGGTTTGTTTTTCCGCATCTGGATCCAAAAGGTTTGAATTCTTGCCACCTTCATCCTGCTCGTTAAGTTAGGGGTATTTCCGTCTTTTATATCAACTCAAAGAACAATTCGGTCTTTTTTCACACGTCGCCAGCGATTTTACATATAGTGAAAATAAACAAATTTGTCAGTTAAGTTAACAGAAAAGACGTAAATACCCCTGACTTAACTGAGAAAAATGGATGGAGTTAACAAGACTGATGAAAATGGCAAGATTTCTAACCTTTTGGATCCAAATGCGAAAAAACAAACCCTTTGGACGAAAGTCGCAAAACTAGCCAAACCTCAGAGACGAAAATGTCATTTTAGGGGGTGTTTGGCCTAGCTTCTTTAACAAAGCTTATAGCTTTTTTTTTAAAATAAGCTTAATTTGGTGTTTGGTTTAACTTTTTAAGCTTATGCTTATTAGCTTATATAAAGATGGTTTTTAGCTTATTTGACAAATAAGGGTGTAATGATAGAAAATAAGCTATAAGCTAATCCAAACACTTAAAAAAAGCTTATCAAATGTTAGAAAATAAGCTATAAGCTATTTAAAAATATAAGCATAAGCCAAAAATTAAAAGCTAGGCCAAACACCCCCTTACTCTTAGTTTTATTTCAAAAGAACACATCAATATTAAAATTAATTTGCTACCATGTACAGGTGTCAACATTTGCTGACATGGAAGGAGAAGAAACGTTCGATTCGTCATTCCTTGGGTACGCAGATGAAGTAGTGGAGGAACGCATTGCAGACGATGACGTCAACATGATCAAAGGAACCAAAACATCAAGTGCAGTACGTTATTCAATATTTCAACTTGTTTATATCTTTTAATTTTTAATAAAATTGTTTGTCCACAGCATACGTTTTTGAATATTTATACATTTGGTATGATTCCAACAGGTTTCTGTCATTCTTCGAGGTGCTAATGACTTCATGCTCGATGAAATGGATAGAGCTTTACATGATGCTTTATGCATAGTCAAGAGGACCTTGGAATCTAATTCCGTAATGCCCCATTTGATTTGTATTGATATTAAACAATTTACATACATTCATACATACATATATTGACGAGCGTTGGAATGTTTAACCAGGTGGTGGCTGGTGGTGGCGCGGTTGAGGCGGCGTTGTCAGTGTATTTGGAGTACCTTGCAACAACTTTAGGATCTCGTGAACAGCTAGCAATTGCGGAGTTTGCTGAATCCTTGTTGATCATTCCAAAGGTATTGACTTTGTGTAGTCAAAGTTCAAGTTATTCATGTTGATTTATTCTCAAAGTTACTAATTATAATACTTATCTATACCCAGGTTCTTGCTGTCAATGCTGCAAAGGATGCGACTGATTTGGTAGCCAAATTGCGTGCGTATCACCACACCGCACAAACTAAAGCAGATAAGAAACATTTATCAAGGTAAGATTATTTTAATTTCATATGTAGCTAGTTTTCATTCGGATTTTGCGTTAATTTATTTTGATTTGCAGCATGGGTTTGGACCTGGTAAACGGTACGGTTCGTAACAACTTAGAAGCTGGTGTAATTGAACCTGCAATGAGCAAAGTCAAGATACTACAAGTAAGTGATAAAATTACCTTTATGGCTTTATATAAATAAATGTTTTATTTTATTTTACAATGTTTTAATAAAATTGTTCGTGTGTCGCAGTTTGCAACGGAAGCAGCTATAACTATTCTTCGAATTGACGACATGATCAAACTAGCCAAGGATGAGAGTCAGGATGGTCAAGATTAGATCTTCTTTTTCTGGGAATGATGTTACGATTAATGTTTCTTTTTTGGTTTGGTTATTTGGAAAGTTTTGATGAGATTTATGTTATTATTGTAAGTGGATTTTGTTAAAACTAGTGGTGATCATCAGTATGTAGCTTTGGATTTTGAGAGCTTTGATATTTTCTTGTGGAAGCTAGAAGTTTTTAGTTTCTAAGAAAACTTGTTTAAAATATAGTTTTTTTAATTTTTCTTTAACTAGTGGCTAACAACGTGCTTCGCAGAGGCGCCAAACGATAACCACGCGTGTTGCGGCAGAGGCGCCAAACGATAAAAAACTAACGTCGTTACCAGGTCGCCCATTGTTAAACGTATGCAACTTTATATACAAGAAAAATGAAACTGTACCGTCGATAACATTCGAAACCGTCCAACCCGTGCGTTATAATAAAATTAACGACGTTGATAAAAGTAATCACATAGCAACAACAAAGAAAAAACAACTAATTTTGAAGCAACGAAAGACATGACACCAAATGTTAACGTCTCCAAATTTATTTTGTTGGATTGGTTAAGTAAGCTTTTTGGTTGGTAGTAAATATTTTTAAAAGCAATTGTAACTTTAATAAACTTTTCTAAAATTAACAAACACTTCATGTATTCAAATATTTTCAAATCATAATCTGATTACTAAAATTATTTTCCCAGGCTCTTTTGATTATGGGAAAAAATAAGTTCTAAAATTATGCTTTAGTCAATCTAAAATATGAGACAAAATTAAGCATAGATATGTTTTTAGAAAATAAAAAAAAGGATAGTGTTCTAGAGTGAATACTAGTGTATTTGCAAACTGAATGAACAAATCTTGGTCGTTGATCTACACACGTGTATGGCTATGATTTCATCATCAAATCATAAAATACACTAGTGTATTTCATCATCAAATCCTGGTCATTGATCTACACACGTGTATGACTAGGATTAGTTCACAAAGTTCGCAAATACGCTAGTGTTCACTCTTGAACCTAATCCAAAGAAGAAAGTGTTTTAAGGTATTTGGACCTCCTCCCAGTGATATGGTGGGCAATGATTAGAGTTTCAGGTCACTTACAAGTTAAGTTATTAATTACCATAGCTAAGAGGATATTCTATTATATAGTATAGATTGAAAGTATATAAGTAACCTATGACAAATTAGATTGGTTACATCATTTATGTTATTGTACTTTAAAAGTTGTATTGATTGGAGAATATTTGGATTTACAAGTGATTTGACAATAGGTTGCCACTTTTAAAAGATTGAAGCTTTAGGTGATACGTCTTGACATGGGTAACGAACGCTCCACACCCATTGGTGTGGAGAAATCCAATTCATCGCCCAGGCGGAATCACTTTTGATGGTTTGGCACTTGTACACCGCGCATGTGGGGCGTGGAGGAGAAGGCGTGACCCTAGTCATGCTTGAAGGGGCGGATTGCATCAATGTGGCTCTCAAGTGGCATGATGATCACGCCTTGGGCGTGGACAACTTGGTCTAATACGATTAACATGAGATAGGTAAATCTTGTAAATTACAAATAACATATATAGGTCAGGATAAATAGCTGGTATAAACGAAACTTATTTATACACACGTGATTGATTTTGAAATATCAGATTTGAGAATACATGCTATTGTGATTTTCAAAAATTCGGAATATGTAATGATGTGACTAATAGGTCAAAAGCTTTCTAAAACTTAGGCTACATTTAAACTTTGTGACAACAAACACGTAAATTTAATGGCGTGCTAGCATTTTCTTAAAGAGTCTTTAAGGACATTTTCTTTTTCTTTTTTTAAAACACGAATGAATACATTATACTTTATAATATTTTTTAAATAATGAGTTCATCGTTGAATATGACAATCACTTATTTTTTTTTTATTAATTTACGTTTTGTTTTTAATCTTAGTTTTGATTTTCGACCATTAATTTGTTAAGGGACTATGTTAGGCTGAGACCAACTACAAGAAACGAAAGCTAGAGGAGTTAATAGGATTTGATGTCTCACTAGTCATAGTCAAACTACAGATTCTAGGTGTTAGGTGTACCACATGTGTAGTGTTGCAGCTAACAACTGATTGGACAAGCGGTAGAGCATATAGTTTAATTCGATGCGAAACAACCTTACTAGAACTTTAGCATGTTTGTGACATAAGGTGTTGGATTAAGTCCTGCAATGAGCACAACCCTTAAGTTTAACTGCCATTATTGAATCCGGAATCGTAAACAAACCGCAGTGATACGCAGTAAATGTGAGAATAATTCATCATGTCCTTTATACCCTAGGCGACATAGGTGTTAATACCAACAACTTAAGTCATATGGTGTAAAAGTCAATCCCTTATAACGTATTTGTAAAAAATAAGTTGTATTTGTAGAAAAAATAAGTCATAGAAAGTAGTCATACTTGTGTTCTTAATATACAAACTAAGAATTCTTATAGAAACTTTATTTAAACTTTCATATCAACTTTTCCATAGAAAAATATTATATACAAAAGGGGTTATATAAATTATCATTATATTATAAAATTTGTTCATATGCAAAAAGGGTTTTAATTACATATCATATACAAAAAGGATTATATGATAGATTTGTCATCACATACAAATTTCTAAAACGTATCATCCTAAAGGTAGCCACGTTATCACTCGTGTCTTTAAGAAAAAAAAATATATTGTTAATAATAATTATATAAATAGCTACACCGAGTTGAAAAAGGAAAAAAAAATAGTTGCCTAAAACTTTATTGACGAGTTTATTTGAGTTTTATTCTATCTAGTTAAACTAAAGAATCTAGTACATCATTTTACGTGTAAAACTCATGATTATTATATCATCACACGACCATGTGTAGTGGGGTTTGAGCTTCAAGTCTCACTCTCGGGTAATATCCGAACGTGATGTCCTAGTCAGCAATGGACATTATGGGTTTAAAGTTCAAAAGTGATGTAGTGGATATAATCCCCCATATGCCCTTGCAATGATTACCTGATTATTTTTTTTAATTTCTTTTTCTTTTTAAGGAAAACACATCAAACAATATTACCCATTTTTAACGACAAATTTGGATCATTGACGATACAATGGAGTATCATTATGCCACCAGCGGAACCACTTGATCATATTCATCTTCATTACACAATAATGCCTATACACCATTAAGAATGAAACCCACTAAATCTAGAATCTCTCTGTGGGATTTGAACCTAGAACCTTAATCAATCACCCTATTGGAAAAAATTCAATCGGCATTTTAATAATCACGCCTTTCGTTTTTTTAACGCTTCACGTTGCACGTGCATGCCGGGGGGAGGGGATTATGGGGCGTGATTGTGGCTTCATCATGCCACTCATTTTACCACTACACATAGTCTAAATATAGATCCCTACCCGATCGATTTTAACCTATGCCAAAACCTACATCCTACCCATTTATAAACACTTTTTTATATCTTGTTCGAAGTTTTATTCAACGTAAACTAGAAAACAGAAAATGGAGGTGGGACATGACGACGGGACCTAAGACTCTAATACAATGTAAGATGGTAAAAAAACACTGAACTGATTATTATTAAATAATGCATTACAATATCTAGGGGTGCTCTTTTTAACCTATAATCGAAAACCAAACCTGACCCGAGGTTACCCGACCAGAGGAACTAGCTTAACCGATTAACAAACCCAAGGAACAGTTAAATCCGAACCCGATATAGTTAATTGGGTCGGTTATTGGATAATACTTTCACCACTGAAAAACCCGAAAACCACCCGATAACCGATAACCAAATAACTAACCCGATGAACACCCCTAACAATATCTAGAGAATGAATGCAAACCCAAATCAATACACCAATTAACCAAATAAGCATATGGGTTTATAATAATAAACCTAATATCAAATAATAATACCCATATTTGTAAAAAAAAATTACAAATAAAAACTACCATTCAACAACAGATAAAAAAACTAGGGTCAACAATAATTATAATTAAATAAACAAATAAAAGGGTTGCATTATGGATTTGTCGTGTATTCATCAACCAAAATCTCATATTTTTTTCCACATAATCATCATCACAAACAAATTATATGCTTTCCCACCATTGTTCTCTATTCACATAAAAATTAACAAAAAAAGAGATCAAAGATGATCAACAAAATAAAAAACTTTAAAAAAAAAAAAGAAAAAGAAAATGATAGTAACATAATAAGAGAAACAACCACCATGCTTAAATCGCCACCGCACGGCGGTGTCTCTTCCCATGGTGGTGACCCGACCGCCACCAAACGTCACAGGATCAAACTTCTTCAACCTCTCCGCTTCTTTCGAGTTGATCACACACTCGGAAGGTGGCGTTTTGTACCTTATTTTGTCATAACAATACGAATATTGCATGTGTTTCTTTCTAAAACCTTCCATTTTCGCCCTTTGTGAGGTAGTGATGCCCTTTGGGATTGCGTTGGCGTTTGATACGTCTTCGCATTTGAGCGAGGTGAGCACGATGGGGTCCGCGGTGCATCCGTGGAGGACAAAGTTGGAAAACTCGGCGATGTAAGGGGCGTATTTGTAATTAACTTTGTACTTTCCGCCATTTGTAGCCCACTCGGAAGCATCCCATATTGTCGCGTATAAAGTCATCGGCTTTGATGGGTAATCCCCCCCATTGATTCGGTTCTTTTGATCTCTCTTATCGGAATATCATCGACTAGAATCTGAACCGAAAAATTAAAACATTAAAACCAAAATAATAAATAAATCAATAAACAAACAAACAAATAACGTTGATTATTCGAAAACAAATTTTAGAGTTAGTAAAAGTACACAGATGGTCCTTGTGGTTTACCAAAATTTTGGATTTGGTCCCTAGCTTTCCAAAGTACACGGATGGTCCCTGTTTGTAACGCATTTAGTCCTCAACCAACAAATCTGAAGGTTTTAGCCTGTCTAAGTTAGGGACAAAATGCGTTACAAAATGCAAACTTCAGGGACCATCCATGTACTTTTGGAAAAATCTAGGGACTAAAAGCGTTAGAAAGTGCAAACCACAGAGACCATTCGTATACTTTTGAAAAGCTAAAGATCAGATCCAAAATTTTGGTAAACTACAGGACCATCCGTGTTACTTTACTCCAAATTTTATTTTAAAAAAAAAGAAAATTACGAAATTACCCTCTTTTATAAGGGTTGGCAGGTGATGCTATGATTGAAGTAAGGCAGAGAGATGTCACTATTGCTATATATATATATATATATATATAATATATATATATATATATAAAAAAAGCTAACTAGTGTTTCTATTACTACATACAATGTACCAGTAAAACAATTATACCTGCAGCTTTAAATAGTAAAGAAAATCATATTGTAGCTATGGACCATTTGGGTATTCAAACAGGTTCCATAGCAACCCATAAAGTACTTGAGATACCATGACATATTATATCACATGCATCATCATGAAATGTTCTAAACATATATGATATATGATATCATGCCACCTTAGGAGTGCATTATAACAAACAAATAAATTAATATGTGTTTTTTCATAACAAAATGGTCAGTTTTGCGACTTTCGTTCAAAGGTTTGTTTTTTTTCACATCCGGATCTGAAAGGTTTGAAGTCTTGTCATTTTCACCTAGCATGTTAACTTCATCCATCTTTCTCTGTTACGCCAGGGGTATTTTCGTCTTTTTTGTTAACTTAAAGGGCAGTTCGGTCGTTTTCACTTTACGTAAAAGCATTTTGCATAATGTGTACAAGTATTTAAAATACCCTTAACGTAGAAAAAATACGAAAAAATACCTCTGAGTTAACGAGCCAGGGTGAAAATGACAAGATTTCAAACCTTTTGAACCCAGATGCGGAAAAACAAACCTCAGGGACGAAAATGACATTTTACTCTTTTATATAATATATATACATATAAATACCATGTTATCAAAAATAATGTTAATCAAACATTCAGACAATAGGGAGTGGTGTCATATCAACATCTTTTAAAAGCTTTCATCAAAGTAAGGAGATGACACCTTCAGAAATGTAAAAAAACTTTCGCAGAAAGAGTTTCAAATTTGTGCACTTTTTCAGTAGTAAAAAATTAAGCTAAAATTACCTTTACATTCAAATAGTCATCATACACAGTCAGTTAACATAACATAAATACTGATTTTACTAAATCAATGTTATATTCTTGATAGCTTGTGGTCCATTAAAATAAACCGAGTTAACTGTCATTTTAGTCCTTGTGGTTTGGGCCATTTTGCCAGTTTAGTCCAAAGTTTCATTTTTAGCATGTGGGTCCAAAAAGGTTTCACCGTTGCCAGTTTAGTCCACTGGGTTAACTTCATCCATTTTTTCTGTTAACGAGAAGGGCAATTCAGTCATTTTAAATGGCCGAATTGCCCTTCTAGTTAACAGAATTACATATAAAATGACCAAATTGCTCTTCTCGTTAACAGAAAAATGGACGAAGTTAACCCAGTGGACTAAAATGGCAATGATGAAACTTTTTTGGACCCACAAGCTAAAAATGAAACCTTTGGACTAAACTGGCAAAATGAACCAAACCTCAGGGACTAAAATGGCATTTATCTCAAATAAACCTATTAACTGAAAAAATATACATGTATATGGGGTGTTAATTTAACTTACATGATGTGGGTGTGAGTCCAAAGGATGCTATATTGATGAAAATCATCAGTAGGATCAAACCAGAGGCCATATCTCTCTTCTCTGCCAACTTTTGTGCTTCCATTTCCATAAATATTAGTCTGAATTCTCCACTCTTTTCCTCTGATATTTCCCAAAAATTCAAAATCAATTTCATCATGATTCTTCTCAAATATATCTCCATTTGACATCTGCAAAAATGTAATGTGAACAAAAAGGTATGAGAATCTTGTTGTATTCATTGTTTGTTAAAATGAGTAAAGATTGCATTCAAGACTTTTGTAAAAAGAGTCGTGCACGCAACCCGAAGCGTAACTTGATCCACCAATATCAAATTTTATAAAAAAATAAATAAAAATTTTAAAAACTTAAAGAACAAACTGTTTGAAATTATATCATCACAAAGGCAACTTTAATGTTTGACTAATTTCTAATTTTTGCAACTTTAATGGACTTTAAATCCTTAATATGCAGAAAATAAGGAAATGTACTTGGACAGGGTCAACATACTAGATTTATGACGTTGACCGTAGCGAAACAAGTTTTCTTTCAATGTTTCATTTTCTACATTACTTTTGAAAACAAAAATTGCAACGTCAAGACTTTGGTAAAAGTTTAATTAAAATCTTTATCAGTTAAATACCGTGTGTGTGTGTATATATATATTAAAAAATTGCAACGTCAAGACTTCGTTAGAAGTATAATTAAACTTTTTATCAGTTAAACATCATGTGTGTGTGCGTATACCCACCACTTAACAAAGACGTAAATCTAAGGTATAAATGGTTGCAAAAGTCGCTAAGCGCTCCCTAGGTGCATTTCGGGAGTAATCAGCCGAGGCGAACAGTACTCGGGTCTCGGCAGCTTACCTTGTAGCGAGTACTCGGAGCCTAGGCTGGACTTTTACAACTATGGGTATAACTAATCAAGCAATGATTTTTTTTTTAATTACTAACAAGCCAGATTCAAATCGGAATATAAAAAAATGTTACCTTGTTTACTATATAGTTCTAAAAAGTGTTGCATTTTTTGAAGAGGACGTGACGAATAATCGTTTTATTTATTGTTTGTTTACAGTGTTGTTACAATGAACACATTACTCATAATCATGTATATGGACTACAATACAAACAATAATAATCAGGTTAAAACAGACAAGAGGAATCCCTTTTCATATATAACTCCAAGCTTATTATATACAAAGTAAAAACATGTGGACAAAATTTTAATTTAAAATCAAAGTATTTATCATTAAAAGTAGTGATTTTGGGAGGAAATATTTAATAATATATTGACTTAAAATAAAGAAAAAGGAACTGTTATCAAGAAATGAGGTGCAATAATAAATCCAATTTTATTATCTTTGATCAAACTTCAATGAAAAAAAGGCAAAACAGTAGTCCAAGATGCAAGCAATCCCATTTTGTTTTTACTTTTTAATCTTAATTGGAAAAAAAAAAACCCAGAAATAAAAAAGTTTTTAGCTTTTGATTTTACATAACTTGATAAAATCATTTTGTCAGGAAAAAATTACCTGTTTATTTTTTTTTTTCCATTTCTGGCATGGAAAATAAATCAAATCAATTTTTAAAAATTTCCATCCGTCAAACTTTGAACTTAATTACAAAGTTGTCAAAATCAAATATATTCAAGTCAAGAATCAAAAATCAAAATTGCAAGCTGATGAAATTGATGTTTTTAGACTCTTTTCTCCATATTTAATAAATAATAAATTAAATTAATTAAATAAATAAAAAACTATTCAGAAGGTGAAATAAATATAACAATAAAGACAAAAAAAAAATCTTCAGTAATATCAGCCATGGATGAACTCTTTATCTTATATAAACCTTCAAATAAATTTTCCTTCAAAAGCTAAAAAAGATACCAAAAAATTAATAAATAAAAAAATAAAAGCATTATTTTTCAAAATATAAAGAAAATATAAAAAAAATATAAAAACTCACATAAAAAGCAACAACAACACCGGCTGTATAATCTGCAGGAAGCTTAATGGAAGCACTAAAGAATCCATGAAGATAAAGGTCTTGTGACACAAATCCAGAACCTGCAAACACATAAAACACAAATCAACAAAAATAATAAAAATAATAATAATATTATCAAATAAACACATATATAAGCAACAACATATTTAAGTTTTATAATATAATAATATAATAATAATAATAATAAAAACCTGTTCTTTCATCAAGAGATAGGTGAACAGATTTTCCATCTTTTAACACCATAAGATTATCATCTCCAAACAACTGAGAGTACCCTTCATCAAAGGACAAAATGGGAAGATTTCTTGAAAACCCATGACCCAAAACAAAAACAGAGCATAGCAGAACAGTTATCAGATGAAAAGTTTGCATCTTGTTCATGTGGGTTGCAATCTTTTTGAGCATAAGGTACAACCCACTGATGCATACAAATGTTTGCAAGAAAATAGAGTTTAAAAATGGCAGAAGGTTTTAGAGAGAGAGTGAAGAGATAGAGAGAGAAGGAGGAGAGGAGTGGGGGGTTTTATCGGTGGTGACTGGTGAAAGGTGTGAGCTGTTTATCATTTGGACACATTTTATTTTTTTTAATTATGAATTATTTTGATTATTTAGTTTTTATAATGTTAATTAATATTTAATAGGTTATTTAATTTTTAATTGAGTAAATTGCACAAAACATCCTTTATGTTTCTTTAAACTTGCAGGTTCTAGCTTAATGTTTAAAAGTTGCTAAAAACAGCCTTTAAGTTTATTTTTGTTGCGGCTTCAATCCTTTACAGCTAACCACGTTATTTTCTTCAGTTAAGTTCCCTCACATGCATAACATGTGAGGGTATATTCGTCATGTTGGTTGATCTTCTACCCACTTCAATTATAAAAAGAGAATATTTAAGTTTTAACCTAGTTTAAACAAAGTTTGGTAAAACGTACGCGACTACAGAGGAGCACGATTACCGTTTGATAGTGCTTAAGTCTAACTTGCGGCGTCCTAAGCGTCACCAGTTGCTGGATCCGACTACTGAACACGGTGTTACGAAGTTCTCTGATTTAACGGCATCGGAGTTCCGTGAGAGGCATCTAGGGTTGAAGAGTCGTTTGTCGTTTCCGTTTGATGCGAATAAGGCGCCGATTCTTCCAACGGATGATAATCCTGAAGAGTTTGATTGGCATGATCAAAATCTGTGTTAATCTTTACAGCTTAGTGGGCTAGCTTAACAAGATTCCTATCTTAATTCCGGGTTCGCCGGAGAAGAAGACCGGGAAAGAAGGTGTTTGGTTTTTAAAAGTTTGGTTTTATTGCACATTAGTCCCTGCGATTAGAATTTTTTTAAAATATGTTAAACCTTAAATATTTTTTTTTCTTATAATTGACGTGGGAGGAAGATCAACCAAAATGACGAATATACCCTCACATGTTATGCATGTGAGGGAACTTAACTGAAGAAAATAACGTGGTTAGCTGTAAAGGATTGAACCCGCAACAAAAATAAACTTAAAGGCTGTTTTTAGCAACTTTTAAACATTAAGCTAGAACCTGCAAGTTTAAAGAAACATAAAGGATGTTTTGTGCAATTTACTCTTTTTAATTTAAGTTGGTATTATGATTTAGGTGTCAGATTATTCCTTAAGATTAAGATTAGGAAGTGAATCTTGAGCATTTTTGTTCCAAAGTTTTTATTGTTTAATATTTTAAAAATTTTAATGGATTTAAAATATTTGTTAACAAGATCTATGATTTGTTTTTAAGATATCTCTATATTGTTGTAAGGTTGTTAGCTATCTTATCCTCCCAAGTTATGTAAAAAGTTGTCAGTTTGATGTTATTTTAAAATAAAAAGGATTATATATTATGTTATTTCGTTTTCAAATTCGAATGATTTTGATATGGAATGACATGTCCTTTTAGCTTGGTTTAATTTCCGTTCGAAAAACAAGTTTGGATAATGTTCGGCTTTGGCTTTGACACTTATGATCAATGTTTTCTTAACTGAACTGATCATGCTAGTCAGATTGACCGTGCAGGCTACTAATTCGCCACGTGTAGACCTCATAATTTTGGGACAGATGTTTGGTTGAGCTACTTCTCTCTTGAGAAGTGAAAAAGAGATGATGTTTGTTTATTTAAATTTTTCATAAATTTTTTTTTTCAGTTCCGTATAATATATGGAAGTAAAACCATGGCACCTGGTATATATATACCATCCAACTGCTAGTTTATGGAACTAAAAATGTACATTATTTGGATGTGTTCCTTTTCTAATACTTTTGAAAAGATTTTGATATCGGTATGACCGGTTCGACAAGTAGAACAACTGGTCTGGTATACGATACGGTTTTTAAAATATTGGACCCCATTCTCTCATTTCTCTCTAGTTCTCATACACCACATCTCTGTCTATCCCTATCTACTCCACTCTTTCTATATTCTCACATAACTTAATATAATATAAGTGAACTTGATATGTTATTTGCATTATTGTCAGAAGGAATGTTGCATTGGAGTTTAGCCTTTGGACACTTTCTAATGGGTTGTATCTACATGTTGCAATTCTAGGTTGAGTTCAAGCTCAGTAAAGGTTATAATCAATACAGTGCAACTACTAAACAATACTTGTCGGAATCATGAACGAAACTTGTCTCGTGTTCTCTCCACTACTAAAGAATTAAGATCCACCTTAAACTAGGTCATTGTATAAAACAACCAACGCGACACGCGTTCTACTAATTGCGTGTTCTCGTACATTATTAGTTATCCGTACTTAACCAGTGTATCTCATGTATCGAGACACATTATAAGTTTTGACATGCTTGACATCATTACTTAAGAATGTCGGTTTGATACATCTTCTCATATCGTTCCTTCACCTCTTTCAATATTTATTTTTTGAAAGGCGAATTTCTTTCTTTTTGTGAGACTTGAACCCAAGACCTCACACTAAAATGTATTATAAGTCTTTGTTTTGCCACTCGACCACCAACTCTAGTGGTTCACATCTTTTAAATTAGTAGCATTGGACCGAAGGCTAGCATAGCCTATTAGTATTGTCAACATGGGTTATCAAACCACCCCATGTGATCATTCTGACCAAAAGTTATACGTCGAAACTTATTAAAAGTATTAGATGTTATAGAGATTTGGATTTATCATTATGCTCGTAGTATGTTCTCCATGTCGTGTCGCGTTTGTCAAATACCCAAATACACAGGATGATGATACATGGAAGCTCACCAAATATGGGACCAACTTTTTCATTGCATGTATTGTTTCACCTTCTTGATAGTTAAGACTCACAACGTTTGAAAACATTTGTTGTGGTGCTTTGGTTATGTTGCCATATAATCGTTGTGGTGCTTTGGTGCTTTGATAGTTAAGACTCACAACGCATACTTATGTGTTGAAGATCACCAGAAGTTCGTCAAACGATGATCGAAACATGAATTTCAATGAAAATGACAATAATCAACAGATTCAGCAGCAAATGAAAGATTGTTTACAATCAATTGTTGATGTTCGTAAGAATCAAGACCAATCAATTAAATTAGAAAAGAACAGTCTCAGGCGATGATGGTGATGGTGATGCAAGAAGTAATTAAAGAACTGTCTAATTCGATTAAGATCAACCTAATCAGATGAAAGGAATGAATCAGATATCACAATGAGTTCAGATAATGTTGTTCAGGTAGGTTAACAAAGATTGGATTCCCAAAATTCAATGGAGATGATCTGTCAGCATGGTTGTACAAAACATAGCAGTTTTTCTTGTTAGGATAATGTTTCATATGAGGTAAGCAACAATTCATTTCGAAGAAATGGTATTTATCTTTAGTTAAACAAAAAGAAGGTATAACTTATAACTAGTCTGAATTAAAAGATGCTTTAGAAGTAACATTTGGGAATTTATTTGATGATCCAATGTTTGAATTGAAAAATTCTGAAGCAAATGGGTGATGCTAAGGAATATCGTGTTACATTTGACGCTATAATTACCAAATAAGTCTACCTCCTGAGTATGCTTTACGGTGTCTTTTGGTTGGGTTAAAAGAAGAGATGCCAATTCAAGAAGCTTATACCCTAGTGAAATTACAAGAAGCTACTGAAAAACTTAAGAAAACTAAAGTTGAATCCAAATCTACAAGGATATTCAATTAGAATAAGGGCATTCTTCAATTACCTACACAAGACATGGGTAAAAGAAATGTTATTAAGCTTCAAATTGCTAAAAAAACATGACCACAACAGAATTCGAAGACAGAAAGTCAAAAGGATTAAGTAATTTTGTAATGAAAAATATACCCCTAGGCATAATTGTAGAGGAAAAAGGCCACAACTGTATCATATTGAAGTAGAATTAAGTGATGGTGATGAGGTGAATCCAACTATTCCTGCTATAGAAATTGCTCAAATCTCAGAAATGCCATAGAGGGAAACAATCTTTATCAAACCTTTAGAGTAATAGGCCATTATGGGAAACAAGACTTACAAATTCTGATAGATACAGGAAGCTCCCACAATTTTATAAATACATCTTTGGTTAAGAGATTAGGGTGTCAACAAGTCCTATGTTAAAGTCTCTAATAGTAAAAATGAGATATGTGACCAAATAATAACTAAATTTGAGTAAAAAGTGCAGTGGTTGCTGTTTGAAACTAATGTGTATGTGATGCACTTGGGTGGTTGTTATCTTATTTTAGGGGTACAATGGCCCTCCAAGCTGGGTACTATCCAAATGAACTATCAAGATAAGACTATTGAGTTTAAGTATCAGGGTAAAAAAAAAAAGTGGTGTTAAATGGTAGTAGTGGAAAAAGGTTAGCTACGATAACTAAGGCTGTTTGCATAACATAGACATTCAAACAGTTGAGCGTTCAATAATTCAAGCAGAAGAAAGTGCCACTACTACCTAAATCATTTGTCTTGAACCTAACACTACAGAAGAGGTTCTCGATGATTTGCAAGACTACAAAGAGGTATTTTGTGATTTTCCGCCTTTACCTCTATTAAGAGACACATTTGACAATGGGATTCCTTTAAAAATGGTCCAATTATTGTTTCAAGTTCTATTATTCTAGAGGAAACTGGTCCTTCTAAGTTTATAGCCCATGTTTGGGTTACTGGAATCCTTAGAAAGTATAATCAGATGTTGGTCTATGAAGGGTGCAGTGACGCTCTTCTTTACCGGGTGATGCACCTTGGGACAATGTTAGTATGGTTTTTACTTCTTTTTGGTCCTTGGGGTTAAAGAATTTTTTAGAGGGGGGATACTATTTATGTGTACTTGGAGAACTATTAGGGGATTAGCTAGTCATAGTGAGTCAAACTAATGTTGGTATCATTGAAGTCGTGATGTGGTATTTGTGTGTTTTTTGTGTCGTTTTTTTGTTTTCAGTGGATCCTTGGGGCCAAGGATCTTCTTAAGAGGGAGATATTGATATGAGCTTAAATTGGTTTTAGGAGGGAAAGCTAGTTGTTTGAGTTATTTGCTAATAGTCAACAATAGTCAATTGCTAATTAACTTCTTTCTAACTGAGTCCATGGCTTATTCTCCATTGAAGCTATCAATTAGCTAGAACTAATTTGTACGTTCAAGAACCTCAAACTCTAACTGATATCAACTTAAAATAATATTTCCTAAGTATTGTGGTACAAAATCATAAGTTTCACTTGCCAGCATGATCCTCACATGTACACATGGTAATTTTACATATGTTAGTTCACTCGTCATCGGTTAAGCTATTGGCCCTCGCCCATCGACCAAGGCATTATTACGTGGGGGTGTAATTACTCAAACCCTAAGCTTGTAACAATATAGTTACGCTACTTTTCTAATTTGATTTGTAACGCACCAAAAACCTAACCTCATTACGGTAACATTAATGTGCCTCTCTAATATGCTCTGTATAAGGGTGAGGCACCTCTTAATTCACTTTATATAAGGTTGAGCTACCTCTCTGATTTGCTATTTATAGGGTTGAGTTAACTCTCTGATTTGCTCTCTATAGGTTTAAAATTAGGCATGTAAACGAATCAAATTGAACGAAGCCTTGTTCAAGTTTCTTTCTTTAGCATCAAATTTGTTCACGAACACATATAAACACCAATTCTTGTTCATTCATTAAGGAATCGAACTTGTTCAAGAACACAAACGAACATTTATCATTTTAATAAATAAAAAACAACATTTGTAATCCCAAACATTAGACATAATCACCTTGTTAAGCACTAGATATTATAATCATAAACATAATAATCCAAAAATAAAGGCACAAGTTAGACATAATAAGCATAAATATAATCATCCCAAAATAATGTTTCAAATATTTAAGTTTCTATTACTGGCCATAAACTAAACAAAACAAGAAACCATGAACAAACATGTTACCGGACATTCACGAACGCAATTGAACAAAAGCGACCTTTGTTCGTCTTCATTCATTTGATTAATCAAATGGAGTTCATTGTTTATGTTCGTTCATTTAGGAGATTTTAGAGTCGAAGTCAATACGATTGAGTCATTCCCACACTAACCTTATGCCTAAGTGCATGTTACACTATGTGTTTGTCTTTTAGTTAAAAGTAAAATACGAGATTGAATGATAATGGTTAAGCCTTGGTTTGGGTCAAATATCGGTTTTTCATCACGAAATTCCCTATCATGAGATATGACAAATATCTCGTAATCGATTAGGAGATTACATAGTCGAATTGATAAGATTGTTTGATTAGATGGTGAATCAATGAATGATCAAATAAATTACGCAATTATCTCAAAGATATTAGAAAAAAACTTCCACCTGATTCTCTATATTCAAAAGTGGGAAGTTTACTTAAGATCTGGAATATAGTCTTTATAACCTAATCTCTTTTGTAAAAATTAGGTGTCTGTGGCGCAATCATTGTAAACACCAAAATGATGTTTAAAGGAATCTGTAACATGCCTTGGTTTGATATAGGTTTTGTTTATCTTATTCTGGATTCCTGATAATCGAAAACGTTCAATGTGAAAACCAAAATAATAAATTTGGGTGTATTGTGAGACTCCCAACCTATATATGATCATGTGATAGCCAAAGCCATACGTCCAAGTAAAATTCAAGTCTATTATGAGGCGCCAACCTTACGGTACTATCACTAGATTGAATTTATAAAAAAGTTAACAAATAGTCAATAACGTGATATATGCAAGAGTTGTACCAAAACCTTATCCTTGAATAAGAAACTCTTGGTGTGTAAAGCGAAATGTTTGGAGATTATGACTCACTACATAATACATTGATCTTGGACCATTGGTATGTTACTGACTTGGGTGTTCCTTGGGGCATTGTCATGGGACACATTCCAACGATATTTCTCTGTAAATGTTGTTATTTTAGTTTAAGTTCGATAAAAGCTAGAACAAGTCCAATATAACCATCAAAGAAGACCAGTTGGAATTTGCAGAACGATATGTATTCACAACTTTTTGTTCTTGGATAATATTTTTCCTATAGTTTCTAACGGAATAATCGAACCTCTAGATTCCATGATAAAAATGTAAATCGTGTGAATCGTACGAAATAAAACAAGACTTTTTCTTGACATTAAATCGTTCCTATCATAATGATAGGTTTCCATTTATGTAAAAGTTAGTACGTACTCGCTGATTGAATGGGAAATAATAATTGAATTCATTAAATGTTATTATTTACTATAATTGAAAAACCTAAATAATTCTTTTTGTTTTTTTTTCTTTCAAAGATGTGTATATATATTTCACTGAGAATTTGTCCATTTTGTAAAAAAGTATTTAATATAAACTTGCACAAGCATCGTTAATTCGCGAAAATAATCATAATCGAATGTTTTTTTAAAGTTGAGGCCTGTGAGTAGGGTTTTTTTTAAGCATAAATTTGCTTTCATGCATACGTTGAAGACCGAAAAGGATAACATCGTCGATGATGAAGGCTTGCATACATCATGACTAACCAAAATCCTAACTTATGTCTATAACAAACCTATAACCCTTGGTTTCAAACGATTATACGGTTAACATCATGGCCAAGAGAGCCAACATTGGTTCTTGGAAGAAGATAGAGACACATGAAATGTTTCCTTTTATTCGTGTTAGATGGAGAGGGATTGGTGGCCAATAATAAAACAAATGCTAACTGAAGGACGAGAAAACCATAAAAAGACATTTAAGATATAAATGTATTTCTTAGATATCTGATACGTTATCTATGTACGAACTTATATATATCAACATGACTCCATGTAACCTAATTAACATTTTTTCTTGTAAAAGTTACACAGACTTTAGTCCCCACACGACCACACTTGCGATGGTGTTCACGCCTTCACCCCAATGCACCCTTTAGCGCCCATATGTTGCGGTGTTCGTGCAATCATGCCTCATCGCCATGATGGAAGGGCCTTAATGTCCTTTCACATCTTTGACAACACATAGGCTAACAATGATTAATTTAGCCCTAAATTCTTTTTTACTTTAAATTTGTCTTATATTAATTACTATGTAATTATTAAACAATGTAATCACCAATTTTTGCAGCAACACAATTCTCTTTGACCACATATGGTTCAATGAACACATATACGTTTTAAGTTAAAACTTTACGAGGGTGGAAGAGGCACCCAATGGTACTACTCCTAGCCCCCTCAATCATGCACTATCATGTCAATTTTACACCCAAGTACCAACCATCAAAACACTGACGGCACCTACCCACAAGTACCCTACAACTTTTTTTAAATTTAAATAAATTAAATGTAATTAAAAACTCATCCCAACTCTAGTTCCAACGGTCACATTGAACACCCGCAGCGGCAAACAATACCTGTGAACACAAGCCGCTAGGCCAACCTGCATAGGTGGCGACGGTGTTGCCTAGCGGCAATGAACATGCCCTACGCGTTTGGTACCCTGCCCTCTTGGGGATATATAAAGATTAAAAACTATTTATAAAAAGAAAATTAGAGGCCACGTAAAGTATGTTTGGTTACTAAAAATAAAAATATTTATAAAAATATCTACAAGAAAATAAAGATTAGAGGCAGCTTAAAGTATGTTTGGTTACTAAAAGAGAGGCTAAAAAGCGTTAATCATGCATCCATGAGGGGCAATTAATGATTACAGAAAACTTTTGTTTCCAAAAAGAACTTTACCTTTCCTTATAATATATTTCCTACAAAAAAAATATTAATCAATACACAGTACAATATAACATTAAGAATAAAAAATTAAATATATAACCTATAAATTAATTTTAACATTTAGAATTTTTTTTAATAGGTTATCTCCTTTATTCTGAAAAATAAAACTTTAATATGAATATAGAAACGGACCAGAAAGAAACTGAAACACCCAAACAAAGTTACAAGATTACATCATGTGTATCCACATAACATATATTAGTTTTGACATTTAGAATGTATTTTTTCTAATAATTAAACACGTACGTTAGCTCATTTTTAACAGCAAAACTTCTATATAATATAGAAACTAGTCAATTAGAAGCTGAAACACCAAAACAAAGTTACAAGATTACATCTCGAATATTAACCTTAATAGTCAGAATATTTGGTTTTTTAATAATTATATACATACGTAATACGTTATCTTCTCTCATATAGTTTAAAAGGAGTGTTAATATTCACACCCTTTCACTTTTTGTCTTTATATGTATGTGTGTGTATATATATACACTCTTTTACTTTATATGAAAACGTGTATTGTACAAAATGCTTTAACGTACGCTGTGTACGCGATGACAAGTTCGCATGTTATAAACCCGTAAAAGAAATATCGCATGTTATAAAACGAAAGTTCGCACGTTCAAAAAAATACAGTTCACATGTTAAAAAAATACAATTTCGCATGTTGTTAAAGAAATCCAAATTCGCATGTTGGTTACTAGTATTCGCATGTTGATAATGCATCGCGTATGCATCGTACGTTAAGGCATGTTTTACGTTAATCGGCATCTACTTTATCTATATGTGTGTGTGTATATAGAGAGAGATAAAGTGAAATGGTGTATAAATAAGATTTTAGGGTGTGGGATAGGAATGACAATCGAACCCGATGGGTAAACGCAAAACCCGACACATTTGGGACGGGTTTGGGGTCGGTTAATCGGGTTTGGAACTGGTTTGTCATTTGGCAATATACTCGTTTACCCGAAAAAGTGTACTCGTTTACCCCGATTGTATACCCATTATAATTTCTTTTTATATTTTTAAATATGTAAATACATGATACATCCATTTTTTTATACATATAGGTATTTTGTTTCATGCATATTGTAGCTATTTGATATCCTTATATAGTGATAATATCAAACATAACTCATTAATAGTTATCCGATAGATACCCTATGAGTTTTAGGTTAGGTATACCCAACAGGTATTTTTTTTAATTAACGGGTTTACCCGAAACCCACGGATATACCTGATAGGTATTTACCCGCTAAAACCCGATAAGTTCGAAAGAAACTTATATAGCGGGTTTTGGGTTGGGAAAACCCACCCATTGCCATCCATAGCGTGGGACTAAAATGTTTAGACATAAAGATTAGGAAATATTATTGAAACGGACAAAGTGTTAGTTGGGTTTGGTGACGTCACAACACTCCATATTTGGCTATTTTTATTAACGTTAAGTTAGCAGGGTCTGTCACCACTAGCCGTTAGTGCTTTGGGTCCCATTTCTTTTCCCTTTAATGTTATATTTTATATCATCCCCCAATTTACGCGATACGACCCCACTTAACGCCGTCTAAACTCTCCCTATTTTTCATGCAAACCAACTTAACGTCCGTCAACAACGCTACTATATTACTAATCTCGTGAAATCTCCACTTTTAGTTTTTTCTCAATCAATTTTGACTTTTTGGTTGGATTAAGCTTTTAAGTTGTAATCGTATCATCTAGTTTTGTATTCATACCAAAATGTTAAGGATACGTGTATCGAATACTTAATCGTCTACAGTATATAGTATTGACACGTTACCACTTTCAGACATGTTGGATCTCAAATTGCGTCGTTAAGTGGATAATAGTTATTTTTACCTGATTTTTCACCCAAGTGTTGCCATCTAGCAGAATTACTAAGAAACAAGCTTTTGACTCGGGCCTGGTTAGATTGTACGGGACGTATCTAACGCATTTCAGACATGTTGGATCTCAAATTGCATTGTTAAGAGGATAGCTGGCTTTTTTTCACCGAAGTGATGTCGTGTAGCAGAATTACTAAAAAACAAGCTTTTGACTCGGACCTAGTTAGATTGCATGTGAGGTATCTAACACATGCCGTACTAAAAATCATTTTTTCTTTAACAAATACCAAACACCATATTGTATCTTTCGATATAGAACGTGTATAGTGGACTTCTAGTAACAAAGTAATTTGTTTTGAACTATTTATATAGATATCTTTTTAAAACTATAATCTATACGTTTATACATTGGCTAAGTTTTAATTTTGTTTTTGTAAATTTAAGGTAGTTTTTTTATGTTCAAGAAGATAACTAGCTATTATATTATGCAAACATTAAATAATATTTTTAAACCTATAATTGTTTTTGTAAATTTAAGGTAGTTTTTTTCTATGAAAGTTTAAGAAGATAACTAGCTATATTATGCAAACATTAAATAATATTTTTGATCTTATAATTTTACTTTTTGGAAATATTTGATGCATATAAGGCAAAATTCTAGCACCGAATCATGTGCATCTTAGCATGGTGATGCCTTGAAAGGCTAGAGCATGCATGTGATAAATGCTTGTGCATATTATCCAACTCAAAGTGTTCCCGTACTTTATTTATTTTTATTTTTTAAAAAAGAAGCCTGTTAACAATATTTTCAAAACTTGAGTTTATAACTTTATACACTTAACTTAAAAATAAGTTGGTGGGATAACTTTTATTTGCTCGTTAGTTATTTAAACATACCTAGATTTGATTTATAATAAGATCAATTTAGCCAGAGCTAACCAGCTTTCGCTTTCATCAACCGTAGAGTCGTCTCAATCTATTTCAGGCCTTAAACAAATAATAATTTTGAGATATTTCATATATATGTGTATATATATATATATATTATAGGATGATAAAACTAGAAAATATGATCAGGGCCGGCCCTGAGGGTGGGTGAGCCGCACCCTCGGCCGAGGCCCGCTTTTTCTAAGGCCTAAATTTTGATATTTTCCTTTAAACAATTTATATATAGATTTATGAAATACATTTTTTTAATAAAATCATATTTGGCCCAGTGGTTGGGTTCCTTTTCCCCTGCTGGGTTGTTGAGAGTTCGATTATAGATCCATTTCCCTGCTTTAGTTCTTTCCCACTATTTTTCTTCCTCATTCTTTTTTTATTCATTCTCGATTTTTTTTTTGTTAATTTCCGTTCCCTGCTTTTAGTTCTTTCCAGCTACGTTTTTATTTTCCATTCTCACTCTTTTTGTTATTTTTTTAATATCATGTTATTATTTCCTAAAATAGTTGTGGACTTAGTAGTTTTATCTTTAAGTTCAAACATTCACCCAAATTAAGGGATTTAAATCCTCATGGCCTTTTTATATAATGTTAATTGCCATTTAAAAAAATAGCTTATATAATTCTTTGCTTAAGGGTCTTTTTCTCGGACCCATACAGGGTACTTAAATTTTCAGGGACGGCCCTGAATATGATGATACATTTTATAGGGTTTTTAAAAGACACAATGCCAATAGAAAACTCGAGAGATTTACAGCTAAATGAGTTGTGATCAGATGAAATAGAACATAAATTTATACCCCTCAAATATGAGTGCCCTAAGTTTCAGCTTATATTTTTTTTTTACAATCGAGTAGCCCATAACCCTGCAATCATCCATCGCTACCATAGCCATCACCACAAATGCCAATCTCACCACCACGACCATCACCGCCTTCGTTCACTTGTCGCCACTAGCCAACATAAATTAAATATACTGGTGAGCCCATTTCAATGTTATTTACCCTAAAACAAGTCAATTAGGCTATAGCCTAGTGGTCAAGAGAAATTATCTCTTGTGTGAAGACTAATATTCAATCATTGAGATCTGTAAGTATTTAAAAAGAAAAATTGGTCGTTCAGAAAAAATTTACCATGAAACAAGTGGTTTCAACCTAAAGTCCTTATGGTCAAAATCAAGCTGATACTTTTTTTAAAACGACTAATTTTCAAACCTGGTTTGATTACCCGTCAAACTAATTAAAACCTATTCGAATTTACAAACCCCTAAAATATTATCATATACATATTACTATATGAAACACAAACGTAACTTGTAACATAAATAATTACCATGAATCATTGGTACTACATTGTACATACATAAGCTATGCGACAGGATATAGAAATATTTCCAATAATGAAGAATAATATGAAGATGGGGGAGACAAGAGGATCTAAATTTAGATCTCTAGAAGGCACCCGTGGATGTAGCTATTTGGGGTTGTACCACAATGTACTGCTTTCTAATGCATAATGCATGCACATGAATCCCAAACTCCAACACATGGGAACATCCCTATGCTCTTTATACCGCATGGCTCGAGTCTTTAGTCAACCTAAACCCTTACCTCGTTTTTTAATTAAAACTTTGATTAAGAAGTAAGCATACTTTGTAAGATCCCTAAGAACAATCTGGGGTCATATATTGGGTGTGAACTTTTGAAATGAATCTAAGATGCAATTTGTAGGTTTTTGGTTTTCTTTAAACGTGTTCTGAGTTAAATCTGTAAGTATGTTTAGTTAAACGAGTTGTATTTGAGTCGATCCGAAAACTTTGTAGGTTGACCCATTTAATTTTTTTTATTTATTTCTACAATTTTAAAAATACATATTATATATTATGTCATATGTTAAACCAATTGAGTATTTTATTTAAAAAATAAAAAAGACAAATAAGCATTATGTTTTACAAATTAAACACAACTATTTCATATTTCAAATGGAATTGTATTTTTTGTTGTATGTTTTTAATCTTAAAGTATTCGCATGGAAAAAATTAAAAAAAAATTGGGTTAAAACAAGTTGTATTTATGTCAACTCGTAAAAACTCATGTCATGTTCAGGTTTATGTATCTTATATGATTTTTAGGATCATGTCAAATTTGTTGTTTGTATCGTGTTCTACCAGCCAATCGCCAACACAATCCATTTGACTCATACATGTGTGTCTATATGTACACACACTTTTCATATTTGTAGATTGAATAGTTGATTTGTTATATAATTAACATTTACATAGTAGTTACTCGGAGAAGTTTAACGCTTAGGTCATGCAGCATAATGGGCATTATAAAGGCGTGAAGAGTTTGATAATACCCTTAAAACCGTCCTGGCATTCAATGTATAAAGTAACAAGCAAGACAAAGTTACATCAAATGTACACAACTGAGTTGCTAGATAGGTAAGGTTTATGATGGATCAAAAGCTATTTGATGAAAATGCATTGTATTTATCTTATAAAAAAAAACTATACAACAGTAACATTATTTTATAGTAGTGGTTGATGAATGACTAAATAATGGTAACGACAATGTCAAGAATATTAATAAAAGTATTCAAATATTCATGGTTTGACTGATCTTACTTGTTCCCCACATGCCAATGCCATAGTTCCATATTTTTTCCATAAAATATAGAATACATAACTACAATACATATAAATATAACTATAACTATAATAAAGATATACATTATATTTTTTCATAAAATATCGAGTACATAACTACAATACATATAAATATAACTATAACTATAATAAAGATATACATAATATTTTTCCATAAAATATAGGATACATAACTACAATACATATAAATATAACTATAATAAAGATATACATTATATGGTAAATAACTTTTTTTATATAATCATTTAAATTGATAATTATCAGTTGAATAATGGTGAAAATATCATTTTACAACCTACATTAATATCAAATGTTTCTCTTCTTTACACACAATAGCTTGTAACCCACCTCACGTTATCAAAGGCCAATGTTAATATCCAAATGTCTAGCTCGATCACGATACCTCCAATTTCATTTTAAAACTTTCACAAGTGTCCGAAGAATGTAAAACGCAACAACGAAAAACTTTTTTTGTTTGATCGTTTTACGCTTCATTTACATATACGATCAAGTATCCAAGGCTAGTCATGGTCTCAACAAATAAAAACTTAATGTCGATATTAGCCAAACACCTCAAGCATTATAGGGGTGTGTTATAGGATGTTAAGAAGCTACCTATCCATTTATTAGAATCAAACATAAGTACAATAATGCCTATTTTACTTTAATTGGATAGGAGTTATAGGAAGTTGGGGGGACCTACAAGGAGATGATATCGAGTCACAAGATCAAATTCATAGCCACAAGTGAATAACATGGTCCATGATGAGCTACTTTTTTGACAAGAAAACCCTATAGGAAAACAAATAGGCACAAGTAATAACATTTATTATTATCAGACTATACAAAGTTGGGGGCATGAAAGAGTAACGTTATTCGACATGTGGTTGCCACGTTAGCACGCGTCAGAAAAGTGGTGTGGTGTAAAAAAGGGAGGAGTGCGAACAACGTGGTTAGTGGCGTTTAAAAAATATATATAATAATAAAAAAATAAACATCAACCAATTAAAATACACCCAAAATCCACCCACCAGTTAAGAGCCTCACCTCACACCACAAATGCCCCCACGCCGGTGGAAAACCCCCTGCCCTCATCACCACGCCATGTCCATGCCACCACAAGGGGTGGTGTTCCCAGTGTGGAAGAGCAACTACACCACTTTTTCACGCCCACATCGTGTGGTCTTAGCGGTCATAAAAATAACCAAACAAATAGCAATGGCTCGTGCCATCGAGCATTTACAAGACCAAAAATCGTAATAAAGTGACTTCTATGGCGGTTCTAAATCATATGATGCTAACTAGTCTTTAAATGTCGAAATCAATCCTAGTGTAAACAAGTTTTTTAGTCATGTAATTTATTTAATTCAAATTCTATAAAGTATAGGTTTTAAGAATACTAATCATGGAACAATGGAAGTGTGTTTGTGAATTATTTTGATCCCAATTTAGATATTTCATCTAAAAAAGAACTAATTAAAGGTCAAATAAGACAATAACATAAAAACAAAAACAATGATCGTTTCTAATGAGTCATAACTATTGTACAAATGATCGACCCGACCAACATATGAACACTTTGATTGGTTGTTCGATAGCACACACCATTCAAACAAGATACAATGATACATATAACTTATCCTCAACATGTTGAATCAAGCCACATATTTGGATTTTGTAAGGCGAAATTACTATTATACCCTTCCAAGTTGCATGCATAATAAATTAGTCACAAGAAGGCAAAAGAAAAAGGCCAAAACATGGATAAAGTGAAGGCAAAAGACTGAAAGTCGTAGTGGTTAAAGTTTAAAATACTAAGTTTTCAACATTAAATTCAAGCATTGTTTGAAAAGAGTAACACATGTGAAGATTGACGTCAATTAATGTGACATCTAAGAGAATATGGATTACGGCCCTTTACCTTAAATCTATATGCTTTTACCCAAAATGGCTTTATGATTTCCTCCCCTATGATATTGTAGATTTGTACATTTGTACATGTTGAGTGAATTGTGAATTATTATTATTATTATTATTATTATTATTATTATTGATATTGATTTGTTAAAAGTTCAAATAGTGCCAAAGTATAAATTGGAGCTTATTTATTACCTATATAAAACTATGTATGTATATAAATAATTATATAGCCAATATATAATAAACGAGCTAAGCTTGAACTTGTAAAAAATACTCACGGGTTAATCTTGAGATTTAGATGTAGAGCACGAGTTTTCTTAAGTAAAACAAATCAAGCTCGAGCATAGTCGAGCTCAAACTCATGTACTCGACCTGTCTTGACTTGTTTGCACCCTATCCTCATGTTTACTTTGAATAATTTGGGCATGTCATCTCAATTCCTCCATAGTTGTATGATGCATCACATTTGTGTCATCTACTTTACTCCCGTTTCCGACCACAGACCAATGGTATTTAATTACGATTCATTAGGGGTCCAGAAAGTTAAATTGGAAGTGAACATGTGCTATACTTGTTTACGTCGGCACTTTGTTGGTTTGGCATGGTTAATTAGTGATTCAGTTCAATGAACGCTCTAAACTTGGTATAAGTATTTATTTTTATGACAAACACTCTAGTTTAATAATTTTAAAACAATTAGCTAAAATAGAAAAAAAAGTAGTAATTAGAAATTTTCATTGATAACAAAAAATCATTACATTGTAAAATAAAACAAAAGATTATCTATAACATTAATTATTTATCGATAACCATATTCTTTTGACAGTTTTTTTCCTTCATGGATTCAACTTACCTAAGCGCATCTTATAAGGTGATCGATCCTATAAGATAATCGATGTTTGTCGTAGATTTTAAATTCTTCCTTCCTTCACTGGAGTTTCTACTTGGTCCGTTTCTTCAACCATAGTTTTTCTCGCAGGTCCTCTTTATAAGAGCATGCCCAAACTTTTAGTCTACTTTTGGTGATTACTGATGTGGCAATTTTTGTTGTTGTTATCGCTATTGGGTTTAGTTGTTTTTACGGAGAAAGAGTGAGTTTTCCTTTACAATGAAAAACTAGAAAAATGAGTTATGTAAGTGTAGGGAGAAGAGAGGTAAAAGAGTTTTAAAGATGAAGAAATGATTGTGAACGGGCAAGAGAGAGAAACGGGTGGGGCATATGCCATGTAGGATGTTCTGCAAGCCCTCCTTATTAAGGATGGTCGAAGTTGCGTTAAAGGCTTCCAATTTAGCTGCTAGTGTGTTCACTTGAGTATCCGCTGATGTTGACGTTGCTTGCTCGTTCCCCCCCCCCCACTTTTGCATTGAGGATCTTGATCCGCATCCATATGCTTAAAGTTGATGTTACAATTTTTTCAAAATTAAAAAATGGTTATTTAGAAATAAATAAATAATTAAAAAAATTGACCAATCTCTTCTTTCACATACGCTGCCTACTCCAAACAGAGGGTTGGAGGCCGCAGTACCCACAAGCCTGACGAATGGTTCCACGGTGCCAATGGCGAAGCTTGCCTTCGAAAACCGGGGGGGGGGGGGGAAACGAAAACGTATATACCCAAAAATTTCTATACGAAAACTACATATATAACACTACTGAGCGAAAAATTCCCCCCGCGCCCCAATGAAGCTGCGCCTCTGCACAGTGATATCCGCATACCACACTAGCCTTGCTCCCTTAGGCCTTGGTATATTGGATGGTGATAATGAAAATAAATAGATTAAAAGCAGTTACAAGCAAATGCCTTTTAGAGTAGAGATCACAATGTCCAAAGTCCAAACGTGAACTAAGGAGTAATTTAGAAGGGTTTGTGTAATAAAGCAGGAGTAACATTTGCCATTATAATATACAAATATCCTTTTACGCGATTTTCATAATTCTTGAGATAAATTATAACAGATAGATCATTACCTTTTCTTAGGCTTTTAAAATGACACATTCTCGTAGAATAACATATCAATTAAGATATCATGTACAAGAGAGAAGTTATATACGAAGTGTAGGAGACAAGCTCAACCATTGATCTCTTAAGATCAATGACTCAAAAATAGGAGTGACAATTTTGTAAATACAAGGTTAAAACAATTGAAGAAACAAAAAAGATAAATGGTATTTTGGTCCTTTCTCATTTGAACTCTTCCCTCTTTGATTTTTAAACGGCTATAATTTTTCATACGTTAATATTTAAAAAAAAATGACACCGTATTAACGAGCATTCCGTTCTCTTTAATTCGAGCAACCTATTGCTATAGGTTTCTTAAAAAAATTACAATGATTTTGAATACTCATTACGTGATTACATGATTTTTAATACCCATCACATGACTACATGATTTCGAATACCGATTACCTGATTTCATTATAGAATGTGAAACTACAATAAGTGATTACGTAATTACGTAACAATAGTTGACTATGTATTATTAAGTGACTACGTGATTTTGAATACCCATTTCGTGATTATATGATTTCATTATAATATTTATTTGAAACACACTGAGTGATTACGTTATAAGCATAATTGTAATAACATTCGTTATAACAAATCATATTGAAGGTACAATAAAGTAATGTATTTATATTGAAAGTGTAATCGCGTACTGGTTTATATTGAATGTGTAATCACGTAATGAGTATTCAAAATCACGTAGTCATGTGTTGGGTATTCAAAATCACGTAATGAACTAATGTGTATTCAAAATCATGTAATTTATTTTTTAGAAAACTATAACAATAGGCTGCTCGAATTAAAGAGAATGAAATGCTCGTTAATATGGGGTATTTTTTTTAAAATATTAACGTATGAAAAAATTATAGTCATTTGTAAATCAATAGGGGAAGTTGTTTGAAAGAAGAAATGACTAAATTATCCTTTAAGCTAATGCCATTTGTCATCTTGTTCATATCTCCTACACTTTGTATGATTTTATTGTCTTGTATAAGATCACCTCTCTATCAATTAATATGTTGTAAGGAATTTAAGAAGATATTGATTTGACTAAAAATATATTCTAACCATCCTCGACTGTAAAGATTAAATTGTATTTTGGATATTCTAATACAAGTTAAATAAAACTAGGTTTATAAGTGTAGACGTGTTGCGGCGAACTTCTTTTGTTATTTAGTCTGTGTTTACACGTGTTTTGAAATGAATATGAGCGCGTTGCGCACGGACCATTAATAAGAATAAAAAGAAAATATCGAAAAAAAAAAACACTAAAAGATAACCGAAAGAAAATCAACCAAAAAAAGTTGTATGGTAATGGAACAATTCATATGAAATTCGTGGTCAGAGATGAGTAAATGGTACTGGGTACGGGTACCGAATTTCCTAAACCGAAAGATCTTAAGTACCAATTCGGTACCGACTTTTGGTGTTCCTGGTACCGGTCCACTACCGGTTTTTTACCTTTATATACCGGTACCCAAAAAAAGTTGTATGGTAATGGTGTTGTTCATATGAAATTCGTGGTCAGAGATGAGTAAATGGTACTGGGTACGGGTACCGAATTTCCTAAACCGAAAGATCTTAAGTACCAATTCGGTACCGACTTTTGGTGTTCCTGGTACCGATCCACTACCGATTTTTACCTTTATATACCAGTTCCGTAACCAATATTTTCGGTACCAGTACCGATTCGGTATTGGTTGGCACCGAGATCATCCCGATCCCTAAAACTAAAAAAAATCATTAAAAGTTGAAGAAAATCAACAAAAAAAGTTGTGCGATACCGTTGTTCGTACGGTGCCCGTGATCAGGGATGAGCAAATGATACCGGACAGTACCGAATTTCCCGAACTAAAAGATTCGGTACCGACTTTTGGCGTTTTCTATACCAGGCTAGTGCCGATTTTTACCTTCATGTACTGATAACGAACTGACCGTATCAGTATTTTCATTACCAGTATCGGTTGACACCAAGCGTATATATTAATACATGTATAATATTTATAATACTATTCATTAGCTTCTAAAAATTAATATATGTATAATATATGTATAATAATGTGTAATCCTAACAACGAATCATTTATTGGATCTTTTATTTTTTTTATTAAATAATATTTAGAGTTAATCACAAAAACTTTCATTTGTTTTTTTAACGGCAAGGAACGACGTGCCAACCATCGTGACACCGGACGTATGGCCAAGGTCGACTACTCGACCGCCGCAACCCTTGGCTCTCTCAGATGCGCGGAAACACGACCTCCACCCGCCCGAAGGCATGGCAGTGGAATAATCGGTAAAACCTCGTCTCACATCCAAGACGAACCGGCGCCACCCGTATTCACCCTTTACCTGGATTCCATATAAAATAATGAAGAGAGTGGAAGTTGAACCTGGTCACAAGGAACACCAAATCTTTTATTTGTTTTCCTTATAATTTTTTCATTAAAGGCCTCAGAAAAATTGCCTCCCTCTCCCCTTCACCCACCTTCACCCTTAAGACTTCTACCATCTCAGTAGTTTAATTGTGGTAACATCTTTTGTGTTGAAGAGACAATGATAAGACTTACGGCGAGGCGATAAATGATTGGTGATATAATGTTTTATCACGACCAAAATGATATATTTCTAGGTATTAAAAGTAATTATGACATAATGCGAAATTCCGAATATATTATCATAATCATCATCCTCTATCCGGAGCTGGGAATGACAATAGCAAAAACAAGTATCGTGTAAAATGTATCCAAAATAGAAGTAAGACCAAGACGAAAACCCTAAAATTAAAAAAAATTCAGCTAAATTATAGCCTCGAAATATTAAACTAAATATAGTAAGAAAAATTAAGGGAGTTAATATTTACACATCCTTCCCCTCTATCTTTCTCTATACATACATAAATATATATATATAGAGAGAGAGATAAAGTGAAAATGAATGTGAAAACAAGATTTAAAGATGTGAAAACAATGGAAGCCAAAAATTAAACATTCTAACAAAATTTCTAAAATTGAAGGGTGTTGTCAATTCTGATGAAGTTGCAGTGTCGCAGTCAACATATTTTTTGAAATTCAATAGCAAAATAAATGATTGAAATTTGATACATGAACATTTATATTACCATAAATTCAGCTGATACCATGAAGATCATGTGTGGTGATTTGCTGATTTTGGTGTTTGGACCATCGGTTCCACCTTCTTAAATGAGCAAAGCCTTCCTTCTACTTTTTTAACGGCCAACAAAATAAATCCTTAACACTCTCGGGATACCCATTAGACCAAACAGAGTACTCCGAGGGTAACCCAAGTCAACCATCAATTCCGGGGAAAACCCGGTAACCCACCCACCCGTATGCACGACGGTGAAATTAGCAGTAAAACTCGTTTGGCTCAAGGATCAAACCCAGGTTTCCCTGAGTCTCATATCATTGCCCACCAGTGCCTCAATCTGCACCAAGTGGAAGTTGAACCTGCATCTCCAAAGAGAAATATAAGCCTTCCACCACTTGATCTAGAGATCATTGGCGCGTATCCTTCCTTCTATTAATAGTCCTAAGAGGGTCAATTTGTGATTTTATTTTACATAGATACAAAATCAAGGGAGGGGAATAGTGTCTGGCAACTGCCTGGCAGTTCCCCGTTGACCCGAACAAATTACGATTTTACCCTAGTTTTGAATTACGATTTTGGCCCCAGTTCAAAAATTACATTACCATCGTTGTATATTTTGACAAATTACGATTTTATCCCCAGTCAATATTACGATTTTTCCCCTAGTTCGAAATTACTATATTGCCATCGTTGTAGCTTTTGATAAATTACGATTTTACCCCAGTCAAACTTACGATTTCCCCCAGTTCAAAATTACAGTCTTGCCATCGTTTTCGTTTTTTTTGCAAACATATAGTAGTGTTTTGTTTTAATTGGTTGAGTCATGTGAAATTACAATCCCCCCCCTTTAAAATTAAAGTTTTCTCATTAATTTAGTTTTTTATTTTTTAAGCAAAACTATGATCGTGTTTTATTTTAATTGGTGAAGAAATCTTTGACGTAGCGCCCGCAACGCAAGTGGGTCATTAACTAGTTTGACAACAAAAAGATAATATTGCATAACCAACACCAATCCAATTTAAAAACCAAAATATTTTTTTAATTGAATGGGGCCCAATTTGTTTGGGCCCAAGTTCTTAAGTTATTTCTAAATGCTATTGGGCCGGCAATGACTTGAGTCTTAACTAATGGCATCATCAAAACGATTAGACTAATAATTAGAGTAAAGAAACAATATTTGTGTCCTTTGGGATTTTTAAGAATCATTAAAGAAAAAGAGTAAATGATTTAACTTTATGTTTTTCTACGTGGGCCCACTTAAATGTGGATCTTTTCTTGTGGTCAAACTAATAAATTAATTACTTTACGAAAGAATGACTCTTGTGTAGTTATAAAACACAATCATGTGACCCTGGCATCTCAGCCCAGTGGTCATGCAATGAAGTGGCTAGAGGCCTGGTCATAGGTTCGAAACCTGCGGAGCACACCTGATTTTTTTATTACAGTGCATTTACTTTAGAGAGTCTTCGACTCTTGTGGAGGATGCAACTACATGCTCTCGGTCTCCCGGGTGGACAGTAGGCTGGAAATTTTCTTGGGGAGCGTCAAGCCAAACTCTGATGCCAAGAGTGGGCCCGGTTAAGACAACATAGTCTTGGCCAGAGTAGGGTGGAGGGCCTGCCGATGAGGTGGGTGCGATTCCTATCGCCTGTTGTAGAAAGTCGCCGTTCAAAAAAAAACACAATCATGTATTGAAATTCAAATTTTAACCTATCTTGTTTTATTATATCATTTTAACGAGTAGAGATGTAAAAGAAAAACCAATTTCTAACCTGACCGAAGGCGAATACCGAACCCAAAACTTGTCTGACCTAAACCGATTCTAACCTGGACTTAGATTGTCAGTTTGTATATCGCTTTCTACTCTTGTTACTTAAATCAATTTGAACCCGAGCCGGTTTGAAAATCCGCTTTTAACCCTAACCAGAGCTATCTGTATAAGGTTCAAATATTTTCCTCCATAACCAGTTTATGACTCGAAGCGGTTTCCATCAAACCAATGTAACATCCGTAAAAAACGGATTTACCAAACCCGCTCCGTTTAGCAACCGAACAGTCAGTCAAAAATTTCGTTGCGAATTAAATGCCCAAAATATTTTTAAACGATCCGTAATCAATTATTATACGGGAATATATATTTAGTTTTTGAAAAACTGTCAAAAATAGCAAAATAAAAATGAATTGCCTCTGCCGGGTTTCGAACCCGGGTCTGCACCGATCCGGAAATGACTTATCGCACATAACACAAACCACTGCGCCACTTGTTCCGTTTGTTAAATAATAGAATCATTTAATTCATAAAGTGACTTTACGAATTCAAAACCGGCGCCCAAACAGTTCAGTCGTCGGAATCCCGGAAATCTCGCGAGTCTTAACTACAATTTACGTTATAACGTAAACTATTAACCAGACATCGGTTATAACCGATGTTTGAAGTCCGCGACACCTTTCTATAACCGCCGGAAATTTTAAAACAACGAATACAGTCGGAATCCAGACCAAGTGCTTTGACGATTTGCACTATAAATCCACCCACAACCCACGACAAACACTTTTGCTCAAAATCACACCTTTTCTCGGCGTAATTCCACTAGCCGGAATAAATCTGTTCGTCGCCGGAAAACCGGTTTCCCCATTGTCGAGCTTTTCTGAACCTCCTAAGTTTATACCGAAGTCACCCTTACCTTTTCCAAGCTTTCCGGAGACTAGCTGCTATAAGGAACACGTCGCCGGAGGTAAATTCTGTCGCCGGAGTTTCTGCCGGAAAACAGAGAGTCCAGTCGGTATACCTCTCCGCCCCGTTTCTTTTCCTTTTCACTTTTATCTCACCGTAATGAACTGAAAAACACTAATAAACCGATAAAAACTTTGAACCAGTCGATTTCCGAATTCTGGTTCAACCTTGATTGAAGAAGACGATGTATTTCCGTATTCTATAAGTTTAATTAAAATCAGGATATTAATCGGGTTAGACACACAGTCCAGCGGTGGACTGTGTGCACATAAAACGCAAACGTCTCAAGTTCGATTCCCATTTCACACACGCTGCCTTAATAAAAATCATATTTTTGTTTAACTGAACCGGAGTCGCCACAGTTATATGTTAAGTATATTAATAACCGGAATAATAACCAAGTTAGACACACAGTCCAGCGGTGGACTGTGTGTTTGTTTATATCACTGGTCACGAGTTCGAGTCCGGTCTTCTGCACCGACTCGGACAGTTATCTCTTCTTTTTAAATAAGGCAGAAAAGGAAATAACTAATTAGTATTTAAGTATAATAAAAATCGAATTATATAACATGTTGAACACACAGTCCAGCGGTGGACTGTGTGTTAGATTAAACCACAGGTCCCGGGTTCGAGACCTGTGGAGTGCAAGTCCGGTTCGCTTAAAACTATTTTTAAAATAAAATGATTTTCAGTTTAAACTAATTAGTATATATATATAATTAAAATCAGATATATAACGGGTTAGACACGTAGCTCAGTTGGTAGAGCTGCGTGCACGCGTACGGGAGGTCTCGGGTTCGAGCCTCACCCAGCGCACAATAATATGCCTTCCGAACCGGTCAACGCCAGTCAAAGTCAATGGTCAAAGTCAACTGTAGCAAAAAAAATATATTTTTTTATTATTTTTATTTAATTATTTTAATTAAAAATCAATTATAAATACCTAAAAATAACATTTTTAAGGTTAGAAAATAGCCTCAAACTCACAAAAATACACCCAACAATTCTACTAAAATAGTTTAATAAAATCCGTTTACTTACCAAACCATAATGCGATTTATCTAGGTTAAATCTCACTCGTGGTTAAAACCACTTCGCGTGCATTCAACGTCATCAACCGAACGCACCCACTGTGAGTGAATCTTACAATTCCCCCTTTTAAATTACACGTTTTGGGGTGTGTCATGTGTTATGAAAACAATTAATTTATTTATTTAAACTTGTGCCATACCACATCATGACTTAAACTTAGATTGTTTTTATTGTTGTGATTTACTTATTGCCTTTTGTCAAGTCATATGAAACTCATACATTAAGCCCATCAGTTCCTTGTGGGAGACGAGTAGAACATCGCGTGCTTCACATCAAATTCATTATTATTCATGTGTGTATCATTGAGTTTATATTGTTTGTAGTTGTGTTATTCATATTATCATGTTCATGCAATTCATTCATCAGGCCCCTCAGTTCCTCGTGAGAGACGAGTTGAGCATCGCGTGCCTCTAATTGTTCCATTATTGTTCATGTGTGTTTTCATTTAACATATTATGATTGTTGATCAAGTTACATCTAATTTTACTCATGTTTGGTTGTGCACATATTTCATAATCAATTTAAATAAATTGTTCAAATGTTTTCCATAGGATTCACTCGCCAACATTATGTTGATCCAAAAACCTTTTTACACATGATACAGGTGAACAGGTTGAAGCAAGGAAAACATAGGATATGCCTTAGAAGAGAACAAAGAAGTTTAGATTGTTAGTTAGATCATGTTGTAGCAATCATTGTAAATTTCCATTTAATTTGTATTAATGAATATGAAACGCTTAATAAATGTCATGAGCTTTGATGATAACCCAATTATGCCCCGATCACCTTTTCCGCTGCGGGTCGGGGTGTGACAGATTGGTATCAGAGCCATGACTATAGGGATATAGGATAGGTTATTAGACCCTTAGAGCCTATACTATAGTCTGCCTAAATTTTTAATTGATTAGGTGGTTACATGCAAACTTGTGATATTTATTTGTTTCATATTTGTTTACATTTCAGTCAAACATACATGCTTATATACATATTCATCATACATATATACATATTCATTATACATATATCGATGTTCATGTATTCAATTTATTTTCATATTCTCATTATCCAAAGATTTTATGCAATTTTCAAATCTCATCAAAGTAAGTTACACGTTTTGGGGTGTGTCATGTGTTATGAAAACAATTAATTTATTTATTTAAACTTGTGCCATACCACATCATGACTTAAACTTAGATTGTTTTTATTGTTGTGATTTACTTATTGCCTTTTGTCAAGTCATATGAAACTCATACATTAAGCCCATCAGTTCCTTGTGGGAGACGAGTAGAACATCGCGTGCTTCACATCAAATTCATTATTATTCATGTGTGTATCATTGAGTTTATATTGTTTGTAGTTGTGTTATTCATATTATCATGTTCATGCAATTCATTCATCAGGCCCCTCAGTTCCTCGTGAGAGACGAGTTGAGCATCGCGTGCCTCTAATTGTTCCATTATTGTTCATGTGTGTTTTCATTTAACATATTATGATTGTTGATCAAGTTACATCTAATTTTACTCATGTTTGGTTGTGCACATATTTCATAATCAATTTAAATAAATTGTTCAAATGTTTTCCATAGGATTCACTCGCCAACATTATGTTGATCCAAAAACCTTTTTACACATGATACAGGTGAACAGGTTGAAGCAAGGAAAACATAGGATATGCCTTAGAAGAGAACAAAGAAGTTTAGATTGTTAGTTAGATCATGTTGTAGCAATCATTGTAAATTTCCATTTAATTTGTATTAATGAATATGAAACGCTTAATAAATGTCATGAGCTTTGATGATAACCCAATTATGCCCCGATCACCTTTTCCGCTGCGGGTCGGGGTGTGACAGATTGGTATCAGAGCCATGACTATAGGGATATAGGATAGGTTATTAGACCCTTAGAGCCTATACTATAGTCTGCCTAAATTTTTAATTGATTAGGTGGTTACATGCAAACTTGTGATATTTATTTGTTTCATATTTGTTTACATTTCAGTCAAACATACATGCTTATATACATATTCATCATACATATATACATATTCATTATACATATATCGATGTTCATGTATTCAATTTATTTTCATATTCTCATTATCCAAAGATTTTATGCAATTTTCAAATCTCATCAAAGTAAGTTACACGTTTTGGGGTGTGTCATGTGTTATGAAAACAATTAATTTATTTATTTAAACTTGTGCCATACCACATCATGACTTAAACTTAGATTGTTTTTATTGTTGTGATTTACTTATTGCCTTTTGTCAAGTCATATGAAACTCATACATTAAGCCCATCAGTTCCTTGTGGGAGACGAGTAGAACATCGCGTGCTTCACATCAAATTCATTATTATTCATGTGTGTATCATTGAGTTTATATTGTTTGTAGTTGTGTTATTCATATTATCATGTTCATGCAATTCATTCATCAGGCCCCTCAGTTCCTCGTGAGAGACGAGTTGAGCATCGCGTGCCTCTAATTGTTCCATTATTGTTCATGTGTGTTTCATTTAACATATTATGATTGTTGATCAAGTTACATCTAATTTTACTCATGTTTGGTTGTGCACATATTTCATAATCAATTTAAATAAATTGTTCAAATGTTTTCCATAGGATTCACTCGCCAACATTATGTTGATCCAAAAACCTTTTTACACATGATACAGGTGAACAGGTTGAAGCAAGGAAAACATAGGATATGCCTTAGAAGAGAACAAAGAAGTTTAGATTGTTAGTTAGATCATGTTGTAGCAATCATTGTAAATTTCCATTTAATTTGTATTAATGAATATGAAACGCTTAATAAATGTCATGAGCTTTGATGATAACCCAATTATGCCCCGATCACCTTTTCCGCTGCGGGTCGGGGTGTGACAGATTGGTATCAGAGCCATGACTATAGGGATATAGGATAGGTTATTAGACCCTTAGAGCCTATACTATAGTCTGCCTAAATTTTTAATTGATTAGGTGGTTACATGCAAACTTGTGATATTTATTTGTTTCATATTTGTTTACATTTCAGTCAAACATACATGCTTATATACATATTCATCATACATATATACATATTCATTATACATATATCGATGTTCATGTATTCAATTTATTTTCATATTCTCATTATCCAAAGATTTTATGCAATTTTCAAATCTCATCAAAGTAAGTTACACGTTTTGGGGTGTGTCATGTGTTATGAAAACAATTAATTTATTTATTTAAACTTGTGCCATACCACATCATGACTTAAACTTAGATTGTTTTTATTGTTGTGATTTACTTATTGCCTTTTGTCAAGTCATATGAAACTCATACATTAAGCCCATCAGTTCCTTGTGGGAGACGAGTAGAACATCGCGTGCTTCACATCAAATTCATTATTATTCATGTGTGTATCATTGAGTTTATATTGTTTGTAGTTGTGTTATTCATATTATCATGTTCATGCAATTCATTCATCAGGCCCCTCAGTTCCTCGTGAGAGACGAGTTGAGCATCGCGTGCCTCTAATTGTTCCATTATTGTTCATGTGTGTTTTCATTTAACATATTATGATTGTTGATCAAGTTACATCTAATTTTACTCATGTTTGGTTGTGCACATATTTCATAATCAATTTAAATAAATTGTTCAAATGTTTTCCATAGGATTCACTCGCCAACATTATGTTGATCCAAAAACCTTTTTACACATGATACAGGTGAACAGGTTGAAGCAAGGAAAACATAGGATATGCCTTAGAAGAGAACAAAGAAGTTTAGATTGTTAGTTAGATCATGTTGTAGCAATCATTGTAAATTTCCATTTAATTTGTATTAATGAATATGAAACGCTTAATAAATGTCATGAGCTTTGATGATAACCCAATTATGCCCCGATCACCTTTTCCGCTGCGGGTCGGGGTGTGACAGATTGGTATCAGAGCCATGACTATAGGGATATAGGATAGGTTATTAGACCCTTAGAGCCTATACTATAGTCTGCCTAAATTTTTAATTGATTAGGTGGTTACATGCAAACTTGTGATATTTATTTGTTTCATATTTGTTTACATTTCAGTCAAACATACATGCTTATATACATATTCATCATACATATATACATATTCATTATACATATATCGATGTTCATGTATTCAATTTATTTTCATATTCTCATTATCCAAAGATTTTATGCAATTTTCAAATCTCATCAAAGTAAGTTACACGTTTTGGGTGTGTCATGTGTTATGAAAACAATTAATTTATTTATTTAAACTTGTGCCATACCACATCATGACTTAAACTTAGATTGTTTTTATTGTTGTGATTTACTTATTGCCTTTTGTCAAGTCATATGAAACTCATACATTAAGCCCATCAGTTCCTTGTGGGAGACGAGTAGAACATCGCGTGCTTCACATCAAATTCATTATTATTCATGTGTGTATCATTGAGTTTATATTGTTTGTAGTTGTGTTATTCATATTATCATGTTCATGCAATTCATTCATCAGGCCCCTCAGTTCCTCGTGAGAGACGAGTTGAGCATCGCGTGCCTCTAATTGTTCCATTATTGTTCATGTGTGTTTTCATTTAACATATTATGATTGTTGATCAAGTTACATCTAATTTTACTCATGTTTGGTTGTGCACATATTTCATAATCAATTTAAATAAATTGTTCAAATGTTTTCCATAGGATTCACTCGCCAACATTATGTTGATCCAAAAACCTTTTTACACATGATACAGGTGAACAGGTTGAAGCAAGGAAAACATAGGATATGCCTTAGAAGAGAACAAAGAAGTTTAGATTGTTAGTTAGATCATGTTGTAGCAATCATTGTAAATTTCCATTTAATTTGTATTAATGAATATGAAACGCTTAATAAATGTCATGAGCTTTGATGATAACCCAATTATGCCCGATCACCTTTTCCGCTGCGGGTCGGGGTGTGACAGATTGGTATCAGACCATGACTATAGGATATAGGATAGGTTATTAGACCCTTAGAGCCTATACTATAGTCTGCCTAAATTTTTAATTGATTAGGTGGTTACATGCAAACTTGTGATATTTATTTGTTTCATATTTGTTTACATTTCAGTCAAACATACATGCTTATATACATATTCATCATACATATATACATATTCATTATACATATATCGATGTTCATGTATTCAATTTATTTTCATATTCTCATTATCCAAAGATTTTATGCAATTTTCAAATCTCATCAAAGTAAGTTACACGTTTTGGGGTGTGTCATGTGTTATGAAAACAATTAATTTATTTATTTAAACTTGTGCCATACCACATCATGACTTAAACTTAGATTGTTTTTATTGTTGTGATTTACTTATTGCCTTTTGTCAAGTCATATGAAACTCATACATTAAGCCCATCAGTTCCTTGTGGGAGACGAGTAGAACATCGCGTGCTTCACATCAAATTCATTATTATTCATGTGTGTATCATTGAGTTTATATTGTTTGTAGTTGTGTTATTCATATTATCATGTTCATGCAATTCATTCATCAGGCCCCTCAGTTCCTCGTGAGAGACGAGTTGAGCATCGCGTGCCTCTAATTGTTCCATTATTGTTCATGTGTGTTTTCATTTAACATATTATGATTGTTGATCAAGTTACATCTAATTTTACTCATGTTTGGTTGTGCACATATTTCATAATCAATTTAAATAAATTGTTCAAATGTTTTCCATAGGATTCACTCGCCAACATTATGTTGATCCAAAAACCTTTTTACACATGATACAGGTGAACAGGTTGAAGCAAGGAAAACATAGGATATGCCTTAGAAGAGAACAAAGAAGTTTAGATTGTTAGTTAGATCATGTTGTAGCAATCATTGTAAATTTCCATTTAATTTGTATTAATGAATATGAAACGCTTAATAAATGTCATGAGCTTTGATGATAACCCAATTATGCCCCGATCACCTTTTCCGCTGCGGGTCGGGTGTGACAGATTGGTATCAGAGCCATGACTATAGGGATATAGGATAGGTTATTAGACCCTTAGAGCCTATACTATAGTCTGCCTAAATTTTTAATTGATTAGGTGGTTACATGCAAACTTGTGATATTTATTTGTTTCATATTTGTTTACATTTCAGTCAAACATACATGCTTATATACATATTCATCATACATATATACATATTCATTATACATATATCGATGTTCATGTATTCAATTTATTTTCATATTCTCATTATCCAAAGATTTTATGCAATTTTCAAATCTCATCAAAGTAAGTTACACGTTTTGGGGTGTGTCATGTGTTATGAAAACAATTAATTTATTTATTTAAACTTGTGCCATACCACATCATGACTTAAACTTAGATTGTTTTTATTGTTGTGATTTACTTATTGCCTTTTGTCAAGTCATATGAAACTCATACATTAAGCCCATCAGTTCCTTGTGGGAGACGAGTAGAACATCGCGTGCTTCACATCAAATTCATTATTATTCATGTGTGTATCATTGAGTTTATATTGTTTGTAGTTGTGTTATTCATATTATCATGTTCATGCAATTCATTCATCAGGCCCTCAGTTCCTCGTGAGAGACGAGTTGAGCATCGCGTGCCTCTAATTGTTCCATTATTGTTCATGTGTGTTTTCATTTAACATATTATGATTGTTGATCAAGTTACATCTAATTTTACTCATGTTTGGTTGTGCACATATTTCATAATCAATTTAAATAAATTGTTCAAATGTTTTCCATAGGATTCACTCGCCAACATTATGTTGATCCAAAAACCTTTTTACACATGATACAGGTGAACAGGTTGAAGCAAGGAAAACATAGGATATGCCTTAGAAGAGAACAAAGAAGTTTAGATTGTTAGTTAGATCATGTTGTAGCAATCATTGTAAATTTCCATTTAATTTGTATTAATGAATATGAAACGCTTAATAAATGTCATGAGCTTTGATGATAACCCAATTATGCCCCGATCACCTTTTCCGCTGCGGGTCGGGGTGTGACAGATTGGTATCAGAGCCATGACTATAGGGATATAGGATAGGTTATTAGACCCTTAGAGCCTATACTATAGTCTGCCTAAATTTTTAATTGATTAGGTGGTTAAATGCAAACTTGTGATATTTATTTGTTTCATATTTGTTTACATTTCAGTCAAACATACATGCTTATATACATATTCATCATACATATATACATATTCATTATACATATATCGATGTTCATGTATTCAATTTATTTTCATATTCTCATTATCCAAAGATTTTATGCAATTTTCAAATCTCATCAAAGTAAGTTACACGTTTTGGGGTGTGTCATGTGTTATGAAAACAATTAATTTATTTATTTAAACTTGTGCCATACCACACATCATGACTTAAACTTAGATTGTTTTTATTGTTGTGATTTACTTATTGCCTTTTGTCAAGTCATATGAAACTCATACATTAAGCCCATCAGTTCCTTGTGGGAGACGAGTAGAACATCGCGTGCTTCACATCAAATTCATTATTATTCATGTGTGTATCATTGAGTTTATATTGTTTGTAGTTGTGTTATTCATATTATCATGTTCATGCAATTCATTCATCAGGCCCCTCAGTTCCTCGTGAGAGACGAGTTGAGCATCGCGTGCCTCTAATTGTTCCATTATTGTTCATGTGTGTTTTCATTTAACATATTATGATTGTTGATCAAGTTACATCTAATTTTACTCATGTTTGGTTGTGCACATATTTCATAATCAATTTAAATAAATTGTTCAAATGTTTTCCATAGGATTCACTCGCCAACATTATGTTGATCCAAAAACCTTTTTACACATGATACAGGTGAACAGGTTGAAGCAAGGAAAACATAGGATATGCCTTAGAAGAGAACAAAGAAGTTTAGATTGTTAGTTAGATCATGTTGTAGCAATCATTGTAAATTTCCATTTTATTTGTATTAATGAATATGAAACGCTTAATAAATGTCATGAGCTTTGATGATAACCCAATTATGCCCCGATCACCTTTTCCGCTGCGGGTCGGGGTGTGACAGATTGGTATCAGAGCCATGACTATAGGGATATAGGATAGGTTATTAGACCCTTAGAGCCTATACTATAGTCTGCCTAAATTTTAATTGATTAGGTGGTTACATGCAAACTTGTGATATTTATTTGTTTCATATTTGTTTACATTTCAGTCAAACATACATGCTTATATACATATTCATCATACATATATACATATTCATTATACATATATCGATGTTCATGTATTCAATTTATTTTCATATTCTCATTATCCAAAGATTTTATGCAATTTTCAAATCTCATCAAAGTAAGTTACACGTTTTGGGGTGTGTCATGTGTTATGAAAAGAATTAATTTATTTATTTAAACTTGTGCCATACCACATCATCACTTAAACTTAGATTGTTTTTATTGTTGTGTTTTACTTATTGCCTTTTGTCAAGTCATATGAAACTCATACATTAAGCCCATCAGTTCCTTGTGGGAGACGAGTAGAACATCGCGTGCTTCACATCAAATTCATTATTATTCATGTGTGTATCATTGAGTTTATATTGTTTGTAGTTGTGTTATTCATATTATCATGTTCATGCAATTCATTCATCAGGCCCCTCAGTTCCTCGTGAGAGACGAGTTGAGCATCGCGTGCCTCTAATTGTTCCATTATTGTTCATGTGTGTTTTCATTTAACATATTATGATTGTTGATCAAGTTACATCTAATTTTACTCATGTTTGGTTGTGCACATATTTCATAATCAATTTAAATAAATTGTTCAAATGTTTTCCATAGGATTCACTCGCCAACATTATGTTGATCCAAAAACCTTTTTACACATGATACAGGTGAACAGGTTGAAGCAAGGAAAACATAGGATATGCCTTAGAAGAGAACAAAGAAGTTTAGATTGTTAGTTAGATCATGTTGTAGCAATCATTGTAAATTTCCATTTAATTTGTATTAATGAATATGAAACGCTTAATAAATGTCATGAGCTTTGATGATAACCCAATTATGCCCCGATCACCTTTTCCGCTGCGGGTCGGGGTGTGACAGATTGGTATCAGAGCCATGACTATAGGGATATAGGATAGGTTATTAGACCCTTAGAGCCTATACTATAGTCTGCCTAAATTTTTAATTGATTAGGTGGTTACATGCAAACTTGTGATATTTATTTGTTTCATATTTGTTTACATTTCAGTCAAACATACATGCTTATATACATATTCATCATACATATATACATATTCATTATACATATATCGATGTTCATGTATTCAATTTATTTTCATATTCTCATTATCCAAAGATTTTATGCAATTTTCAAATCTCATCAAAGTAAGTTACACGTTTTGGGGTGTGTCATGTGTTATGAAAACAATTAATTTATTTATTTAAACTTGTGCCATACCACATCATGACTTAAACTTAGATTGTTTTTATTGTTGTGTTTTTACTTATTGCCTTTTGTCAAGTCATATGAAACTCATACATTAAGCCCATCAGTTCCTTGTGGGAGACGAGTAGAACATCGCGTGCTTCACATCAAATTCATTATTATTCATGTGTGTATCATTGAGTTTATATTGTTTGTAGTTGTGTTATTCATATTATCATGTTCATGCAATTCATTCATCAGGCCCCTCAGTTCCTCGTGAGAGACGAGTTGAGCATCGCGTGCCTCTAATTGTTCCATTATTGTTCATGTGTGTTTTCATTTAACATATTATGATTGTTGATCAAGTTACATCTAATTTTACTCATGTTTGGTTGTGCACATATTTCATAATCAATTTAAATAAATTGTTCAAATGTTTTCCATAGGATTCACTCGCCAACATTATGTTGATCCAAAAACCTTTTTACACATGATACAGGTGAACAGGTTGAAGCAAGGAAAACATAGGATATGCCTTAGAAGAGAACAAAGAAGTTTAGATTGTTAGTTAGATCATGTTGTAGCAATCATTGTAAATTTCCATTTAATTTGTATTAATGAATATGAAACGCTTAATAAATGTCATGAGCTTTGATGATAACCCAATTATGCCCGATCACCTTTTCCGCTGCGGGTCGGGGTGTGACAGATTGGTATCAGAGCCATGACTATAGGGATATAGGATAGGTTATTAGACCCTTAGAGCCTATACTATAGTCTGCCTAAATTTTTAATTGATTAGGTGGTTACATGCAAACTTGTGATATTTATTTGTTTCATATTTGTTTACATTTCAGTCAAACATACATGCTTATATACATATTCATCATACATATATACATATTCATTATACATATATCGATGTTCATGTATTCAATTTATTTTCATATTCTCATTATCCAAAGATTTTATGCAATTTTCAAATCTCATCAAAGTAAGTTCCTGGATGGACATGTAGTTAATGGAATACAATATTAATTTCTATCTTTATAAACAATATAGGACCATTCCATCTGACTTAAACGTAGATGTATGTTGGACTTATTATAGGCCATGCAAGTCACAGAAACTCGTTACATAACCCTACTTTGTGGACGATGACATCCTGACACATCCAAATTCACTTGTTATCATTTTATCATTGATTTATCATTGTTTTATTGTGTATCATATCAGCAATGGACTATGAAACCGTATTCATGGGGCCCACATGATGAACACGAGTTGAGCATGGGGTGCATGAATTGTGCCATTTAATGCAGTGTGATGCAAACATAATGATGATATTTATATCAATAATTATTTTATAATGTTTTCCATAATTCACCTGAACCAAAAGATCCAATAACCTTGTTCAATGTATTTCCCTGAGATTCTCTGAACCATGTGAAAGAAGAACACATGATAATGCCTAGCAAGAACAAGGATGCCTTAGATAGTAGAACAGATAATGTTGTAGCATGTAATTACAATCATTTAATTGCATTAATGAATATACGTTAATTAATCAAGACTATATGATTCCAACTTTGCCCCGATCCCTTATGCCCTGCGGATAACGGTGTGACAAGGATGGGTACAAGCCCTGCTTATGGTTGATAGAAGGTATTAGACTACCTATTAGAGCCTGATACAAGTTGCTAATTTTAATTGATTAGTGGTACATGCAACTTGTGATACATGAATTGTGATTCTATTGTTTAATTTCATTAAAACATACATTGCTTATAGACATATATCAAGCATATAAATAATTTTATAACATAATCGATGATCAACTAATCAAGTTATTTCATATTGCATCAATATCCAAATTTTATCCCAATTTTCAAACTCATCAAGTAGTTCTTGCCGTGGACAGTAGTACTGAAGGACTGTAAAAGTACCAGCTGTTGGAAGTACAATGTCTAGCAGGCATCGAAAATCCAATAACGACCAAAAGCTATCTGGGGACCAACGATGAAGTACGAAGAATCATTAGGCAAAGCATCCACACCAAACGTCGTTCGAACTAACCCAACTTTGAGGTGTCAAGGTCCATGGGACACTTCCTGATATCACAACGATACATTTTCCGCATTTTCCACGGTTCATCTCCGTGTACCCAACCAGACCAGAAAAAACCGTGCGAACCATATGAAAAACCGGTATTCATGGGGGCCCACATGATTACACAGGTAAAGTATGGCGGCATGAAGGGCCTAACAGCGAGCAAAGCCCAAGAACATCCAATGGATGTAGTAATTTATTTATCTATAATTATTTTATGAATGTTCATTCCTAATGCGACCCATGAACCCAAAAGCATCCAACTCATACTCTTGTCATGTATTTCTTGTAGATGTCTTCTAACCTCGCCCGTAGGAAGACGAGAACAAGAAAAGCCCGCGAACGCATGGCTGCCTTAATCGCTCAACAAATGGCAGCCGTAATACCCAATATTGTAATCCAAGTTCAGCAAGCACTTACCGTTAATCCTGTCAATCAAGCAAACCAAAACATTTTCAACTCTTCCCCAAATACCACTAAATGCACCTACAAGAATTTCAAATCATGCGACCCTCCGAAATACAAAGGGACTGAAGGCGTCACCGCTCTCCTCCATTGGTTTGAAGAAATGGAGAATACTTTTCTAAATTGCGATTGCCCTGATGATCGCAAAGTGCGTTATGCTACCGGTCGATTATATGGGATAGCACTTACTTGGTGGAACACAGAGAAGGCCAAACGAGGTGTGGAAGATGCTATGTCCTTAACTTGGAACGAATTGAAGGAAATCATGACCAGACGATTTTGCCCAAGGAGCGAAATCAAGAAGTTAGAAGATGAATTTTACTCATTGAAGCAAATGGAAGGAGACCACACCACCTACAACAAAAGGTTCCTCGAATTGCATCAAATGGTTCCCAACATGTTTACTCCCCTCTACCGTTTGATCGAGCACTACATTCGTGGTCTTCCGTCAAAGATTCAAGACCCTGTAATAAGTACCAAGCCTGCAACTTTGGAAGCAGCAATGGAGCTAGCAACAGAGCACACCGAGAACCGAATCCGAAACAAAGACTTCAAGGAGGAGAAGAAGAAGGATAAAGAATCGACTGAAACCTCCGACTCCACTCAAACCGAATCCCCTTCTCAACCCAATTCTAAGAGAAGAAGAGTCGGGCGACTTTTCGCTGCTACCCAACGAAATCAACCAGTTTTACACGCCATACCCATACGAGCTATCCCAATCACCCAAGTGGCACCCAACTCAGCTTACCCAGATAAGAAACCATATCTTGGACCTCACCCTCGATGCAACAACTGTTTTTATCACCATCCCCATACCCTACCTTGTCGTCTATGTGCAACTTGTGGACGCTATGGTCATTTGAGCAATGTTTGTCGCACCTTTCAAAACCAAACCTTTTCCCCTACTCAAAACATGGCCCAAACTTATCACCAACCCCAATACCCCATGTTCCCACATGCTCGAGCTTGTTTCAATTGTGGCGACCCTACCCACTTTAGAAACACATGCCCTCAATTGGTTAACGTTATCAACACTCAAGCCCAATCAAACCCAGTTAACCAAGTAAACCAAGAAAACCCAAACAGTATGCCATCAGCAAGAGGAAGAGTCTTCAATATCAACGCCAACCCTGTCGAAGATAATGACGGCCCAGATGAAGATACTCAACTAGTCCTCTTCGCCGAAGATCCAGATTCAACTCCTATCGTTTAGTTTTATGTTTTTGCCATGTGTAGACTGGTAGAGAAATTATTGGTATATTATATATTATATATTGTTTTCAGTATATGCTTTTGCCGAGGCCGCAGCTCCCCATCCATCGAGGTTGAGTTTGATCCCCATTTTATTATGCGGTTGATCAGGGTGTGCCCGCACGATCGGCTCCGTTTGTTTGAGCCTTGATCGGTTATTTCATTTTACATTTCAATACATGCAATACGTTCGGCTCCGTTTGATTGAGCCTTGAGCGCACATTTCAATTTACATTTCCAGTTCATGCAATACGTTCGGCTCCGTTTAATTGAGCCTTGAGCGCCCATACAATTTCATTATCAGTATCTTGTGGTTGTGGTGTTTGTAGTAGAGTCGCATCGAACCAACCATAATTTGCGGATAAAGTCAATGAAAATTTGACAAGGATATGGTGGATACGCCGATGGTACTTCCTATATATAAGTATTCTTGTCAAATGATCGGAGGCATTATCAGGCGATTATGAGAGGTTCCATGCATAGGCTGTTTGTGTGTTGGTTGTTTAGATTAAGTTGTTCAATATCAGTACATTCAATACGTTCGGCTCCACCCGATTGAGCCTTGAGCACACAATTTCAATTTCAGTACATTCAATACGTTCGGCTCCGTTTGATTGAGCCTTGAGCGCACAGACAATTTCATTATCAGTATCTTGTGGTTGTGGTGTTTGTAGTAGAGTCGCATCGAACTAACCATAACTTGCGGATAAAGTCAATGAAAATTTGACAAGGATATGGTGGATACGCCGCTGGTACTTCCTATATATAAGTATTCTTGTCAAATGATCGGAGGCATTATCAGGCGGTTATGAGAGGTTCCATGCATAGGCTGTTTGTGTGGTTAAGTTATTCATTTTCAGTACATGCAATACGCTCGGCTCCACCCGATTGAGCCTTGAGCACACAATTTCAATTTCAGTACATTCAATACGTTCGGCTCCATTTGATTGAGCCTTGAGCGCACATCCATTTCATTTTCAGTACATGCAATACGATCAGCTCCGTTCGATTGAGCCTTGATCGCACAGATATATTTCATTTCAGTATTTTATGTTTGTTGTATTGGTTGTAGAGTTGTAGGACTAATCATAATTCACTGATAAAACTAATGAAAATTTGGCAAGAATATGGTGGATACGCCGCTGGTACTTCCTATATATAAGTATTCTTGCCAAAGGATCAGAGGCATTATCGGACGGTTATGAGAAGTTCTATGTAGGATTTATTAGTTTCTTGGTAACCAATCATAACTTGTGGATAAAACTAATGAAAATTTGGCAAGAATATGGTGGATACGCCGCTGGTACTTCCTATATATAAGTATTCTTGCCAAAGGATCAGAGGCATTATCAGGCGGTTATGAGAAGTTCCATGTATGATTTAGTATTGCCTTGGTTGGAATTTGTGTTACATTTATATCATCATGTTATTTAAAGAGATTGGATTGTGTTCCATTTCTACATAAACTAACCTCTCCATCATAATAAACGAGAGAGGAACTTCCATCATTCAAACATATATGCTATCAGAATGTGGATTCAAATATTTGCTGATGTGTTTATTCATGTTCAAATATTTGCTGATGTGTTTATTCATGTTCAAATATTTGCTGATGTGTTTATTCATGTTCGGATATTAGCTGTTGTGTTTACTTATGTTCAAATATCAGCTGTTGTGTTTTTATTTATGTCCCATATAGGTTATAGTGTTAGAAGTTTTGCCTTAGGATATAACCATACTTTCCCAAACGTATCTAAACTCTTATGCATGATATCATTTTTAGCAAATCATTCCTGTTTATCAATACTTATACAGTAGGCAACAAAAAGCGATTCCTGAATAGGGTACTTAACCCTTACAAGGAACGTTACCGCCTCGAACAAAAACTTAAACCCTCATTTTTCTGAGCATACAACTGTCAAACAAAACATCATCATTCTTTTAGTCAAATATATCACAATTTAAATTTCGGGACGAAATTTCTAAAAAGCAGGGGATACTGTAACATCCGTCAAAAACGGATTTACCAAACCCGCTCCGTTTAGCAACCGAACAGTCAGTCAAAAATTTCGTTGCGAATTAAATGCCCAAAATATTTTTAAACGATCCGTAATCAATTATTATACGGGAATATATATTTAGTTTTTGAAAAACTGTCAAAAATAGCAAAATAAAAATGAATTGCCTCTGCCGGGTTTCGAACCCGGGTCTGTACCGATCCGGAAATGACTTATCGCACATAACACAAACCACTGCGCCACTTGTTCCGTTTGTTAAATAATAGAATCATTTAATTCATAAAGTGACTTTACGAATTCAAAACCGGCGCCCAAACAGTTCAGTCGTCGGAATCCCGGAAATCTCGCGAGTCTTAACTACAATTTACGTTATAACGTAAACTATTAACCAGACATCGGTATAACCGATGTTTGAAGTCCGCGACACCTTTCTATAACCGCCGGAAATTTTAAAACAACGAATACAGTCGGAATCCAGACCAAGTGCTTTGACGATTTGCACTATAAATCCACCCACAACCCACGACAAACACTTTCGCTCAAAATCACACCTTTTCTCGGCGTAATTCCACTCGCCGGAATAAATCTGTTCGTCGCCGGAAAACCGGTTTCCCCATTGCCGAGCTTTTCTGAACCTCCTAAGTTTATACCGAAGTCACCCTTACCTTTTCCAAGCTTTCCGGAGACTAGCTGCTATAAGGAACACGTCGCCGGAGGTAAATTCTGTCGCCGGAGTTTCTGCCGGAAAACAGAGAGTCCAGTCGGTATACCTCTCCGCCCCGTTTCTTTTCCTTTTCACTTTTATCTCACCGTAATGAACTGAAAAACACTAATAAACCGATAAAAACTTTGAACCAGTCGATTTCCGAATTCTGGTTCAACCTTGATTGAAGAAGACGATGTATTTCCGTATTCTATAAGTTTAATTAAAATCAGGATATTAATCGGGTTAGACACACAGTCCAGCGGTGGACTGTGTGCACATAAAACGCAAACGTCTCAAGTTCGATTCCCATTTCACACACGCTGCCTTAATAAAAATCATATTTTTGTTTAACTGAACCGGAGTCGCCACAGTTATATGTTAAGTATATTAATAACCGGAATAATAACCAAGTTAGACACACAGTCCAGCGGTGGACTGTGTGTTTGTTTATATCACTGGTCACGAGTTCGAGTCCGGTCTTCTGCACCGACTCGGACAGTTATCTCTTCTTTTTAAATAAGGCAGAAAAGGAAATAACTAATTAGTATTTAAGTATAATAAAAATCGAATTATATAACATGTTGAACACACAGTCCAGCGGTGGACTGTGTGTTAGATTAAACCACAGGTCCCGGGTTCGAGACCTGTGGAGTGCAAGTCCGGTTCGCTTAAAACTATTTTTAAAATAAAATGATTTTCAGTTTAAACTAATTAGTATATATATATAATTAAAATCAGATATATAACGGGTTAGACACGTAGCTCAGTTGGTAGAGCTGCGTGCACGCGTACGGGAGGTCTCGGGTTCGAGCCTCACCCAGCGCACAATAATATGCCTTCCGAACCGGTCAACGCCAGTCAAAGTCAATGGTCAAAGTCAACTGTAGCAAAAAAAATATATATTTTTTTATTATTTTTATTTAATTATTTTAATTAAAAATCAATTATAAATACCTAAAAATAACATTTTTAAGGTTAGAAAATAGCCTCAAACTCACAAAAATACACCCAACAATTCTACTAAAATAGTTTAATAAAATCCGTTTACTTACCAAACCATAATGCGATTTATCTAGGTTAAATCTCACTCGTGGTTAAAACCACTTCGCGTGCATTCAACGTCATCAACCGAACGCACCCACTGTGAGTGAATCTTACAATTCCCCCTTTTAAATTACACGTTTTGGGGTGTGTCATGTGTTATGAAAATAATTAATTTATTTATTTAAACTTGTGCCATACCACATCATGACTTAAACTTAGATTGTTTTTATTGTTGTGATTTACTTATTGCCTTTTGTCAAGTCATATGAAACTCATACATTAAGCCCATCAGTTCCTTGTGGGAGACGAGTAGAACATCGCGTGCTTCACATCAAATTCATTATTATTCATGTGTGTATCATTGAGTTTATATTGTTTGTAGTTGTGTTATTCATATTATCATGTTCATGCAATTCATTCATCAGGCCCCTCAGTTCCTCGTGAGAGACGAGTTGAGCATCGCGTGCCTCTAATTGTTCCATTATTGTTCATGTGTGTTTTCATTTAACATATTATGATTGTTGATCAAGTTACATCTAATTTTACTCATGTTTGGTTGTGCACATATTTCATAATCAATTTAAATAAATTGTTCAAATGTTTTCCATAGGATTCACTCGCCAACATTATGTTGATCCAAAAACCTTTTTACTCATGATACAGGTGAACAGGTTGAAGCAAGGAAAACATAGGATATGCCTTAGAAGAGAACAAAGAAGTTTAGATTGTTAGTTAGATCATGTTGTAGCAATCATTGTAAATTTCCATTTAATTTGTATTAATGAATATGAAACGCTTAATAAATGTCATGAGCTTTGATGATAACCCAATTATGCCCGATCACCTTTTCCGCTGCGGGTCGGGGTGTGACAACCAATTCATTTTATAACCCGAATCAAATTTTAAAAAAAAAACCCCTAAAATGTACACCTCTAAACAGGGCCGGCCCTGAGCATGGGCCAGGTGAGCGCCGGCTCAGGGCCAAAAATGTAGAGGGCTTGTAAGTTTAAAAGAAAATTATATACAACAAATCTGGAGTGAACCCATAAATATAATTAAAGGTGAACACATATACAAGAAATAATCACAGTTCAACAGAAAGGCTTCATGTTTTCATCCAAAAAAGTATCTGATTTGAGTCTTTTCTTTGTCATTTCTTTTCTCACTTTTATCCGAATGGAAACTAAGATGCATGGCAAAATACCGGCAACATTAGATCTTTTCATCCCTTCTGTCAAAATGTATCATTTTTTTTTTCAGAGCCTATTCAATGAGCATGGATGATATCAATCCACAGTGGTAATAAAATCAGCTCATGGCAAGTTTGCAAGACCAAATTCTGATTATCAAATATTTGAAAAAAAAGGGTTTTAAGACTGAAACCGAAAAAAAAAAAAGAAACCAGTTTCAACCCGAACCAAATCCTCAGTTGATAGACTGGTTAGTGTTTTTGATCTTTAAAACCGGTTTAAAAACCGAAGCTGCTTAAAAAACGTTTTTTTGTTCACACCGGTTTTTAACCGAACCCAATCGATAAGTACCAGTTCGAGTTCCCAGTTCCCACCATGTATAACCGGTTAAAAACAGTGGTACAAGTGTAATGTAAAAAGTAAAGACGGATATTACTTTAATTTTCTGCAACCAACCAGTGCACGTGGCACCCAAAATTTATCACAGAAAAAAAAAGAAAATAACAAAACACACCAAGATGCACCACCACCAACACACACAGCCACCGTTACAACCCGCCCGAAACCTAACCGTTTCTTCACCGAAATCACAACCGTCTACGGCGGAGGCTCCTCCCAAGCAGGTTGCCTTAGCAATGGATCGACTTGCTCATGCGGCTCGCCTCATCGCCGATATCCGGCTCGGCGCCGACCGTCTCCTTGAAGCTCTGTTCATCGCCGGTCAACAGCCGCACCAGTCCGGCGTTAATAAACCGTTGAGTTTGATTGTACAGGAAGGTGCTTCTATGCGTCAGTATCTACAGGATCTTCGGACTATTGGTAATTGTTTTATTTTGAAAGTTTGAGATTTCTAGGGTTTGTGTTTTTTGAGTAACTGACGTCCGATCTGTACTCTGTGATCCTTTGTTGTTGTTATGCCTTCAGATTAGGGCTTCAACAATGTGTAATTTTGTTAAATTGATTTTAGGGTTTTAAGTTAGGGTTTTTTAGTGTATTCTAAGTTTTAACCAGTGAGATTAATTGTTTCTGTTTGGGAGCAGGAATTCGGTCGGTATCGGTTGGATTCGCTGTGATACTGATAATATACATGCACTTGGTATAGCAATTGAAAAAGAAAAATCAAAGTTGTGATATACACAAAAGGATATCGACAGCCGTTTTACGTCAATCGAAAACCATAAGAATAAGATAGAATAGTGGTGCCAATTTTGATAATACGAAAGTGGTATCAATGTTGTTCAGACGGTAGTGGTTCGGGTCGTCATTGTTGACACTCATTATAGCTTGTGGTACAAAAAAATCTCTATTTTGAATACAGCTACGTTTTCAACGACTTTTATACAGAAATGTTGAGAAAAAAAAGTTACACACAACTGCGTATTTGGTTTTTTTTTTTTTAAAAAGCTTACGAACGCAGGTTATTGGAGAAAATAAAATCAAATGAAAATAAGGCGCGTAATATTCATAGTATAGGAAGTGAAGTTGAAACTTGAAATAAAAACAAATACCGTTCATATACCTTTTAAAAATTGGTTATTTCATTCGTGAATCATCTTTATCCTTAGGGTGAAATGGTCTTTGGTTAGTAATGAACAAGGATCAGTGTTGAGTCTGTGATTGTGATTCAAACCCTTTTGAGGCCCATTTTAACATGTTTAATTACCACAAACTAGGGAATCATACATGAAACAGGAATCATGTATTATTATTTAGTGACAACGATGAATTTTGATAGAAATCTCTGTGCTTTTATTAGGAAGACAATTGGAAGATTCTGGAGTTCTGAATGAATCACTTAGATCAAGAAGTAATTCTTGGGGCCTTCACATGCCTCTAGTTTGTCCTGATGGTGCTGTTGTTGCATATGCATGGAAACGTCAACTTGCCGGTCAAGCTGGTGTGTCTGCCGTTGACCGGACCAGGTGCACCTTAACTTCTTGATTATCCGTAATCTTTTCTGAATTTCAAGTTTCCGATTATAAAATGGGTATAATTGTTATAGGTTGGCTTTGAAGGCATTTACTGATCAAAAAAGGCGATTTTTTCCTCATCTTGATGACAAATCCGTAGATGGGCCAGTCTCAAAAAAGCAGCGTGGGACCCACACGTCAACTCAACAAGAAGAGTTTAGTGACTTGAAAACGGTGTCAGATGTATTAACAGAACTTGAGAAAGAAATTCCGGAAGTCAAAACCTCAACTTATCAACAACTGGAGTGGTCAAAACGAGCCTCTTTACTTCCTAACGATACCTTCGATGAATCACCAAAAGATCATAATAATTTTCAGAGTTCCCGAAACATCATATCTGAATCAAGAAGCACAGGTATTGCTGATCAGATTGGTGTCATTGAGTTGTTAATCCCTTCTGTATTTAGGGCAGTAATATCATTGTATCCAACTGGTTCACTGCTTCCTGATGCAGTAGCTTTCTTTTCACCAGATGAGGTATTAAATTATTAATCATAATACCAATTAATGAGATTTATTTTTTTTGCATTTAAGCAATCCCTGATGAGGTCTTTCTGAACTGTCTTCACAGGGTGGCAGTTATGTACATGCAAGAGGGGTTTCAGCTTTTAACGTGTTTAGAAACATCACGGTAAGAAGATACATAATATTCGCACACCTGGATTTTTTATAGGGCTGCAAACGAACTGAGCATTCAGCAAACAGTTCGTGAACCGTTCCGCGGGAAGTTCGTTTGTGTTCGTTCGCTTAATGAATGAACGAACGGACAAGAAATTTCGTTTGTTTAGTTAAAGGAACGGACATGAACAGAGGCTGAGTTCGTTCATTTATGTTTGTTTGTGTTCGATAGCTCATTAGTGTTTCCAATATCCATATTTTATTTAAATACTTGTATATTCTGTTCATGAACGTTTGTTTGCGTTTGTTTCTTTTCATTTGTGTTCATGAACATTAGTTTGTGTTTGTTTGTTTGTGTTCATGAGCGTTTGTTACCTAAATTAACAAACGAACACGTTCATTTCCTTCACGAACAAACACGAACAGAAAATCTCGTTTGGTAAGTGTTCATGAACAGTTTGTGAAAACATATATTTCCTTAACAAACGAACACGAAAAAGGTCTTATTCATGATCGTCCGGTTCGTTTGCAGCCCTAAATATTTTTAATACAGCAACACTTCATATTCTGTCTTTTATACATATTTGTTTTAATTGCAGGAACATGCTGCAATGGCTCCACTGCATTTTATCGGTGTCAATGCTGAAACAGCACTCTATAAGTTACTGGTATAATCTTTAGTTACGTTATAAAGTTGTATATACATTGATGTAACCGCGTACCTTCTGTTTAAATATTGATTTTTTGTCGCAGCATTGGATCTGCAGTTATCAAACTCTATTTACTAAAGTCTGCAGGTATACATATACATATATGATATATTGAAATTATATTGTTATTTTCTTTTATATTATATTTATATTCATATTTTTTGTGCAGTAAATGTGGGAAGCTACTTTCAATGGACAAAGAATCAGCTTTGCTTTTACCGCCTGTTCAACGGCCATACCGTAATTTCTCTGTGAGTAAAAATTTGTCACAGAATTCGTCAACTAAAGATCAGAGCATGAATGATGTCCCAGCTTATCACATTGGTTGTTTTCCCCAAGAATGATGGTTTAGACTATAGATATGAAGTTATTTGTAGATATTAAAAGTTGTATTTTTTTTTTTTTGCATTTTATGAGTTGATTGTTTTGTTAGAACTGAGCAGAGATTACATGACATGGTCTTTTTTTTTTTCGTTATATCGTCTTCAAGTTTCGCAATCCCGCGTATCTACCTATGATGCACTGGGACGGGTACGGGAACGGGGTACCGGTACGGGGACGGGCACGGGAAACGGCAAAACTAAAAAAATTAAGAAGCGGGGACGGGACGGGTACGGGATAAAAACATATAAAAAAATAAATATATATCAAAGATAATGTAACACAAAAACCCAAATTAGTTATATATTGATGTAAAGCTAAAAAATCTCATATCTTACTAATCTAATCAAACGTTAACAAGCAAATCGCTTTCAAGTTCCGGTTCATCTAATGAAAGATGATCAAAACAGCAAACATCAATATCAACAACGGTGCCGTACTAATATCAAAAATATACAAAAACAGATGTGGCTCTCAAACAAAAAGATATACAAAAACAGCAAACCTCAATATCAACAACGGTGCCGTACTTCTGGAACAGGGGACGAATATCATCAGCAGTACAAGTCCAGGGAACATTCTGGGCGAGCAATCTCGTTCTAGACCCTTCATCCTCTTGTTCCTCTTCTGATTGTGGGATAAAGTTGTCAACTGGAGGGGATTCAACGGCGGATTGTGTTCGGAAAATGAGAAAATTAGGCCTTTGAGGTCGATTGGGAAGTGAAACAGAGAGAGATAGAGATGAAGAGGAGGGTTTAGGGTTTATGGGGTTGAAGAATTGCTGGTTTTGTTGTTGATTAGAGAAGATGGAGGATGAAGGAATACTCGCCATTGACAGACAGTTTCTGTGAGCTCAAAAAATCCGGAAACTTGCAGGAAACGTTTCGCCTGCACGTTTCTTCGCCGTCCCATGCGCCTGCATGTTTCTTCGCCGTTTCCTAACTGCCGGGGACGTTTCCCGGCGTCCCCGTAGCGTTTCCGTCCCCTGGCAGTCCCCGGGACGGGAGTCGGCTGTTCCCAGACGTTTCCGTGCATCATAGGTATCTACACTAGAAACTCTCTTATTACAACCCCCCTTTTACCCAATCCCACAACACAAACCTCACGACGATCGATCAAAAGACGCTTCCATCACAAGGGTTTCGGTGATCTCGATGATTCCATCAAGAAACAAACCGTTTACTTACACAATCAACAGGAAGTTCTTTGATACCAATAAATAAATCCTAAAATTTCATGCAATCAACCAGACAACGAGAAATCAAGAATCATAACTCGCTGATTTGTCACGCAATAACACGTATCTGTTGTTAAAACTTGTGTAAAGTGAAATTTGAGAAGGAGCCGATCCTTAGGTTGTTTGCGAAGGAGGTTAAGGAGTGGATTAAAGTAACTAAACAAGTGATTGCTGAAGCAAAAGAATTGTTTGATAATCAACTTAAGATTCAGAAGGTGCAAAAGGATTCTATTTTTCGGTTAATGAGTAGTTAACTAAGGCGGAGAAGCAAGGCGCATTTTCGAGTTTGATGGCTCTGTTAGAGGGAGAGGGGGGGGGGGGTAATAGAGTCATTTCACCTCACATTTAACTCTAGACGCCTAGGACTCAGAGAGTTAATTTTTAAACCACAAGGACCAGGCAGCCAAAATAAGTATGGGGTTCATATTGATCCCGCCACCTAACTATAGGGACGCAAATTTACTCAAATATTTATTTTAGAGTGATTTTAATGAGTATCCATTTAAAGGATGAAATTACCTTTCTTTCTTAAACTCTTCATCAAATATTAAACAAGTTTTATTCATTACTTTTAATGCAAATATAATATAATAGTATATGATCCTATATGCGTTATATTTGTGTAATATTATAACAATGGTTAAGAATGTCATATAGGCAAAATATCATTCAAAGACTTGAACATATATACACATGTGTCTTCATTTCAATATAACTTTACAAGATCAAGTACAATTCATAACCTCTCATCTTCGATTAGTGTCATGGCAAACGATGGCTGGGGTTATCGGATGTCGGCCTTTCCGGTGACCGCGTTCTCGCATTTTTTAGCCGTGTCTATTGCCACCCTTGTGTTGTATTGGCTTTTAAAGTTGAAGGAAGGCGTTGCATTCACATCTCATGTGAAAATCCAGATTTTCAATGTAAGTTTGGTCCAAGAAAATGCGTATTAGTTTATGTTTTACGCTTAAAAATTAAAACTAACTAGTATCAAGGACCCGTGCTTTACGGCGGGACCACAATGCGAACAAAAAGTAAACGTAAAAATGATGAATCACGCACACACATTACAGTGTGTTAACTAGCAAAAAACAGACCGAAAAAGTATAACACAGAAAAGAATAACTAAGTCGGCTTTGGACCCGCGACTTTCGACGTAGCTGTTAAACAGTAAAAAAAAATAGACGTAAAAGCGTTGAACCACATGCGCGCATTGCAGCAAGTTAATCGCAAAAATTAGAACTGAATCGTAAAACGATAAATTTGTAAAAGATGTTAAGTATAGAGACCAAAGTCGAAAGTTGAAAAATGTTGGGGCTAAAAATAGAAAATGGTTGTGACAAATATGTAAAAGATGAATACTATAGGGTTAAAAGTGCAAAAGATGAAAACTATGATGGTTATGTAAAAGATGAAAACTCTTGGAGTTAAAAGTGTAAAAAATAAAAAAAAGAAAAGGGTTAAAAGTAAATAAAATTAAAGAGTAAAAAAAAGTCGAACAAAATTGAATAGTGTTTGTGTGATATAAGTTTTTTTTTTCAAATTAATATACAAAATTAATTGATTTGTTTGATTCTCTCTTTGTTTGATTTGCAGTTGCATCCACTTCTTATGTTACTTGGATTCATTATATGTTCAGGGGAAGGTAAGATTACATGTATAACATAAGTATCCAATCATAAATTAATTTAAAGCGGTCAAAATCGCTTATGAGCGCGCTAACGCCTATTTTATTTTTCCGCTTAAGAGCGCGCTAACGCCTATCTTTTTTTTTATCAGCGATCATAGCATACAAGGGGATCCCTGCAACTAGACAAGCCCTTAAACTAATTCATCTAGTATTACATTTACTTGCTCTTTTTGCTGGAATTTTAGGCATTTATGCAGTTTTTTATTTTCATAATGAACTCAAAATCGTGCATGCGTACACTTTACATTCCTGGACCGGTTTGTCTACCCATCGGCTTATTTGGTCTTCTGGTAATCTTTTTGCTTTAATCCCGAAAACCATATATTAATCATTTTCCAACATGTTACATGCTCATGTGTTACTAACACAAAATCTTAACAAATGCTAGTTGTTACTTGGATTTGTCACATTCTTGTTCCCGGGTGCCAAGTCAGGAACACGGGCCAGATTGCGCCGTGGCATATTTTTACTGGTGTAGTCGTGTTTTTCATGGCGATTGTGACCGCAGAAACCGGGTTAATGGAAGTGTTTATGTTTCAGAAGTTGTATAGAGGTCAAGAAGCCCTTGTGGTAAACTTTATAGGATTATTGGTACTTGTATTTGGGGTATCTGTTGGTCTTATTGTTGTCCTTCCTTTAAAAAAGATATAGTTTACTTCTTTTGATTTAGAAAAATTTTATGTTGGGCTAATATTGTCATATTTTTAATAAGTTTGACTCTTCGGTGTGGAGGGGCTTGAAGAAGAGACATGAAATACCACGTTGCAGCCACGTCAGCAAAGATGATTTCCCCTTCAAGCCTTAAAAGCGCAGGGTGAGAGGGGCGTGGAGAGGGTGGCGTGGAGCGACATGTGACAATCATTTTTTTATTTAATTTATGTTAAAAAAAATAAGACAAATCAATAAAATAAAAAAAAACATTAATATTAAACAAAGAAATAACATTAATAAGAAACATTACATAAACTTAAAAGAAAACATTAATAACAAATTACAATTTTTTAATTATCATCTTCGTCATCGTTGTTGTTTCGCGGAAGACTGCAAATGTGTTCAACCAAATCCACTCGAAGGTTGTGATGTATCTGTTTGTCATAAATTTCTGGTGCGTTTGATTCCCTTGCTTCATCGCTGATGTCTTAGTATTTGGTTGTGTCTTCTTCTCGTAGTACTTACAAATTGCGCATGCTTCATCCTTCAAAATCATGTTATGTAATATAATGCATGCGTACATCACATTTCTAACTCTAAATTTTTCCATAATCCTACAAAGCTTGCTCATATATGTTAAATATGCAAAGGTACATTGATCTAATTAACAACATTTCTCACACCTACATTTAAACGTATTGCATCCCCCACCAGTAGTATTGCTTTAAGATTTGCTCTTACATGGTGGTGGTAGTGGTGTTGGTCCTAGCATGTTACGTGCTACTCCTTGACACTCCGGCGGTAGTGTAAATTTTGGAAAAAAATGATGTTTTCTCAATTTCGTTACCCCTTTATATGAAACGGTTTAAGGATTTTCTAGATCCGTCACTTGTGTCGGTGCTAGTGTCACTCGACCAATAGTTTCTCTCATCACTACAAGTTGCCATTAAAAACACATCAATATTTCTATGATACCAAAATTTCGTTTTTAAGGACAGACACATACCGCATGTATGGTTTATGATATAATATTTTCCTGACAAAGGACCATTTTTGTTAAACAACAATGTAGAATTTATTGAAATTCACTTAAAAATTTTTAAAAATATTAAAATAGATACCAAAGTGATGATGAGAGCGACTAATATAAGTTTGATAGACCATAAACTTAATGCAAGTGAATGTTTCGTCATCATAGTCGGTGGCGAAATTTGAGATTTCCGACCGAGAGGTCGAAAACGTATATACCCAAAAATTGCTATAAAACAGGGGGTCAAAAACGTATATACGCAAAAATTTCTATACCAAAACTACATACTCTCCACTACTAAGCGAAAAGTTCGGAGGGTCGGCTGCCCTCTCCCGCCCCCACTATGCTACGCCCCTGATCATAGTTGATCGCAAGCAAAATTTGTTTCACGATGATACTTTGTTAATTTTGGTTAAGCATAGACATCTTAATATATATATATATATATATATATATATATATATATATATATATATATATAAAAGTGGCATAGAAAGTTTAAACGTTATATATTATTTAGTTAAGAGGGATACGTAGCTACTCATGCATGCATAAAGAATGAAAGAAATTATGTAGTTAACATGTTTTATTCATTTTTCTTTAAAAGTGAATTATCTATGTATTAGTTCAAAACATTACGATGAATAGTCACAATTTTATCATTTTTATGATTTTGTCTTTTGTAAGAAGGTAAGATGAATAATGACTTTATTTTTTTTAGTTTTGTTTTATGTTTTTTTCTTTCCGAATTTGGGTTGATACTTAGCACAATGTTTGGTGGTCACATTTGGTCCCTCAAGTTTTTTTACCTTCTCGCCTTTCAAATACGTGTCGGTGTATATTCATCTTCATCTACGTTTCACATCACGTGAGCCACTTGGTAGATACTCGTGTTTTTACTTTAAGATTTTTCTCGGTTTTGGTCGTCGGTTGCTACTTATCATGGTTTTACGATCATCCTGCAACGTTGGCAGCATAGTTTTACACCCCTCATCACACGCGCGCACGAGCGGATGGTGGTGGTTGTGGGTGGGGTGGGGGAGTCTAGTTTATATAATATATTGATGACCCGTTTTGGTGTAAAAAAATGAAAGATCTTTAATGGAATCTGGAATGGGCCTTAAATAACTTCTATGGGCTGTGCTAGGCTTTTGGATTTAGGCTCATCGCCATTAATTTATTTAGTAAACATTAATAACAACTATATGTCTTACAAACATATAAAGGCTAAAGGGCTCATATTACTTAATTACTCTATGTAAATTTAAAAGGTTAAACAAGAAACTTGTTAAACATTCTCTTAACAACTATATGTCGTTCATACAATCATGAGTATATAATTAAACATCGTGATTGTATTTATTCGTGTTAGCAACGGTAGATTGGAAAATATTTACCAACGCGTAATTCTAAAATTACTATTTACGTTCGTTTCAACTAATCTAGCTGCGATAATTAGAAGTGTCGGTACATAAAAACAACTAGTTTAGATACCAGTATTGATTGAAAAGCTTGACCAGCCAGAAGGGTAATGGACTCTCTAATTACGCCCATGTAACAAAGAATAATTGAAAAGAAAAAGTTGTTATATTTCACATCAAATCATTGGACATTAGTGGAATTTTCAACCATATTAAATATAATTATTATCAATACAAAAGGTTGAATATCAACATTAAAAGATAGACCATGGCCAAACTGCCATATAATTCTAAATCTTGTGTCTATTAGATAATGTTGAGAATCCCACTTAAACAAATTATCTTATGGCTCTAATTTGGCCATCATTTCATGGCTACAATTGTAAGGAGTTAACTATAGGATATTAACATAACTAAATAAATTAAAGAAAACTTACAAGATTTAATTAATAATTAATCAAACTTTTTTGGTGGTAATTTTGTCTGCCACCATACCCTTAATAATCCGCTTACAAACAAAACACACGACTTTTAAATTAGAAAAGGACGAGACATAATGCTTGCCATGAGCCCCAGGTTTGATTTTCTAGTTTCTTTAGAGCTCTAAAATGTATAATATATTTATAGAGAAAAGGACTTTTAAATAACAAAACATGCGACTTTTATATAAGAAAAGAACGAGACGAAGGGCATCTTCAATACATGATCAATTTTAAGCAGAAAGCCACACAAACACTTATCTTTTGTGCATGTTTGAAGTAGTGGGAGAGGAAAAAAGAGGCATTTATTGTATCACATTATAACAGTAAATACAAGCCAAGTGGGGTTAGCTCAATTGGTAGAGACTCTTGTCATTTAGTGGGAGGTTTTGGGGTTATATCAATTGGTAGAGATCTTATCTTAGTGGAGGTTTTGGTTAATATCAGTCAAGAGAGATTCATTTGTGAATATGAAGTTTGGGTAGAGTAACATTAATCATTCAAAAAAAATGAATACAAGTGCTTATGCTTTTCACATAGTTTTATAACTTAAGTCTCTCTATATAAGAGTGTCTTCTATACAAAACTAATTTGAAGTAGTGAACCACATAAGCACTTAGTGATCCATAGTTGGATAGAGAAAATGAGGTGATTATGACTTATACTAGTTTATGTAACAAGGTAAAACAATATATAAACAAGTGGTTCTTGTAGTTTTTTTTTTAATTTAAGTTTCATTTTGTGAATAGAAATTTCTCGATCCATAAGAGTTAATTCGTCTTTAGTAGGATCGGTTTTGTAATTTAAAAAGGAGTTGCGACGCAGCTTGTTGCCCTTTTACCTGTCATTCATTTGTAATTTGTTGTTTTTTCATTTTTATGGATAACACAGTAAAATATGATTCGATTTTGTATTACGGATCCTATTTAGTGGCGGAGTTAACCCAAAAATTCAGGGCATCACAATTTATTTTTTTGGAGATCAGGGGTATCATTTGTATAAAACCGAAATTTTTTTATTTTTGCACACTACGAAAACAGTACGGAGAAGAGGTTGAGGAGTAACCCGTGCTACCCTTTCTAATATAGAAGCTCCGCCACCGATCCTATTTGTAATATTAACTTTAGTAAAATTATTTACAAACACATATTTATACTCTTATAAGCATACCACTTATTAGTTTGTTTGTGTCTAGTTTAAAATAAATTACCAATCATTATTTATCAATTGTCAATATAAAAAGAACATTTAACACTAAGGGTGAAGGGAGTGGTTAAATACTTAAAAGTGGTAAACTTCAAAATCAACTAAAGAGAATGTGCCTTGTCATTCAACCTTAAGAGTTTAAACTATGCTGAAAACTGTTGGCAATGTTAGACACTTTATGAATTTGTAAACTTTTTTTTAAAGGAAAATGTGTGATTGGTTGAGAAGGAATGAACCCCACCACAAACCAATCTCTCTCCTCTTCTCTCCCTCTCCCTCGAGCGGCAAACGTTAACTGCATTCAAGGCTTTGCCGATCGGCAAAACCCACCGGCGGCATTGTTACCGCACGGTAAACACGTTCACCAAGTGAGTTTGCCGCCCACTCCCTTCACCCTAACATATTTCTTAACTCACATATGTTCAACCACGTGTTAGATACCAAGAGTTACATAAGAAAACTTTTGATCTACTCAAACTTATAATAAAGATTTGTATTTAACAATTTGGTAAAGATATTAAGCTTTTATATTGAGATATATATTTACTAACATATGAAGAAACAATAGCTTTTTGATATTTATTTCCATAAAAAGTTAACAAACACAAAACTAGACGCCATCAGCGACCCGACAAAGATTTGCATGAGACACGCGGTAACTACGCCTTCATATTCTGTTCCCCCTTCACACTTGTTTCTTTTACTTATTATATTACTTTTTCATTTATTTCAGATAAAAAATATCATACACAAAAAAAATGTCACACAAATTATGTCTTGATAATAATTCTGATATCATATTATCATTTTCATTTCTAATATCATATTATCATTATCATTATATAACATAATTCGAAAACAAGAAGCACCTGAGTTTTATATTAAAAATTGCCGTTCGAAAGAAATATAATATTGGTTTGTGTTGCTTGTTTAAAACATCTAAAGACCTAGCCTTTTTTAACAGCATGTTTTACACCTAAATATCATTTAACGTTGCACTTGTAGGGATTTGAATACACGTTACTATGATAGTGAGCAAACACCATACAACTAGACTATTAGGTCATGAGTACTTTGGGCGCCTATGATAACGTTTTCTCTTGTGAAATGTATGAAAAGTAAAACTTTTAATATAAATATTATGTAAGTTGCTTCACTATAATGACAGATAAATGCTGACATTTAACATAGAATTATGGGTTTGACTTGGTGCTCATGGGTTTTTTAACGGCAAATTTCTTTTATTTCCTATCGTTTATGGGACTTGGACCCAAAACCTCCCTCTTTCAAACCTAGGTGTTTAAAGGTTTTGTCATTACCATTGGTGCTACGCATCGGTTATGCAAGCTTAAGGAACAAGTTATTAACTCTAATCTGAATTGCTATAATTAGACATTTCAAAATAAATGTAGATAGGTCTTATGAAGTTCTTTGTTTTGAATCGAAAAGAATGAAATTCGGCATCGGGTGTTTATCCACTTATCAAAATAGTGTGGATTCAAGTTTAAATATGTGGATTTTAAGAGTAGATATTAAGGGCTTGATTATTTCAATTATCAAATAAACAAGTTATCTTCATGTTCTTTATATATTTTTGTTCTTCAATTCATCTTTAATTGGTTGTGATATATATTAATTTTGTGATAATTAACATAGCATATACGACTATTTTTCCAACACAAAATCAAAGCTTAGATTTGTGGGGTTCCTACGCCAACTAATTATACATCAATCCCTAGAAAAAAAGATGGTTTTTAAAGCAAAATTTTCATCTTTTCATATTAACAATAATTGTTTTATACAAGTAGATCTTTAAACATAAATAAAACCAAAAATTCCATATAATCGATATAATGTAACTTTTTCTTGTAGTTTTCCGGAAAGAAAGATATTATCATGTAGAAATCAAAGAAGGTATATATAAATATATATGTATATATAATATATCAACGAAGTGGAGCTCTTTGAGGAACACCCTTTCTCTTATGAGCTACACTCTTTTTGGCCTTTAAACTCGAAGTTAACCAAGGGCTTCTTTGAATATTTTCATAAACCGAGTCAAGTGATGAAGAGAATGACGATTCATTTTCAATAGCTAGGCCTTCAAAGTCATAAGATTCTTTACAAAAAGAATATGACACCATTTTGTGGTGTTCTTGTGTTTTTAAATCTTCGACAACTATTATCGACACCTGAAAATATTCGATATTGTAACTTATGAAGAATAACTTGAATTTAGTGTTTACGATCGAAACATATATATGTATGTATATATACACACCTTGCAAGCGATAGAACAAAAGCGGTTTGGAACCTCTTGAATATGCCTTGCACAAGCTTCACAACAAGTGCCATAAATTTTTGATTTTGATGGTCTCGAGTCCTTGTGTTGAGGCCGTGGATTCAAATGCACCGCCTTTTCGCCATTAATTTTGTATGTCTGTGTACCAAATATAGGTTAAGCAAGTTCAACTCGAAAAGAAAGGAATTACAATTCAAATTTCAAAAGAGAAGATAATTTGTGTTTGCATAACTGCATTAGCTTTAGCAAGTCAATATAATTGCGATAAAATTAGCCATGAGGTCGTCTAGGATTAATTTAGTGTAATTTAAAAGTAGGAATAGAAAACATTCAATGATAAAAAAATGAAATAATTTGTAATCAACTAGCTAATTATCCATAGTTGTTAATCATAAGCCTTAACAAATTCCAAATGCTTGAAACTTAACAATTTAATATACAAATAAAACCAATCAATCAACATAGAAGAACTATTCAGATGCATCATTTCAATCACTATACAAAAATAAAAATACAAAATTATAGAAAGAGAAATTAACCTAATTCATCAACCTAAGATTGAGACAACTAATAACATTAAATCTCAAATGGATTAAGAAATTCAACTGTAATTTAACTAAAATTCATGGAACCAAAAGGGTATAATCCATGTTCATATTCATCATCATAAATCGACTTTAATATTAAAAAATATATATATAAAAATACTAAAACTAATACACAAGTTCATTGAGAAAGAAAAACTGACTTGAATATTGGAGCAATCAAGATGTTTCTGAATATCTTGAAGACGAACAACATCATGGTAAACATATCGGCAAATTTGAAGACGACGATGGTGGCGGTTGCACAATTTGAAACCAGTAACACAATGTTTACAGAAACAAAGATTACAATCAATGCAAAACATATTCTTTTCATTTTTCCTCATGTTCCAGTGATCGATACATGACCCAAAAAACTTGCTTTCAAGTAGATTTAATATCCATTTGCAATCTTCAACTTCACACTTCAACTTCAGCTGTTGAGTGATCATGATTAAAGTTAGAAAAATGCTAAAAAAATCTATACAATTTGAAGCAGTTTTTATTTGAGTTTGGTTTTTGTTGTGGAAATGAAACAAAAATGTGAGTTTTATGAGGGAAAAAGGAGATGAGAGAGTGGAGACATCAACTTTTAAGGGATGGGTTTTAATCATGAAAATGGACAAAAAGAAAATTATACATCTATGTTAAAAAATTTAAGAGTAAACTTCCGTTTTGCTCCCTGTGGTTTGATCGTTTTAACGGTTTTGCCCCAATCCTTTAAAATAGTCATTTTACTCCCTGATCTATATAACTTATCTCTATTACACTCCCTGCCCCAAACATCGTCCATTTTAAACGTTAAAAAATGTCACATGCATAATATGTGAGGGGCAAATATGTCTTTTCCTAACCCATCTTTAAAACTCCCCTTTTAAAACCCTAATCAGCCATATCTTCTTCTTCCTTCCAATATTATCCTAGATCTCATAACAAAATCATCCATGGTAGACGAATTTCAAGCTGAATCGGTGAATTTCAGTTTGTTGGACAGCTTTAGTGTGAGGTTTGATCATTTTACATCAATTTCGAACATTTCAGATTACTTCAGACTGTTTAAATGGTTGAAATTTGCTGAAAGTTCGATATTTGAACTATAACAACAGACTATATCATATCTTGTAACAAAATACATCAAAATTTCAAAATATACACTACAAAACGAGAAAAAGATAATAATCAGCATCATGAATATGGTGTAAAATCGTGTATTAAAATTGTTCAGCATATCAGATCTGTATCGGAAAATACATTTGAAGTTTTTATGTGGTGTAAATCGAAGATAGATGAAGATAGATCTGAAGTTTCAGCAGCATGTCACATCTTCATATTCATGTATCATAAGCAAATCTGAATCCGAGTTGTTCTTAATCGAATCTGAGTTGCTGTACCATCGGTGTATCAAAGTTGTTCAGATCTGGAATGCATCACACTTTACTTAAGCATCACGTCAAAGTTCAGATCTGGATAATTGTTTGAGAATTAGATATTAGATTGTGAAATTTGGATTGTGAATCTGTGTAAACTAAATTACACAACAAAGGAGAAAGACTTTTGTTATGAGATCTGGGATGATATTGGAAGGAAGAAGAAGATAGGGTTTTAAAAGGGGGAGTTTTAAAGATGGGTTAGGAAAGGACATATTTGCCCCTCACATGTTATGCACGTGACAATTTTAAACGTTTAAAATGGACGGCGTTTGTGGCGGGGAGTGTAATAGAGATATGTTATATAGATTAGGGAGTAAATGGCTATTTTTAAAGGATTGGGGCAAAACCATTAAAACGACAAAACCACAAAAAGCAAAACGGAAGTTTACTCAAAATTTAATAAGTTTTTTAAAGTTAATTTTGATTATCCATTTATAGGTGATAAATCATTGCTTTCTTAATAGTATTTATACGGTCAAACTTTTTATCATCGTACTTTTTTTACGGCTCTAATTTAATCTTATTTTAGTCCAACCTAAATGCGTTTAATGACTAAGTTGAAGCTTGAATCGAACACTTCTTGAGTGAGGGGTGTGCATCTTTGTCACTGGACCGCTACCGTTGGTTATGTTTTAACAAAAAAAAAATATATTTGTGAATTTATAATAGTTGTATCTATTATTGAAAATGTTATAAATGTATTTTTGTTAGTGAAAACATATACCATAGTGATGAAGTGTACCAAGATGTCTATTTTTAGAAGGGAAAATGTCACATAATAGTAATTAAATTTCAAAAATGTTCTAATTAAGTCACTCGTACTGTTTTCGTCCCAATTAGATAACTTAACATTCAAAAGGAGTCATGTCCTTTTTTCCATGTGTCAAGAGAAAAATGGAGCATAAGATGCTAGGGTCGGATTATATTAATATATGAAATTTTATTTATTAAAAATAAAATCTTTAATTACATAAAAAGTTAAAAAAACAAGTTAAAATCCACGTCATCACTGGACGTTAGCATCAAATGAAAGGGAAAAAAAAAACAAAAATTCTCATCGTGGAACCATGGTTACCTATGAAATGGATGAAAAACACTTAATTTTCATAAAAATGAATGTTGAGTGATGTGATTAGAACACTTTTGAAACTTGAGTGACCTAATTTGAACATTTTTAAAACTTGATTACTATTCTACCAAATTACCCTTTTTAAAACAATAAAGTAAATTTTCGTGAAAACATATTACCATAGTGATGAAGTGTCTACCAATATGTCTATTTTTAGAACAATAAAGTAAAATTATAAACTTCAATCAACTTTTTTAGTCATATCAATCAATCACAACATTATTCTTTAATTTAATAATTTATTATGCAAAATAAATTAGAACTGTTCCATAGCATTTTTCTTACAAATTAACTCTTTAATCATTTTGTTGTTAAATTTTGTAATTTAATATTCATACATCACTTTCATCAATCTCATCAACTTTTTACATCTAAATAACATATAACGTTACATTTTTAAATATTTGAATCCACACTATTTGCGCTAATTAATTACAACAATGAATTTAAAAAAATAATAAGATAGAGTTATTTTTATTAAATTACAACACTTGCACCTACAATATTACACCAATAATTTTAAATATTCACCTTTTGCCAATGATTAAACATGGGACCTCTCCAAAGGCATATGCTTCTGCGGATGTGAATTTCTGAAACGACCTGAAAACACGACATGCACCTAACACGAAATTCATGGGTTTAGGTTTAGTCTAAACAGGTTTGGCTCAGTTTCAGGTTGAACCCCGCGGACCCATTTAGGTTAACGGGTCGGGTTGACTCGTTTAACACATTTATATTATATTTTTTTACAATAAATTTTATGTCATAAATTAAATTGGATGTGTATTTTATGTCATAATTATAACCTAAAAAGAGAAATTAGTATAAGATTTTATAATTTAAATGTAATAATGTTATATACATGTGTGTGTGTTTTTAAGTAAATTTTAATTTTAACATATTAATTTCAGAAAAAATTAAAAAATTCAGGCTGTGCTCGGGTCATCCCACAAAACTTCAGATCATGTTCAGCTTCATATGTATGATACGATTTTCGGGTTCATTGTAAATTTTGGGTTTGGGTTCAGGTTTGGTTAAACCCGCAACATGACCTATTTAACACTCGTATATGATTGTACCAAGTAGGTTAGCCTCACATTAGCAAAACGTATATAAATAAAATAGAGTAACGAGTTTATAAATTATGGTATTGCTTTGATTACAAAATTTATATATTATGGAAGGCAATGAAAATGGTAAAGTGGGAGATTGGGTAGAATGAACACGTGGTGATGTATCAAACCAATCAGTTTTGGAAGGCCAATCAAAGAAAATATTTGGACCGTAGATTGCGCACTTTGCGGCTGCGCCGTTTTGCCTCTCTAAAATAAGTGAATTCATGTGCACTTAAAAGCCAAAGTAAAAATATTCCTTTTGCATATAACTTAAATACACCTTTTAGAAAAATAATAATTTATTTTGTACTAAACCCACTAATTAACTACACAATATTTAACAGATGTTCAAAATCAGATGTTAATCGGGTTGGGTTTATGTTTGCCAAGTGTTCATTGTGACGGCAATTTTGGCTCACTGAAGAACCCTAGAGCATTATCATGTCACTATTGGAACTATCCGATCATATCCATTTTCAAGTTTTCCAAGTTGAATTGTTAAACCGGAGGATAACGAATATAATTATTCTTGTAGAAAAACAAATAATTCAATCTAAACACACTTATCGTGTAATTCGAACACGAACTATTTGATATATTTGTATTAACTTGTCAAATCAATTGACGTGTATTAATTAAGTTGGAAAGTATTAATCAAGTAATAAATGGGTTCAGACATATTTTTGAGCTAACCTGTTTAGTTAAACAACAAAAATAAAAAGTTGATTAAATATGTCACGTTTTAGTTTAACCTGAATACAAATTCTTTAACTAAACACCGAAACAACGTTGATTAAAAAGTCACATTTAAATTCATGTCATGAATTATCACCCAAAACCAAAATCATACAAATTGATTTGGATAACTTTGTACGCCATAGTCAATAGCTCTTTATATTTTCACTATTGCCTAGTTAAGCTTTACCCGATTTGAAATAGTCCAAAGATATAATTTGGATTTTATTTCAACTCTTTACATATATTTTCAAAAGTAACATTGTGACTTTTGATCAAACTTCTTTAGGTGGAATTTAATGCAAAAAAAAAGGTAATTGTTATTTTTTATTCTTTTTCAAATTAATAAAACATAGTTTTCTAAATGTATTATTTTATAATTCTGGTTCGATATGTTCTTTTTTAATAATAACATTTTATGTATGAATAAGAAACTGGTTATTTCAAGAATACGATAATAACATTTTATGTATGTATAAGAAAATGGTTATTTCTAGAATACGATGGAGGTGCAATTTTCATAACATACGATGTTAATCTTCATTATTTTGTAATAATTCTTTAAAGGCTTGTACTTTAAATATTAATAATCAAAGAGTGTAACTGCTTTATATATGTTTTTGACAATAACTAGTTTTAACTACGTTTTTGACAATAACTAGTTTTAACTACATTCCATGACTCCGTGAGTGCTTTGGGGAAGTGATCATTGATTTTGATTGGCGTTATGGAGCATACTTGAATTCATAAGGATCTATACCACATGGTGCGGGCGTGTATCTATGGCGTTTAAGCCTTTCCACGCCTCACACATCACACCGTCAACGACGCACATATACGGCCGTGACTTTAGACACTATGCGGAGTGCCAAATAATGCGTTTTTAGGTTAACGTTTTAGTCTAAGTTATGTAATCTTTTTAATTTTTTATGTTATGTAATGTTTTAAATATTTAAGTTATGTAATCTTTTAATTTTAAATTATGTAATCTATTAATTGGGTTTTATTAAATTTAATAGATTTTATATAATTTATAAATATAAAATAATAATAAAAAAGTGTGTGCCACGTATCGAATAACGTCACACTTCCACGCTCCTTTCCACCCCTCCGTTTTATGTACCATGTCACTTTACTGACGCGCGCTGAGGTGTCCACGTGTCGAACCATGCCCAATTTCAAGCCCCTCCATATCGTATGGTCTTATATTTTCATCTGTGTATGGTCGAGTTTCACCGGTTTAATCTTGTTTCTAACTCGTTAGAGTAGTGAATATAATCGATAGAGTATTTCAAAAAAAAAATAGTTGTGATATGAACCTTTTCAACATGAAACTCAAGAGTGTTTGAAGTTGAACTAGTAATATTCATCCGCACGTTGCGGCGGGTATTAGGTCGATATCAGTTTGATTTATTATGGTATTAGTATGGTATCGGCACTCGATATATCACCCAAGTATAAAACCCAGAAAATAAAGTTATGCTATGACCAAAATGATATCGACATATGTTTTACATCGATCGAAAAACCATAAAAACGAATATAGTAACGGTTCCGATAGTACCGGTACCGATGTTATTCAGAACCGACAGGCCATCAATGTTGCTAGACGATACAGTTTGGTTTGTCACAGTACCACACTCTCTATAGCTTAAGGTATACAAATTTTTCTCTATACTATTACTAAAGCTGTTCATACAATTTGAACAAAACTTTTATTGAAGCGTAGTTAAAAATAAACACGTCGTGACTCGTAACAGTATATTCTTAATTTTAGAAAACATAACACTACCTTATTAGAATAACAAAAAATGTAAACAATGTCGATTTACAAAAAAAAAGAAATTAAAAGTGAGGTGGTTTTAATAACACTTAATTACTTGTACATTAACACTCACAACTTATTTTGAACATTTTTTTATCCTGATGTGGATAAAAATAGACATGTTTAAACTAATATATGTTTAAATTTACTAATATAATAACATAAAAGTTATAATGAAAAATCAAAAGGTTATCAATTATTGTATCATAAAATAAAATAAAAGTTAAAAGTAAAAAAAGTTATAAGAATAAATAAATATTTAGTTACTATTCATCGTCCATTTAAATTAATATATACAAATAAATACTCTATTTTTAATACAACTTCATTTTTTAATAAAACCTATAACGAATGTCGAGGAAATAAATTAAAAAAATTACGTACTTAGCTTTTTGAAAAAAAATTAACGAACATAAGTTATTAAATAAAATATCAAATAAATTCATAAAGGAAAAACAATAGAAAAAAAATGAAAAAAGAATTAATAAAAGGAAAAAATAAATAAGGAATAGAATATGATTTTAAAAACAGTGAAATAAAATAATTAAAAACTACTAAAATATTAAATAATAAAACATTAAACAATATATATTATTATAAAAATAAAGTTAGTATTCATCGTCCTTCCTTATAAATATATAATCGTCCTTCTTTATAAATATATATTATGGGAGAGGATCAAATTGGAAGTATGTTTTTTGTAGGAAGGATAAGTAGTAATCTTAGTCATCTATCTGGAAAAGTAGAAATACAAGTGGGAAGAGTATTTTAGTCAATCTCCTTTTATCTATTATTTCTATTTCCCTTCTTTGTATCTTCAAAACCCAGATGCTCAAAACCCATCATCTTCAACATTTCATTCCTTTTGTCTCTCTAGAATTACTACATCACAGTGCGATTTTCTTCATCAATGAATGTTTCGAACACTCAATCAACGTGTTCTTCGATTTCTTTGAAGAAAACCCAATTTATGTTTCCACAATTTCTCGTTTTTTTCAATTTAACATGATGCGATGGAAAATGAGATTTCTGTTAAAACAGGTACTCCTCTTCTCAAATTTCTCAAACATTTTGTATTCAAAGTGAAGACATCAATGTTTCTACTCTTTCTCTCGATGTATTCATGCGTTTGGGCAACATCATTAGTTCCAATTTCATTGAGAAATCATTAATAAAAAGTTGCACACTAGGTGTTTGACAAAATGTCTCAAAGAAAAATTGCAAAATACATTTCAGTTTAGACTTTCTTTTAAAATTGTGTTTTACAAAAAAATGAAAAAACACATTTTTTTTGGTGTTTTTTGTCCATTGTGTTTTATCAAATAATGAAAAACTTAGTTTTTTGTCCATTTGCATTTTACAAAAGAATGAAAAAACACACTTTTTGGGTGTTTTTTAGTCCATTGCGTTTTACAAAATAGTAAAAAAAACATAGCGATAATACCAAAATCTCAAGTTGGCTCAGTCATCTTTATCTTGATCCTTACGGGCCTCTTGAATTCTCTCTTCCCTATTATTCTTTCTTTTTCTTTTATTTGTTTTTGTCTATAATGTTTATTATATTTGTTTTATTTATTATTGATAGGAATTCTCTTGTTAAGACCCTATGAATCGATTCAAACCCCGGATTCATACTAGAACCACGATGATTCAATAAAAATACTAAGTTAAGCCCAAAGATTCCCTGAGTAAGAACCATCGGATCATCACTTATTCCACGAATAGATAATCACCAAAAATCCGAAGAAAGATTTGTCTTTGAGTCAAAATAAGCATAAACAGGCATTTGAAAGAAGAAACAATTTCAAATTCTATTTCTAAATTCTAATTCTTGGAAATTTTTTTGAAGTCTGGACGCGAGGTTTGAATATTAAGTATGAATCATAGTTCAAATATTTCTTAATCTATTTCATATATTCCGTGTTCCAGATACTAGAAAAAATATCCGACGAAGGAGAACCATCTCTATCAAGATGACAGACCCTTTTATCCATTGCGTTTTACAAAAGAATGAAAAACACACTTTTTGTGTGTTTTTTATCCATTGCGTTTTACAAAAGAATGAAAAAACACACTTTTTGGTTGTTCTTTTTCCATTGCGTTTTACAAAATAATGAAAAAATACATTTTTTGTCAATTGCGTTTTACAAAAGACACATTTTTTTGTGATTTTAGTCTATTGCCTTTTAAAAAGTACACTTTCTTTTATATTTTTAGTCAATTGCGTTTTAGAAATTAACTTTATTTTGTGTTTTAATTCATTGCTTTTTAGAGAAAAAAAAACAATTTATTTTATGTTTTTTATTCCATTGTGTTTTATGATGGTTTGTTGAACTTAAATAAAAGTATATGATAATAAAGTTGGAAATTAAGTGTGTTTGAATGAATGTCCCAAAATGGTATACCACTTGTCCCACGTTGGTGTGGATACAAAGTATAAGGTTATTTATAAGGTGAAACCTTTGCCTAACCAACATAACTTTATGACATATTTTACCATAAGTCCTACACGCGGGTGCGCAGGGGGTGCAAATTGGAACCGGAATTTAGTCGAACTCGTGTGCACGCGCACGTCATGCGGACACGAATGCAGTTCCGAAAACCCGGGTCCGCGTGTTGTTGGTTTTTTAACTGTTTACAGATATCGCTGCGTTTTTTAACAGCAGCTGCATTTTTTAACCTGTTTACAGATATCGTTGCGTTTTACAGCGTTTTTTAACTGTCAGTAACAGCAGTTGCGTTTTACTGCGTTTTTTAATGTTTACAGATATCGTTGCGTTTTACAGCGTTTTTTAACTGTTTACAGATCGCTGTTTTTTTTACTATTAGTAACAGTTGTGTTTTACAGATGTTGGTTCGCTGCATTTTTTAACTGTCAGTGACAGTTGCGTTTTACAGATGTTGGTTCACTGCGTTCTTTACTGTTTACAGATCGCTGCGTTTTTTACTATCAGCAACAACTGTGTTTTTTAATGTCAATGACAGTCGCGTTTTTAACTGTTTACAGATCGCTGCGTTTTACATATCGCTGGTTTTATTGTAGACTATTTTGGTTCGCTGCGTTTTTAAACTATCTTTTTTTGGGCTTTTTTCATTGCGTTTTACGCAACTGGGTTTTCGAAAATTATTTTTCGAATATAGCAATAGCATACTCGTTTTAAAGATAAAAAACGCTCGTTTTTTTGTGCAATTTTTATAAAAAAATAATGTCGTATGAAAGAGTTATTAACGTTTAAAAAATGAGGGAGAATTGGAAGAGAGAGAAACTTTACCTTGGATTGATTAGAGTGCCCGTACAAAAACTCATGCGCCTCCTCTTTTTCATTTAATTTAATTCATTTAATCTTAACGCTTGATTAATAAATGGATGACAAGATTACTTTCTATCCTTTCTAGTGATAGAAACTTTGTGTTGTATCTTAACCTATAATATAATATATAATGTGGCGATTAGGTTATTCCTTATCTAATCGACTAGTCCTTATATATAAATTTTAAAAAAAGGTTATTCCTTATCTAATCGACTAATCCTTATATAAATTAAAAAAAAAAATTATTTATCTTTGTGTTAAATCTGTCATGTTAATTCTACTTTAAAACTTAAAATATTATTACTTTCTATTTTAAGGACACGCGCATGTCCATGTCAGTAATCTGATTTTTATTATTTTATTATATATTTTTTGCCATTATCATTTGTCAAATCAGCTTTACTTTATTCAGTTTTATTATGCCTTTTTATAGATTTATTTACTTTTTAGTTAATAAAAAATAATTTATCTAGTTTTTATATATATTTAATTAAAAACGATTTGAACCAACTCAAGTAAAGTAAACTTAAAAGTTATATGATGTGATTAAAGCAAAATAAATATTAATTTTTTTATGACTAGTAAAATAAAAGTTATTTTATTTGATTAAGTAAAAGAAATAATATCTAATATAACTAAAAATAATAAGCTAATTCATACACACCCAATTATTAAAAATTCATTCATTTCTTACACATCCTTTACTTAATTCTTTTATTTTTTTTAATAGCAACGTTATGTTTTGGTCTTTTTTGTCATGTTCTTTCTCGTCATATTAATCATTTTACATGGTGAAATGATGTAGTGTAAGACATGTGAAATTAGCGGCTTAAATATATAGTTTGGAATTGAAAAACTAAATAATAATGCTTAAACATTCACAAGCCATTGGCTGATCTTTTTTTATTATTTTCTTGAATTTGGCCAACTTCATCTCGTGACTGAAACAACGAGACCCGGCCAAAATTGGAAGATAACGAGAAGGTGGGTGGTGTTAGACTCATGGTGATGCGTGGTGTAACATCCGTCGAAAAACGGGTTTCAAAACCCGCTTCGTTTATTAATTTAATAGTCAGTTATAAATTTCGTTGCGTAAATATTGTCCATTTAATTTTAAACAATATATAATTAATAAATATATTAGAATTTAAAAACTATAATTAATAAACAATAAAAACAAGTGAAGGAAAAATAAAAGGAAGCTGCCGGGTTTCGAACCCGGGTCAGCCGATTCAACAAACAAACACTACACCCACTCCGCCACTTGACTCGTAATGAAACAAATAATACTTAAGTTAAAACTCGAATTCAAAAACCGGAATTCAGCGCGGCAGAACTCGCAATCACCAAAAAATCCGGCAATCCGCGAGTTTAGCCATTTTCCTGTTGACTATAACGTTATAACCGACGTCGACATCGGTTATAACCGACGTCTAACAGTAAATTGCGGTCGTAACCGCCGGAGAAACCTTGACCACGAATCAAGACCAAATTCGGACTCAATTCATACTGATTCTTCCTTATAAATACCCACCCAAACCTCTGGTAATCTTTTCGCTCAAAATCGCACAAACTCTCGAAGCTTTAGCACTCGCCGGAGATATTTACAATCGCCGGACTTTCACCGGAAAACGGAGACTTACTTCAAATCGGTAAAATTCTCGACTCTTTTGCTTGTAATCCATTATTATGCATGTATTAACTTAAATCCTCCAACCATAATCTGTCCCAGACTACGCTGCCGGGAAATCCCACACTCGCCGGAATTTCACTGAAACATCAAGGTCTCACTGTCGATCGGTATAATCATCTAAAAACTCTTGATATCTCTTACTCGGTAACTTAATTTCATAACACAAGAAACTAAACTGTTAATTGATTCACTCAGACGGAAGTCACAAATCAGAGCCGACGACTCTTGCCGGAAATCTGAGAAAGACACTCTGATCGGTACATCTAACTCCGTAACCCTCTTTATCCTATTCTTTCCAATCAATTATATGATAGATGACCGATTTAAACAAGAACAGTCGGTCACCTTTGTTCTGTGTCTTTATTAATGAAGAAGACGAAGTCGAAATGTGTATAAGATTAATTAAAACTGGATATTTAACCGGGTTAGACACACAGTCCAGCGGTGGACTGTGTGCAATCATAAACGCACGTCACGAGTTCGAATCATACAACGTACCGACTTTCAGAAATAAAATCAATATTTTTTTTAGAACTGAATCAGAACAAGTCATAGTATGTTTATAAGAGTAATATAATCCGTAAGTTAAACAGATGAGACACACAGCCCAACTGGTTGGGCTGTGCGCATACGAACCGAAGGACCCGAGTTCGACTCGGGTCCTTGCAACCGGTTCGGCCATTTTAAATCATTTTAATATCAACCCAATAAAAATAACAATTAATTATATATATATATAATTAAAACAGAGAATATTTCGGGTTAGACACGTAGCTCAGTTGGTAGAGCTGCGTGCACGCGTACGAGAGGTCTCGGGTTCGAACCTCACTTAGCGCATGAAATAAACTGAATCCGACCGGTCAAACGGTCAACGGTCAAAATTTTAATTTTTTTTATTTTTTTTATTTATTTATTTAATTAGAAAATTATTTAAAAATACTTAAAAATAATATTTTTAAAGTTAGAAAATATCCATTAAACTCACAAAAATAAATCTAAAAATCCTATTAAGATCTATTTATTTACAGAACCACTTCTTATTATTTAGGTTAGTTTTCCTCGTCGATCAAATCCCAAAACTCGTGCGCATCCAACGTCATCAAAAGAACGCACCCAATGTGAGTGAATTCTTACAAATTCCCCTTTTTATTCATGTTTTGGGGTGTATCATATGTCGACTATATTATTTCATTATTCAAACTCGTGCTATTACCATTATATGATCTAAACTCGAAATGTAAATATTGTTTGTTGTGATGTGTGTTTACATTTTGTCAAGTTGCGTGCAAATCATTCATTAGGCCCATCAGTTCCTCGTTGGAGACGTGTTGAGCATCAGGTGCCTCATTGTTCATCATTTGGTGTGTGCTTGTGCATTAATTGAGACTATGTGATTATGTTGTTGGTTGTGATGTGTGTTTATATTTTTGTCAAGTTGTGTGCAAATCATTCATTAGACCCATCAGTTCCTCGTGGGAGACGAGTTGAACATCGCGTGCCTCATTCGATCGGCTCCGTTTGATTGAGCCTTGATCTCATTGTTCATCATTTGGTGTGTGCGTGTGCATTATTTGATATTATGTGTTTGTGATTGAATTTACATTTACGTTTACTCATATTTGGTTATGCACAATTTTATTCAAATAACCAACATAACTAATCCTTTCAAATGTTTAAATAAGATTCACTCGCCAACTTTTTGTTGACCAAAACCCTATTTTTACACATAATACAGGTGAACAGGTTGAAGCAAGGAACACGTAGGAAATTGCCTTAGAAGAAAAATAATGAAGTCTTGATAAATGTATAGGACATGTTGTACTTGTATGTTGATTGTAATGTTCTCCTTTAAAAGGAAATAATAAATATGAAACTTAATATAAATGTCATGAGCTTTGATGAAAACCCATCATCCCCGATCACCATTTCCGCTGCGGGTTGGGTGTGACACGTGGTCTGGTCAACCACATAACCACTACGTTTGTCTTATCAACTGTCTTAAAAACATAAAACAAGCAAATTAAATATGATTTTTTATCACATATATACAAGAATGGATTTAGATAGTAAGTAAGCTACCATATTAAAGCATTAAACATTCACATTAGGCAGTCATGGAGACCGTTTGTAAACTCGTTGGATTTGTGATAGTTAGCAAACTACCATATTAATGTATGATGCTAATTTTGAAAACTTAAATAAGCTCTTGACGAAATATCATGTTGGGTTGGGGTTAAGTTCTACGCATAAAAGAAGTAAACGCTTTTATATAGAGAGGGTCGTGAAGATAGAGACGATTGTAGTTAGAATAACCGTTAGCGTATATTTTGATAGTTAGTTTAGATTACAAATCTAGAACATAAAACTTTTCGATCTATAGAATTTTTAGAGGTATGTCGAATAAGAATTGTTAACCCTTATATTATTATTTTTATTACTATTATTATTTGAATTAATTTAACAATATTTTTGTCTGTGTGCTTTTGGTGGACCGTATGTATATGTATGTATGTTTTGTTTGTTCTGTCTTTCTTTATGTAATTTTGACCTAGTGTCTCGCTAGATTTTAATAAATTTTATGTTGGCCGTTAAAAAAAACTATAATTGTACTAAATAAGATGGTGTTTTAATTGTCTTTTTTTTCTCATTCTTATACTATCAAACGTAGAATAAGTTAGGATCGTTATAAATAATACTAGTATTATAATTTCAAATAATCTGACAATATTTTTGGTTAAAAGGTGAATTGGTTTTAGACATCCATAAAGTTGAAATTTATTTATAATCATGATGGTCAAAGCTCAACTTGATAAAAGTAGAGATGCTAAAGCTCGATTAAGCAAACGAAGCCCGGTCACCAGATCCAATTAAGTATCAATTCAATTTCACTAGGCCCATTTTCTTTTTCATTTCACTTTTATTGTTTTTAGTTCAATATTTCAATAATAAATTAAGTAACTTAGAATTATTTTCAGTTAAACATTGTTTCTGTACATAACGTTTTCTTTTACACGTTTTTTTGGGTTAAAGTTAAAAAATGATAAAAATGAAAGAGATAATGACTAAACTACCCCATTTTTGGTTAAAAATTAATTTTTTTTTGATGAAAATGGAGGAGATAATGACTAAACTACCCCCAGACGCAATCTTTTCAACACAATTAGGGTGCAAACAACCCGGATTTTACGAGAGCTACTTGTTATCGCTGCTTAAAAGCTCGAACGAGCCTAGCTTTAACAAGCCCGAGCTTGAAACAGAGCTCGTTTAGTTATCGAGCCCGAGCCTGAAATACAAAGCTCGTTTAGGCTCTCGAGCTTATACGACCCAACAACATTTTTTTATATAATAACATAATAATATGATGATAACATTGCAGAGCCGAGGGCTTTGGCTCCTTTAAGTGATATTGAAGCGAGATCGAGCGGGCTTTTAGCTCGTTTGAGGTTGTTCTCAAAATAGCTCGAGCTTTGGGTTTTACTCGCAAAGCTCGAGCTTGAGCTCATATAAGTAGGCTCGAATCGAGCTGATCTCGAGCTCGGCCGGCTCGTTTACACCCCCTAAATTTACACAATGATTATTTGTTAAGGAAATCGTAAATTCAATTTCATCTCGGATTAGAGTCAACTCAATAACAAATACAGTCCTAGGTTGGTATGATTTAGGAACCTTAATTGTTGATACCAACTTTAATATTTTTATTTGCATCAATTCAGTTCATATGATTTAGGCTTCATGGCAATTCATTGTAGTTGGAAGACCATTGTTTGGATTGATATATGGGCGATTTGGCTTGCACCAAACAATGTATGTGGTTTTCATATATCGTTTTCTTTGTTACATCATAATAATGCTTTTGTGTTGGTGGATGTGGATTCTAGTAACATTTTGATAAAAGAATTCATTGGTTAATCATACAATGAAAACACTCTATATTTTATGAGAATTTACAAAACCTCTCTATGTTTACACGTTTTCTATAATTTATTATCTAAGTATTTTTATATTATTTATAATTTACCATAGTTGGAATAACTAGATGTGAATTTTTTAAGGGAAAATTATAAAAATAACAATTGACCAATTTTTTTTTCAAATTTGTCAACCTCACGCGCCCTTGGAGTGGTGCATCATGCGTCTCTCAAGCATGGGATGCGTCTTTCGAGTGAAACCCAATAAAACATGGACACGTGGCCACCATGACTTTCAAAAGGGGCATGAGATGCGTCTGTGAGGGCATGAAATGCGTATGGAGGGGCATGGGATGCGTCTCCGAGTGCATGAGATGCGTCTAGGCCCACCACACGTGTCCTTTTTTTTATTGGGTTTTGAGAGGTCTTCATATAGACGCATCTCATGCTTGATGCGTCGATCCAAGGACGCATAATGTTGCTAAATTTGAAAGTAGTTTTGGTTGTAATTTTTCCATTTTCTTAATGTGATATAATACTTTAAAAGATCACAAAATCTGATAGTACAATTATTATAAAATTAATAACTCCATGCCGATGTACGTTATCATGGCAAAATACTTTGAACATTGCCTTTTGAGAGAAATAACTTTAAGTTATAGTTAATGGCCAAGTAATTCCAATATTAAATGTTAATAAGACAAAAAGGGTAGGTTAATTTTCCTAAAAATATTCCACTGCCCCGAATACTTTTTACAAAAAAGTGGAAACATGTAACTAAACACGTTTAAATGGTTGGAACTTTAATGATGATTCATAAAATTTGAGAAAAAAAAAATAATAGTTAAAAGGACATATAAATCAAGAGGGCGATTTGACCTCATCACCTTTAAGAGACATAAGCCTATATCAAACGCGCTAGCTCCACATTAACACTACCGATACATAATATTCATTATGAACCCTTCTATCCACTCATGATTATAATTGATGAGTGAATAAAATCTAATCCACTTGGCAATTGTTATAACTTATAATTATAATATTACTTTTCATTCGATATTTAATATACTCTAAAACGTATACAATTTGCTCTCACTTGGTGCTTTGTTAATTTATATCCTCTATTAGTGACGCATAGAGAAAGTTTGACGGAAAAAAAAAAGATTTTTTTTTTTTTATAGAACAATCAGTGTTATTGTATAATGAAATCATTGCATTAGGCTCATTTTTATAGCACGACTGATTACGAAAAGACTCACCCAAAATAGAAAACAGAAAGACTTATTCATCACAAACCTGACTTTCTAAACAAAAATCAAAGGTTTCATTAAGATAGCTAAAATCAAGTAAAATATTTGACTTCCATCAGCGGCTTGAAATGATAGAACTCCGGTCCGATTGTTAGCCACTTGCTCGGCTCACTGAGACCATTCTATTCACTACAATGCAGTTATGCGCCCCGTAACACATAACTCCATGATTAGCCTTTTTTAAATTGGATCACTTCTATTTTTGTTATACTCATCCACTTGTATCAAGTAAAAGTTTGCTAGCTTTTTGTATTCATTTTGTGCTTAAAAATAAGATTGCATGAAGAATTTTGAGGCAAAATATCCTTTTGACATGACCTTAATATTATTATTTCATTGGGTATCAATCACCTCTCATTTTTATACCATTTAAACTTTGAAATGTTTCTAAATATTTATATTTTACCAAGAAAATTGAAAGAACGTAATTACAAGAAACATACACGGACTTTCAACTGCTTTATGCATGCCCTCGTGAACTTCCTGCTAATCACTATACGCCACATCATGACTTTCATAATCAAAGAGATTAATAATAACATTAAACTTTTAATTACAACACTCCTAATTACCTTTTTTGTCAAATATGCAAAGAAAAAATTATGAAAATGCGACCAAGTCTTCTTGCATATAGCGAGGGCTGCAAACAAACCAAACGTTCGACAAACAGTTTGTGAACCGTTCTGCGGAAAGTTCGTTTGTGTTCATTTATTAAACAAAAGAACACGAACAAGAAATTTCGTTTATTTAGTTAAATGAACGAACATCAACAAAGTCCGCAATCGTTCATTTCTGTCTGTGAAAGTTCAGTAACGTGTTCGTTTGTGTTCGATAATTTATTAGTGTTTTTTGTTTATACATATATTATTTAAGTACTTCAAAATTCCGACAAATAAAATATTTAACAAGTGTCGGTGTATTATATCTTATTTTTGTGTTCATGAACATTAGTTTGTGCTCATTTGTGTTCATCAATGCTTGTTTTCGTTCGTTGCCTAAAATTAACAAACAAACACGAACAAGTGCATTTCTTTAACAAACGAACACGAACATAAAATCTCGTTCGATAACTGTTCATGAACAGCTCGTGAACACACATATTTCTTAACAAACGAACACGAACAAGGTCTTGTTCGTGTTCGTTCGGTTCGTTTACAGCACTATATATATAGTCTATACCGGCTCTAATTCTTTTGTTTGATCCTTGATTCCTGGTCCTACTAGCCGGATTGATCTGGTTATATAAACTATGCTTATTTAGTTATGTATGCTTATGCATATTCCTATATATATAGTCACAACTCTTGTATTCTTCATTCACTACAAACACAATATGAAATTCAAGCTTTTAATCCCATATCTCTTATCCACTCTTCTATCCTCTTGTTATATAACATCCACCCAATCCTTAGAAACCGCGATTGTTGCCACCACCACCACCACAACACCTTTTGACTCTGACAGTCATGAAATCCAACCGGGTCTAAAGTACTACATAACTCCAGTCCAATCCAACGACAATGGTGGTGGCCTTTCTTTAGCGATACGAGGTGGTATATGCCCACCTTTTGTCGTTCAAGAAAACACCCAACTCTCAAAAGGCCTCTCTCTTCGGCTCTTACCACTCGACAACAAACAAAACGCCATATATCTATCTAGCGATCTCAATATTTTGTTCAATGCCGCAACAATATGTGTCCAATCCACTGTATGGAAGCTTAGTAACGGCGTTGGAGGTGGTGATGGTAGCGACGATATGGTGGCAGGACGGAAGTATTATGTGAGGAGTGGCGGCGTCATAGGGCGGCCAGGGGCGGGCACGGTGAGCAATTGGTTTAGGATTGAGAAGGTTGGAGACATGGGTTACAAAATTGTGTTTTGTCCTAGTGTATGTAGTAGTTGTAAAGTTGTGTGTGGGGATGTTGGGGTGTTGGAGGAAAATGGAAAAAGATGGCTTGCTTTAGTTGACCAACCACTTATTTTTACCTTAAAGAAGGCCTAATGGTCATTTGTTTTATATAATTTGTTTGTAATATTAGATATAATTAATGTGTACCTAATAATAATTACCGTTTATATGTAAAGAGAAGTGTTTTACTACATAAAAAGACTATTATGATATCGTTGTTTTGTGTAAATGGATTGTGTTTGATACGGTACGTTTAACGCGGTTATTAAACCTGAAAGACAAATTTAATTAAATATGTTATAAAAGGCTTGTACCTCAATAGTATCAAGGTGTTGCATTGGTCTTATTTTGTTAAAGTCATGTGGGTTTAGTCTCATTAGAGACAAGTGGTGTACATTTTAGTAGTAGTGTAATTTGTTGTTAAAAAATACTAAATGTGTGGACTTGTTATACGGAAGTTATACGACATGGCATATTTTACACAATTAATTTTTTTTGTTTGAAAATGGAAGTTGAACGCACCTCTAGCTATTACATAATCAAATGTAACTAGTTATTGACGTGGCATATTTAACATGACAATTGAACATGAACACACGAGTTTAAGTAAAACATGTTATATTATTAAAATTAACACGACATGTTACATAACTCGACACATGTAACACAATTAAATGTATCTGGTTATTGAAACGATTCACTAAACATCTTTAAAAAAATTATAAAACAAAATTAACCTGGTAAAATAAAACTTAACAAAAAAAAAACATTCCATACTTAATCATAAAATATTTAGTTATTTATAAAATTATGGTGTTTTGATAAATTAGTCATAAACTTGTTGTGTCGACCTCGCCATGTCATTAATGTGTCCTAGATGTGGTTTAAGAGTGAACACTAGTGTATTTGTGAACTGAGTGAACAAATCATGATCATTGATTTACATCATCAAATCATAAAATACACCAATGTATTGACATCATCAAATTTTGGCAGTTGATTTACACTTGTATATTGATAATCAATTACTATAATTAATTGACTAATACTCACAATTGAAAAGGTTTTCATAGATAAACCTAACCATCTACCCAACCCATTTATCCCAAACACTAAACATTCAACTTTGTTTCCGGTGTTAATAAATTACCCTCTCTAAGAAAATTTATAAAAAATATATTTTTAAAAATAATCCCTAAATCAACGTATTTACTGCAATTTTTCATCACAGAATTAGGAGAGGATGATATTGATGGGGGCAGCCGAAGTTTTCGCGGGAACCATTTTTTATGGTTTATCTTTATTATCATCCCCCACCGGTCACCGGCGCCGATCAAATTCTCCTAATCCCGGTTTTGATCTTATATAAATCCTCATATATCGGTACGTATCACATCAACCGGCGATCCCTTATTTTTATTTCATAATATTGATTTCATTCGGATCCAACATCTTTGCATTATCTTCTGCCAAAATTTATGCAAGTTTGTTATATTAAAAGTTGAAATATTATTGTGTTTGTTGAATTTTTTTTTTCGTTGCTGTTGTGGTTGTGATTATGTAAAATCATGGTTGTAAAAATCTCACTAGCTTTCGATTAGTCGACGATTAATCGCTAGTCCCGGGTTCACTGAGTAACCAAAAATCGGTGGTAGTCTAGCGATTCCGGCCAAATTTAGGCGAGAGCTTCGTATTCTGGCAATTAATCGTATCTACCTGAAAATATGGGTCGAATACGGTGTTAAAGCATGTCTACTTAAAAATACATAAAAGAAATATGTGTGTATATGTATAAAACTGAAAATTACATATAAAATCCCAATCTGATAATCCCGATCAATCCCTATTAATCTCGATTAATCGCTAGTCGGTACCTCACCTTGTGTAAAATTTGTAAAGAAGTAAAGAAGAATAATGGTTAGGGGTTGTGTATTGATTTCGGTGGTTGAACAAACTTGAATAAAGATCTATTATTTTGAATTTTGAGCTGGTTATGATCATGGGTTATTGGTTTTGTCCCGACTGATTAGCTCGTTAAGGAGTCGAGAGGTGTAAGCATTTCTGACACACATATTTCGTTAATCGTCAAGGCAAAGACCGAATAGGAACCCACGCGTCAAAGGACATTATTAAGTAGACGCGATCCTCAAGCATTTGACCAGTCACACCATGCTAGCTAAGACATATGAAAGAAATGAAACATGTCATTATTGAAGCGAAAATGCTTACAGAATATATGGCTGATCATTTGCGATTTCATTGCAGGTTTCCATGGCTGCAACTGAATCGAAAACTGAAACAGAAGTTCCTCCAACAACCGTCAATGTTCCAGAAGTGAGAGCCACATTCCCTTTATTCCTTTATTAAAGATTCATTATAATGATATCGTGATCTTAAATCAACAGACGAAAACCGTGGAAGTGAGTAATGTCTCAATGACGGTCACTAAGAAGGATATCTGGGAATTCTTCTCATTTTCCGGAAATATCCATTATATTGAAATGAAAAGGTTTGAGTGACAGTAATAATCTCTTTTCACATCTCAATGATGCAAATGTCCAAGTACTTAAGATTTAAGAAAGCCTACTGATTTAGACCGTTAATTCCGCAGTGAAAGTGAAACCACCCAACGCGCGTTTGTCACCTTCAAGGAATCAAAAGGAGCACATACAGCACTTCTTTTGACAGTAAGTTAACTTTTAAGTTTTAACAATTTAACTAGCTTTATTATGGTCATTTTAATGTTTTCAGACAAACTTTACAGGGAGCCACAATCGGCGATTTACAAGTTTCACTAAGCCCGGTTGAGAATTACCAGTTGCCTGCGGGGCCTCCTCCTCTAACACCGGTCGTTACAATATTTACACTGATATATCATTGGGGCACACTCATTACAAAACCAATTGTTCGGCCACACAACAGCCTTATGTATCACCGTTAAAGATTGGTTTTGTATTGAATGGCCCTCTATAAAAATTACTGTTACATGTATAGTAATTTCATTAATGGGTTTGACTCTGAAGCAGACAGATACAGACGGGAAATCTGAAGTTGCAGAGAAGGCAGAAGAAGTGGTAAGCACGATGCTTGCAAAGGGTTTTGTTCTGGGAAAAGACGCGCTACAAAAGGCAAAGTCATTTGACGAGAAACACCAGTTGACATCGAACGCGTCTGCGACCGCAGTTTCCATTGACCAAAAGATGGGTTTGACTCAGAAGTTAAGTACAGGGACAGCTGTCGTGAATGAAAAGATGAAAGAAGTGGACGAGCGTTACCAAGTATCTGAAGCAACAAAATCCGCCGTTGCCAAAGCTGAGCAGAAGGCGAATGATGCTGGTTCCGCTCTCATGAGCAACAAATATGTATCGAATGGAGCTGTGTGGATCGCGGGTGCTTTTGCTGCGGTTACAAAGGCAGCTGAAGGTGTTGGGTCCAAGACTAAGGAAAAGGTTCATGAAGCTGAAGAGGAAAAAGAGGGTTCGAAGACTAAAGAGACGGTTCAGAAAGCTGAGGGTTCAAAGAAAGACTCTTCTGTGTCACCTGCCAAACCATCCAATTAAAACAACAAGCTTCCAAATCAGTGAACATGCAATTTTATTCTCTGCAAATCTAGAAGTCGATATCTTCTTTACGATATAGAAAGTTTACAACAGAGGATATAAAAATGGTAATATCTACTTTTAGTGTGAAAAAATGGATAGTATCTGTAACTAATGTTAACAAAATATACCTTTTAGTACCTTGTTCCACTTATTCATAACCAATGTATGCTTTTTGCTAGTATCAAAAGTGGGATAACTTTTATGAGCACCCATCTTCCACTTCTGTTATGTATATCATATGTACTGAACCAACCACTCCAGAGACTGTCAACATACAAGAATAATATTAGCTTTATGATTAACGGAACTATTTCGCAGTGTCAGTCAATATTGTGGGGTTGGCGGGTTGAATTATTAAAACCGAACACGACCCATATATTTATAAAGTCAAAGACATCAACCCATAACACACTTAAAATCATGTAACTAGAACACAACACATTGAATCCATTTATCAAAACGAGACAAACACCTTGACGGATTGTAATAAATAGGTTAAATGGGTTGTGAATGGGTTCCGAGTTGACATGTTTAATTAAACGTGTTGAAAAAGTAAGCCCAAACATGACCAACTTATTAAATGGGTTAGATATGACAACCAACATAACAGTATGGTTTGTAATTTGTTACCTTTATGCAGTCAGGTAGATCCTTATCATTCGACCCGTTATGAATCTAAAATGCAAAATCCAGAAAGTTGGATTAGTAAACAGATGGCTAGATTTCAGCTGGTTCATAACAACACATTTGGCTATATTTGAAGCAATTAAGTTTCATACCCATGCAATTTGTTGGAGAGTAAATTGTTCATTTCCTGCTAGACATGCTAAGCTGACTAAGCTGGCTGCAACGGTTGAAGGCCAATAGCACAACTGTTCATGGCCCAGTAGTGCAAGCACCGCAAGATATTTGGCTGTTTTATCTACTTCTTCATCCGATCTTGCAGCTTTAAGATAGAACCTTTTCATTTTTCATAACATTACAATGAACAAGGAAAATTAGTAGATTTCCGATATTTATGTGTTTCAGATTTTTGCAATAGAAATGAAGACTTCTGATGTGGATAAAAAACATGTGGAAATAGTTTTTATTTACCATAAGAAATTGTAGATGGTTGGTAAATAGCACTGGAAGTTGAGGACATCCTGAACCAGCCATTCCATGGCGACAACTTCTGATCTGCTGTATTCATTGCTTCCTACACTGAATAGCTTTTGCTGAATGCTGCAGTGATTATAATACAATGAAAGTGATAAATATTTAATCCAATAATGTGGAAATTGATAGCCGTTAACTCATTATGGATCAGGATAATGATAAAGGGCAAACATCAGACCTATTGTAGGGCTGGTTTTCTTCAATCCTTGTTGCAAGTGTGAGACACGCAATGCCGGCAATTTCAAGCTCCATTTTGCTTCTGAAGTACCCTTTGCTCAAAAGCCTGTCCAAAAGGCTGACACCTAAGAACATGGTTTCCTTCTGGAGGTCCTTGCTAGCTGATTGCTGTTTTAGAAAGTATGACGCAAGAGTTAAATATGTTAACAGAGCTTGATAAACTTGTGCATATGCCGTTCGAATTGTATTTGAGTTTTTACTAGTAATCTCCACTTCATAGTGCAACTGTGCTGTCGAATGTTATGTATGTAAAACGTTTGTTTAACTTGTACTGCATAAAGAAGTAAAGAACATATTCTAGCAAAACAATTTACATCAAAAAAGCAGTTCTAACAAACCTCCATTATCCAATGCACCATTTGCAACCTTTGCTGGACAATCAAATCCCCATATTCTGTCATCCCACAGTATTCCTCAGCATAATCATGTAAATACACTTGCCTCCTCTCCCTAACCTTCATCATCTGGTAGCTTTCTTCATGTTCTTCATCTTCAGCTCTCAACAGTTTCTAAACACAATAACATAAACCACATTATATCTACCATATAACAACATAAACACAATAACATAAACCACATTATATCTACCATATAACAACAGTAAGTAATCCAGTAAACAACTAGCAAATTAAGCACATCAAACATCTCAATGCAGTACTATACTATACTTATATTCCATTAAGAGCAGCTACATATATACCATAGACAAACACTTAACATCTTAACTGATATTACTCTATGTATAAAACTAATATTATCCAAAAAAGTACAACGTCAAACTACCAGTTCCAAACTAATGAAATAATTAACACTATAGATATAGGCATCACGACTTACAATAATTCCATTAGAAGGTTCGTTTTCGTTGTAACAGTGTTCTGAAGAGATTTTTGTATCAAACTCAGATTTGAAGAACTTTTGACGGTAGATGAGGAACAGCTGAAACGTCGGTGACGGAGTTGGATCACCAATCGATCGTTCAGAAAACTGACTGCCGGAATCTAACCACGACGGTGTAAAAAAGCCGGATGAAATCTCAAACTCAGAACTCTCCATATTACCATCCGTACATCCGGCCGATGAGTAACCGCTCACTTCATCTCCACAATACAACTGTTCTGAACATGTCAAATCAATCTCAGCTGGAATCAGCTTTGACTCTCCACAATTCTCCGTTTCATCATCGTTGACTGTTACATTCGTCGATTTTAACGCTGATTCACCTTCGTTAATCGTTGTGTTTGATAATATGAAACTCGTCGTTCCGAATTTCGCTTCAGGTGAATCTCGTCTAGAGGAAACCGAAACGGCGTCGTTTTCTTCATTATCATGGCTATCTCTGATTTCTCTTCCATTTGTAACCTCTTTCTGGAAAACTGAACACTCGGATCTCGTTGTAACTTCTGACTTCTCGATTCCACTAACAGCAACTGAAACTGAAACTTCATCATCATCATCTGAATATCTCAACGCTGCATCTCCTTTTCGAATCAACTTCTTCGAGCTCGAATCACACAATTCCACACACGATGACGCTTCCGATAACTCAACTTTCAATTTCTGGCTATACGACCTAGTAATCCTCCGAAACTCACCGAATCCGGCGTCATTTGTGTTCACAAAACTCCTCTTCTTCAGCGATTTGTTGTTCGTGGAAACACTGGAGGAATCATCGCACGAGAACGCAACATCTCGCGTCAAATTCGAAGAAGAAGCAGCGAACGAAGTTGAATTGAGTTTTCGTGCAACAGAAGGTATGAAAATCGGAGAAAAATTCGAGCGTTTCCGGCGTAGGTATGGTTGATCGGAGCTTCTTCATTGCGAACAGTGAACAGTAGTGAGTGTGTATGATGATGAACGATTGAATTGAAGTTCCAGATCTAGAATTTGATGAAAACGGTTACGTTGAAGTGTTTTGAAGGTCCGGTCATGGAGTACGTGTGTGATATGAGAAACAGTTAAGACGTTGGCTATGGAGATTTTGTGGGGAAGAATGGGTTGGTTTTACTGGCCCCACTTAGCTTTACTGTTGTCATGTAAAACGACTTTTGGTGATAACGGTTTATGATTACCAATTTTTATATAAAAGTTTTGTAGAATTATGATTTATAGTAGAAGTATGTAATTAACAGATGTTATTTAACAAATGATTTATAGTAGAAGTATGTAATAAATAGAAGTTATTTAAAAAATATATATTTATTTTCATCAAATTTGTATCGAAAGATAAGCTTTATTTAACAAATTAAAATATGAAATACACTTTTATTAAATCACTTTATTTAACGGTGAGACTTGAACTCAAGACCACCCCTCTCAAATCTAGGTGTTTAAAGGCTTTATCTTTCTCAATAGGTCACCACTAGTGATAACCGCGTCCCGTTACCGAAATTCGCAAAATATGGGTACCGGTACAAAAAATGTTCGGTATGATACGGTACCTGTATTTGAAGAAATAATTCAGTAAAATACCGGTACCAAAAACAACAAAAAGTGGGTACCGATTTGATACTGAAAATAAATCAGTACCGGTACAAAATGCTCATCCCTAGTCACCACCCTATTAGAAAGTTGCATTGCTATTAGCATTTTTAGATTAACCATAAAACATTTTAATAAATGGATGACGTTTCTTTTATCGACAACTTAAATTACACTAAATTTTCTTTAACATGGCTCGAACCCTTGATATTAACGGGAGCAACACCGGTCCTTAACACCAAAACAATTAATGAACTTAACAAAAAACCAATAGTTTATATATTTCTCTGTATTTACATGTTAAATGATGAACGGAGCTTTAAATTGTAGCTTTAAGTAATACTACTAAATAATTGTAACAGCCAAAACGCTTTATTTATATATATATATATATATATAAACAATAGAACTGAGAAAAAAAATAAACAAAAATCAAAAATGACAAAGAACCCGCCACAACGGCCCAAGCTACATCAAATAAACAATATCGAAGTCAACCTACTTGTCTCACTTCAGCGTTGGCCTGGTTTGATCTGTTACTAACCACACGAAGGCGTATTCTTTAATAGGATCCACCGTTGTTTGAATCGTAATAACCTTTAGGTTCCTAGCGTGCCAAATCCCCCAAATTGTAGCTAGTGTAACCGTGTGCACCACTCTTTTCCAAACTCTCAACCTCGGGTTAAAAGCTATAGCCTCCATAATCCCTTTTAGCATGTTCATATTCGACAAAACCGGAATCCTCATCAAAACACATATTTGCCACCAAATGCTTTTAGACCATAAGCAATTTGCGAACACATAATTAGTGTCTTCAACGGCATACCCACACCTGTCACAGAGGTTGTTTGAAATGCCTACACCCCAGTCACTGAGTTCTTTTTTTGCAACAACTTTCCTCAATAACGCCCGTCAAAGTAGATAATTACTTTTCAGAGGAGCCCATAATTCGTAAATAAAAGTAAATTATACGAAACATTTTTACCCACAGCTCTATCTTATGTCTTTTCGTGGTCAGGGATACCGTGCATCTATTTTTTTTATCTTATGTCTTTCGTATCCAAAAATCATTATCGCTTTCTGCTTTTGTTTATTTCGTAATCAATATTTTCTTCCTCATCTCTTTCATAATCAGTGACTTATTTAGTTCTGAATAATTCAGTGGTTATAATAATAATAATAATAATAATAATAATAATAATAATAATAATAATAATAATAATAATAATAATAAAATAATAATAATGGAATGAACAAAGTCCCGGTTGATAAAATAATGGTAATTAGATTATCACAGCATTGTTTAATTTGATTTTCCATTTCTTTTTTACTTCAGATTTTAACTTAGTGAAACTCGAGCTCAAACAATGAGTAATTTTACAAGGTTAATTTTGGATTGGATTCAGCTTGTTAATTGGTTCAAATTGCTCTTGTTAGACCATAAGTAATGGGGCATTATAGGGGCTTGAAGTGATTTGATAATGCCCCTAACACTATCCATGTGGGCTTTATATGGGCATGAAGAGGAATGAGCATTTCTAGTATAATGCCCAATGAGGATAACAAATTTGAAAAGTAATGATGGAATGGGGCATTAAGGATAGGATTAACCATTACACACTTTTTAATGGACGTTATAAGTATTGATGTGACGAAAAATACCTCTTAAAGGGCATTAACCATTACGCATGGCCTTAAAGTGCAACCAAAATGGGATTACATGTCACAATATGGTCAAATTCAGGGGCCTATAGCAATCTATAACAAATCCAGCCTAAATCATGTCAAATACCACACAAATTTTTGACAGATATTGCTTAAAAGGAGAAATTAAGGAAGGGTATATTTGTCTCTTAAAAAAACTAAGAACAATTTCATATTTTAGTTTGTTTGTTTCCCTAAATTAATATAAACAAAACCTAATACAACCTATGTATCCACTAAATGCCCTCCCTAAGTGAAAAAAAGTTATAATCATTGGCTCATCGCACATACATTATGTAATAAACAATATTTTATCATGTTATTAAGTGAGGACGTATCTTTTTATTTTATTTTATTTTACCTTTTTTTTATTTACTATTTTTTTAACAACCAACAGAATCAATCACGAGCACTCTTGGGGCATCCACTAGACCAAACGAAGTACTCCGAAAGTAACGCGAGCCACCACAGATTCCGGGGAAACCCGGTAACCCACCCGCCCGTAGGCACGACAGTGAAATTACCGGTAAAAACCCGTTTGACTCAAGGGTTGAAACCAGTGCCTCACTTTGCACCAAGTGGGAGTTAAACTTGCATCTCTCAAGAGATATGCAACCTTCCACCACTTGATCTAGAGAACATTGGCGATAACTTTACTTATTAAAGCAGAACTAGAGTAGAGGGGTTGCAATGTTGCATGCATCGGAGTAGGGGTTTGAGCTGGAGGCCTTGGCTAGGGTGCAAACAAGTCGAGTCAAGCTCGAGCTTGGCCAGGTTCGAGCTCGTTCAACTTATGAAAGCTCGAGATCGGTTCGATTCGAGCTTTGTTTCTAAAGCTCGACTCGTAGGTATATTTTCAAATTCGAGCTCAGCTTGGGCTGAGCTCGTTTATTATTTCCTAATTAATTAAAAACCTATAATTAATTAAAAACCTATAAATAAGCAATATATTTGTGCTTAAGGTTGTTGTATTTTTAGCTTTGTGAGTTTTTCAAAAAAAATAGAAAATTTTCTTTCTAACTCTAAGGTTTCATTATTTGACAATTGAAGTCTAAAGTTTCCATCTTATGTAATTCAACCCCTTTTTTAACTTAATTTTTCACTTGTAATTCAAAAGTTTCCATATTTTGTAATTTAACCCCTTTGATGTTTTACTTTTAATCCAAAGCTTCTTATCTTTTGCAACTTTGGTCCCTTATACTTTTCATTTTTCGTGAGTTTTTTGTTTAACGTTTCGTTCTAGATTTTCCGAGTTAATATGTCACAACGTATGTGTGGGGTTCAACGTTTTTCATCTACTTTTTTCCGGTTGACAGGTCCGTCGCAACACGTCTATTTCCCCGTTAGATAGGTTTATTGCAAAGCGCATGTCATAGACCGAGTCAGGTATTCTTTTCTATGTTTTACACATGGCTCGCAGTTATTTAAGAAACATTTGCCTTTCATATATGATATATAACTAACGAATCTCCGCCGCATTGCGGCGGGTGGTAATTCTAGTTTATATTAATTACAATCATTATTTTTATATATGTTCCATTGCGGTATGGCTTAGCCGGCTCAAGCTCGATAAGCGAAACTCAGGCTCGTTTAAGGTTTCTGTTGTTAGATTTTATGCAAATGTTTGCTAAAGTATATCTTGGCTTTTTTTTCTTTTGTGTTAATGTGTGACGTTACTTGATGGGTTGCAATATGGTTTACTTGCTTTGATGGGGATACATTTTTGTATATTAATGCTTGTTAGGGCTATCCATGGTATCACTAACCAGTAACCACGTTTGGAAATCAACAAACCATATCAGTCAGGTTGTTTGGGTCAGTTACACTGATTTTCTAGCTAAAATGGCTTAGTTTTGACTGTTTGAAACATCTTTTCTTAACGGTTAGTTTGTATTTTTTTATAATGATAAAAGATGTTATGTTAATATAATATATGTAAATGAGAACACTAATATAGGTTCAACGCGATATTCGATTTATATTGTTGGTTTGAAGTTTCAGGCCAGCATCAAATCCATAAACCATTGACACTTAAACAAATCTAAAATCATCAAATCCATAAACCATCGACACTCAAACAAATCTAAAATGTTATACACAAATGACTTGGTTTTGATGAGTGTTTAAATCATCTTTTATTAAAGGTTAGTTTGTATTTTTTATTACGATAAAAGATGTTATGTTAATATAACATATGTAGATAAATGTATATACTTTAAATAAGAACACTAATAAAGATTCAACGCGCTATTTGATTATATATGTTGGTTTGAAGTTTCAATCCGACGGTCGAACCTTAAACTGATTGACTCGATTGAATTGTTGATCCTTAATGATTTGCCGTATAGCGTAAACAAATCTAAAATGTTATACGCAAATATCACTTTCGCGAAAATTAGTCATTTCAACTTACGTGTTAACAAATCAAATATGTAGGACATCCGTTCACAAAATAAATAAAATAACAATTTTATTAATCATGATTCTGATTACAATACATAAAATAGCTAGAGCCAAAAAGAAGGAAATACAAAGAAATATAAACTATAGAAAAACAGATTATAAAGAAATAAAGAAACACGTAAACAAACGGTGACTGAGGCACGTGAAGATCACGTTTCCTTTAAAACATATTTCGGGCCATCCAGGTGAACCCGTCTGCTTCCCAGGGTACAACATCCTAAGCAGATTGTACTGCCGGGATTAGCCTAGCACCCGAAAGTATACCTGAAACAAAAGTGCGCAGAGAATCGAAGTTAGGGAATTCGTTTGTGTGTGTTGTATCAACCATACGATTTCTGTATATCGTATCTAAAACAACGCACCAAAGCTTTGTATATAACCAGTTTAGAATTTGAAGTGATGAGTTCCTATTGAATACATAATTCAATAAAAATAACTTCTAGAATTCTGAGACTTAATCACTTGTCAGTAAGGAACTTGAATAGTCTCTAGCTGACCACACCAAGACTCATCTAAAAAATACTAAAGGCGGTTCCAAGAGTGAAAAGTGCGCCATCAAAGCGCCACATTGCGTCCATCGCCCTCGTCCCGTGCCCGGGCGCGTGCGCTTGTTGGGTGCTTCGCACCCTCCTGGCTGCCACTGGGTATGAGTTGTCACACAAGAATACATTCGTGTAGAGAATTTTAATTATAAATCTACAAAACATTTATCTCTCCACCAATGTGGGACAAACACAATTTCCCACACATTTATGGTTCCAACACACAAAGTTAATGCCCAAGATCTCTCATTCACCTTGCCTTAATTATTAAATAATCATTATATTAACTTATAATATAATATTATTTATATGTTTCCAACAAAATATATAGATTCAACGCGCTATTTGATTTATATTGTTGGTTTTAAGTTTCAAGCCGACGGTCGAATCCCTAAACTGATTGACTCGGTTGATTTGTTGATCCTTAATGATTTGCCGTATAGCGTAAAGAAATCTAAAATGTTATACGCAAATCTCACTTTCACGAAAATTAGTCATTTTAACATACATTTTGGTGTTAACAAATCAAATATATAGATTTAAACTTCTGGACAAAAATATGGTGAAGCATGTTAAAAGCTTTTATCTTTTTATCATTGTTTTATTAATATTCTTTCACTTTTGTCATCTTCGACACATAGCTATGAACTTGAAAAATCAAGCATTGATACATCAACTCACCATCACAAATTTTGACTCAGTCTTATAAAGTTTTAATCAGACCTGCTTATTATGACAACCACTTCAATTTTAACATCGTGACACTCAAAATCGAACTAACATATTTAACGCTAAATTCATTTATATGATAATTTTTAGTATTTCATACGTAAGTTTGAAATTTGTAACAACTATTTCATCGCATCATGTCACTAACGGGTAGTGTTGTAAACGAATCAAATGAATACGAACAAGACACGCATTGTTCATGTTCGTTCATTAAGAAATGAATATGCTCATGAACGGTTCACAAATGCAGGGGCGCAGCTTCTATAGGGCGGGAGGGGCAGCTTCACTCAGAGAAGTGAAGAGTATGTAGTTTTTCGTATAGAAATTTTTTGGTATATACGTTTTCGACCCCCACCCCCCGGGTCTTATAGAAAGTTTTGGGTATATGCGTTTTCGACCCTCGGTAATCTCAACCTTCGCCATTACACAAATGGTTACTGAACGAGAGTTCTTGTTCGTATTCGTTCATTATGGAAATGAACATGTTCATGAACACTTATCGAATGCAACATAGACAAATGTTCATGAACATAAATAAACACAAATGAACATTATATATTCAGTTTAAAACAAAATCAACATTTTCCATCAGAAAAAATACGAAGGATCCACAAAAAAATCATAACTATCAGAACATATTTTGTTAGAAACTGGTTATGATATAAACTGCAAAGGTAATCTGTAACAGAAATAAAGAAACAGAAAGAACAGTTAACGTGAACCAGGTTTTTGTTTGACACAATTCCCTTAAACAGGTTCAGCGTAGTCAGATAAACGAACATCTTTTGTTGCCACTGTTTGAAATTCACACCATTGAATTTCTCAGGTTTCTTAGCATGCGATACTGCGTTAGGCAGCGGTGCAACCATACCAGTTGTGACAGCAACAGCGGAAGTCATGACAGCAGTGGTCACAGGCGGGATTGCCAACGAAACATAATGCAAAAACAATTAGTAAGAGTATCTGTTTAAGTTCGTCAAAAAAAAACTTGTTATGATATAAACTGCAAAGGTAATGTGTTAACAGATTCGTCATGCAGGACGTGCGAGCGCACACGAGTTCGACTAAATTTCGGTTTCAATTTTGCACCCCCTGTGCGCTCGCGTGTAGGACTTATGGTAAAACATGTCACAGTTATATTATCTAGGCAAAAACTTTACCTTATAAATAACTCTCACTTTTGTTCCCCTACCTATGTGGGACAAGTGTTTCACCATGTGAGACTTTCATTCACACACACAAATTTCCAACATATTTGACATAATAATCATAAACATAATTAACCCAAAGAATAAGAAGTTTGCCAAGTTTTAAGACGTACAAACCGAACTTGAAAGGGACAAATGAGATGTTGGCGGAGGCGTATTATATAACTATGGTTTCAAATTTTAATGATCTAAAACCAATAATATAAAAACATAACATATAAAAACCTTTAAAAAAGAAAACAAATGAACATAACGAGTGAACATAAATGAACGGACACAACCTCTGTTCATGTTCTTTGTTTAACTTATCAAACGAAATTTATTGTTCGTGTTTGCTCATTATTAAATGAACGAACATAAACGAACATCCCGCCGAACGGTTCACGAACTGTTCGCAGAATGTTCGGTTCGTTTACAGCCCTACTAACAAGATCTAAAGAAGCTTTTCCGGAGCCTGCCTTACACATCAGCCTCTCTCTTTCCCATCCGCCTTATTTCTTCCGATTCTGCAGACTGCATTTTGCGTAGCAAAAAAACCTCCGACTGCGATGTTACATAAGCTAAAGTCTGCCAAGGGTTGTTTGGCCGGTGCATGGTTAAGACTGCGGGGTGTGGGCTTGGGTTGGGGTGTGGGTTGCCCTTCAACGCTAGCTTTCCCACCCTGGCTTGGCGTTGGGTTGGGCATTGCCCCTCTAGCGTGGGGATTCCGCCTGGCGTGGGGCAGGGGGGGTAGGGTGAGCTGGCTGGCTTTGGTTGGCTGGTCCAATATGGCTGGCTACTTTAGGCTGGCCACGCCAAGCTAGCCATGCCACACCACGCCCCTCCACACCTCACTTTTTTTGGGTTGGCCTGGTGGAGACCACCTCCGCCACGTGTCGTGCAAAGCCCCCAATCCAAGCCCCCACAGCCCGCGTTCTAAGGTTTCTTAGTAAATTTGTGTTTTTTGTTGGCTTTTTTCTACTTTTGTTCTTCTTATACTTTTTATTTATTTATAAATATTTTTTCTTTTTAAATTATGATGCGTCTAACGTCTACCTTTCACAATGTAATATTGTGATATCAACCCATTCTTGATCGCTCAGAACATTCTACCTTTCACATAAAAAGATCTTGAGTCGGTCCAATAGATTATTACGGACCCGTGGAGCCCTGACCTGTTATCCTTTCACTGTCGTGGGCGAGGGGTTTTTGCAGCAACATTTATGAGCTATAGTTAGTTTGGGCGAGTAGTTTTTTAAATAAATTTTCTAATTTTAGACTTGTGTTAGAAAAAAAAAACTTTTTTGTCTTGGTATGTGGTTCCTTGAAGTATACAAAACACCGTATTTTTACCCAAATTGAACTATAAGTCTATAAATACTCAAATTGCAATGAGCGTGTTCTCAATTCACCCAAACTATGTCATAAAACCAACAACTATATCGGTTTCTCTCTCGGGTCCAAGAGCCAACTTTTGATTCCCGAGCACACCACCGAGTTAATTGTCGCAGACTTGCAGCGTTCCCAATTTACCCAAAGTGTCTGAAAGGGGTCCCCGAAGGTGCCCAACCCCTACACCCTAAAACCTAACAATAACATAAAACAACTCAAATCCAAATGCACAATTTGGTCAATTTCTCGGTTCTAATTTTATGGTCCTTCCCAATGTCTATCACTCTATCAGAAAAGTGTCTTATCCTCGCGCCAAGTTTAACCACTAATCTGTTTCGTGTGTCTCGATGCGATTTGCACCCAGTTCTAAACCCACCTTGATTATATATTTTTTTTTCCCAAACTCAACATTTGGTAGTTTTGACATGTATCACCTCCCATATCCTCATGTACATATCAAAAATCTAAAATTTGTTTAGACTCGTTTAGACAAGCTAAACAAGCTTTGTATTTAAGCCTCGAGTTCAGACCCGATAACTAAACGAGCTGCATTTCACGCTCGTGCTCGTTAAGACTCGGCTTGATCGAGCTTTTAACCGAGCCAATCCTGAGTACCTCTCGAGCCTTTAGGCTTGTTTACCACCCTGGTCCAATCTAAGAAACAAACAAGGACTATAACACCACTAAACTAAACCAAAAGGGCCACTAATGAAACTTACATTTCCCATGCGAACTTCACTTCACCATATGTATGGACCGCTCACAGAACCAACTTTTCGAAATCCTCCAATCCCCCACACAATCCGCACCACCTTCACACACACACACACACATTCACGTTCAAACTCAACAAACAATGGGCGGCATCAACGAATCGGAAAAGTACCTACTCAACCGCCACAAGGAGCACCACTTCACCGCCGGTGAAATCGTCCGTGACGTCATCATCGGCGTCTCTGACGGCCTCACCGTCCCGTTCGCGCTTGCCGCTGGTCTTTCCGGTGCTAATGTATCGTCCTCCATCATCCTCACCGCCGGTATAGCGGAGGTTGCTGCCGGTGCTATTTCTATGGGACTCGGAGGGTAATTTTACCGATTTTTGTTAGTTTGATAGTGTTTTAGGTTTAGTTTGTTGATTTTGTTAGCGTGTTTAGTGTTTATCGTCTGGTTTTGAGCTTGCGATATGATTGTAATTGTAGTTGTTACGAGTTTACGATACTTTGTTCAGAATTGCATGTGAATGTTATTAGGTTGTAGGATTTAGGTTTTGAGGTTATGCTAGTGTTAATTGATTTTCACTATTTGATATGGATTTATCATTTATGATCAATTTAGCACAGTAACTTGTTAGTTTTCGAATTTGTGTTATGATGTGATGCCTTTTGAAGAACTCTGGTCAATAATTTGAATGATCCGAATTTGCGATAGAATCACAATTCTAATAATAAGATTCTATGAGACTGGCTAGGAGATTGGCATGTGAATGTTGTGAAGTTATAGAATTCAGGTTTTGAGGCTAAACCTAGTGTTAGTGATGTTTACTATTTGATATGGATTTGTGCTGAAGTTATCTCCGATAACTTGTTACTTTTCGTTTTTGTATTATGATTCGATGCAGTTGTCAAACTCTGATTAATGATTTGAATGATCCGAATTTGTGGTAGAATCATAATTCGAATAATTAGGAATTTATTATTCTCCATTGCAAATTGCATGTGGATGTTTGCAGGTTATACAATTCAGGTTTTGAGGTCAAACCTATTGTTATCGCTTTTCAATGTTTGATATTGTTAATTCCCGTTTTTGTAAATGCCGTTGTTGAAATACGATCGATAATTCGAATGATCTATGACAACTTCGAGTTTGATTATGTTCTCCATGTTGTGTGTAATGAAATGGACTTTTAATGAGTAGGTATTTGGCTGCAAAAAGTGAATCTGATCATTATGATAGAGAGCTACGTAGAGAACAAGAAGAAATTGACACCATGCCTGATTCAGGTTGATTCCCAACTTCATTAAAAAATATAGATGCATACTTGATAGTGCCACATTGATAATTGTTGATTTGATTATGCATACAAACTGTAGAGGTGGCCGAAGTGGCAGAGATACTGGCGGAGTATGGGGTGGAGCCACATGAGTACGCGCCTGTAGTGAATGCTCTGAGGAGGAACCCGCAAGCGTGGCTCGATTTCATGATGAAGTAAGTGTTACTACAGTTTTGAACAAAGTAATGAAATCTGGAGGGGGCTAGATTAGTAATTTTTCTTCTTATTTCTTGATTTTAGACAATTGGAATCTTAATAGAACATGGTTAGGAAAACTTTTAAGTGCTTCTTGGAGTATTATTTGTAAGCTAGGCATCGATAACCTAAACGTCGTCTTTTCATACGTCTTTCTTAAGAATGTTTTGTCTTTTTACAGTTTTACTATTAAGGAGAGTTTATGCATGTCAGCATGTGGTGTTTGGCAAACCAGAAGCAATCTGCCATTTAATTAGAACAATTATAAACAATACGGAATTAACTTTGTTTTTTAGTGTTTTAGGTATATATAAAATTGATCATAAGTTCTCTTTTATGTGTAACATTTTGGCTGTTTTAGCACGTTGGCCACACTTTATGAAGGTCAAAATAAAATAAGTTTATTGGAGACAAAAATTCAGTCACCATGATTTACTTTTAGCCAAAGAAAAGTTATAAGGAATATTACAAAAGCAGATCTGAGGCCTCCATGCATGTTTGAAGGCTATGCAGTTAAATCGGTGATATATCACCGATATATCGGTTATCGATCCCCATGTAAAATATTGGTGTCAAATCTCGGTACCGATATTATCGGTGATATTGACCGATATATCACCGATTTTCCCGATATCAGAGTACCTCTCTTCTTAGTTCTACCATTCGCCTTTCTTCTTATTGCTGCCATTAGTGTTTTAAGCCTTAGTTATTAGTTGTGTTTGTTAAATGTTAGTTTTTTAAGTCTTAGTCAGTTCTTACTTGCTATAGTTGTTAGTGTCTTGCAAGTTGCAAAAGGTTAATTTGTTACTGGTGGGAGAGTATATTGAATTGTTAGTGTTAAATTGCTATATGTATAAATTCTACATGATCTTAAAATCGCCGATATCCCACCGCGATAACCTATATCTCAAATATCGGTCCTTGACCGATATCTGATTTTTTTACCGCATTATCTGCTTAGCTTGAAGGAATGCCATTTGTACACTAACACCATACTTTATGTTATGGACCAACTGAAGTCTCCATCTGACCCGGCCCGCATAATTATCACATATTTTGACTTAAACCTGCAACCTAATCTGCTCATTTTGCCACCTCTAATACAAATAGTCAACAACTTGTAGAAAATATTAATGGATATGGTGTATGTGATCTTTGGTCACTATGAATGTCTAACAATTTCTTTTTATTTATTATCCAGATTTGAACTTGGGCTTGAAAAGCCCGATCCAAAAAGAGCACTTCAAAGCGCACTAACAATCGCGATTGCTTATGTATTGGGTGGATTGGTCCCGCTTCTACCTTACATGCTCATCCCAGTGGCCCAAAAAGCTTTGGTTGCATCTGTCATGGTGACCATATTAGCCCTGTTGATCTTTGGGTTCGCCAAAGGTTACTTCACCGGGGACAGACCAGTTTGGAGTGCCCTACAAACGGCCCTGATTGGAGCCATTGCGTCTGCAGCCGCTTTTGGCATGGCTAAGGCTGTGCAGGGGTGGTAAAGGTTTACTTTGTTATTGCTTCTATTTTGATTTGACTTTTAAAGTCAAACATGTCGGTTTTGACTTTCGATATTCTAATTGAGCTCTATGGTTTTTGTTAAGGAAAATCGCTTGTTATAACATGGTAAGATTATTTTGATTTTAGAAAAAAATTAAGAGCATATTGAAATATGTTGATAACTAGATTAGAACCCCGTGTATTACACGGGTTGAATAAATGTAATTTTATATGCCAAATAATAAAAAATAATATCTTTAAAAACCTCGTTTATCACATGGATTAAATAAATCTAATTTTATATACCAAATAATAAAGCAATATATCTTTAAAAATCGTGTTTATTACATGAGTTGAAAAAAATGTATATATATATATATATATATATATATATAATCCTAAATCATTTTTTATTTATTTATTTCGAATTAATAGAAAACTTGTCAAGTTACATCAAAACAGAAGGTAGCCGGGCAACAAGCTGCGCCGCCAATCCTTTCTGAATTGCAAACCCTAACCTTCCAAATACAAACCCTTGCCCCCTTGTGGTTGAACAATTGCTGTAAACGACCCGTTGAACCCTCGTCAAGAAGTGGATAGCTTCTGGCGTTATGGAGCCAAAAGTGTCAAAGGCAAAAGGGACAAAGACATGCTGGTTCTTTGTGCAAGCTTTAGCGTGCTTATCCACTTTCTTTGATTCTGCCTTTCTTGCCGCTTGTCCAGCTACAAACCCGTTTTCCCTTAAACCAACCAAAGGGGAAACCCCGTGAGGTCTACACAAGCATGTTTCCCCCCAGCCCAGCCAAAGACGAGCAGATCCGCTGGTCGCAGAGTAGATCTCCCTTCCATAGGGTCCGTGAGGAAATTCACAGGGGCCTCTTTCTTAGCCGAAATCCCAGCTCTTCTTAAGATGTCCCACAAAGCATCACGCACCCAGTCGTGCCGATATTTGAACCCAGGGAGCTCTTTACAGTGAACTGCATGCTCCCCGTATTTATCCATACAAGCTTTATGACATATCGGGCAAGTTTCATCTTCCGGGTACATAGGGATCATCAACCGGTATTTGAGAATGACTCTATATTCTACTGCAGACATACATTGTCCCAACCCCTCAATTGGTATAAACGGTCAAAAATTCCTGAGCATGGGGACCTTTCAGGCACTCAAACACCGCCTTCTGGCGGGATGACAAATTAAAAGCTTCTCCCAGGCTTTGAGCGATTTTGCTAAACAGAGCATTCGCCAAAGTTTTTTGTGGCTTCGAGGGGCGGTGTCCTTATTAGAAAAACTGCCAATATCCAAGTCTGGGAGAGAGACATTTAAGCGTTCAAGCGCCTGCTGATAGTCCGGGTCAAGCCCGATGACCTCACAGTTTCGAAGGATATGATCCTGTAGTTACCAAGACTGAGCTCTAGACGCCACAAAGGCATAAGCCCCAACATCTCGAGCTGAGAAGAGGCCCAAACCACCTAGACGCATTGGCAAAGATGCCAGACGCCACTGGAGGTCACCAAAGAAGGGGCCGCCACCCACTACTATGTCTTATATAGCCTCTCTAAGGCCATCATCAAACCGAGATACCGCATCCTCCATAAAATGCGGTTGACAAGTCCGCAACCCAAAAAGTAACTTAGCGACCCCCATGCACGACCTTAGCAGAAAGAGTTCACATTGGGGATCTCTCAGGCAGGGTAAGAGTTTCATGAGGTGACCGCCCCCGAGGCTCGCCGCCCTGCCAACTCCTCAATAAAGCTAGGATCCTGGCTAACAGCTCCACCAAGGAGCTTAATCCCCTTCTCTGGTCTACCGATCCCTCTCGGGAAAAGCCCATCTTGAACTTTTCGCCCGTCGCATGTTGGCCAAAAAACCTCTGTTTTCTTGATGTTGAGATAAAGCCCTAGAGATGGCCCCTCCTCGTTGATGATGTCTAAGGCCTTAGCAACCTCAGAGGCGTTGCCGATGATCGTCCCATCATCCAAGTACCAAGCATGAAACGGGAGTTTACAGCGGTCCTGAACCCGGAGAATAAGGGGATGTAAGGCAAGGGCAAAGAGAAGGGGCAACAAGGGATCTCCTTGTTGAACTCCGGTAGTAGCCCCAATACACTCGTTACCAACATACAACCTAGCAGGCTGGGCATAAAGAAATTGGACCCACCGATAGATTGACGGGCAACGCTGATGAACCTCGTGCAGAAAAGCTGTGCGGTCGACCGTGTTGAAAGCGTTGGAGAAATCTACAGTAAGCATGGCTAAGGAACCATCTGCATGAAATGAGTTGAGAAACCTGTTTGCACTATGAAGCACCGCCTCTGCCCCATTTGGCACCCCCACCCCAAATTGATAGTCACCCAAGTATTGGGTCATTTCTTTCCCGACCTTCTTCATCGCCACCTTTGAAACCAACCTTCGCCAAATACCCCCCATAGCAACAGGTCGAATTCCTTTATCAGGCTTCAATAAGGGGGTGAGGGGGGCCGAGGCAACAAACTCAGCAAGCACCTTAGGGCAGGATCTCCCAAGCCATAAGTTAACAACTTCAGTAATGCTCGTAAGCAAACCTGAGGAAGTCATCGAGCCCCCGCCACCAATAGCATCTAGCAGGTGTTGAGCCCGTATCCCGTCTCTGCCACATGAAATAATAAAAAATAAAAAAGTTATTTTTTAAATAATAAAAAAAGTTATATTTTTAAAAACCCTGTGTATTGTAGGGTTTGAGCAATGGACTAATGGTTCTTAAAAATGTCACGTAAACATAGTGAATACCGTATTTGAGTTGAGAGTTGAACACGAAAATGAAAGTATAGAACCAATAAACATTGATTAATAATTTTGTTTACCCCTTATAAACAATTTTGAAATATGTTCTACCCATAACTACTTTAGCTTAATAGTATAAATAAATCATTTACATTATATATTTATATTTAGCATACGTCTTTGTTAATTAGAGGATAAGTAATTTTGAAATCTTATGAATATTATATAAATTTATATTTAGCATACGTCTTGTTAATTAGGGATATAATTTTGAATCTTATGAATATATAAATTTATATTTGCATACCATTGTTAATTAAGGATAAGTAATTTGAAATCTTATGAATATTTCAAAATATTATATTGTTACCTATACGAATTTATTTAAACTTATAGTAAATTTAATTTTATAATTATCTTTTAATTAATATTAATTATCTCTAATTAATTAAAAGAGGCTCCAATTAATGACATGTGTCCCATATTGGTTTCTTTTATTATATATTAGGAGAGGCTCCAATGAATGATATGTGATCCAATGTAATTAAATTTAAAATATCTTCTGATGTAATAAAAAACAAAATTTTTTTTTGTCGAAAATGGTTTTGAAATTTATGTTTCTAATCCGATAAATGAAATAACATTAGAATATATTACATGTCTATCACATGGGATGATTTATCACTAAAAACAAACGAACTTTTACTTAGTGGCTAAACTTACGGTTTGTTAAATAGTAAATTGTAGTGATAAGTCTTTTTAACTTGTAAAAGTAAACAAACATATAACGGAAAGTTATTTTGGCTAAGAAGGCTAGGAAAGTAATTTTGATCATCAATTGATTTAATCAAGGGCTAAGATTAAATGAGTGAAATTGAAGAGAAAAAAAGAGGCGCGCGAGTTTGTGTAAGGGCATTTATTCAATCCAAGACAATAGTTTCTCTCTCCTCCAATTCCCCCCCATTTTTTAAACGTTGATAACTTTTTCATACGACATCATTTTTTTATAAAAATTGCACCAAGAAAAAACGAGCGTTTTTTTTATCTTTAAAACGAGTATACTATTGCTGTATTTTCGAAATTTTTTTTGAAAACTCAGTTGCGTAAAACGAAATGGAAAAAAACTGAGTTGCGTAAAACGCAATGAAAAAAAAATGTAAAAATGATTTTTTTTAAACGCAATGCACACAAAAAACAAAGAGGAACTGGATTTTGGGTTACTGTTGGCATCAAGATCAGCAAACAGATCTATATCAGAAACAGAAACATGAGACTTTTGTTGATTATGATGATCAGAAGGTGAGAGATCTAGTGGCTGATCATCAAAGGATATCATCTGTTGCTGATAATATTTTGTCTTCTTGTGCTGTTTAAACAGTCACAAGAACCTTCACAGCTGCAACTTCAAACTCCACCTTCAGCATACAGAAGCAGAAGCATGAAACTATTGTTGATAAAGATGAAAAATAACTTCAATAACTGTTATTTTATGTGGGCATTGAAGAAATATATCAGACAGATTTATTAGCAACCAGATAGATATAATTATAAAACGCAGTAGCCAGAAAACACAAAGGAATGTCTCATTTCTAAAACGAATAGCCTAAAAACACAAAAGAAAGTGTACTTTCTAAAATGCAATGGACTGAAAACACATAAAAATGTGTTTTTACCTAAAAAGCAATACCTAAAAACACAAAGAAATGTCTTATTTCTAAAAGGCAATGGCCAGAAAACACTTAAAATGTTTTATTTTTCTAAAACGCAATGGACTGAAAAGACAAAAGAAAGTGTTTTACCTAAAACGCAATGGACTGAAAACACATAAAAATGTGTTTTACATAAAACGCAATGCACAAAAAACACAAAGAAATGTCTTATTTCTAAAACGCAATGGCCAGAAAACGATTAAAATATTTTTTTTTTCTAAAACGCAATGACTAAACAAGGAAGTAAGAGATCAAAAACTGTCTATGAAACCAGAAAATTAAATTTTCTGATGCAGTTTTATTAAAGCAATTTAATAATAAAAAATTCGACCCCAGCCAGGGGCTTGCCCGCCCCCCTTGGACCCTGCTCCCAGGGGCGCTTCCCCCGGACCCCCGCCAAGATCGTAAAACGCAATGACTTAATTCAAAAACCCAGATCGTAAAAATGCAAATTCAAAAATTTCTTACATAGATCGAAGCCGATTTCTTCACCGATTGACGAAATTTGAATGTTAGATACACCTATCAGCGACAGAATCGAACGAATCGAGTGATTCGCTTCAAAATCACAGGGGAAAAATGAGATATTCTATGAAATTAAACTGGATTTCTTCAAAAAAGTTGAAAAACACGTTGATTGGGTGTTTGAAAGTTGATTGGTGACGAAAATCGCACTATAATGTAGTAACTATTGAGATAAAAAGTGAAGAAAATGTTGAAGATGGTGGGTTTTGAAGTTACTGGAGGAGAAGAAGGAAGAAGATTGGATACGGTTGACTAAAATACACTTCCTCTTTATTTTCAATTTTGCCACATGTCATAATCCTATTGTTTCCTATCCTTCCTAGCCAAAATAAACTTCCTTTTTGATCCTCACCCTACATATCAATTCACGTTTCCACTATTTTTATCAGAGATTTAAGCTTTATTCTACATATCGGTTTACACATGCGATTATGTGTGAACATGAGCTAATGCTCATTATTAAGAGAGTTTGTGTTTGACTCAAACTTAACTCGTTTATTTTTTATTGAATATCTGACTATGTACATATATTGGTACTAAGATATAACCCGGGAACTTCCCGGGTAGGAAAAATTACTTTATATTAATCGAATTATGTCGTTAAATAAAATAAAAAGACATGTTTCAAACGTTGTTTTATAAGTGTTTTGAATTAATTAAATACCCGACTATATTTGTATATTGTATAAAGTAATTATTCACTCACAATACATATACCAAAAAAGATATTGAAAACAAAAACTTGTAATTGCATAATACAAAGTGTTGGCTCCTACAACATCAAGCATTGTGACACCGAGTAGGCATTTAGGAGTTAGGATCATAATTGCCAACTTTCGTGAAACTTATGTAGAAAACTTCTGTAGCAATTGTGACTGTAGAATTCACCGGATTGGTAGCTAAGTTAATAATTGCGACGGAGCATCTTGCAAATCCTTCACATAAAGTTTTAAAAATTCTAGCATTAACAATGAAGAGATTGTCGCGTGTGATTCTAAGGCTTTCATTTTATAAACAAATAAATTCATTTAAGTTATAATTGATCACAATTTTAATTGTAACAACATTTATTTATTATGTGAATATATATAAAAGTTTTCTATTTACATAATAGTAAAGTGGAAATATATTAATGTCGGGTGTCGGCAATCTCTCTTCCACAAACGATTGTACCATTGGGGTGATACTTTATACTTGTTCGGTTTACGGTTTTATTTCTTAATTTAATATATTGCTACATATTGTAAAAGATGTGACTTAACAATATTTCCGTGTTATAAATTAGTAACATTTTCTTACATTGTGAGTTTTAAAAATAATGTTTGATTTTTTACTTTTTAACTCAAAAGTTTTTATATTTTGTATTTTAACACCTATTAATTTTTTTATTACTTTTAACCCAAATTTTCACTTTTAACCTAAATTTTTTTTTATATTTTGTTTTTATCAATTTACATAAACACAAAGATGAATCTGTATAGCTTTTGTGTTGGTGTCATATGTTATACTGTATGTGCTACATACACATCTAACATTAAATATAAGACAAAAAAAAATGGTATCTACCGTAAAAAATTGTATCCATCGTGTTCAAAGCATAGAATAAATTCATAATCTTTTATTCTACTCAAAACTGAAAAGAAAAAAAAGGTATAAACATGAAAAAAATAATCTGTCGACTTGCCATTGGCCACTCCAAAGTCGGCAACATGCAAAGAAAAAAAAATACATAACAACAATATATATAGAGTTGATGATATATGCCGTGTTTGTCATAAGACATGTTTGGATTCTTTTGGGGAGCATGCGGTTTATTGTAGAGAGCTTCTGGGTTTCAAGTACCGACATGATTTGGTTAGGGATGTCTTTTTGACATATTCAGATGTGCTGGGATTTCTGCTAAGAAAGATGCACCCGTGAATTTCTTAACTGATCCACTTGAAGGAAGATCTACGCTTAGACCAGCTGACATTTTGGTCTTCGGATGGATAGGAGGAAAACACGCATGTGTGGATCTAACAGGAGTCTCCCCCCTTGTGGGCTTAGGGGGTAATGTTTTCACAGTGGGTCAGACTGCTTTAAAAGCTGTTTCGGGCAAAGTGACCAAACACGAGAAACTATGTCTTGACAACCAACATGTATTTATCCCATTTGCCTTTGACACTTTTGGGTTCCTTGCGCCAGAGGCTGTGGACCTACTTAGCCGAGTTCAAAGGGTCATGCATAGTAATGTCATGACCCCAAGATATATGGATGTAGTTTTTAAGAGACTTAGTTTTGCTATTCAAAAAGGGGTAGCGGCGCAACTTGTTGCCCGTTTACCTTCTATCTCGATGTAATGAAAAACAAACAAAAAAGAACGTTGCATATAGAGTAAAGTACACGGATTGTTTACGTGGTTTACCAAATTTTCTAACGCATTTAGTCCTTATCTTTTTTCTAAAAGCACATGGATGATCTCTGTGGTTTGCATTGTGTAACAAATTTAGTCCCTAACTTGGATGTGCTAAAACCTTTAGATTTGTTGGCTGAAACGTTACAAAGTGCAAACCAAAGGACAATGTGTGTACTCTTAAAAAGTTAGTGTACTTTTGGAAAGCTAGAAACAAAATCCAAAGTATTTGTAAACTATAGGTATCAGCCATGTATTTTACGCTAAAACATAAGAAAAAAAAACGTGACATTTTACATGATAGGCTGTTATCCTCCAAATCAAACGGGCCATGAGATGTGGGCCTGAAATTGTCTCTAATGGGGCCCATATTACCCTGGGTCCATTAAAGGCCTAGCCTCATACTTTTCCTCTGTATTCGTTCTCTGCTTTTTGGCCCTTTCTTCTTCTCACCGATTTTTAGGGTTCCAATACTCGTCATCAAATTCCCCAATTACGTAACTTAAATTCCTTTAAATTCAACACTTACTCGAATTCTGATCGAACGTCTATCGCTGCAACAGGTTTGAGCCTCTTCATCTCGTTTAATTGTTTCCGTATTCGTTTTTCTTCTGTTTTATCGTTAATTTGATCTATTTTTCAGTTATTTACATTCAGAATCGTTAATAAGGATATGTATTCGTTAGATCTTGTATACGATGTGATCGTTTTGACATTTAGGAGTGATTGATCGGTGTATTGGACCATTGGTGAATCGATTGGACTAATTAGGTCAAAATACGGAGTTTTGTTTCTGTTATGAAATTTAGATGAATTTTGAGGAGGTTAATTTGATACATATTGTAGGATATGAAGTATGATTGCAAATATGATGTTTTGGCTGGTGTGAATAATAATACTGTAATTGTATAAAGTTGAGTTGTGTATAATGACACTATGATGGATAGGGAAGTATGAATATATGCCTGCAATGTGTGGATACGTGATTGTGTGAAAGTGTGAAACTCACAAGTCAATTAAAAACTTTGATATGATAAAGTGATTGTGGATAAGTGTGTAGGTGTGGTGGAAGCTTGACCTAATTTGTGCTTTTGTTGGATGTGTACTTGACTGGAAATTTTGATGTGGAATATGAGGGTGGTAAGTTTTTGATTGTGACATTGGAAAGGTTACACATATGATCTGAAGTCCAATAGGGGGATATACGGTAGGTTAAAGTTAGTGGAAACTTTTAGGTGTATGAGATTGATAGTCGTGGTTAATGTTGTTTATATACGCTCACTTTTAAGCAAGCTTTGAAGCTTATGCTAAATACTAAATACTAAACCATAAACTTGTTTTAAAGGGTCGTGGCTTTCGATGTAAGATGTAGTTGTAAGGTCATCGAATCATATTCATAACTCTAGTTCAGACTTCAGACATTGCCATGCTGTTTGTTGTCAGTTCTGTAATATTAGTGTACCAATGTGCCATATCTTTTGCACATCGGTCTTTATGCAGTTTATCATGAATTCTTGATGCTAATTTGAGTGGATCATGAAAGCCTTAACGTATGCAGTTTGTTACCCCTATTATATTACTTCCAAAGTCGTCGTATGGGTTTACCCTTTCGCGCTGCATGAAACTATGAAAGTAAAATCTACTGAACCGCATTCGACAAACTTCATATTGTCAATCTTTTAACATTATTAACAGCTGAAGCTATTTAACTTATAGCAAGTTTCCCACCATCTTCCATTAACAAAGTGTATCATGTTAAGTTTTCGTTCTGTTTTTTTCGATTGATAACATGTTACTGCAAGATTGAGTTATCTATTGTCTTTCAGGTTAAGCGATTCAGAGGACCCTTTAATGATTTGGAATTATAATTTAATCTGCATCTCTTCTTCAATATGAACAATTCTCGTGGTCAAGATCAAGTAAGCCTCAACCAAAACATCTTTGCTATTGATGCACTGGTTGTCTTTATCATTTTATTCGTGATCTAAAATGGGTCAAATCGTTATTAAAATGGTAACGGGTCAAACGGGTTGAGTTATACTGGAAAGTCTATTTTTGTTACATCTAACCTCCTAATTATATTATACCATTTTTATGTTTTAATAAAAAAATGACGTATTTTGACCTGTTACATAACCATGTTGTAGGAAACACCTGTTGTAGCTGGTTTTGAAGTCCCAAGATCACCTGACGCAAGTTACAACAATGTCTACACTGCAAGCGAAGACGATGGGCGGGACCCACCTGTAGTTCCACAACACCTGCAACACACTGTACTGAGCTACCCCACCAACAGGAGCCCATCTGCTCCTCTACCCGACCCTCAACACGTTGTACTGAACCATCTCTACATTGAAAACCGTGAGGCGCCACGGTCAGTAGTGGCACTCGGGTTCTCTCATCGGTTTCGGGCCAAATACGTGAATGTTGTTCTCTATAAACCGGTTCAAAGAAGGGGTAGCAGTAGCACTTGACCGACCGTTTTTGGTAAGGTTAAACTTGTCCATGTTTTTTTATGGTTGGAAAAGTTGAAGTGATTATTTGAAAATTTTGGGACGGTTTCCATTTGTGTGGACTTGAAATTGTTAACTGGTGTTGGTAAAATTTTGCACATCTATGTCTCATAATGTGTACTGTAAATTGAGGGACTTCCATGCTTAAGTATCTTTATATTCGTGTAGTATAAATATAAATTTTGTATGGTAAAAAATGAAGAAAGTTTCACCTAGTCTGTATCAGAAAATTTGAAAATAAAATAGTAATATGAATTGTGTTTTTGTTTGATACCATTAGAGTTGAAGTTAAATGAAAGGTATGATATATATATATTTTTTTCTGATACTGTATAATAGATTGCTTGAAATATGGGACTGCCATACCCATGAGGGATATTCGAAATGTCAATTTTACATGGCGTATCCGTTTTATATTTTCAACTTTAACTGTTGTTCAAATTAGATAGTTACAACATTTTATGCTGAATTGTTGGGTGAGAAAATAGAAGTATCTTACTAGACCTTTTTACTTGTTTTGATAAGGTACCAGCCCTTAGGAAAGTGTTTATTTTCAATATTTTCTCTGTCTTCATAAAGACATGTATTAGGGGAGCCGGGGCGCCCTGTTATGGAGCATCCACAAAGCGTTATTACGCGTGATACACCGCCGCCCGCCGACCTTCATCACGCGTGGACTTCACAACGCCTGGCCACTATCACGCGTGAAGATATTTGTGGTGATGCACATGTTTGGTTGTTTTTCAATGGTAGATGTTTGTGTGGGTAGTGGTGTACATTTCTACTAAAATCCATCGCTAGTGATGGAATAAAGCTCGATGACGTGGCGGAACGTAATTGGATTTTGTGAGTGATGGAATTTCATCACTAGTGTAGCGCCCCCACCCCCTTATAAACATGTACAATAGGTTATCAATGTTGCATTACATTGTTAAACATTGGTCCTTGATTTAATAAGATGAAAATATAATATAGACACCGTCAAACAAGTAAATTGCAAGAAGACATAGACACCAGTTACGTACAACTAGAAAATGTTAAAAGGACACTAAGGGGCTGTTTGTTTCAGCTCTTAATAGGTTCTAAATGATTTCTGTTTTAACATTTAATGATTGGCTCTGAAACATTATACTGAGTCTGAATGGTTAGGATCTCTTATTTGAATTGGTCAGACATTTGCGTCTGAATTGTTAAAGCATTATACTGGCTTTTAATGGTTCAGACCACTTATTGGTTCAACACTTACCTATTGGTTAAGCATTATACTGGTTCTTAATGGTTCAGACTATTTACTGGTTCAACACTTACTCATTCAAAAGTTGCCAAACACTCTTAAATGTGCTGAACGTTGATTGTATTAGTCATTAGACAATTCAAGGCAATATTTGGTAATTGTTCCCCAACTTATATGTTATATCCTGTTGTATAGGCATTAAGAGAATGTAAACTTCTGCAACTTAAAATTATTAAAAACGCAACAAGGAACAATATATTCACCATTTTTCATGGCGCGTCATGAAAACCTATGACTATGAAGTGGCATCTCACTCGGTACTTTTTAGTAAGTTAATAGTGCCATTCACATGCTTGACCATACGAACCAACCAAAAACGTTCATTAATCTTTTGATTTTAAAGAACATTTTATGCTTGAATCATGATTGACAAAATACAACCAATTTATGTTGTTCTCTATGTGGTTTAGATGAAGTAGTTTTTTTGATGCGTTCGGTATTAAAGTATTATGACACTACACGAATATCTGCCTATATGTATTGTAGTCCATCAGCAAAAGGTAATACAACATAAAACGGTGATACACATAAAACAGTGATACAAAAAATCTTCGATGAGAAATTGAACAGGAAAAAAAAAAAAAAGATAAAAGTGATATTATGATAATTGTGAGTGTTTAAATAATTAATCTCTAAGCCATGCGTAAGCAATGATTTGACATTGGAACCTTTACGTTTTAAAGAAGTAAAAGATGTTTTAAATGATGTGAAAGCAGACGACGGAAAGAATTAATTCCGAGTATGTTGCTTTAAACGCGGGGTATTTCAATAAGTTCATTGCCGATGCAGATTTGGTAGAGTATGATATGGGTGGGAGGGAATTTACATACCACTCAGATAACTAAAGGGGAGAAGTTGAGTAAGTTAGATAGATTCTTGGTATGCCGGTGGCGTCCGTTGTTGGTTTATCAAATGTGGTTTCGGATCATTGTCCTATTCTCTTATCTATTACCCCTATGGATTTTGGACCATGTCCGACTAGAATTTTTAATTCATGGTTAGAAATTCCCGGGTGCTTAGATTATGTGAGAAGTCTGTTCTCTTGGTTCCGATTTGAGGGGCCGGCCGACTTAGCTTTAGCTACTAAACTAAAGTGGGTGAAGTTTAGAGTGAAAGATTGGGTAAAAGAACACAAGTTGATGCGGGATGGGGAGTACGTGGCTAAGCTTGAAAGACTTGATTTTTTGGAATTGGAGGCGGAATCTAGGGGTTTATTGTCTAATGAACTTGAAGAGAGGGCGGAGTGTAGAAACTTTATCATGGAGGCGGATAAAATAAAGCTTATGGATATTAAGCAAAAATCTAGGATTCGGTGGGCGGTAGATGGGGATGAAAACTCTGACATTTTTTCATAATGTAGTGAATGCAAACAAGACATACAATCGCATAAATGGGGTACATATAGATGGGGTATGGGTGACTACTCCATCTTTAATAAAAGACCGAGTGTTTAATTATTTTCATGAAAAGTTTCAAGAACCAATGTCGGTTAGACCTTTCTTGGTTTGCCCGAACCTTTCATCTTTGTCGACAATAGAGGCGAACTCCCTTGTCGTTCCTTTTTCCGCATTGGAAATAAAAAATGCGGTTTGGGAATGTGAGGGAGATAGGGCACCAGGCCCGGATGGCATCAATTTTCATTTCATTAAAAAATGTTGGAATTCCGTGATTTCATGAAGCTTTTTGAGGAATTCTATTGGAAGGGGTCGTTTAGTAGCGGTTGTACGTCATCGTTTATTGCCTTGATTCCTAAACGGAGTGATCCCGGGGGGCTCGAGGACACCGATTAGTTTGATTGGGTGTATAAATAAGGTGGTGTCAAAAGTGTTGGTTAATAAACTTAAATCGGTTATTAATGGCTTAATTTCGGAGGAGCAAACGGGTTTTCTAGCTAATAGAAGTATTTTGGATGGGCCTTTGATCTTGAACGAGATAATTCCTTGGATGAAACGGGGTAGGAAGAAAGGCTTAATTTTTAAGGTGGATATTGAAAAGGCGTATGACTCGTTGAATTGTGGTTTTCTAAATTCCATTTTAGTGCAAATGAATTTCCCGATGAAATGGAGAACTTGGATTATGGCTATCGTGTCAACCGCAAGGGCTTCGGTTCTTGTTAACGGATCCCCTACTCAAGAGTTCCTATGTAATAGGGGCTTAAGGCAAGGCGACCCTTTATCACCCTTCTTATTTATTTTGGCAATGGAGGCATTGACGGGGGTGATGAAAAAAGCTTGTTCTATTGGATTGTTTCAAGGCATCGGGGTTCCGTTGCATGGCCCGGTCTTGTCTCATTTTTTGTATGCCGACGATTGGGGAGTGGTCAACACAAAATGCATGCAATGAACTTAAACCGCATTTTGAGATGTGTTTATTTGTCCTCCGGTTTAAAGGTAAACCTTGCCAAGAGCAGTATCTTCGGGGTCGGGGTGAACCAAGTGCAAGTTCAACAAATGGCGGCTTTATTGAGGTGCAAGGTTGGGTCTTTCCCTTTTAAGCATTTGGGATTACAAATTGGAGCGAACATGAATTTTGTTAAACATTGGGAGCCGGTAGTGAATACTTTCAAAAATAGGTTAGCAAATTGGAAGGCAAATACTCTCTCGTATGGGGGTCGGGTAGGTCGGTTCTAAGTTCACTACCAACTTATTATTTTTCTCTTTACAAAGCCCCAATTGCTTGGAAAGGTTGCGTAGAGAGTTCTTATGGGGGGGGCGTCCACGGAACAAGCTAGGATAAATTGGATAGCTTGGAAGAACGTTATGGCACCAAAGGATTGTGGGGGTTTGGGTTTTGGATCTCTTCGAATCGCTAATATTGCCATGTTGTCCAAGTGGTGGTTGCGGTTTAAAGTAGATCATAATTTTCTTTGGCGAAAAGTAATTTGGTGTCTTCACAATAATTCAAGAAGCTGGAATTTTATCCCGGTAAAAATGTCTGACTCCGGGCCTTGGAAGCAAGTGGTAAAAGTATCAAGTGACTTGGAAGCCTTAGGGATTGATCTTGTGGGTTTGTTCCGCGGCATACCGGGTCGGGAAAGGCAGATCTTATTTTGGAAGGAAAGTTGGCTCTTTGAAGACCCACTGTGCATAAAGTATCCAAATTTATACATTTTGGAAAGTCAAAAATTAATCCCATCGCAAGCCGGGTTTCGGTCCTAAACGGGACAGTACAGTTAACTTTTAGTTGGTTTAGGCAACCAACAAGCCAGGTGGAGATCACGGAACTGGGGACGCTCTATGCAGCAATCTCATCTTTCTCATTCGGCACGGATGCGGATCAGTGGGTGTGAAAACCGGACTCGTCGGTCAAAAGCATTCGGAAATGTACAACTTCCTTCTCTGATCTGCAAATTGTGTAATGGTGGTGAGGAAAGTGCAGACCATCTTTTTGTGACATGTGCTCTTGCACAACAGATTTGGGAATTTATTGCAAGTTGGTGCAGGATAAGTCCTTTATTTATGCTTGAGCTTAAAGACTTGGTAGATGTACCAAACAGGTGTCGCGGGACTAGAAAATGGGAGAGGGCGGTGTTATCAGTTTTACAAATAGCTCTTTGGGTCTTGTGGAAGACCCGAAACGACGTGATTTTCAATAACAAACGACCAAGCTTGGTGAGAATAAAAGAAGAAATTAAAACGTACGGCTTCTTATGGGTAAAAAGCAGGGCGAAATCTCAAACGTTAACATGGAAAGATTGGTGTAACTTTGAGTTATCTTGTTTAGGGGTTTCATATAATGTTGTTATTTGGTAAACTATGTATTACAGCCGGGTAACTGTTGTTTATTGACCGGTTTTGATTTTGAATAAAATTTTTGTTGGCCGTTAAAGAAAAAGTTTTGAATCGTGACTATAAGCCTAATAGGATTTTTTTTTCAATTATTTCCTTGCTCATTATTGGGTGTTTGTTAGATGTGACGTCGACTGAATTCATTATTTATTGAGTTTTCTTACTAAAAAAGATTTAAATATTCTATCATAATAAATTATTTATTTATAAGTGAAACAAGTGGAAATTCCTTTGTGCAATCCAACAGGAATAATATATGTATTACTATTAAAAGGTATTTACAATGGTATAAGATTGTCTCATCTAACAATAACTATTAAAAAGGTATTTACAATGGTATGAAATTGTCTCATCTAACAATAACAAAATAATAAAAAGTAAATGAATGATATGGCCAAAATATGCGTATTACATATCATAACATTGGCTTTCTATACGGTAGCGATGTACCTCACTGGGTATCATTTCGGTTTAGTTCATTATGCTCGGTATCAGTTCAATTCAGTCATTAAAACCACACGGTGTGGGCATGAAAAAGTGGCACGGTGGCCGTTTCCGCCGGAGCACCACCCCTTGTGGTGTGGCGTGGACATGGTGTGGTGTGGTGGTGAGGGCGGGGAGTTTTCCACCGGCATAGGGGCATTTGGATTGTAGGGTGGAGGCTCTCGAAAGGTGAGTGGATTTTAGGTGTGTTTTAGTTGGTTGATGTTTATTTTTTTTATAGAAACGTCACTAACCACGCTGCTCCCACTCCCTTTTTGCACCACGCTGCTTTCTGGCGCGTGCTGACGTGACAACCACATGTCGAATAATGTCACTCTTTCATGCCCCCCACTCCGTATAGTCTAAGCTAAGTAGCAATTCGGTTCAGTTCACTATGGTACTAGTGTTCGGTATAGTTTACAATACACAAAAATACTTTACAAATCCGTTATTAATAGAAATTTATACGAAGTGTTAATAAAATAAATACAGTAGTACCTACTGATATAAAAATACTACAATTGAAAATAAGTAAAAACATAAATCCAACACTATACTAATTACTATATTACTATAGTACACTACGAGTACCAATGTTCAATCAGTACATGTTGGTTTGGTAAAAAAAAATACTTTAACTTGAATACAAATTTGTTTTTTTAAAATAAAAGTTATAATATTGTTTATAACCGATCTTTATGATCCTCTTACGATTATATGCATGTGAAAACTTAAATAACCTAACCAGATTATATGCATGTGAAAACTTACATAACCTAACTAAAATGACACTTAAACCAATCTCTACTTTTCACAAAATGATTCTTGTTAAAAAAGTTGTGTAATATTTTACAACATATTTTGTCAACTTTTATTTTTATAAATTAAAATGGTTGATAATATTTTCCCTGGCTCATGATATAACACTTAATAATTATAATAGCTTAAATCCACCCGCATATAACCGAAACTAATTACATTATTTATAACCGAAACCAATCGATTACAAAAAATCTAAAAAACCCAAACATTAGTTATACATTCACTTTTTAGTTCTAACCAAACGGATCCAATATTCGGCACACAACCTAATGTTTCGACACCTAAATTTGCATAAGATAATTTACATCGTGCATTAGATAGTAGGGATGAGTATGATACCCGTTTGGTGTTAAAAATACCGGTACTAAAGAAAAAAACACAGAAAATTGGTACCATTTAGTACTGGTATTTATTGGTGTTTTACCTGTAAATGCTAATATTGAAAAACAAAAAAATAGATACTGATACTGAATATATCCCATACTAAAGATAACCAGTATGATCCGATACCAATTCAATACTAATATCCGATATCAAATCCTCATCGTACCAGAGAGTATGAGTGGCAAAATGGTGCATCAGATTTATTTACTTTTATATGAAATACTAATTTGGCTGCGTGCATAAGCACGTGGGTTCACGTGAAGACACTTTGTAGGTTTATCCATTGGGAGGCTTTTTTTTTGTTTGTTAAACAGGAGGCGATTTATGTATCAAATATTACTTTTCATTATTAAGGGTATGTTTGGTAAAAGTAGCTGGTAGCTGGTGGCTGAAGGTTAGAGGTTGGAAGCTGTTAGCTGTAGCTTTTTTGAATATTTAGGTGTTTGGCAGAGTAGCTGGAGCTTTTAATAAAATGTATAAAATGACCAAAATGGACATTAAATAGTTGGTACATTAAAAAGTTTATTATCTTTAGAGGTTAAAATGGTCATTTTTCCCTAAAAGCTTGTAGCTCCTTCTAAACGTTACTAGTAGGAGCGTTTAACCAAAAGCTTCAAGCTTCTAACTTAAAAGCTTCAAGCTCCTTCAACCAAACAACGTTTTTTATTAATTAGAGTTTTTTCTTAAAAGCTTAAAGCTAAAAGCTCCTAAAGCTCGTTGACAAACATACCCTAAGTACAATAAGATATTATAATATTATTTTTAATATCTCCCTTATCCATATAATATAATTGAATAACTGATCTGGACACTTACTCTTCGCCACTTCATGTACTTTCAGACCTAAAAATTCGGAAACTAGTTTGATATGTTGTTTTTTTAAACTATTATAATAATTATCGTTATATTATATTATATTTATATTTATATTTATATTTATAGTCCATGTATGCATGTCATGTGTTCTTATTCGAGTGGTGCACAAGCAATAATGCACAATGTACAACATGGAGTGGAAAGTTAAAAAAACGAGGTTTTGCGAAGATGAAAATGCGTTGATGGTGGTGGCTGGAAACATTACAGATGGTGGGGATAACATTCTCGTCGCCACTCTGTGCGGTTGCTATTTCACCAAAACAATCCTAGATCTCGCCCCAACTCAACACTAGATGAAACAATCTGACCTTAATCTTCATTTGATTTTGCCAGGTTAGCGGTGGAACCGGCCAGCACCAATGGTGATGGAAATTGAAGTTTTGCTGGTGGTTTAACAAGATTTTAAGCCCTAACGAGCACATATCGAAGAAAATGCAATAGTTTTCTATGTGAAAAACTTAAGTGATGCTAGATCTTATAAAGATTAAATTAATACTTACTACATCACTTATCTAGGGTATCCATTTTAAAGAGCAATGTTAATGTATTTTTATAATAGTCTTGAGTTTAAAAATGCATTCATTAGCCTTTGAGACCTCTCTCTCTCCTCTTAATCATGTGCTAACTTTATTTTTAACCTTTTTTTGGAATCTTAACTTTCTAGACCTATATTAAATACAACTAATAATGTGCCCTTAGAGGCTTAGAGGATATGTGTGTGGGGGAGATATTTTCATGTTAAGGCCAACCATGTGGATAAATAGGGCAACAAGTAAAGGTTGTTTTTAGTGGTGTTTGGACTATTTATTTATAACATAAATACATAATCAAAAAGCTATTTTGTGAATGAGGATAATTTGTTGCAAATTAAGTTAATAAAACATATACATGAAGTTCAATGTTACATATCTAGTGGCGATCGAGGAGTTTAACCGAACTTTTAAAAGGGGATGATCAGAATTTTTACTTATAAAATACACTATTTTTTTAAATGGGCGCCGCCCTCATTCTTACAGACTTGTTATATCCACTACTGGAACAGAAAATATGATCTCCAACACACTATGATAGGGTAAGTCAGTTTAAAGAGTATATAAATGGCAACTTAGATAGAGGAAAAGGGAATGAACATATATCATATATAGAAAACAAACAATGTATGTGGTTACATCACTAGTAAAAATAGGGTGAACGCATTGAAAGTATGCATGTGCTTGTGCTTGATCCTCAAATGCAAATGCAAAGGTGAGTCATCAATCAAATTTTGTCTACAAATGCCATTTGCTTTCCATTGCTAGTCTTGTGGCTTATCTTTTCATACATGAATATGGACAATAAAAAATAGACGGTGTCCTCTAATCCCATGTTACCAACTACGAACGTTCAAAAAGCTCGCAGTTTAGAGCTCGTTCGGATTTAGTTTGGAAAAAGCTCGCTTGATAAGATTAAGTCGGGTCAGGTCGGCTCGACTCAGTAAGAAAGGGAGCCTAGCTCGGCTCGGCCTGTAATGAGCCGGATTGGTTTGGTTTGGCTCCCTTGCTAGCTCGGCTTAGCTTACCTCGGATAATTTTACTTTTAATATATTTTATTTTATGTACATTATGATATACCACAAAAAATGATTATTATTTACATGTATTTAGGAGTGTAATCTGATATTTATAGCTTATTTGAATGTTGATTACCATGCTAATGAACTTATATTGCATTTTATTGAAATTTAGAACTTATATTGTGTTGTTGAACTTGATTTCGACTTTAAATATATTAGGTTAAGTTTATTTTAGATATGATCTTTTAAACCATTGAAAAATGTTTTAGAATTTTGAGAGCTTTGTATAATTTTTTTTTTCAAAATCGAGCCAAACCAAGCTGAGCCCAAGCTTAGATTTTGAAATCGGTTTCAAATTTGAGCCGAGTCAGCTCGGTTTATTATCGAGCCAAGCCCGAGCTTGCCCAGACTCGACTTGATTCGGCTTGTGAACAGCCCTATTACCAAGTGCAGATTAGAAATATTAATAAAAATTTAATTTATATTTAGTAAATTTTATAAGTATCTTTAATAATAATAATAATAATAATAATAATAATAATAATAATATATTCACCTTATTACGTGTCATACTCATTTGTGAGCTTTCACATTTCACTATTCAAGTCAAACTCGATTATAGACTTTTACAAACATTCAAAATAATGATTTTCGGTTACAAGTGCAATTGGCAATTCACCATGTGCTTCAAGTGTAGTGTGCTTTTGGTTAAATATTTAGTTTGTTTTAGCCAATGATCTCTTGATTGATAAGTGATGGAAGAATTTCATTTCTTATGGGAGATGCAAGTTTAACTCTTACTTGGTGCAGAATGATGTATTGATAGATAATGATAGAAGAAACCTGGGTTAGATCCTTGAGCCAAACAGGTTTTACCAGTAATTTCATCATGTCCTACGGACGGGTGGGTTACCGGGTTTTCTCCGGAATTGGTGGTGGACCCGAGTTACTCTCGGAGTACTCCGTTTGGTCCAGTGATGTTCCGAAAATGCTCAGATTGATTTTGTTGACCGTTAAAAAAAAGTTTGGTTCAAAAGTCACATGTGAAAGGTACAAGGTACAGGATCAAACATAAGTGATTTTTTACTTTTTATAATTTGTTTCAAACACAAGGTATAGTTGCAATTGTATAACATATTGATGTTAGTTGGTGTTGACATATATCATATGAAAACTATAAATTCATCAATATGCGAGTTAAGGGAAGTTGACTTAAACAAAAACTAGTTGGTTAATGGTTGTACGCTATATTTTTTAGAACGGCCAAATTCTTGTATTAGGCTACTGCATTCCACAAATTAGAGAACCTTGTTGCCCCATTCTGGTCAGACTAGGTTGTTTTAATTGGACACACGCTGGTTTCAAAGTTTGGCTTGGCTGTCCGTCGGGAAACCATACCGCCGACTGCCACTGGACAACCGTTGTTCCACCACAAGAGCTGAACACTCTCTGGCGTAACACACGATAAATGAAAATTCGGGTGAGCTCAGGATAAAACGTACACATCTGCAAAGAGGCTAAATTCTATATATCATTGCCTAATCCAACGCTAATTTTTTTTAGTTTAACTACTTAGCAAATGATATAAATAAATATTAGTAGGGCAGTTTTTTCGGAAGATAATGATTGACTCTAGTTGATTACACACAAGTTCTATGTAGAATTAGATGAAGTGAATAAGACTGACGCGTGTCCCACAAAATTTGCTAATCATTCAAGTGTTGGATGAATTATATTTTGTCTTCTAAGTTGACAAAATAATTTAATTTACATAATAATGCTTTATTAATATTATTATATAAATTAAGTGGTTAAAAAAGTAAGTTTGCACCCTTGGTGGAAGAAAATATTAAATTAAATCTTAATCAATCAATAAATAAACTAGGAGTACTTGTTTTAGTGCAATGTATTGGAAACTGATTGTATTTATGTTGATGCACCCTTGTTTTGCGTGAGTTCCAAATATAGTCCTTTAAATATGCTACAACTTACAATCATAGTCAACTAGGTTTCACTTTTGTGATTTTGGTTTCTACATAAAGGTTGTATATATCTCCAGAATTTAGGGAAGACACGCGAATCAAATCGACAATCAAACCTGAAACTTTAAAGATTATGGAAGGATATCTGGGTATAGGCCTGGGGATAAGATTAGTTTTAAAAACTTTTACAGCTATGAGACGGGTATGATATTTGATGATACCAAACGCAATACATATACATCATACATCTACAATACATACATACATACATACATACATACATACATACATATACATACATACATACATACATACATACATAAATACATACATACAACATACATACATCTACATACATACATACTCATTTACCAACATATATGTAATTATTTATTTTTATGTATCGTTGCTACTATAACATTGTACTAAATCAGTAGTTTTTAGTTTTTATATTTTTATTTTAATTGGGTAATACAATTTTATAAAAATTGAAATGCTAAGAAATATATTTCAGAATCCCAATTTGTAGTTTTTAATTGGGTAGTTTTTAGTTTTAGTTGGGTAGTTTTTAGTTTTTATATTTTTTTTCTAATTTTTAACAAACTAACGGGTATACCCGAAATACACCTGACGTGTATTGGGTGGGGTATGAGATGCATTTTATAAGTGGATACGAGATTTAGACTATTAATGTCACCCCTACTAGATTTATACATTCACACTCAAAGATACCATGATCATAAGATATTTGTGTCTAAACTAGAAAAACATAAGTTTCTCTTTTTAACTTTTACATTTGGCATAATATACAAAACATGCTAGTCATAAAATATCACTTGAAATCTTATAAATATAAACAAGTTAATCCATGACCCCTGTGAGATTAACACCGACTAACTTGTTTACCTAAATGTGTTAAATGAAGGTTTTTGTTTGGTGAATAACTACAATTAAATTCATAATTATAAGGATCGATGGTTTTTCGGTGCAGTAATTTGATTTAGTAATAGTAATAAAAAAATAACAAATAGAAAAGAATACAATTCAATTTAGAACCTACACAAACCTATAAATTCATTTCATGATTTTTTTAATGTTTTGAAAATTCACTCTCCTATTATCTTCTTATTAGGTTTAACCAAATTCTCATGAGATTTGTAAGATTGAAACAATGTGTGAAAATTTATTTTGACAAAGTTATTGTGTTTTTTAGAAGATTCAATCAAAGTCTCGAACTTTAATAAAAGTTATTAAATTCTTGTGATGTTGTTTTGAAATGTGAGACTGTTTTTAGAAAACGAGAGCTCCTTTTTTAATTATACTTAAGATTTTTTTATATGGTTCTTTAAATTATAGTTAATAATTTTTTTATATGGTTCTATTTTGACTTTTAGATGACAAAAAACAAGCTAGCCGTAAAAGAACCAATTACTTAACAAGATAGTTCTCTTCAACTTATATTTACCCTAAATAAATGAACATTTTTTCTCTTTAGATCATCACATGTTTTCGGTTGCTAAAACTACATTTAAAATAAACATCATTCTTAGCTAACTATTAAAAAGTTGAAACTATTAAAAACACAATATACATATGGTTTTAAAAATACGACCCTAAACACCTCCTAAAGTAGTTATGTCAGTGTTGCGTCATCTTATACCAAGTCGACAAGTCATAAATGGGTCAGGATCTTAACGATAGGGGCGTTCATGAACCGCTTTGAATTAGTTGACAAGAATTTTGGCCTGACCACAAACTACGATTTCGAGAAACAACATAACAAACTATATGGGACGGGTGGGTCGACCTGGTTTTGATGGTTTGTATCTTAAACTGGCTTGAAAGCCAAACCAGATCGTGCAAGCCAATAAACTTAAGTGTTTGGATCTTAAACGAGCCATACCATCTGACTTGCTTCAATTTGAACGATTCAATCGACTTTAAACACTCCTAAATGCATGGTTGTAAAAGTCTCGCCTATCCTCCGAGTACTCCCCGGTAGTCGCTACAAGGTAGGCAGGCCCGAGTATTATTCGCCTAGACCGATTCCTCCCCGAGTAATCTCCGTCTAGGCCGAATACTTTTCGGATACTCTAATATTCACTAGAAAGCGTCTAGCGACTTTTGCGAATATTATGACTTTTGAGTATAGAAGGAACATTTGGTAATTTTAGCATTCCACCAAGCAAAAGCACAAGAAAGTAACACATTAGTGTGTCTTCATAGATCCACTTTTAATTGGCTGGTACTTCATTTATACCTTTCTCCTGGAATTGAAATTGAAAAATAGTCAAAAACAAAACTAGAAAAACAACCTGGTAACTTCTCTTTCTTTTCTTGAAAAATTCCTCAATGTCTTTTTTTTTCATTTAATGAGATACCCACCATCACATATAACCTCTCTTTACTACCATGGGCATTCTTCTAGTTCCCTGATCTAAAAACCCACTCTAGGGTTTCATTTCATTTTCACAAATTCCCTCACTTTTACCCAACTTTTCTGTTCTTTAAATCACACATCTTTTTCACAATTTGTCCATATTGCTGCTTGTGGATCTCCTGTTTCAGGTAATTTCTTTAATCATCTCTTTTCTTGCTTCTGTTGTTACTGATCAATTTAGGTCAAAAGACTGTCTTTTTCATCTGGGTTTTTTATATTTGTAGTTGAAATGATGATTTAGTTGAAAAAGATGAAGTTGACATGATGAGTTTAGTTTAAAAAGAGTGTCTTTTTCATCTGGGGTTTTCAAATTTGTTGTTAAAATGATGAATTTACTTTAAAAAGAGTGTCTTTTTGATCTCGGTTTTATATATTGTAGTTAAATGATGAATTTAGGTAAAAAAGAATGTCTTTTTCATCGGGTTTTTTTTTTAAAATTTGTAGTTAAAAATGGTTTCAAGATTCATTACCCTCTTTACTTGCTTCTGTAAGTGATCAATTTAGGGCAAAAAGATTTGTCTTTTTCATCTGGGTTTTTCAAATTTGTAGTTAAAATGAAGATTTTTTGTCAAAAAGATCGTCTTTTTAATCTGTTTTTTTTTAATTTGTAGTTAAATTGATGAATTATGTCAAAAGATTGTCTATTTCATCTGAGTATTTTTAAATTTGTAGTTAAAATTATGAATTTTAGGTAAAAAAGATTGTCTTTTTAATCTGGGTTTTTAAAATTTGTAGTTGAAATGATGAATTTAACTCAAAAAGATTGTCTTTTTTAATCTGGGTTTTTAAAATTTGTAGTTAAAATGATGAATTTAACTCAAAAGGATTGTCTTTTTAATCTGGGTTTCTTAAATTTGTAGTTAAAATGGTATCAAGATCATACTCAAACTTGTTAGATCTCGCCTCCGGCGAGTTTCCCTCATCCTCATTCACCCGTATGACCCGACAAATCCCCCGTATTATGACTGTTGCCGGCATAATCTCCGACATAGACGACGACCGGTCGGAGAGTGTATGCTCCGACATATCATCATCCTCAGTCCAACACGACCGTTTGATCATCGTAGCCAACCAACTCCCAATCAAAGCTCACCGGAAAACCGATGGTTCTAGAGGTTACACATTCAGTTGGGATGAAAACTCACTACTTTTGCAGTTAAAAGACGGTTTAGGCGATGAAGATATCGATGTTATATACGTTGGTTGTTTGAAAGAAGACATTCATCCAAATGAACAAGATGAAGTTTCTCAAACCCTTTTAGAAACTTTCAAATGTGTGCCTACGTTCTTACCACCCGAGTTGTTTACGCGGTTCTATCACGGGTTTTGTAAGCAACATCTATGGCCTCTGTTTCATTACATGTTACCGTTGTCACCAGATCTCGGTGGTCGGTTTAATCGGTCGTTATGGCAAGCTTACGTGTCGGTTAACAAGATTTTCGCTGATAGAATCATGGAAGTGATTAACCCGGAAGACGATTTCGTTTGGATCCATGATTACCATCTCATGGTGTTGCCAACGTTTTTGCGAAAACGGTTTAATCGGGTTAAGCTCGGGTTTTTCTTGCATAGCCCGTTCCCATCATCCGAGATTTACAAAACTTTGCCTGTTAGAGATGAGCTGCTTAGAGCGTTGTTAAATTCGGATCTGATCGGGTTCCATACTTTCGACTACGCGCGACATTTTCTTTCATGTTGCAGTCGGTTGTTGGGATTTCGTATGAATCGAAGCGAGGGTATATAAGTTTGGAATATTACGGACGAACGGTTACTATCAAAATCCTCCCGGTTGGTATTCATATGAACCAGCTTCAATCTGTGTTGAACCTTCCGGAAACCGAATCGAAGGTTTCCGAGCTCGTTAACCAGTTTCAAAATCAGGGGAAAACGATGTTGTTAGGTGTCGATGATCTCGACATATTTAAAGGTATTAGCTTGAAGCTTCTAGCAATGGAACAATTATTGATTCAACATCCCGAGTGGCAAGGAAAAGTCGTGTTAGTACAAATCGCGAATCCTGCTAGAGGGACCGGAAAAGACGTTAAAGAAGTCAAAACCGAGAGTTACTCGACAGTCAAACGAATTAACGAGACATTCGGTAGGCCCGGGTACGACCCCGTTATTTTGATCGACGAGCCGCTTAAGTTTTATGAGCGTGTGGCGTATTACGTGGCGGCGGAATGTTGTTTAGTGACGGCGGTGAGAGATGGGATGAATCTTATACCGTACGAATATGTTATCAGCCGTCAAGGAAACGAACGGCTGGATAAGGTCCTAGGTTTACAACCTTCTACACTGAAAAAAAGCATATTGGTTGTTTCCGAGTTCATTGGTTGTTCACCGTCTTTAAGTGGTGCGATTCGGGTCAACCCGTGGAACATCGATGCGGTTGCCGACGCAATGGATTGCGCATTGGAGTTAAGCGAGGCCGAGAAGCAAATGAGACACGAAAAGCATTATAAATACGTTAGTAGCCATGACGTCGGGTATTGGGCTCATAGTTTTTTTCAAGATTTAGAACGAACGTGTAAAGATCATGTGAGAAGACGGTGTTGGGGTATTGGATTCGGGTTGAGTTTTAGAGTGGTTGCGTTAGATTTGAACTTCCGGAAGCTTTCGATGGAACACATAGTTTCGGCTTATAAACGAACTACGACACGAGCTATACTTTTGGACTATGATGGTACTTTAATGCCACAATCTTCTATCGATAAAAGCCCGAGTTCTAAAACAATAGAAATGCTCAACGCTTTGTGTCGAGATAAAAACAATATGGTTTTTGTCGTGAGTGCTAAGAGCCGAGAAACGCTTGCCGAATGGTTTGACGATGGTGATAAGCTCGGGCTTGCAGCTGAGCATGGGTGTTTCCTTAGGTACTTGTACTTTCTGTTTTATCATTTGTACTATAGATGGCAAAATGGGCGGTTGGGTTGGGTAACAGGTCTAAATAGATTTGGGTCAAAACGCCTGATTTGTGTACCGGTTGAACCGGGATTTATTGACCCAAAACATTTTTGATTTTTTTTTTTGGAAAAAAATAATTTGATATAACTAGTTAGTATGTTAAAATAGTATAGGGACTAAAATTTTAAATCATGCAAAAAAGATCTTTTAACAAAAAAGGACCTTTTCATTAAACTCAAAAACTACTGTTAAGGATTAGATTCTGAAAAAGGGACTTTTATGTTAAAAACAAAATGCAGACTTAAGCCTTAAGTTTTATAAAACTAAAGGATTTAATAATGTAATAATAAAGTCTAGAGACTTAATCCAGCAAAAAGTTCTTAGGTTTTTTTTTTTAACAAATAGTACTGATAAAATGATTTAGAAGGTTTAATGCATTAAAAATGAGAGAATCACGAGCATAACAATATTTTAGGTATAAGCAAGGCTGGCAAATCGTGTCTTATCGGGTTTAACAGGTCTCTGACGACGCGTATAACACAAGTATTAAACATGAATACAACTCGTTTAACTACTTTCTATCTCATGTTTATAACATAGTTTTGTGGTTTATGTACCAAGAAGAAGAAATGATGGATCCTAACCTCATAATTATATTTATTTTTTAAAAATCAAAAATCATGTTGTGTACTTTTTCAGTAAACAGGTCTAATCGTGTCTTATACAAATATCTATTGCCAGCCATACGTAAGTTTTTATATCAGCCAAGTTTCTACTTTCTAGTTCGAAGGTCAGGAAACACACGAAATAATTTCGCATATCCGCTTTATGTTCACGTATCATCCATAAATGCATTGAAATGTACTATTAACTTGTTACTTATTTTTCTTTTCATTTACATGCGGAAATTTTGTCGCGTATCCACTTTATTTTCATGTATCTACTTTATTTTCTTAAAATGTCGGTCAAGTTTGTACATTGTAAGACATTTCCGATGATACACAGACATTTCCGATGGATCTACTTTTGACCCCTTCGATTCATTTTCTTCTAAACTATCATCTAAAACTTTAAATGTTAACCGGTTAAAGATAACCCGAAGCAATTTGGAATGAATGGATTAAACTTGCAAGCTACTGATTACGTTTTGTGTGGTAAAATTCAGGCTGAAGCGCGACGAGGAATGGGAAACTTGTGTACAAATTGAAGAATGTGGGTGGAAACAGAACGCTCGACCCGTTATGACCCTTTATACCGAGACCACAGACGGGTCAACCATTGAAGATAAAGAAACCGCCATGGTCTGGTCATATGAAGACGCTGACCCTGATTTCGGAACTTGTCAAGCCAAAGAGCTTCTAGATCATCTCGAAAGCGTGCTTGCAAACGAACCCGTTACAGTGAAAAGAGGGCAGAGTTGTGTCGAAGTCAAACCGCAGGTATGAGTTGAATACTTTAGTCACATGAAGAATACTTAGTGCGAGTAAATTAGGCCTGTAAACGAACCGAACGTTCATGAACTGTTCGTGAACTTGTTCGGCGGGAAGTTCGTTTACGTTCGTTTATTTAATAAATGAACGAACATGAACACAACTTTTTGTTCATTTAATTAAACAAACAAACATGAACATGCGTTTTGTTTGTTCATTTATGTTCGTGAACGTCCGTTCATGTTCGTTCTTTTATTTACCTTTGTTTATGTCCATTCTTTTATGTTTGTTCATTTACGTTCGTTTCAATTTAAATGCATAAGTAGTTATATTTACGTAAAATTAAAACATGAATAAATTTTCTAGCTACTTACATAAATATAACTAATTGGTAATTGGCTTTCTAGTAATAAAGTGGGGTTTCCAATGGAATTTATCGTAATTAATCTCTAATTTATACAAGAAATTACTTTATGTTCGTGTATGTTTAGTTAATTGTGTTCATTTGTGTTGTTCATTGTTTGCTAAATTATGTCGTTTAAGTATGTTTGTTTATGTTCATTTACGTTCGTGAACTATTCATTTAGATTTTAAACGAACAAACATAAGCGAACACGAACATGCCCATTTTCTTAATAAACAAACATGACACAAAAAATGTGTCTGATTTAATATTCGTGTTCGGTTAAAATTAAATGAACGAACACGAACATGCCTCTGCTTGTGTTCGTTTGGTTCATTTACAAGCCTAGAGCAAATAAACACCATATGTTAAATTTTCGTGCAGAGTGTAAGCAAGGGGTTGGTGGCGAAACGCCTGTTGACCACGATGCACTACAGAGGAATGATACCGGATTTCGTGTTGTGTATAGGCGATGATCGTTCAGATGAAGATATGTTTGAGGTGATAACTAGTTCTGTAGCTTCAGGGGAATTGATTTCTCCAAAAGCCGAAGTTTTTGCGTGTACGGTTGGGAATAAACCGAGTAAGGCTAAGTATTATCTTGATGACACGGTTGAGATTGGTCGGTTGATGCAAGGATTAGCGTCAGTTTCCGAACAATTGGTCAATGTTTCTGCTTTCGAGTGATGGCGGGTTTACAGTTTACACCTTTAGGAAGTATGTATATATTTTATGTTATGTTGTTTGGCTTGTATTGTGAATCGGACGATGGTAATTTGCGCTCAACGTTGTCGATAAGAGTTGAAATCATGTTAGCATTATGACATTGAAAGTATTTTAGTTGTTAGTTTGTTATTTAACTTGGGCTTTACTTTTAGTAGGTTATATGAGTAGTGAAGTGTATATACGCGTATAAATTCTTCGTTTATATGTGTTGTTGGGGGATTTAGACCCGAACACTTTTTGGCTTGGCATGATGGTTTGTCGATTGCCACATACAAGTCGATGCTGACGTTGACGTGATGACTACCCTCTTGAGTCAACACGCCGACGTTTTGTGACAGGCTGCCATATAAGAACAATGGTTGATGTCTAAGCATGTTTATAATGGTCGAAAACCATTTTGTCTCGAAAGAAAAAAGAGGTTTACGCCGTTAAGATCATCCATTGTATATCTTCCAATAAACCCAATGCAAGATCAACATACAAGACAAGTATATTAGGATTGATGTTCACTTTGTTCACGAAAAAAACGTGATAGGTCAACTTAGGAATCAAGAATACAGATATACAAGCCTATAGAACAGCGTCTGTTCAAGAAGGTCGTGTGATAGGTCAACTTAAAAAGAGGTTTATGCCTCGAAGAATGGTACCGAAATCATGTTTCAAGCTCCAATATACTAAGTGGTCCTTGGCCTAGATCACAACAATAACAATGCAAAATATCTTGCGGGTATCACTCCTTGGAATTTCACAAGTTAGTTACAATATCATTATCTTCAAGAAGTTATGTATTTTATATATCAAGGACCTTGGATTTTCACAAGTTAGTTACAATATCATTATCTTCAAGAAGTTATGTATTTTATATATCAAGGACCCCTCTTAGAACGCTGGGTGTGGACGGTAGTTTTGGCGCGGCTGGCCAAGCACCTCCGCTATGGCCACACCGAGCCAGCGTGGATAGCGGTGTTGCCCCGCTGGCGTGGTGATTGAGCTTGGCGTGGGGCGGCTTGGCCAGATGAGGTGGACCGCTGGGATTGGCCAGGTGTAGCTGACTGTTGGGGCTAGCCGTTGGGTGTGACGGTTTCTTTGTAAAAACTCAAAATTTTTAAAAAAATTTACTCTTTTTTACCTCTAAATACCACCCCAAACCATTATTTTTTTCAGAACTCTCAATCATAAACACACTTCCTAAAAACCAACCAAAAAATGGTGAATTGGACCGAAGAGGAGGAACTTGCGCTCGTGACTTCGATCGTCGACGCGCAACGTGCACTTGGTCGGGGTCAAACCACGTACTGGGCACAAGCTTTTGGTCGATACCAACAACATGTTGGTAATAATCGTCACAGCTTGAACGCTTGCCAACATAAGTGTCGTGAACTAAAACCGAAGCTTGAAAGGTTTAAAATATGCTACAATCGTGTCCCTGCGAGCGAGCTTAGTCACGACGATCGGGTTGAGATTGCCAAAATCGACTACAAGCACGACGGGGGCACGAAATTTAAGTGGGTTCCCAATTATAATATTTATCGTACTTTGTAATATTTTTAGGGTTTATTATTTAGTATTTTATTATTTTTTAGGATTAATAGGACCTTTTTTATTAAGTTTTTAGATTTATTATTAAGTTGTTTTTTCTTAATTTGTTAAGAGATATGTAGCTTTTTTTTATTTTATAAATTTTAGTGTGTGTTTTTATTTATAAAAAATGTTAGTATATTATATATATATATATATATATATATATATATAATAGGGTAGGGATCCTAAGAGAAGTCCACCCTATTTGAGAAACTTAAGAAACATTCTGGACCACACATTTTTCTAAGCTTTTCGTAATATACACATACGTATAGTTAAAATTGACTATATGTATATAGTCAATTTTAACTATACGTATGTGTATATTACGAAAAGCTTAGAAAAATGTGTGGTCCAGAATGCTTCTCAAGTTTCTCAATTAGCCTAGTGCTTCTCACATGATCCTAACCCTATATATATATATTCAATATACACATGGCATGGCCACACCACCTCAAGCCACGTCAGCTCACATCCACCAAAATGCCACGCCAGCCATCCCCCGGTTGGACCCTACCTCCGCTACATGTCAACCCATGCCCCCAACCTAAGCCCCACCACACTCCATACTCTTAGGTATGATCTATGATCTTTAGATCTTTCTTTAATATAAAACTCTAAGCCACCTTAATTGATTTTGCCAATAGAGATACCTAGGCCAATAAACAGCAAAGCGGAGTTGAAACTCGTCTCTCAATTTGCTAGAGCTCAAGCTCAATTGGTTTCGAGCTCTACATCTAAAAGGAGAGCTCATCTTGTTAACTTTTCAAGTTCGGTTTGTTTATAAATTTTCAAGCTTGAGTTCGGCTTGTTTTTGTTTATCAAATATTTAATTGTTTCATTTATATATAACTTTTTTTATACATATTTATAATCCTAATTTCTATAGAAAAACTATATATAATATATTTATTATGTAATTTCCATACTATTAATAAGCATTATGGTGTTTCATGAAATAAGCAGTATTATGGTGTTTTATGGACTTTATTATGAGCAAGGAGAGTTTTTCAAAAAAAAATTGCTTTTTCATTTTCAACTCAAAGACTTTTATCCTTTACATTTTCACCATTTGATTTTTTTTACCTTTAACCCAAAGTTTTTCATATTTTACAATTTAAACCAAACACTTTTTATTTTCATTTTGATCCCCAATACTTTTCATCTTTCGCAAATTTTTCATTTTACATTTCATACTAAATTTTGCGAGTTAACACGCGACCAATTGGTTTGTGAAGAGGTGGGAAGGTTTTCCTTTCGGGGTTCCTGCCCGGGTGACGCCGGTTCGAATCACGGGGTATGCAAATTTATGCAAAGCCTTCGGGCGAAGGGTCGAAACAGCCCGCATGCGCGTGGATTCGAACTCGGGGGGCTAGGTCGCTGGCCGCGGTCTTAGCCAGGTGAGCTGTTTGCCGTCCAAAAAAAAAAGATGCCGCAACGTGCGTGTGATGTTCAACGTTTTTTTGTCTACTTTTTTCCATTTGACCACCCGTCGCAACGCGTCTATTTTTCCCTGCTCGACAGGTTTTCGCAACACGCAAGTCCTTTTTTTCTATGTTTTACGTTTCAATTTAATTTCTTAGCATTAACATGTCACAACAGACGTGCATAGTTCAACTATTTTACGTCAGCTTTTCGTTTAATGTTATCTATACCTATTTATTTATTTTGTTTATTACCTTCCAAACACGATCGTGTATCACCTCCAGCTTTCAATGCCACCAAAGGGGCTTAATTTCTACATCTCCAAGCTCCAATCCTGCATCTCCATCAATCAACTCCATCAACTTCACGCTCAGATCCTCAAGACCCACGTCTCCCACAACCTTTTCCTATTAACCCGTGTAGCTCACACTTACCTCAAATTCGGTTACCCAAATGTCGGACAAACATTCATCACCACCATCATCAAGAACCCACCTTTATTCCTCTACAACGAGACTATCAAATGTTATGCCAAAAGGGGTTGTTACAGAGAATCAATTGACCTTTATTATGACATGATTGGTAAGGGCTACAAACCGAATGCCTTCACGTTTACCTTTGTTTTGCCTGCTTGTGCTGGATTGAAGTCGGTTACCGATGGCCGGAGAGTTCATGATGATGTTTTGTTGTTTGGGTGTGAGTGTAATGAGTTTGTTGCGACTGCATTGATTGATTTGTATGGGAAATGTGGGGAATTGGGTGTCGCACGTCAAGTGTTTGATGAAATGCCGGTGAAGAAAACCGCGAGTTTTAACGCGTTAATGGCGGGGATGGTGTTGGGTGAGAAGTTTGATGGTGTTTTGTTGCTTTTTAATGAGATGAATAAGATGGGAATTGTTGCGGATACTATGACAATGGTTAGTGTGTTACAAGCATGCGCGTATTTGGGTGCATTGCAACAGGGGCGATGGGCGCATGAGCGCGTTATCCGGACCCAAATGGGGGTTAATGTTTACTTAGGTGCAGCTTTGATTAATATGTATGCTAGATGTGGTAGCATAGACGAGGCCCGCCAAGTGTTTGATAAAATGCCGCAAAGAGATATCGTTACATGGACAGCCATTATATGGGGGTATGGTATGCACGGTCTTGCGCACCTTTCGGAATCTCTTTTCGTTCAAATGATAAGCAATGGGTTAAAACCGGACGCTGTGACGTTCGTTGGAGTTTTAGCGGGTTTTAGTCACAACGGCATGGTTGAAGAAGGGTGGTATTATTTCAATAAAATGTCGAACGAGTTTGGCGTAAAACCATCCTTAGAACATTATAGTTGCATGGTTGACATGCTCGGTAGGGCCGGCCGGTTAAACGAAGCCGAAGAGCTTATAAGAAATATGTGCATACAACCCGATTCCAAGATATGGGGCGGGCTGTTAAACGCGTGCAAGATTCATAAGAACTACAAAATGGCGGAAAGAGTTGTACCCGAGATTCTAAAACTGGATCCGACTAACGTGGATGGCACGTACTCATGTCGAACATCTACGCAAGTTCCGGAAAATGGGACCAAGTAGCGAAAATGAGACGAAATATGAAAGATAAAAAGTTGGAAAAATCACCGGGTTGGAGCTCGATTGAAGTTGCAGGCCAAATCCACATGTTTCTCGCTTTTGATCAATCGCATCGAATGTCAAATGAGATTTACGAATATCTGAACAGTATAAAACAAAAGATGAGAGCCGAAGGGTACGTACCGGAGTTAGACGTTGTGTTTGAAAAGGTCGATGATCGAGAAACCAAAGAGGAAATGTTGTTTTATCATAGCGAAAGATTGGCGATAGCGTTTGGGATATTAAGTACCGCGAATGGTGATGTGTTGAGGGTGATGAAGAACTTACGGGTGTGTGTCGATTGCCATAATGTTATTAAGTTTATATCGCGAATCGCGTGTAGAGAAATCATTGTTAGAGATGTTAAAAGGTTTCATCGTTTTAAGGATGGTGTTTGTAGCTGTGGAGATTTTTGGTAACAATTCATCAAATTGGTCACCAACAGTTGGCTAAATACTTGATGTTTGTATATTCAGAAAATATGTGTTATAATTCATCAACTAATAGTTTTTGTTTATCTTATGTTATGCTATTCGTATCTCATCTTATATGAAGATTAGAATGACATATCTGTAAATATAATGTAAGGTACAAAGAGAACAAAAACAGCAGGATGGCTTTGGGAAGTAGTCACTGCTTGGTGAGGACTTTTTATGATACCGCGGCACCCGGGGCGGTGTTCCCGTCGGTACCTACTTCCGTCTCGCACCATACCGTCCACCCTTAGATAATTTTTCGTTCGTGATAAGTTATAAGATTTTTGGCGATTGGAAACATCATGCGAATTTCAATCGTAGGTCCCCTCGTCCTAGCGCCTACCCCCAAGCCATCTTGGCAAGCTCCTACCCATTGCCAAGATATCATCTTGATTGTAGGAGCTTGCCAAGATGGCTTGTAGGACTGTGAGAACAATAGATGGAATGTTTTCAACAAACAAGACGTTTTTCAATATCAACACTAGATACATGACCTGAAAACGGAACGTCAAACTTTGCATGCTGCGTCATGTAAATATGAGATTTGATTGGATCAAGACATCGATAGCCCTTGTATTTTGGACTATATCCTATGAAAATGCAAGGTGCACTCCAAGGAACTTTTTTATATATATTTCTTTTTCTAGTGAAAGTTTACATAAAAAGAAAAAAACGGATGAGTGAAAACTAATTTATTGAGGGGGCAAAACGAAATCTTTTGAGAACTCAGTTTCAACAATACACTAAAACAAATATTCATTGAAAACCATTGCAAACTTAATCCACTAAAAACATTTGCATACTTATCCATCCATAAAATGAAAAAGGAGCCGACAAAAAAAAAAAAAAAAAACAAAAGGGCCCAATTTTTTGATTGTATAATTGTTCAAGTCATACATATATAAAACTAAAGTCGGCAAAAATATGGTGTTAGTACACCTTAATTTGGATATTCGCTAAAAATACCTCTTTTTTAGTTTTAAGAGTAAATTACGTTCTTTAAGATATTATCATTTAACTAACGAGATTACAAATATATTTTTTATGTTACTGTTTTTTATCCGACAGTATCCTTATACCTTAACCCGGTTAAATTTTTGTGTTAACTCTAGACATGTGCCTTGCACGTAAGGGTAACATAGTCTTCTCCTTTTAACTAAAAAGTGAATTGCATATAATTTCCTTTATGTTTTGGTCAAATTTTAGGTGTTGTCCTTTAATTATTGAAATCACAATGGAGATAGAATGGTTGGTTAGATCCCGTTCCCGACGATACTCTACCGGCGATTGACCTCTGGTGGCCTACCTCATCCACAGCTGCACCACCCTTATCCCTTTTTTCATGTTCGTTCTTGGCATTAATGGCCGTGACTATGAATTCGTAGGGCAACGAACCATGGTTTCGACAACCTTTATCAGCGGCGAAGGGGTGGTTGCGGTTGTGGATGAGGTGGGTTGTCGGAGATCAATCGCCGCTGATAGAGTGTCACCGAGAAGAGGATCCATCTAACCATCTATCTCTGCTGTAGTTTCGATAGTTAAGAGACAACGCCTGAAATTTGGTTGAAACTTAAAGGACATGAAATGTAATTCATTTTTTTGTTAAAAGGAGAAAAACCTATATTACCCTCACATGCAAGGCATGTGTTTAGAGTTAACAAAAGAATCTTACCGAGTTAAGGCATAAGAATACCGCCTGATGAGAAACGATAATATAAAGGACATCCATCGTAATTTTGTTAGTTAAAGGACATCGTTTGAAATTTTGGTTGAAAGTTAAAGGATGTAAATATAATTTACTCTAATATGAATAGAAACACATATACAATTTGATCCTAAATATTTTATCAGAACTTAAATATCTTATCTGAATTCAATTCAATTTTGATCAAAAGCTAAAAACCCATTATGGCATAATAGTAATAAGATACAAAGCCAATGTAGGGCTAGCCCACTTGGTTGAGGTGCATGCTTCTTAGAGTGGAGGTCACAGGTTCAAACCTGGACAATGGAGAATAGTTTAGGATTTTTGGTGTAAACGATCAACATTTGTCAGTCAAAAAAAGTAGTATACAAAATTGAGAAGGTAAATGAATAACCTTAGCTCGAAAATCCATAACTAACCTTAAACAATCTCCCGTTTCGTTGGGTATCAAGATCGAATTCAACTCGAACAAAGACAAGGAAACGAACAAAGTATAACGATGATGAAGAACCTGGAACAACGATTCTAAGCACAAAGGCAATCTGTTATATCGTACATAATCAATACAACAATCCATCTACACTAGGTTAATGCCCGCGTTAAACGCGGCTTCAACCAAAAACATAATATTTTGATTCAAATTTATTCCTTTGTAAACAAACATACATTGGAAAAGAAAAGAAGAAAATTATTCAAATCCCGTAAAAAACTTCCTTGTAGACGACATTATTTGTTTTATTTCTTACATTCCCATCTTTATCTAGTATAAGCAACTTGACATCGGCTCTGCTTTTGACTCTTGATAATGCAACATAAAGTTGACCATGTGAAAAAACTGGATATTTCAGATATAATCCAACCCTTGATAGAGATTGTCCTTGACTTTTGTTTATAGTCATTGCGAAACACACATTTAAGGGGAATTGTCGTCGATGAAACTTGATAGGAATTCTTTTATCAGAAGGTGTCAAACTGATTCGTGGAATAAACGTTTTTGTCCCAATGTTTCCTCCAGATATAATCTCAGCTTCTATAACACGTTTTTATAGTTTAGTAATACGTAATCTCGTACCGTTGCATAAACCATTTTGTTGATCAATATTACGAAGCAACATTACAGGTACACCACTTTGAGGACTAATCGATGATTAGGCAAACCAGATATTTTAAGACCATTAAGAACATCAGGAGAATATAGTTTAGCATGTGATGGATTCTTTGCTTGATCAGTTTGACAAATACTATCAGAACTCAAATATTCGACTTCTTCACCAGGAAATAAAACAAGTAATCTTTCATTTATTTTTTGAACAACTTCATTTGTTGGTGCTAGTATAGCTCTTTCAGCAAAATAATCATTATCTTTATATAGTTGAAGAAGTGAAGGGTATACAAAGTTGATCAAATCTGACATAGGATCCACAGAACACTTGATTAAGAGATCTTCAGGAATGTCTATAACAACATCACAATCATCACTGTCACCAATCTTTCCCTCGCCCAACTCAAGCAACCAATTTGCAAAAGCTTTAATCTCTTCTATATCAGATGCATTAGCCCCTACAATTAACCTCATATTTTTCGTTAATTTAAGGACCTTACAAGTACTCCAAATATACGACGAAGTTATTGAAGCATTAACGATTTCTCGTCTACTATCATTTGTACAACCAGAAGTATTTGTCTAAAATCACCACTCAACACCATAACTTTACCACCAAATGAATCATCGGTGCTTCATCCCAAATTATCAACTTCGTTTTTCTCAATAAATTGGCAACTTCATCATCTGGTTTAATAAAACACATAGACTGTTCAGTTAAATTTAAAGGTATATGAAACCTTGAATGTGCAGTCCGTCCACCAGATAACAAAAGAGAAGCAATTCCACTTGATGCAATGTTTAATACAATATCTCCTTTACATCTGATGGATGCAGACAATGTCTTCCACAAAAAAGTCTTACCAGTCCCTCCATAACCATAAACGAAGAATACACCACCCGCATTACCATCAACGGCTTGAATTATCTCATCAAAGACAATACGCTGCTCATCGGTTAGACTGCTTAAATGATTATCAAATTCAACAGCAGTAGCACTTACATCGTAAGCAAGCTCATCAGCAATTAAACGATTGTCTGCTGAATATATTGATTCACTATCGGGTTGAGGCATAGACGTAAACCGAATTAGACTTGAGTTATTACGTAATAAGTAACGCTCAATTTCAAGCAACGTTAGGTTCTTTATTTGTTCCTCTTGAAGAGACAAACCTATTAAAAATATATAAATAAATTATTTAACGTTGTAAACCTAAAAAAATAAAATTAATAAACAATATTATAACACATAACTGTCAAAACATTAAATAACATTTTGCAACCTTCAATCCCTAAAAGCTTTTGACGATTGTATAAAATGCCATCAGCATGGTACTCCCATGTGTTTTCCCAAACATGTTCAGGCCTAGATAATGTATTAGACGCCAACATTGTAGCAAATAGATTCCGAAGATAGTATCCTGAACCTGTGTAGTACGCCTCTTTGATAGCTTCTATATACTCCTTGTCGTCATCTAAAAAGCCTCTAGCGTAGCATGCATCTCTAAATGGTGGGAAGACTTGTCCATTCACAGTACGGATATCTTCAAAAGACTTAGGACCTACTACCTTATTAAGAAGGATTCTTAAAAAATAAGCCTCACCCATAGTAGGATTAACACAATGAATACGACCAATAGTTTTTGCCTATTATGCGTTTATCCCATATCCTGTCCTTCTGTTTCCAAACAAATTTAGTTGGGAATTCAACATAAGTAAGGGTACGCGCGTTCTGTTTTTTTCTATCCACCCCAAAAACATCGTTGATGAAACAGATGGTTTTTGAAGAACATTATCAAGTTCATCATCATCAACATTTTGCTGATCTGGTAGATGAAAAGGAAGCCTAATTACAGCTGGATATCGATAATGAACATCATATGCAAAGATACGCCATGAAGCTTCACACACCGAGAGATATCTGCAATCATAATAAGTTTTGATTTCATCTTTTCCATCTTCGCGTTGACCTTCATCGGCATTATCTACAACAGCAACTTCTGCCCTATCAGGTCCTTGTCAATGTATTTAAACAAATGCTTAATTGAAGCAGCCTGGTTACACCATTCGACATTAATGTGTGCATGATAACGTCTCAATAGGGTTTTGCTATATGGAACTACACTTCTGTTATCAAGCTGAATACCAGATTTCTCAACAAAAAATCCAGAATTGCTCGTCTATACACTGAATAACCTTTCGAATCTATAGTAGTCTGATCACAAAATTTCTTAGGAAATTTCTTCGAAGACTTACCTTCAACCATACACGGACAATTTGGTTTTGCAACACCACAAGGTCCATGAATCATATAGTCACTGACAAGAGTATACAGATCTGGATCTAAATTTTTGTCAGGTATCTCGGCAGAAATAAACTTGTCAACATGCTCAACTGAAGGAAGCTTACTGTCGTCATTTAAGAACAAACAGATATGGGCGCGGTATACCTCTTTTTTGAAACTCTATTGTATAAACAACTGCAATTGGATAATTAATATAAAATTTGTTATATTTGTAATTATGGTTATCAACTTAGCAGACCACACAAAATATAATAAAGTAATTCAATTATATAGATGATTACCTGCCGAAGCGTTGCTGAGTAAAGATTTCTCTTGCAAGTCTTTCATGATTGCGTCAAGCTTAATTTTGAACAGTCGGCATAAAATGTACGGTCTATCCTCCGGATTAATGTTCTTGTCCTTAAGAAATCTTTTAATCTCAGGCCATTTAGGATTACACGTGATTGTAATGAAAAAATCAGGATATCCAAATCACTTACAAATGGCCATCGCATCATAATAAATTTCCCTCATATAACATGATCCACGAGTAAACGAAGACGGTAGTAATACACGTGTTCCAACTTTTGACATATCTGGATTACCATTTTCTTGAAGCTTATTAAGGTTCTTATATGTCTCAGATCTAAGATTTTGTTGTTGTAAACTATGAATAGTAAACGTTCACTTCCAATCATTGTATAGACGTCAACCAGAATTGTTGCAAAAGTCTTCGAGCATTTAGAATCAAATAGAAATGGTTCACTCTATCTTGAACATGATAAGCAAAATATTCTCTCACTGAACATTTAGACTCTTTCTTCTTTGTTGATGCCCTTCCTTCTCTATGAAGAATATCAATTCGATAACAATCTTCACCAAAAGGGAAAAGCAGTGGATACTGAAGAGCGAGATACGATGGATGAAGCTCGCTAATACGCTTTAGACCATCTTTCTTTGTTTCAACAACTACATCACGATTGTCAAGAGCATCTTCAATATCTCCAACTATAGTGCAATAACTTCAGACGATGTGGGTAGGTTGTATGTGACATTAGACTATTTCCTAAGTGTATTAAGATCAACATGAGGATTATCAACAAATCGATCTCGTACACGCCTATAGGTTTTCACCAGATGATTATTTGCATCTAAAATACACTTTAGTTATTCTATGAGTTCAGTGTCAAGCGAATCAGAAGTTGCAGAAGCTGGTTTCTTTGAGTTACTGTCATATAATTGTAATACAATATTAAAAGTATAACAAATGTTTATATAATATAAAACCAATAATAATCCAATAAACAAATATCAATATGGTTTTGAGGGATACCTGAATACGCTTTTACGATTACAAACTTCATTATCTGTGTCGTAAATTGTAAAGTTGAGCAAATTTTGGTTGACCACCTTCTTTAGGTAAAAGACTTCCCAATGTATGGTAATTCTCCCCACTAATTCTGTATACGTATGGCGCATTTCCTCTGTTAATTTTTGAATCAACTTTACCACCCATTGAAGTGAAGGAAAACATAGAATTAAAACGACGAATATTCTGTAAGAAATGCTTGCTCCTATCGTCTAAGCTCTTGAAAAGATTTTGATATTCTTCACACGTATCTTTAAATTTTGGAAGATGTACTTTTCCATAACCGCAACAAAGCATGTAAGTTGTTCTTCCTGAGTAAACCCTTCCTTTTCCTGCTTCAGGTTTCCATAGCTTTCGTTACATATGTCACATACAACTACTTGATCACCATGATCCAAATAATCTATTATAAAAAAATTAAATATCAAATTCCGTGGATAGTTAACAAATAATATAATGAAGTTCTTCACATGGGATTTAAAGTAGTGAGTGTGTAAAGTATTTACTGTTAGAAACTCCTTTATATGGATCTTCAATTATTTCCTGAGTAATAATAGGGTCTTCTGAAATAAATCAACCATTGGTACAGGATAAACGCAACGACCATTAGTAGATAACCTGTCTTTACCTCTTGGTATCCTCTTCAAAGTTGATATTTCAGTTAATACCGAAGGAACATTTTCTGAATGTGGAGTTAATGAACTTCTGTTTATCTGGAAGGTATAAGATGGAGTTCCAACAATATTAACATTGTCTTTGACACCTATATGTTGATAGCAACAGAAAAAATAAGTCATAATCATAATAGCAAACTTTAAAATTGTAAATAAATAACTAAGACCTGATGTAGATGCTTCATACGGACTTGTTAAAGGTGTGGTTGGCCAAATACGTAGATTGATGGTATTGATATAAGAACATGAATGAACTGGTGTTACAATACGGAAATCACTTGTATTAATCCTGAAACATTGGATGACCGAATAACATTTTCTGAAGTGGAAGATTTATAATTAACATTACGTCTTTTCTTAGCCAAATAGAGTTTCCTAAATCTTCTTCGTTCAGCAGCTTGTTGACGCTCAACATGATTATGAGCAACTGAAAAAAAGATGCCTATCTTAATATTATCAAATTATAAATCAACAATTTTATTCATGTCTAAAAAATTGGACAATTTACCATTTGTAATGTTAGACAAAGGACTTCTTCCATAATCTACTACAAGCAATTTAAGTCAAAGTTAGGGTATGTAACATTTTATGTATTATATAGTTTGTAATTAAAAAAAAAAAAACAAAGTCAGAATCATAATTCACAAATATAAAATATGAAAAAAAATAATAATAAAAACCAACCTGATGTATATGCTTCAGAGGGACTTGTTAAAGGTGTGTTTGGCCAAATACGCATCGATGGTATTGATATAAGAAGATGAACGGATTGGTGTTAACATAAGGCAATCATTTCTATTGGATGCTCGTTGGATGACGGAATAACGTTTTCTGAATTGGAAGATTTATTATTAACATTACGCCTTTTTTTTATCCAAATATAGTTTCCTAAATTTTCTTCGTTCACAATTTTTCAGAATGTTGATTCCCAAAATGGTTAGGAGCAACTAAAAAAAATTAATATTAAAAAAAAGAAATTATAAATAAAAAATTATATTCATGTCTAAAAAACTTGGAGAATTTACCGTTTGTAATGTTAGATAAAGGACTTCTTCCAAAATCAATGCAACAATATAAATCAAAGTAACGGTATGTACGATATTTATGTATTATATAATTGGTAATTACTTTCTAAACAGAATTAACAGTAAAATACGTACTATTCAATGGTTGAACAAAAGTAGGAGGTGGAGATGAAGGTAAAGTTTGAGCCTTTGACCGTTTAGGCATATCCTAATATTGAAGGCATATAGAACATGTGCATGCATTAAAATAGGTATTACAATAAGTAAATGTATAAATATAATACATAAATAAAACACTTACGTATATGAGAATTGTCCAAAAACTCAAACTTCAAAAACACATGAATGTCGTGTGAAATGGTGTTTTGATTAACACTTGTGAAACCTTTAGTCTAAAACATTGTCTTTATAGTATGAAATAGAAGAGATGTTCTTATAGTATTGGAGTGTATGTAAAAAAAGGAAAGAATAATAAGATTGTATAAAATTTTCGGTTATGAAAGTAAAAAAGGATATAATTAACAATCAAATACTTTTGGTGGGAAATTTAAAATTTTTGGCGAACATTTTTGTTTAAAAAACTGAGTTTTCATAACTTAGATTAATTGAAATTATGAAAATCTATAGGAAAGATTAACATTAAATATAAATTTGGATTATAAAACTAAAAAAGGAAAAAAATGTAATAACGCTTTTTCTGTGGTGGTAATTTTGTTAAAAATGGATGGGTTTTTTTAAAATGATATTTGATAATTTAATTTAATTGTAAAAATAAAAATATATTTATTATAATTAGTTAGGTATGACCGAAATTTTTAGTTGTTAAATTAGGTAATTCCAATCTTTAATTGAAATTTGTAGATATAAAAAAATTAAAGTTGATTTTAAAATGAAACTTTGTTTTGTTAAATATGTAACCAAAACAAAAATCTTTGTGATCGTCGTAGCGTTAAGTAGGTTTTAATTTGTTTATAAGAGGGGCAACGCACATTCATTTTGTTTAATAAGCCAAATTTTTACAAATTAATTGATAATAAAAAATAAAGTTATAAAAACTATATTTTGAAACAGACTTACAAATATTGCAGGAATCAACTTATACATGCGAAAGAATTAAAACAAAGATAAACTAACAAAAGCATATAAATTAAAGGACTAAAACTCATAGGTAATATTTCAACACAAACCTTCTTTATTCATAAGTAAAGTTTCAAAACAAACCACCATAAGCCGAACATTCAAAACCATTCAAACATTCAAAACAAACCAAAACATGAAAATTCGGAAAACGGAAATTGTTTGTGGAACACATAATTCGACGAGGAACGATTTTTCAATCTTAGGAACCAACAGGATGGTTTCCTCGTCATCAGTGGAGACGTTTGCGACATCGGTCTTTTTAATGTTAGTTGATGACAGAGATGTGGAATCGTCAACTTCATATGCTTCAGAAAGGTTACGCTTCAATTCAATGGACGAAGTCTTTCGAACAATCTTTATAGGTTCATTCGGGTGTTAAGCTATCCCCAATAGAATCCACATGCTCCTGATAACATGCAAAATAACATAAGAGACTATAAATTGTTTTGGAAGACAGTTACACTTATAACATATATTTAAACTTAATACCTTCAGACAAAAACATTCTGAGTTGATAAATCACTAAGTGAAACACACACACCGGCTCATCCGCACCCTGCAATTCGTAAAATAAAAATGCTAAACACTAAAAATATATAATTTTTAAGATATTTAATTAAAACGTTCATATACATTAACCTGATCTGTTGGAATTCGTTTCTCTAAAGATTCAATTATTGCTTGATCATTCACCGGCTTATGAATAGCATAACCAGTATGATTGTCAATATTGAATTGACCAACTTGAATCTTGAAAGCATACTTTTTATCATTCAGAGATTTAAACTGAAAGGAAGTGGTTTTTTCTTCAGAAGATTCCTAAAATATGTAAAGTAATATAGTTTACAACAACTTGATAATCAAAACTCGACATTACATTTATGTATGTTACATCACAAATTAAAAATACATTGACGTATAATGGCTTACCTGTCCCTGTTTTGATTTCTCAAGCAACTGAATTGCGGTCATTCCCAACATTTTCTTTGCTTCACGTCAAACAAAGTTAGAGACGCAATAGTAGCAGAATCTTGTACTTGATCGGAATCCTAAAACTACATTGACAAACAGTATTCGACAAAATAAATACACTTTAGGTTTGTATAATATAATAATATAATCATAAGGATTACAAAATACCAACAATGGCGAATAACTTACACTGGGGTCGCACTCACAACCTCTTTAGGACAGTCAGGATTTGAGCAAATCAAAACTTGTTTAAACTTAGCTTCCTCGGCACCGTCTTCAGCTTCCTCAATGACCAAAGTTGTTTCAACCTTTCGGTTACACTCTTCACATCCAAGATAATACCTGTCCTCTTTCTCATCAACACCCATGATCGTACCAACAATTATTACCTCGCAAGGCTGAAATTTAATGTAGCACTATAATGTTCATCCGTATAAATTACTAAAACAATTGTATTTTTGTATAGTAAAATATATTTTAAATCAGACACATAATTGAGATAACAGTGTGATATCACGGAAAATTGGTAAACGGATGTTTGCTTAGAAAATCATCAGCAACACTTATGCTTCCAGATGAACCAATTGCTTTTTGAGCATTAGAGGATGTTGTAGATATCTTCGCAACAAATCTGTTTACAATAATATAAAAATGCAAATGTTAATAAGATCAAAAATGGTTAATATTAATTTAAAAAAAGTTATATACTTTGTCTTGAAGGAACGAATCTCCTCGATGTCAGCATTGATAAACAGCCTTGTTATATTGAAAGCATTAGATCGCATTGTCTTCCCTGTATAATAAAGTGAAAATATATTAAAGCTACCGAATTATATAAAGCATCTGTAGTAGTTATTTAAAATAAAGAAAGATTAAGATCGGTGAAAACCTTTAAACTTGTTGAAACTTCCAAACTGCACAAGGAGGACGACATGGACTTCTTCTTTATGGCTCATAATGTAACCGAACATCTCATCACAGTACTGGTCCCATAAGGTGCAGTTTAACTTGACACCGCTACATAAAATGAAAATAAATATATTAGAGCATTTCATATAAGAATAAATATCTAAAACTAAAGTTTAAATGATATTAGAATAGGCATTTAAAAAACACACTCATAATCTAGCAATTGCAAGTTCATGATCTTTCCCCATTTTCGTTTTGGTATCTTCTGGGGCAGACCGCTCCTTGACATATCCAATGAAATCTGCCGAAAAATATATAAAAACAAAAAGTTGTTAAAACGAAGTATAGTGAGGACAATTACAAATATTTTAACAATAGAGTAATCAATTTATAGCTTTCGGTCATATGGGTTTGGTTGTTATATACGATGAAGTACAAACCAATTTGACAGTTCACATCAACTTCCCCGGCTTTAATGGATTGAAACGATGATAACTGGATACCGTATTCACTTCCATCAAAGTTCTCACACTTTTTAACAATTGTATCAAAGTTTAAGCTAATAGCATGTTCCTTATCAAAGTGTTTGAAAGATGACTTAATGACAGACAGCTGAGCTTTATAAATGTAATAAGACTCATTTTCATCACGAAGCAAAATTTCATGTTTCTTCATAAATTTGTTCCAAACAGTAGCCTGCATCTTCGTGCCTAATCAAAAGACAACATTAACTACATTAATGCAAATAGAACAAAAAAATAGAAAACAAAATATGAAAAACAAAAAAAGTCATTGACAATCTAACCTGCTCATCCATCACTGCCATTTCAATAGCCATGGTTTCACCTTCTCTCTTTGGATTTGTACGCATCCAAAGTCTTAAAATCTTGACCTTGAAGGTAAAAAGCTTTGATCTCCAATCAATATCGTTTAAGTAACATTCTTTTCATCCATTTCGACCAGAAAACACTCGAATATAACTGATTGATGCTGATGAAAATGTTTTGATGCTGATGCGAAAACTTAAGTATCATCTAAATATATATAGGTAAATTCTAAAATTTATTTTTGTAAAGTAAAAAAATAATTTAATTACAAAATAATCATTACCGTAATTATGTATTGTTAATTTTAGAATTGATTTGAGATTTCTATAATTTTTGAATCCAATGATTTTTTTTTCAAACGTAATCATAAATAAAATTACGTTTCGGTTGATTTTTAATACCTAATATTTAAAAACTTTCTAAAATTTCATATATTTCTGTATTTACTATGATTTTTCTTGGTATCATTCAACATTTGTTAATATAATTACCTTATTTACGTTTTGTAATTATTTTTAGCAATTGTTTGACTCTAACTAATTGAATATTAAATTTGGTATAAATTCAAAAATTTTCAAAATCATTTGATCCGATCGAATATATGAGTCAAACTATTGATTTGAAATATAAATTAATATTATTTTTTAAAATCATTGGATCGTTTTAAATCTAATCTAATTATATCACTAAATGAATTTGATGAGATATGTGTTTATTTTTATAAATAATGCTGGATCGATTTATTTAATAATATATATAAATATTTATTTCCATATTTAAATTAATTACCAATACATTGGTGTATTAAAATTCTACAATTGGAACTACGAAAATAACTATATAAGTTGTTTCAATGACTTTTATGCTTTACTTCTATCCTAATGTGATGATGAAAAAAAATTAGTCTTAAACATATGAAACTTTAGTCTTTAGATGTAATATTCTACTAATTTCTATAACAGGTATAGTCTTTTGAATTGTATTTATACTGATTTTAAAAACTTCATATGATTTATTATAATGTTAATCTCAAAAGGTGTAATTATTACATTAACCTATGTTCTCTTTATCATAGATTTGTTATGACGTAACAAACAATAATGTTCTATGCGAATATATGAAATAGCAAAGGTATATATACATAAACGTAACACAGAATCTATATAGATATAAATCAATTTTTTTATAGTTAATATACCCAAAAAAGTTATCCAACATCAATTACACCTTGCCGTTGGATTCCTAAAAGTACCTTGTTTAACCATGTAATAAGGCCACCAAAAAAACTATCCTGACCAAAGCTAACATCACACACTGTTTATCATAAGGACCACAGCAAAAAAACCACCAAATGTTTTCTAAGCAATCAAAAGTTCTGCACAAAAACCTACCAACTTAGACCACCATACCTTCAACAGCTCAAACGAACAACATATTCACATACAAAAGCTGAAAGACGTCACCAAACGCCATTCGTTTGTCTCTGACAAATTGTTTCATACCAGTGACATTGTAGCGCGGAACCTTGAGAGAACTCAATACCAATCTCGACATCCCAAACACTGCCAAAAGTGTCCTTAATCTTCAAAGGCACCTTCCTATCCAAACCATTATCCTTAGCCCACTGTTTTGGAAGTCGCTACAAATAACAATTCAGCTCGAGTGAGAATGACATATTTTTATTGAATATAAACATATATAACATCATGATAATAAAATATTTATGCTGATACATATGTAATGGTTGTCAACACGAAAGTTTACTGGAACACCTTCAGCCTCATTATGTTGAACATTAACATCACCAAACTGATTAGCATATTCATCATCAGAAATTTCAACCAAATCATAAGTTGGTTCGTCTTTAACAACACAAAGTTCAGGAGGGTAAGATAAAAGCGGAGGATCACAACAAAAAAACACTCATTTCGAAGGTCTGAATATCAACCATTTCAAATACCACCAAATGATTGTCCGTAATTGACATCTCCTTCTTAATCCTATTCCAACCAGTTGTGATATACAGCTCCGAGTCAATCTCTTCCATCCGAACAAACCATTTACCTTTTGTACATGATCGGACAACGACAGGATATGAAGGGACGATATTCATCATTTTGTGATGCACAAAGAATCTGTTGACAACCTAGTTGTAGAAAAAAGTGTGATTTTTGAACTAATGGAACCATAGGGACTGAAATCGCAAATTTTAAACTAATGGACTGAAATAGTGATTTTTGACAAACCACGGGACGAAAACAGTAATTAACTCTCGTTAGTTGTGAATTATGAATATATTAAAATTAAAACAGTTCATTATAGACAATTGTTATCTTATTTGCAAAAATTTGGTTTCAATACCATGCAATTATCTCTGTCCTTAGAACATCCGGCTTTGTAGTAAAAGTAATTAGTAGGTGCAAGGGGAATATCCTGATAAAAGTAAAAGATGCGAAAGCAATGCAAAGATTCTTCGTACTGAAATACCAACCATGACATGGATGGTATTTTCAATGACGTGATCATGTCAACCCATCCATTGAAGAAAAAGTGATCGCATCCAATCGGGTAAACTCTTACATTGAACATCCTACCATCAAGAGTTCTTATAACAACATTCTTATCCGGATATTTGTAATTTTTGATCCATTCTTTATAGCCAGCAGGCAGCATCTGTAAATGCAAACAACAGACATCATAAGAAGGACAATTAAAAAAATAAATGAACGTAAAATTATGGCTTAAATGGATAATATATTGAATACTCACCATAGATTTTTTGTTGTTGTCCCAGACATACCATGGAAATCCGTAAACCATCTTAACTTTCAACTTATTCAATGTACATGAAAAGATTTAGACACTAATCAGAAACAATAATGTGTAAATTGATTACATAAACACATGATAACATAATATATCACTTCAACATATCATTAATGCTACTATGTTTGTAAGTAGATAAACACATGATAACAAATCAGACGTTTACATAAAAACATAAAATATACTATGTTTGTAAGTAGATAAATACTCAATAAATGGCTGAATACAATCATATTTATAGATATTGTACATAAAAAATAGCTGATGATAATGAAGACAAAACAATAGATGAAGAAAGTAATAAAGACATTAGTAAAATGAAACATATATTGATATAATCCGAATGAAAGAATCAACATAATATAAAGAAACAACACAGAATCGTCTATTAAAACACTAAGAAACAAAGCTTAAGTCAATCGATCATCAAACGCCCTGTAGTAAACCCTAACGAACATACTCTAAATCAAAACGACATCAAATCAACGATTAAGAAGGTTGAGTAACATCTGACATTCATTGATTTCACCAAAATAAGAAAATCAACTTCATATAAAGAAACAACATAAAATCGTCTATCAATAATCTAAGAAACAAAAGAAGTTAATCGATCTTAAAATCGTGTCAGATAACTCTATAGATCGACATAGAACACAGTCAATATATAAGAAATCTAAATACATCGGACGAATATAAAATAAACAAACAATAACCAAATCAACTAAATCAGAGTTTACCGTCAAGGATAGTGTTTGGCGATTTGAAGATGAGTTGTTCCTTGTCGCAGAGAGTTGAAAGAGAGAAAGAGGCAGATGATTTTAGGCCTAGGGTTTTCTAAAGATGAGAGAGGTACACGATTGTTGTTTAGGAAAGTTGAAAACATACCGGGTAATCCATCAAGTATACGGGTCATGGATCTTATGTACACGTGTCACCATAAGGTGTTTCATTTAGGAGATTTTTCCTATTTGTGGTGAAGCCATTGGTGACATGTGTCCCCAATGGTTTCATTTATTACATATATATAGATATTGATTGAATCAGATTTTGGCACCAAATTTGGTGTTTAACTCTCAATGAGGGTTACCATCTAATTGTTGTTAATCCAACCGGAATCACATCTATGACCGCTAACTTTATTTTAATTATCATAGTATACTGATTGTTCAACTCGTTTGAAATCAAACCTTCTTCGCTTGATGTACTTCTTGTATCCAATCGAGTTTGCTCCCGCATAAAGAGCCATCTCTTGTTCACTAGTTTGTTCGAATCTCCCATAGATGTCATCGAGAGTCCATACCTTTTGTAGATGATTTGGCTTCATTTGATGCTTTTTGCATCCATTCCATCTTTGTTGTTATTCACCAATTTGTAATACCAATCAAGGACGTTTAAATATTGTGCGTAGGTTATGCAAAAACACATTCCATCCTACCAAAGAAACTCCATATCACGTGCAATGACACTCCAAATATTATGACATGTTAACGACTTATATCCTCCTTTTCTCACAGTTATATACAATGTAAACATATTTTTTTCCTACTTCTGTTCTAGGAGGGATCGGTCTTGCCTCCGTTGTTGTACATTTGCTTGGTGTTCAAAGTTGGTGAATATGCAATTGTTTCTGGTATTGTAGTTTGGTTACCTTATGTAAGGTTTAATCTACTATGCGATTGTGAAATGTGTATATATGCGATGATGTTTTACATACGGGTTTAGAAATCTGAGAAGGCTTAAGAAGCAACCGGTTAAACCCAAATTTCTGAGCTTCCTAAGTCAAATTTGCTACTTGGTGATGCGCGTTTATGTTACAGTCAAATAGAGTATGACCCCTTTTTATATTTTATGTTGTGGTTTGTTAATTATATACAGGGTTACGACCTCATAGGCGATGACGAATCAGTTGTTATTATGGTCATTGTGACTAATGCGACTTCAAAAAAAGTGAACGACTACACTCATGTCTACGAGCCTCTTTGTTGCTAGTTGATAATTAGTTTGCATTCTCTCTTAATTATTATTTAATTGAACTAATTTCTAATTGATATTAAAAGTTTTAGGTTTAGAATATTTGATTCGAGTGAAGATTTAGACGTTTTTGAACGACTAAGAAGGATTTTGGAGGATGTTGTCATCTCTAACCGCTGCATAAACGAAAAACTAAACGAGCTAATTGAAAGAGTTACCAGCATTCGTGAAAAGCTGGCTGAATTATAACTTGCAATTGACACAAATAGTGTTGAAAAATAGAATAGGTTTAGATATATTACTACTTTAATACGTTAGATTGTAAAATTTGTAATCTATTTATAAACAATCAATGTTATAATCTATTATTGATGGTTTGTCTTAATTTACTTTGTAACGCAATTACTATATATAACATTATTTAACACCCCCGTCGTAACACGGGATCTTCGTTGTAGTTGATTATAAGTAATAATAGCCACAATCAGGATAGAGTTGTAAATATATTATCAATATCATAAGCTGAGGTAGGTAAGACATACCCATTACTAAAGCTGATTTTAAGCACTTGGTGATTTTAGGCACTTGGTCCGGGTTCAATCACCAAAATAATACTATATAAATAAATTTCACATCAATATTATAACCTGAAGTAGGTAACACGAACATTACAAGGGCATACAAGTTATTCACTATACAATAATAAGATAATCACAATATATAAACACAAGTAGGTAACACAAACAATAGAATCCATCATTATGATTTGAAACAACAATGATTTGATTGTTGAGGAAACTGTAAGAAGTACAAAAGGAGGATTTGCTTTGGGTGCATGCATAATTAATCCTTCACTATTCTAGGCAAATTGAATCGTCTTAGGGGCTATTTATTTACTTCTTAATGGTTCAGACATCTTACTGGTTCAGACTGTTTGTTTTGTGAGCAAATGGTTAAATGGTTCAGACATTTGCCTCTGAATGGTTAAGTATTATACTGAGTTTGAATGATTAAGACCTCTAATCTGAATTAGTCAGACATTTGCCTTTGAACGGTTAAGCATTATACTAGCTCTTAATGGTTCAGACCTCTTATTGGTTCAGCACTTAATGGTTCAGACCTCTTACTAGTTCACCACTCAACCATTCGAAAGTTTGCAAAGAGCCCCTTAATCAATTATATATATATTATTGGCCATGGATGATGAATAGTTCCTTTTTTGTATTTTTGTGATCTTTTTCTATATGATATATACATTTAGATTTACATATTCAATCAATAATCAATGAACTTGGTTAGTAGAATGGTTAAAGTTGTTGGCTACTACATAATAGACTCAAGTTCAATCTTTAAACCTTCACATTTTAATGCTTATTTTTTAATTTCAAATAATAATTTCTTTTTCAAATCATGTTTTAACCCTCACTTTTGAATGCTTATTTTTTATATATTAACTTTTTTAGTTCTAATTAATAATTCCTTTTTTATTTTTTTAAATCATGTTTCCCTTTTCAATTAATATAATATTTATAATCATTTATGGTCATAAACCTTTAATTTAATATTAATAATAATTTACGTTCGTTAACCTTTTTTAAAAATCTAAGCACGTAGTTTCATGTTTAATATTTTTCCTCGACATTCTGGCATAAATTTTGTTATAACGAAGTTGTATTCGAAATATACTTTGCATTTGGTATCGTAAAACGTTATAATGATGAACCGAACCGAACCGATCCTGACGGTTTAGCTTTCTAAACAACACCCTTCATTTTCAAATAGTGTGTGTTTTATGTTATCATTTGCTTTGTTTCGCTGCAACGCGCGACATCAAGAAATCTAGTATTTCATTATCCATAGAAAGCTGCAATCGAGTACCTAACAAAGCAGCTCGGAGTAAACGCCCTAGCTGCAACTCTACCGCTACAACAATCCCAAAGCTCACCAATCGTATCCTCCAAACACATTGCACTGATCACTCGACAAATCCGGCTTACACTGCATCATCATGTAAATCGCCAACGAATTCGACACCGTCACATTACCTACCGCCATTTTCCGTACCAAATCTCCTTCATCAGCTTGTATGTATTATCTTTCAAGAAAAAAAGATTTACTAGGAGTTTAAGAGTCAATACAGATGGCCTGTATATTCATGAACACTTTTTCTCTCAAATTGTATTAGTAATGAGTTTAGTGAATATGAGTTGAAACTGCTTTCTAGAATTTTAAAAAGATATAACAGCAATGTGTTAATAACCCTTAAAATATACAAAACTAGGTACTTTATAGTGTAATAATATAGAGTAATTACTTATTTACTTCTCTCTAACGATAAACTCACACACTCCCAAACCTACTTCTAAATCCACATCTTTTGCCTATAATAAGACTCGAACTCCGCCACGGGATACCATTTACTACATTGGTCTCATTGTCTCAATACAAACATATAAGCAAGTATATACAGGGAAGGAAGCTTAGCTAACCCTAATAGGCTTTACTCTAATAATTAATAATAATTAGTATATACAAACTGTTTATTAAATTAAACATTTGATTTTGTAAGTCTCTTTAGGGTTCTTAAATCTAATAATTAATAAATAAAAAAAATACGGCAAGTCATATGCCATCTTGAATTTCTATTTTGAATACATGCATGTTCGAATTCGAACTAGACTTTCTCTCAAATACAGACGGATCTCCAAGGAAAGTTTTGAAGATATTATAAAATTAAAAGAAAATTAAAAATTGTCGGTGTAGTATGTGTAGCTAATTTTCCTGGTTATTTTTTATATTTTTTACTGTTATTATCATTTCTAATTAAGAAATAAACCTCCTAGTTATCTTCTTAATGATCATTTTAACGAACACTTTCTGATAATAATTACATACCTACAAAGTTCAACATTAAATAATTTAATACGTGGTTTACACTATGTGGAAGACACCGGGGATGATTTTCCATTAACGAAATTATTATTAACCTTATCCAAAATCAGATTCATAAACTTTACGTTACATTCAGGAAGGAAACTTGAAAATCAAAGGACTCTCTGTACGTGTAGAGTAGTCATGTTAGCAAACCCTACCCTGCTAATGATCAGAAAGGGTAGCGGCGCAGCTTGTTGCTCGTCTACCTGTCATTAGACTGTAAACGTCTCTGTTTTATTATAAAACTAGAATTCACCGTGTCATGGTTATTCTTTCATATATACGATAACACATATTGATCAGTTCACACTTATCACTTTGCAAGTTTTCATCGTGGTATCCGAGAGCCTGTTGGCGATTCACATGAAAAATAAACTAATAAATCCAAAGAACGAGTACGCAAAAAGGTATGATTGCTTGTATTTGAAGGGTTTTGTCCATGTAATTGTCGTCCATATGAAGATTTAACTCATCACATATGTGCATATACATGCAACTAGAATAAGATCGCTTCGAGGACATGTGGATGTGTATGTGTATGTTTCAGTGTGAATATATCCAACGCAAAATATGCATAGTTTTATTCACATATGATATAGGAACTATCTATAACAATCATACACTTACCCTGAATTTTGAAACTCAAACAAAACTCAAAAGTAACTAGATGAATAATTGCCAACGTGGGGCCAACCCACATGGTAGAGGCACATGCCTCTTAGACGAAGGTACTAGGTTCAAACATGAGCAAAGAGGGTTATTTAAATAATTGGTGTAAAATAAGAATATGCTTTATCGTTAAAAAAAACTAGAAGAATAACCAAAGAAAGAAAATACAAAAGAATGAATTCATTCTTGATATGTTACCCTTGTTGCAAGCTATATATTGGTCCGAATGTCCAACTTATGAGACATGCTAGCCGAGTTTATAATCATTTATAATTACTCTTATTATTTGATTTATCACTTATCTTTAAGTTACTTTGTAATTCAGTTAGACATATATTTAAATACGTATTGTGAAAAAAAGCATGAATTATGTAGTATATTTTAGGCTTTGTGTAGTTTTGTGCCAATGGGCCTCTACGTCACAACCATTTCTTCGTTAACCATTACTAACAAAATATCACCGGGGCAAATAGGCCTCTGGCCTCACGCCTTCCTTTTTGTTAACGGGCAAGAGGACTTAGGTGTGGGGCCCAAATCACAATCTTACCAATAAAAAAAATTGAAAACATTAAAAGTTAATTGTATTTCAATTAAAATACTACACTCTAGTGAATTGATGGTGTAGTTAAAGTCTCATCTCACTGTAAATGTGACACTTTAACAAACCCTTTTAATTAAAACCAGTGAACTTATTCTTAACCATTGTGAATAACATACGTGTCAGTTAATATTTAAAATGTTAAAAGATGTTTTGTAATCTTTTTACTTTAGTGATTTGACCAACCTAACACGATATGTCATTATTAATTACCTCAACAATCCAACTTAAAACATGAAGAGTGGATCAAACACCAATCTACTTCTGTATATACCGATCAACTTGGACCAGTTCAACACCTTTCTCTCACTCTCAACATGGACATTGTGGGTGATATTTTCTTTGTGAAGTTGATTAAAGTAGGGTGGGTGCAGAAGAACCTTGGGCTGACCACTGTTTACCCTTTACCAACTTAGATTTGATGTGGGTTCAACCTTCTTCTACAAGACACCTTCCTGTGGAGTTTACCAACGGTACAACTCTCGAACCTTCGTTATCTCAAGATCTCACTACTACATGCGCGCTAATATATAACCTGATTAGAATACCAAATATATACACTTTAGGTATTGTTTTTATGGTAATCAAGAAACAGAACAACATGCTTGATATTTTTTCTTCATATTCTATCATATATCCATACTCTTAGGCTATAGGGTGAGTTATGACCCTCAAGACCACCATTACCCTTCATGTTAGCGCCATGTGACCCCACTCTCATCCACCATTCAAATCTATCATCCTATATGGTGTGGTCATGACCCAAACCACCATCCATTTTTTTTAAATTTATTTTGTGTAAATATATTTAACTAATTAAGGAAAAGGTGGTGCATGGTTGACATGGTTTAATCTATGTATACCATGGTGGTTCCCTAAGAGGGGTGGTGTAGCACATCATCCACCATCCTAGGTAGCAATCCATGACCCATCCCATACCCTCTATGCCCATTAGCCTTATGATATATGACGCGGTTCTTCATTATACATCAACATGTTTCTATTTGTTATAGCATATTTGTAAGTAATGTAGCTATTACCTCGAATAACAACGGGTTTTATACAATGAACTTATATGCGGATCTAGAAAATTTTGTGAGTGGAGGCAAAAGAATAAAAATGGGTAGGATCAAATCAAGTTGGGCCAGAACAATTCGGGTTAAATACAGGCATTGGCGACGTATAGAAGGGGTCGCGGGGGGGGGGGGGGGGGTGGGGCGATCCCCGAACTTTTCGCTCAGTAGTGTTATATATGTAGTTTCCGTATAGAAATTTTTGGGTTTATACGTTTTTGACCCCTCCCCCCGGTATATACGTTTTCGACCCCCCGTCGAAAATCTCAAGCTTCGCCACTGAATACATGTCTAGGTAAAAACAAATCGTACTTATCTACTTAAGACCGATCCGGTTTGAACTTATAGTTTGCTAAGACATTAAAGAATGAGATAAACACATTAATAAAACAAAAACAAGAAACTAATTAAAATCGCCTTTTATTAAGTTTACCTCTTCGAGTTTACTTAAAAACTCTTTATTAATTATCTTGTCGTTTTCCCATGATTGTGAGAAATATTTATTTGGTGGTCTAAAATCCGTAACTAATAAAAAAGTTTATTTATTAATATCAAGTTCGCGATAAACGACCAACATAGTTTTCAATAGGGTTTTTAAAATATATCGTGTTGGGTTGAAAGGAGTTTCAACTATTACTGTTAGGGCATAGATTTTTTATAACTATGGATCCTGTATCCTGAAGCGTTGCCTGGATCACTTATCCTTAGCGGATGATGTAGGGACTCAGAGGATCAAGGATCCTTAACATAACTTATGATTTGTAACAAGTGTCACGTTTTAATGTTTATACGCAGATAATGGACTTAGTGGACTATATCTCAGCTAGAATCTCGGGAATATTCGTTCAAGATGCTGCGTATATGCTATTTTCACAATGGACATGGGAATGAACGTGGGTGCTCCCATATTTTTCGGGAAGCTAGTTGTTAGCAAGTTTACCTATTATTTTTGGGGATATTGAGCTGATAGAACACACATATGAACACACTTTTCGACACAATACATTTCTGCAACTCTCATAAATCTCTCTCGACCCTACACACACTAGAATTCATTGTAACAAGCTCAATATCATCCAAAGTTGTAATCTTTTTTATGCAATACATTCGGTGATCGGTAGTTTCCATCACCCGAGGTTTTTTATACCGGAGATCTTCATCAATCAAGGGCTTTTTCCTCGTATAAATCTATGTGTTCACCTTTGTTTATGTTACACATTTGTTCATACAATTGTTCATCATTCAAGCACTCAACCTCACAAAATCAGATTTGGTTACATTATCCTTATTGCGATTTTTGACCAAAACAGTTTAGCGCCCACCGTGGGGCAATCAGTGCTTTAATTATAAAAACCTCATTCATTTTTGTTTATCTCCATCAATCACAGGGCTTCGTAGGGAAAATCTGCTTCAAGTTCCATGCCGGCGGTTACATCATCTCAGATTAGTGTATCGTTGCCTCCTATTCCCCATGCACCGCTGAGGAGTGCTGAGAATGCTCAGAAGAAACCAACGCCCGTTTTGTCAAAGGCTCCTACTGTTTCTTCATCTACATCTACTAATAATGATCTTTCTACTTTGATCTTGCAGATGAAAGGATATATGGAACAACAGGACAAAACTAATCAGAGGATCCTTCGTGAGATTGACGAAATCAAGAAGCAGAAGAAATCAGCGGAGGATCATCTCCATTGATGCCTAGGTCGTTGGATTTTGCTACTCCATCATCAACAATCCAGCATTCCAGAGCATCTGGTTTTAGTATCAAGGATCCTCAGGATTGCAGCATAGATCACTGGCAATGACGCAGCCTCAAGTATCCTACTTCCGGCCTCAAGGATCTCATTCAGCTCAGGATCCTCATTTCAGCCTCAAGGATCCTCATTTTAGCCTCAAGGATCCTTCCTCAGTTCAGGAAGATACCTAGAGACGGTTCCAGTTCAAGGATTCTATTTTCAACGTCAAGGATCCTCATCTCAGGTTCAAGGATCCATGGAGTATCCTCCAAGGCCTTCAGCACCGATGTATCCTGGACCTAACATCTTTCAGGATCAAGTATCCTCGGGGAGTCAGATGTTCAAGGATTCTGAAGTTCACAAATGGGACTTCATCCCTATGCAGACTATTGCATCATCTCATCCAACTGTTGCACCTGAAGTGTCCACCTTGGGATATACCTCTAGCATACCAAACCAATCAGGAGGTAACAATTTCAATACGTCTTTTGGTACTAACTATGGTTCCATGCAGGATCTAGGTATCAATTAGGCTATGGCTAGAGAGCTATAGAAGCTTAAGGATATGATATCCAACGTCCCAGGAGTGGTTAAACCCATTCCTGAGATCCCGAATGGAAGTCACAAGGTGTCTCGCTTTGCTCCTCCAATATGCACTGCTGAGATACCGAAATGCTTTCAGACTCCCAACATGAAGCTCTATGATGGTACAACTGATCCGTAGAAGCATGTGGCAAAATACAGGGAGATAATGGAGATCAACCCCATTCCAGAAAAATTAAAGGAAGCCTGTCTTTGCAAGGGTTTCAAATCCACACTCACTGGATCAACATTGAAGTGGCTGCTAAGTCTTCCTCGTTATTCAATTATTTTATTTTCTTCTCTAGTTAATTTGTTCAATAACCAATTTTCATATAGTAGAACCTTTTAACGGTTAACTAGTGACTTGTATATGATCACCCAAGGCCATGATGAATCATTAAGAGATAACATCACTAAATTTAGCAGAGAATCCTTAGAAATCCCTAATTTAGATATTGCCACTACTACGAAGCATTTAAAATAGGATTGCTTAAAGATTCTCAATTCTATGATGACCTTGTTATGGCACCTTGCAGGAATCTAGACGAAGTAAGGATCAGGGCCCTAAGGTTCATTCGATTAGAGGATGACAAAAGGGTCCAAAACATGTTATCTGGATCATCAAAGCAGGAAAAGCAAGGATCCTTCTACAAGAATAACTGATCCAAACAATACTCCAAGCATAACAATCAAAATGTTCATTCGGTTGAACAAGAGGAAGACCATGAGGATTATCCTCACATTTCTATTGTTTTTCTACTGATAATAGTGAACTAATCATTTCTTTGCAGAATCTTGGTGAGAAAGCTAGGTGGTCCAAGAAAAATGAGAAGTCTACATCCAACAAGGATAAATCAAAATGGGTGTACTTATCATGAGGATTTCGGTCACCTCACTGATGAGTGTATAACATTAAGGAAGGAGATAGGTTATCTTTTGAGCAAAGTTACCTGAAGGAGCTGCTCAGAAGGAAGAAGTTAAGGATCCATGATTCTGAGAAAGTTCATGAAAGAGCTCCTCCACCACCCCCAGATGCACAGATTATTAACTTCATCTCTGGAGGCTCTGATATTTGTGGAACCTCGTTTTCTGCAGCTAAGTGGCACGCTAAGGAAACTAAGCTGAAAAATGGAGATAGACACATCCGAACCTCCGCTCTGACTCAGCTGAAAGTTATATTCTTTGATGAGGATGATCGTGTAGACATACAAAATCCTCATCATGAAGGTTTAGTTATTACCTTGTTTATTTCTAATCACTTTGTTCACATGATCTTTATCAACGGAGGAAGCTCGATGAACATTATCCAACTTGATGTCCTCAAAAGAATGAATATTCCTAAATATGAAATCGTTCCAAGATCATCAGTCCTTGTGGGATTCAGCAGAGAAACAAAGAATACAGATGGGGGACCTCAAACTTGAAATCTACATTGAGGGAGTAAACTCTATTAAAAAATTGTGTTGTTGACTGTTTATCCTGTTGCAATGTTATTCTTGACAGGCCTTGGATACACAATGTAATACTCAAAATTTAGAATAATAATAAGTAAATAAGGATTAATTATTTGAACTTTGATGAGCTAGTTAAATTGTTGATTAATTAATTATGTTCTCATTTCTAAGTTAAACGAAAATTAAATAATACGGTTGCATATATTAATTAATTTTTTGAAATAATGTAGATGTTTTAAGTGGAAGAAATAAATATAACTAGCACGTTCATTTAATTAGAAGAATTAATTAGTGATAAAAGGATATTCATATTTGACCATTCAAACCCATTTGTTGTACATAACCGTAACGGTATTTTCCGCTCAACCACCTCCACCTTATTCGTACCCCATATCCACAAGCCCACGTTCAAAATTAACCAACCTGCCCCAGATTTTAGGAATTAGATACTTATCACCGTCCCTTTTAAAACCCTTTCATAATGAATTGGATATTTTGTTCTGTTCTGTTCATAACTCCGCTGCCTTACCTCCGTTCGCCGCCACCGGTTCCGTTCGTGGTAATTCTCCGATCTCGATCAGCCGCTAGCAGCCGCACTCCATCATCGGTTTAGCTCCATCCTCGTAATACCTTGTCGTGACCATCACCGCATCATTCAGGTTTGGTTCGCGACCCTAATATCAATAAAGATCAGCCTGTTCTTTTGAATACTACTCTTTAGAAACTTCAATCTATATATTTTTTTACTGGTTTCGGTGATCGACTTAGCAGGCCACGACCATCACTATTGTTTAACTCGTTACCGTTTGATCATCTGAAGCTCGAGTTGTTGGTTTTCGATCAGCTCCTTTTGGCGTTTAAGGTAACCAATCGATCCCTCGTCTGATCGAATTTTGACGTTTAAATTTTCCCAGCGACCAAAATAAAACTGAATTACAAATAGTTGGTTAAAACTTTGCTTGATCGTTGTTATTCTGATGAAGAGGACATTAGTATGTTATGCATGAGATTAGATAAATTAATAAGATAAGATACTGAGCATTAGTAATGGACTAACATGTATTTTGCTAGCATGATATTATTAAATTGGTTTCCAAAATTCAAGAGTCTCTTTATCTTTTCATGAATATGTCCATACGTTTCCACACTAAACGCCCGGTCATGGCTTGAAACATAAACTATTAATAAAGTTTTGCATTAATAAATTAGATTTTGATTCACATTAAGAAATCGGTTCTGGATATTCGATTAACTGGAGTAAATGATCAGATGCTGTTTTGGTTGCGATGTACAAATAAGATACTAATATTAGTGAGTTAGAACATTAACAGATTAGATATATAAATAAACGTTTAGATTCAGATTCATAGTCCCCGGGAAATTTAAAGGAACGAGTCTATTAACGGGATTTATTTATTATAAAACTAATTCAGGTTGTAACGGGACTATAGGTCGTTGATTATTTGTAGACGTCTTGACTTTTGGTGTTTGCTTTGCTTGCTAATAAGGTAGACGTCTGACTTTTGGTGTTTGCTTTGCTTGCTAATAAGGTACGGATTCTGTTTCTTTTACATCATTGTATTTTATTCAAGTCCGTTACTTCGTAGTACGGATGTTTTCGTCAGTTATCTCGGTTTCGTAGTGTTATATGACCAGTATATATTGTAGATTGCAATAGACCTTAGATCTTGTACTCGTTATTGCATGTTCCCTTTAGACTTATGTCAATATACTTTTATTTCTGATACGCTTTGTACTCTGTCACCCGAGCAATTATATGTTTAGACTTGTCGTTGGGGCGTCAACGACATGGCACTCATCGTGACGGTGCGTAACTAAAGTTCACGGCGTCTCTAGTTTGTGCTTGTGTAGCACCTGGCCCCTAGAGGAGAATAGATCGATCTTAGCTCTGACTCCTGTCTCCTGACTCCTGTTGAGATGAAATAATGTGTGTACGCCTACAGGCACCATCTCGGCGCATGGACTATGGCCATGCATGCCTCTGTTAAGGCTCGTGGGTGCTTCTATATCACGTGACTTGTTTTATTATTATATGTTGTCACGTATGTCTTGTCTCTGTTATGATATGTTTATATGCATCTGATTATGTTCAACATCTGTTATATGTTCAGTATAAGTTTTGGGATTCAAGTTATTCAAGTATTTGTTTCAGTGCCATCTTTTGGATTTGTTTAGTGTCAGTACCGATCCATTTTGCTCTTCGTATGCCTGCTTTACCTTTACTGTTGATTTCTCCGTTACTGAGCAACTTTTTGGCTCAACCGTAGTTTCTTTCTTGTGCTTGTCTTATTTGTTTGACAGGTAATTTGGGAAATGCGGGGAATATGTGAAGAGTGTCGTGAAGATAAAGATTTATTTGATTTCGGTAATGTAATGAAATTGAATTAGGTTTCTTTTATTAATTTGTTGGATTGGTTTTTGGATTGATATCTGTAAGCGTGACACGTCAGTCCTTCCGGGTTGGGGTGTTACACACGATATGAAGGCAGTTCCCTCGACATATCACCAATATGTTAAGCTACCAAAATCTTAGGGAATGGTCAAGATAGAAAGTGATCAGCAGGAGGCAAAGAATTGTTACACCTCTTCTATGAAACCAGCTTCGAAACCAAGGAAGCATAGAAATTAAAGTATCCTCGAAGGGATGTCATGGAGGCAAGGGAGCAGAACATCAAGGATATTCTGTTGGACCCTGAGGATCCTGAATCCAAAATTTTTATAAGATCCAGGATCCTGGATAGCATAGAGCAGGATCTGGTATCCATCTTAAAGAGAAGAAAGTCTACCTTCGCTTGGAAGCATGAAGCTGCACTCAAAGCTCTCAAGGATTATCTATCCTCTGTACCAGCTTTGATGAAACCGGAAGATGGAGAACCTTTATCCTTATGCTTAGTTGTTTCAAGTAACGCGGTAAGTGGGGTCCTAGTCAAGGATCATGAAGGGCAACAACATCCGGTATACTATGTAAGTAAAAGTCTACTTGATGATGAGGCCATGTATTCTCATTTAGAGAAACTAATTCTTGCTTTAATTATGGTTTCTATTAAACTTAGACATTACTTAGAAACTCACACTATTGTTGTTAAAACTAACTTTCCCATTAAGAATGTTCTCAGGAAGCCCGAGATGTCGGGAAGGATGAAAAAATGGGTTGTCAATTTTAGTGCTTATGACATTAAGTATGAACCCAGACTGCCATCAAGTCCCAAGTTTTAGCTGACTTTGTGGCTGATTTCAGTAGTGATCTACAAAGGGAAGCTGAATTGGAAGTGCAACAACTTGAGGAGACCAAGGATCCTTGGACACTCTTCACAGATGGAGTTTCAAATGTTAAAGGAACTGGACTAGGTTTACTACTAAAATCGCCACAGGGGAGAAGTTATACCCAATCCATTGCATCTGAATTCCAAACTGCCAATAATGGATCAGGTATCTTCAAGTGTATTTAGCTAAGCAAAGGATCATGTATCTTCAAGTGTATGTAGATTCATTATTAATTACTAATTATCATCATGGTTCATATGTTGTCAAATGAGAAAAGCTAATCAAATATTTAGAGATAGTCAGGAAACTGGTAGATTCTTTAGGGCTTGTCCCCAGTCTATTTGGGCTTGTCCCCAGTGTATTGGGGGTGTCCTTAATCTATTGCTTTTTTCAGTTTGACACAGGTACCTAAAGAAGCGAATGCAGAAGCAGACGCTTTAGCTAACCTTGGATCATCCCTAAAGATGCTAGAGGATGTTAAGATACCTATCATCCATGTTTTGTCTCCTACAATTGACGAAAATGAAACAATGGAGACTGTGGAGGACGCTGCAATTTTACCTAGTAATGATGTGCAGTCAAATTCAGGATCCTGGATCCTTCCAATTTTATATCCTGAAAGGGGAAATACCTAAAGCCTTCAAGAATATAGTATCCCAGTTCACCATATTAAATAACATGTTATATAAGATATCTCTTGCAGGTTCCTTTCTACGATGCATTGAGGATCCTGAGATCCAAGAAGTCTTGAAGGAGTTTCATGAAGGAGACTGTGGAAATCACACCGGGGGCAGAGCACTATTTTCAAGGATCCTCAGAACAGGATATTACTGGCCTACAATGAAAGAAGGATGCTGTGGAATATGCAAGGAAATGTGATGCTTTCCAAAGACATAGTAACATTCTTCATCAACCAGCGGAACCTCTGCATCCTATATCCTCCTCTTGGACATTCATGAGATGGGGAATGAATATAGTAGGCAAGCTTCCAAGGCACCGGGAGGAAAGGTGCTTATGCTAGCCATGACAGACTATTTCTCTAAATGGAGAGAAGCAGAAGCTTTTACTCAAGTCTAAGAAAAGGAAGTTATATCCTTCATTAAGCGAATTATTACTAGATTTGGAATTCCTTCTGAAATTATTTGTGATAATGGATCCCAATTTATTGGGAGTAGAACTACTAGATGGCAAGTTATTAACAAAGAATGGCTGGAGCATATAACATGAATGTTAGGATCAGAAGACTTCAAGTTAGTGATATGGTATTGAGGAAGACATTTCAGAATACCACGAATCCTTTTGATGGCAAGTTAGCACTAAAATGGGAAGGCCCTTACCATATCGAAGCTGAAGCTGGAAAGGGGGTATATCGTTTGCTAACTATGGATGGTGATCTTCTGCCAAGAGCTTGGAATGCTATCCACCTAAAGAAGTATTTCATGTAAGGATCAAGGATCCTTAAGCACTCTAATGTTCAGTTCAGATTGAAGGATCCTCAAAGGATATATGATCCTTTCTTTGGTAACATTTTACTAATTCTTTCATATCATATTTATTGTTTATTATAAGGAAAGGATGTTAAATTCTTTACATCCAATTTTATCTAGTTTTACGCTTTTGCAGTGGTACTCAAAGAATCTAGAGGTTGGCCACCTCTCCAAGACTTTGGGCATGTCCCCTGCTTAAGGTATCCAATACCTTCTACGGTTTAAAGGTTTTCACCTTTCACACGAATTGGGTTTTGGCACCCCGCCAGTAGCGCACGCTATCCAAGTATAGTTCGAGGCAATGAGAGCTGCACCCGCTTTAGGGGCTGACAATTTCATTGCTGTTGGCTATATGTAGGATCTCAAGTATAATGGTAGACGTACCATACATCCGTTCCTAAGGTTTCTAACGTTTTCACATTAGCTAAGGTTTTGGCATTTTCATGTCACTTACGATGGGCTAGTCGCCAGTATCATAAGGTTTCTAACGTTTTCACGTTAGCTAAAGTTTTGGCATTTTCATGTCACTTACGTTGGCCTTGTCCCCAGTTTGTTGGGCTTGTCCCCAGTTTATTAGGGCTTGTCCCCAGTCTTTTGAGCTTGTCCCTAGTTTGTTTTGTTTGGCTTAGTCCCAAGTTGATTTCAACAGGTTTTGAAACTTTAGAGACTCACAAGTTGGTTTAAAAAGGATCCTCGATCCTTAGAGTTTATCTAACGGTGACTTGTTGTTTGTACAAAGGTAGTGCCTAAGGATATAAAATCCTAACTTGGATTTTCTGTTATGCTTTATTCTCATACTTGTTTATCTTATTGAACTTCACCCTGAACCTTGCAATTAAGGGTATATGACTTATTTACTTGTACCCGATCAGATTTTATCTATGATTATGATATAAAAGGATTGGCAAATTTTTAAGAACCTGTTTTTCTAAATTCTTATAAGGTCAAACATATGAGTTTTCACAAACAATCTATTGAATGTGGAAACACAAGCATATCAAGTAAACTTTACTAAACAACGAACAACACCAAGTATAGTTAAAAGCTTAAAATTTCTATTAAAACCCTGCTAAGGTTACCAAAATGCTCAACCCGAGCTTCGCCAGCGATCCATGGCCCATCCACTCGGGTTGATACAGGGTGTTACTAATTGTTTTAAGTGTAGGAAGGTTAAGAACGAAGGGCCAAAAAGGCTTCATCCTCCAAAAACAAAAGAATTTTCTGATCCTTAAAGAAAAGGGAGTTATCTCTAACCCTGTATTCATAATGATGATTATAGCAGGTCTTGCCAGTGACGTCAGATAGTGTAACGGCTAGTTACATGTAGCAATGACTAGTCCGCATCCAACGAAAATATGACAGACTTGATTCACATCTTATCTGCCATATTTGGGGGCAATTGTTAGGGCATAGATTTTTTATAACTATGGATCCTGTATCCTGAAGCGTTGCCCGGATAACTTATCCTTAGCGGATGGTGCAGGGACTCGGAGGATCAAGGATCCTTAACATAACTTATGATTTCTAACAACTGTCACGTTTTTAATGTTTATACGCAAATAATGGACTTAGTGGACTATATCTTAGCTAGAATCTCGGGAATATTCGTTCAAGATGCTGCATATATGCTATTTTCACAATGGACATGGGAATGAACGTGGGTGCTCCCATATTTTTCGGGAAGCTAGTTGTTAGCAAGTTTACCTATTATTTTTGGGATATTGAGCTGATAGAACACACATATGAACACACTTTTCGACACAATACATTTTGGCAACTCACGCAAATCTCTCTCGACTCTACACACACTAGAATTCATTGTAACAAGCTCAATATCATCCAAAGTTGTAATCTTTTTTATGCAATACATTCGGTGATCGGTAGTTTCCATCGCCCGAGGTTTTTTATGCCGGAGATCTTCATCGATCAAGGGCTTTTTCCTTGTATAAATCTCTGTGTTCACCTTTGTTTACGTTACACATTTGTTCATATAATTGTTCATCATTCAAGAACTCAACCTCATAAAATCAGATTTGGTTACATTATCCTAATTGTGATTTTTGACCAAAACAGTTTAGCACCCACCGTGGGGCAATCAGTGCTTTAATTCTAAAAAACTCATTCATTTTTGTTTGTCTCCATCAATCACATGGCTTCTTAGGAAAAATCTGCTCAAGTGCCATGCCGGCGGTTACATCATCTCAGATTAGTGCATCGTTGCCTCCTATTCCCCATGCACCGCTGAGGAGTGCTGAGAATGCTCAGAAGAAACCAACACCCATTTTCTCAAAGGCTCCTACTGTTTCTTCATCTACATCTACTAATAATGATCTTTCTACTTTGATTTTGCAGATTGTTTTGGTCAAAAATCACAACAAGGATAATGTAACCAAACTTTGAATGTGAGGCTTAGTGCTTGATTAAACGAACAAATGTATGAACAAATATCAAAAGTAAATGACGATGAACACAATGATTTATACGACGAAAAAGCCCCTGATCAAGAGTTGATCTCCGGCATAAAAAACCTCGGGTGATGGAAACTACTGATCACCAACTATATTGAACAAGAAAGATTACAACTTTGGAAATATTGAGCTTGTTACAATAAGAATTCTAACGAGTGTTTGAGAGACAGTATGTATGCGAGTGGGTGTTCGGTCAGATTGTGTGTCTATCAACTCAATATCCCACTAAATATCTAGCTAATCTCATTAACTAACTCTCTGAAATCCATGCAAGCTCCCCACGTTCACATATAACGGTCATGGCTTCACTTGCACGTGCTAGAAATGGCATATTCCTCCGAAATTCCCTCGATGACTTAGTCCACGATTACCTGCATACGTAAACTAACACAAAGGAACAATTATCAGCTAACATAGATATAGGTAAGGATCCTTGATCCTTAGACTCCCTGCGATTTCCGTTAAGGATCCGTGATCCAGGTTTAGTCTCAAGATGGATGATCCTTGGCATAAAATCCATGCCCTAACAATTGCCTCCAAAATATGAAGAATTAATTGTAACTAAGTGAGTCATATTTTCTCGTTTATTCTGGACGACTCGTTACCAACAAACTAGCCGTTACCTAGGACTAGCCATTACAAAGATGTCATCATCGATACGACTCCCCCTGCAACAAACATGATTATAAATAGGGTAGGGATATAAATGATATCTCCTATTTAGTATCGATATCCTTTGCTTAAATCCTCACACCAAAGATCAAATAGGTATTCAAGCCATGATCCGTTCCTCACCACACAAGGATCAAGGGAGAAACAGTCCTCCCAAAAGCCAAGACCTTTTGAAAGAACCTTCGCAAGAACTTTGCCGGTTCACTGATCCTGAGATTGAGCAAATGCACCCCTTTTTTCCGGAGGGTACTATTTTTAGGCCCTTCGATTCTTCAATGAAGAGTGACTGCATACCATCCACATGGGTGTGTTTTCCTGCTACCCCTTTTCTAATAGGTTTTACTTACCCTTTTCCAGCTTTCACCCAGAGCTTTTTCACCTTTACCGCCCTATGCTACATCTAGGGTATGCCTATGCTCTGGATGGTTCTTTATACCCTTGAGCAGATCATTGCTAGAGAGGGTATAGAGCTTCGTCTTGCTGAACTCAACCACCTGTACAATCTGGTTAGCCACGGGTCTCACCGATTCCTCTTCAAAGCCAAGCCTCAACAACCCCACCCTATACTCAAAATTACCAAAAATGATTCCCTCTGGAGAAGTCAATTCTTCTTCGTCAGGAGGGATTCCATTCCCAAGGGGATCATCTTCCCAAGAAGTGGAACGTAGAGGGTAGGATGTAGGATTTATAAAGTTGCTTCATAGAAAATTTGATATTTAAATCCAAGGATGTCTATGTGACGCCTCGTATTTTCACACTTCCGTACTTTGGAAATACGTATCGTTTCACTGAATTCATTTATTTTATTACCATTATTATTATAGTTTATTTATTTAATTATTGTTATTTATTCAATTATTATTATTATTATTTTTTTAATAATAAATAATAATAATCATAATAATAATAATAATAATAATAATAATAATAATAATGATGATGATGATAATAATATTACTAAACAAAACAAATAAAACGTTTTTATGGTGCTTGTAATTGAAAACAGATCGTGTAGGTGCGTTCGGGCCACTAAAAACGTTAGAACGGGTTAACGGGCCTTGGCCCAGCACACTACCCAACCTACTAAACCCCTACTTCCCTAATTATATACACAACACACACACATACAGAACAAGGAGCCGCACACCCCTGCCCCCTTTGTCTCTCCAAAAAATCCGGTCGCCGGAGTCGATTTCCGGCCGACACACCGGTGGCATATCCGGTCACACACACTCTCTTCTCCCCCACGTCCCCCTCTCATCTCTCTCGAACAAACACCCTTCCTCCATCCACTCATTCTCGTCTCTCTCTCTCTGTTAAGCGAATGGCCGGCCACCATTGTTTGGTGGCGGCGCACAGTAGCCGCGTCAGAACCACCACAGCCGGCGACACTGTGGTGGGTTAGGTGTGGCGGAAGACCGTTTTCCAGCAAGAAATAACCACACCGCAAGTGGTGGTGGTTATGAGTGGCTCGAGTTGTAACATTCATCGTAAAAAGGTTTTAAAACCCGCTTCGTTTAATAATCAAATATTCGGTTAAAAGTTCGTTGCGTATTTATTTTTTCCGGTTATTTTAAATATCTCCTAATTAATAAATATTTTAGAATTTAAAAACCATAATTAATAAATAAAACAATAAGTAAGTTAAATTAATCTCTAATAATAAACCAAAAAGTAAAATAAAAATAAAAAGGGTAGCCGGGTCTCGAACCCGGGTCTCCCGCGTAGACACACACACATCACACCACTCCGCCACACACATATTTGTGTTCAATACTTAAACAAATAACATTTATGGTAAAACCGAAAGTCAAAACCTGTAAATCAGCAAACCCAGAACTCGAAATCACCGGCAAACTAAAACTCCGAAATTGTTGCTACTTTCCCCATGATTGAAACGCGTAAACTTGATTTCGACATCAGTTATAACCGTTACCTAAAACACAATTGAGTCAAAACCGTTTCTTTTGAGAATTGAAATCATTGACCGTGATTTTGGTCTCTAAATTGAAACCGATCAGCCTGTCCACCTTATAAATACCCACCCAATTCCTTGTAAGCATTTCGCTCAGAACCGCACTCTCTTCCTGGAATTTTTTTTCCTTTCAAAGCACATTGCCGGAGACCTTCGCACTCGCCGGAGTATCGCCGGAATCTCTAACCAGAAAACCGTAATTGTTCTCCAAACCGGTATAATTATCTAAACCTCCTTGCTATCTCTTGATTAGTAATTTATTAGCTCAAAACAGTAATCAAAACTGTTTAGTCAGTTTATTCAGTCGGGATCATTGTCGGGATTTTTAAACGGTGAAAAAGATGAAGTTGAGTTAGTGTTTAAATATAAATAAAAACGGGTATTTAACCGGGTTAGACACACAGTCCAGCGGTGGACTGTGTGCAATTACAAAGCACACGTCCCGGGTTCGAGTCGCACATGTTTCCGATTTTCTGAAATAAAACCAACACTTTTTAAACTTATTCAGATCAACTCATAGCATATATATAAAATTAATATAATCCAGTGTTCATGCGGATTAGACACACAACCCAACTGGTTTGGGCTGTGTGCACTCGAACCATAGGTCCCGAGTTCGATTCCGAGTTCTGTAACCAGTTTCGGCCATATTAAATCCTTTTTAATAAAAACTAAATAAGGTTAAAGCTAGTTAGTATATATATATAATTAAAATAGAGAACATTTCGGGTTAGACACGTAGCTCAGTTGGTAGAGCTGCGTGCACGTATACGAGAGGTCACGGATTCGAACCTCACACGCTGCCTGAATTACATGCTATCCGACTAGTCAGACCCGGTCAGACCTGACAGGGTCAACTTATTTTTAATTTTGTTTTCTTATTTTTTTATTTATTAAATTGAAAAATTATTTAAAAATACTTAAAAATAAGATTCCTAAGGTTAAAAATTTGCACTAAACTCACAAAAATAAATCTAAAAATCTCATTAAGAGCACTAATTAAAAATATTAATCTCAAATAAAATTTATTTATTTATCGAATTATTTCGTTATTATTTAGGTTAGTTTCCCTCGTCAGTTGAATCATAAATTCGTGCGCATTCATCATTATCAAGGAACGCACCCACTGTGAGTGAATTCTTACAAATTCCCCTTTTTATTCACGTTTTGGTGTGTATCATGTGTCGTACTATTCCTTTATTTTATTTAAACACTTGTGCATATATCATTTCCGTGATCAAATGTGTATTGATTGTTGTGTGAATTATATAGATTAAATTTATCATTTCAGTGCACGCATTTCATTAGGCCCATCAGTTCCCCGTGGGATACGGGTTGAGCATCAGGAGCCTCATTAGATCGGCTCCGTTTGATTGAGCCTTGATCTCAAATACATCATCATTCATGTCATATATTCATCCAAAGTGGTTTGTGATTGTTTACATACATATGTTTGCTCACATGTGATTAATGCACAAATTTTTCTTTAATAAATAAAACAAGCAATTACTTAAAATGGTTTATCAAAGTTCACTCGCCAACTTTTGTTGACCCAAAATCTCCCCTGTTTTACACATGATACAGGTGATCCAGTTGAGGCAGAAACACTTAGGATGGCCTAGAAGAATAAACAAGTTAATGCTTTAGAATGAACATTTAGTTTTGTTTTCCTTTGTAATTGTATGAATTTTGATTATTGGATATTTAAGTTTGTAATTTGAATTTAATAAATATGAAACTTCTTAGTAAATATCATGAGCTTTGGTGATAACCCAATTATGCCCCGACTTTTATTCCGCTGCGGGTCGGGGTGTGACACGAGTTTGGTTCGGTTAGGGCTTGGTTGCGGTTAACTCGGTCCGGCTTGGTCACAACACTGCCAGATTCAGTCTTGGTTCAATGCAGTCCTGGTACGGTTCAGTGGGGTGGATGATGTGGCGACAATGGTGCAGTGGTTATGTTCAGTTTGGATTTTGTTTTAGTTTTGGTACGGTGGGTTCCGATTCAGCGATGTGGTGGTTATGCTCGGTCTTTGGGTCCGGTTCCGGTGCCAGAAACACCAGTGACGGCAACAATAATGGTGGTTCAGATCGAGTCAAGTTTCGGTCAGTTCTGTCACGTTCGAGTTTTGGCATCGAATCCAGTTTCGGTTATTTCAGTTCAGCATGTGAAGGAGATAACTCGGTTCAATTCGTCTTGACCCGCTCAACTGTCGGTCAACTCAGGCAGGCTTGGTCAACTTAGCTAGTGACTCGGTAAAGAAATTCCATTCTTTTGTTTTATATTTGTTATTTATTTACTCTTGTTATGTTACATATATACTTTTTTTTATATATATAACACGAACCGATCCCAAATCGCCATGACTATAAATTTTGTGACTTGCACACTTATATTATTTAAAACTTAATTACACCAAGTTAAAAGCCGAATCAACATATCGTGACTAAATTCGTATACTGGTTTAAAAATACGTTTAATATTCGACAATTTACGTTTTTGCACTTGACAAAAGTTATATATATATTGTAGATGAACTTGTTGTGTTTTGAAAATTATAACGACAACACGGGTTGTCGGGTTCGTCCAAAAAATAGGGGAAACTCTGCACGTTTTTCATCAATACATATATATATATGTACCTCTATTATGCTCTTTGTCAATATATATATGAATATTTGTCATACCTTTCGGCAAATATATATATATATATATACCGTTTGACAAAATATAGATATACCTATCATGTTTCTCTGTCAGAATACAAATACTTATATATTGTAAGCTTTTCGTTAAAATACATATGTACCAACCAAGTTTCCTCGTTAAACTGTATATATATGTATAAATTTACTATGTAATCGCTATGGTAATGCGCGTATCAAGACTCTAATTAAGTTACTCAATGAATATTAGACTTTAATATTTAAACAATATCTCTTTACTCTCTAAACACTCTAATTCTTTACTGTGCGAGATGCGACTCGGAGCCTACAAAGATCTCGTTTTCGTCTCATCCCGATGTTTCCGCCATCAGTTGGGGTGTGACAGATTGGTATCAGAGCCATAACTATAGGGAATTAGGTAGAATTGCCATGTTCGACCTAGTCTATAGTTTAAGTACCCTAATCTTGACCATTTGTGATACTTGTCTAAAATGTTATTCTCTCTATCATGCTTCTCCCCTTTTGATCCTAAAACTTACAATATGTCTTTCCTAAGACATGAAACACAATACACGCTTTTGAGTATATTGTTGTTCCACAATAGAAATAACTCATCAATACAGGGGTGATTCCCGCCATTGGAGACGAGTTTCAATCCGCCTTACATGATACTTTGCGTGAAATTCGCCATCAAGTCAGGAGTGATATCCATATCTTGATGGGAGTTTCCATTTCATAATCTGGTGGATCTTTATTGACGATTCGAGATTATATCTTGATACGTTCAATAAACCACAATTTTGGGACGAAATTGTCAAGCCAGGATTGACATCCACACCTTGATGACTGGTTCCGCTCCTCAATTTTCAATCTCGCCAAAGTTTTGTACGTTTCGATCAAATTAGGGACATGTATTAACTGGAAGGGTAATATACCGTTAGTCGCTTGGCGACAAGAGTATTATACCTATTAGGCCAAATCATGCCTCCCTAATTCGAAAGGACTTACGATTTACTTTGGAATAGTCAAAGTTTCTAAACCCGAGATTCCAACATTTTATCAAGCCTCTCTTTTACGCTATCTTAAATTTTATGCTATATAATTCTTATTCATTCATTTTAATTCGATGTCACGTTATACTAAATTCAAAGTTATGCACGAGAAACTTCGCACTTATACAAACATCTATTACACAATAATTCTATGGACGGATACTAAACATTGTATTTAAGTTGGGATTACTGGAACATTCTTGTGTAATAAACTCGTTATAAAACCACACCTTAACATGTATAGCACTTGTATAGTGCAATAGGAGTATCGTCCGCCCGTATTCTAGAGGCCATGTTAAGTAAACTATTTCATACTAAGTAAACAATGTTATACTATGTTTCAACAATATTGGCTAGTCAACACTGCGTACACGATGGTTTGACTTGTCTATTCACATGTTTACGTGGTAGACTCATCATTAACTTTGATCAAGCCACATCTTAACATGTATAGCGCTGGTGTACCGCTATTGGAAGTGACGCCCGCCCGTAATTCTTGAGGTCATGTTAAGTAAACTATTTTACACCCTCTTCGTTTTAACGATGATGGATAGTCTACATTGTGGTACATGATGATTTGACCTGTTTATTCACATGGCAGTAATCCGTTAATCTTGGTTAACTAAAATATATCATTTGTATTGTACATGAATGTGCATATACGCACACTTACCCTTATACTCATACTTACACTATACTCTTTCATACTTAAATACAATTATACTTATATACTTGAGACTCTATATACGCTATCATTCTCACTCGTAATACACTAATAAACCTCAACCGGGACACGGAACGTAAGATGGAATCGAGTAGCGAAACAGACGTAATATGGTATAAACATGGTGGATACGCCGCTGGTACTTCATATATATAAGTATTAATACCATATTACTAATGTTTCGTAAAACGTGCCATGAGAAACTCGGTGTTTCAGTGCTATATTTAAAGACAAACGTTAATCACTCGCCACGTATTTCTCGATTATACCCATACATGCTTCGAAATGCCATCTTTTCTCAAGTCTTCCTCTTGTATAAATTTCAGGACGAAATTTCATAAAGTATGGGAGACTGTAACGCCTCGTATTTCCGCACTTCCGTACTTTGGGAAATACGTATCGTTTCACATAATTCATTTATTTTATTACAATTATTATTATAGTTTATTTATTTAATTATTATTATTTATTCAGTTATTACTATTATTATTTTTTTAATAATAAATAATAATAATAATAATAATAATAATAATAATAATAATAATAATAATAATAATAATGATGATGATGATAATAATATTACTAAACAAAACAAATACGACATTTTTATGGTGCTCGTAATTGAAAACAGATCGTGTAGGTACGTTCGGGCCACTAAAAACGTTAGAACGGGTTAACGGGCCTTGGCCCAACACACTACCTAAACCCTAACAAAACCCCTACTTCCCTAATTATATACACATACAGAACAAGGAGCCGCACACCCCTGCCCCCTTTGTCTCTCCAAAAAATCCGGTCGCCGGAGTCGATTTCCGGCCGACACACCGGCGGCATATCCGGTCACACCCACTCTCTTCTCCCCCATGTCCCCCTCTCATCTCTCTCGAACAAACACCCTTCCTCCATCAACTCGATTCTCGTCTTTCTCTCTCTGTTAAACGAATGGCCGGCCACCACTGTTTGGTGGCGGCGCACAGTAGCCGCGGCAGAACCACCACAGCCAGCAACACTGTGGTGGGGTACGCGTGGCGGAAGACCGTTTTCCGGCAAGAAATAACCACACCGCAAGTGGTGGTGGTTATGAGTGGCTCGAGTTTGGTTCGGGTAGGGCTTGTTTGCGGTCAACTCGGTCCGGCTTGGTCACAACACTGCCAGATTCAGTCTTGGTTCAATCCAGTCCTGGTACGGTTCAGTGGGGTGGATGACGGTGGCGACGGTGGTGCAGTGGTTATGTTCAGTTTGGATATTGTCTCAGTTTTGGTACGGTGGGTTCCGGTTCAGCGACTGTGGTGGTTATGCTCGGTCTTTGGGTCCGGTTCCGGTGCCAGAGACACCAGTGATGGCAACAACAATGGTGATTCAGATCGAGTCAAGTTTCGGTCAGTTCTGTCACGTTCGAGTTTTGGCATCGAATCCAGTTTCGGTTGTTTCAGTTCAGCATGTAAAGGAGATAACTCGGTTCAATTCGTCTTGACCCGCTCAACTGTCCGTCAACTCAGGCAGGCTTGGTCAACTTAGCTAGTGACTCGGTAAAGAAATTCCATTCTTTCGTTTTATATATATATTTGTTATTTATTTACTCTTGTTATGTTACATATATACTTTTTCTATATATATAACACGAACCGATCCCAAATCGTCATGGCTATAAATTTTGTGACTTGCACACATATTATTTAAAACTTAATTACACCAAGTTAAAAGCCGAATAAATGTATCGTGACTAAATTCGTATACTATTTTAAAAATCCGTTTAATATTCGACAATTTATGTTTTTGCACTTGACAAAAGTTATATATATATATATATATTGTAGATGAACTTGTTGTGTTTTGAAAATTATAACGACAACACGGGTTGTCGGGTTCGTCCAAAAAATAGGGAACTCTGCCCGTTTTTCGTCAATATATATATATATATATATATATATATATATATATATATATATATATATATGTATATATATGTACCTCTATTATGCTCTTTGTCAATATATATATGAATAGTTATCATACCTTTCGGAAAATATATATATATATATATCCGTTTGACGAAATATAGATATACCTATCATGTTTCTCTGTCAGAATACAAATGCTTATATATTGTAAGCTTTTCGTTAAAATACATATATACCAACCACGTTTCCTCGTTAAACTGTATATATATGTATAAGTTTACTATGTAATCGCTACGGTAATGCGCGTATCAAGACTCTAGTTAAGTTACTCAATGAATATCAGAGTCTAATATTTAAACAATATCTCTTTACTCTCTTAACACTTTAATTCTTTATTGTGCGATATGCGACTCGGAGCCTACAAAGATCATACGATTACCTTGGTGTCCCCTTTCTTCAACTTGCCGACTCTCTCGGGATTTCCGAAGGAAATTGCAAAATGTGAGCATACTCGACCCCTTTTTACACTTTAACGCATTTTGGGGTGCAACATGTATAAATTACAAAATTTATTTTTAACAAGATTAAATGTGTTAACAATACCAAACGGGTTATCAATTACGCTTATGTGAATTATATGTGTTAGATTAAACTCGTTTATACATGCTACTTGTTACACTTGAGTTGTTTATGCTTATTAGTTTTAATTTGTATTCTCACGACATTGTTATGATTATGATACTATGCATACTAGTTAAGGAATTCAATTATATGCTATTATTATGCAAGAGTCGTCTACATATGTATGCGATTCAGCTTTATACTCCCATCAGGATTGAAATAAACTCTTACACTTAGATTCAAATTTCAAACTTGTATGCTCGCCAATACTTTTGTATTGATCTATGCTTTTAATACATGTTACAGGAAAGCTGATGATGCAAGGAATCTAGTAGGATTGCCTAGATACACACTTAAAACTTTAAATGCTTATTGTACTGTATCTTATTTCAAACATGTATTTCGTTTCAATATCTTGTATTAAATCGTTATCAATGAAATGAAATTATATTTGTTACGTATCGTGATTTAGATTTTGTATTATTTGATTTAAACTATGTAAAAAGGTAATTATTAAACACTTGACGCAATTAGCATGATGAAGCCTCTTGCAATCTCGTTTTCGTCTCATCCCGATATTTCCGCCATCGGTTGAGAGACTTTGCTACCACCGCTGAGAGACTTTGCTACCACTTCGAAAAATATCAACACTTCAAAAGACTTTGCTACCACCGCTGAGAGAGTTGCTGCTTTTTGGGCTCTAGATTCAACTGTCGGAACATTCCATCCCAAGATCAAGGATTTAGAAGAAACAACATCAGCCTCCTACACAATGTCAAGTAAGTGTGCATGTATATATGTATTTAGTTATTTGGTATGAAATAAAAAATGAATACTTATCTGAGTTTTGTGTCTCTAGGTGCTGCTAAATCCTCATCAATATCAGCCATCAGGTTCGGTATGTGAGATGTCGAAGGTATCATGTCCTCCCCATCCATCAAGAAAGAGCTGGCCACAGCCCAAGCCAAGACGGGACCAGGAGCACCACCAACAAAGCTAAATCTGGAGCCAAGAGGAAGAAGCCAGATGCGCCGTCCAGTGACATCCCCCGGATTGAACAACAGATCCATGACTTCATCTCCGAGGTAAGAATCATGGATCCTTCTTTTAAAGATACTTGATCGTCATAAATTCTAACAATTTGCTCTCAACAGAAAATTGTTGAGATCTAGACCATCCAGAGCAAGCGTCTCGCCAAGGATGAGGAAATAGTGGCCAATCTACGTGCCATCGGTGCTGCCATGGAGAAGAAAATCGCCCAGTTGGAGAAGGAGAATGGTCACTTGGAGAAGCAGATCCTGGTGGATGAAATCCAGGCCAACAAGGATCGGTTGGAGGTCACAGAAGAGGCCAAACTATCCGCTGCATCGTGATTCTAAAGGCCAAACTCAAGATGGCAAAGGAGGCTACGGATCCTTCCTTCGACAGGGCTGAATGGGACACTGCTAGCTAGAGGCAAAGGCTAAAGGAGCTTGGGGATGAGGATGAGCTGGAGGAGGCAGTCACGCTGGAGGCTATCCCAAGTGGCACTAAGGATCCTGAGGAGGCAGCGGCTGGTGGTAGCGGCACGGGTGATGAAGCAGCGAAGGAGTAGGCTGCATCAATGGGTAATGATGGAAATTTCTAGACGTGGCCAGAGCCCATTTTTTATGTTTTTTGGTTGTTGGTGTTTTTATGGTGAACAATTATGGTGTGTATTTGAACAATAGTTTTTAGGGTTAAGGATCACTGACCCTTTTTGAACAATAGGGGGGTAGCAAAGGTGGATGTGTCCTTCTGTTTGTGGAGGATGAAGCCCTTGATGCCCCCCGCCTTTACTTTCCTGCACTTATTGACTCGTTAGTATGGACACCCTTTACTAACCCAAGTGGACGGGCCACTTATTGCTGGGTTAGCAATTTTGACAACCTTTAAAAAATGGTTTTTATAAATAAATAAAATTTTAAGCTTTTGACTATCTTTGTTGTTACTTCTCTTCAGTTTGAATATATTTATAATTGTATACGTCAATAATTCCATAATATTTAGCTAAGAAATCTATAGGAGTTTGTCAAAATATATTCTTTAAAGATAGACATCATACGGTCAAGGATCACATATCCTGTTGTCAAAGGATTAGGGTAACATAAATAAGCCAGAAATAAAGCAAACGCAAAAGAAAGATCATACCAGTGAATCCAAGTTAGGATTCTTTATCCTTAAAGCTTACAATCGAAACAATACGGAATAGAAATCAGTAGAACTGCAGGATCTAGGATCCTTATTTATTAAGCTTCAGGGACCTGTTATAACATACAACTTGGGACTAAGCCAAACATTAATTGAATAACTCATCAGTAACTGGGGACAAGCCCAAATAGCTGGGGACAAGCCCAAATAACTGGTGTAAACTGGAGTATGGCCCAAACTGACATCTATCCAATCGTGAGCGACATGAAAATGTCGAAACCTTAGCTAACGTAAAAACGTTAGAAACCTTAGGAACGGATGTATGGTACGTCTACCATTATACTTAGGATCCTACATAGAGCCAACAACAATGAAATTGTCAGCCCCTAAAGCAGGTATTGGTCCCATTGCCTCGAACTATGCTTGGATAACGTGCGCTGCTGGCGGGGTGTTGAAACCCAATTCGTGTGAAAGGTGGAAACCTTTAAACCTTAGAAGGTATTGGATACCTTAAACTGGGGACATGCCCAAAGTCTTGGAGTGGTGGCCAACCTCTTGATCCTTTGTAATAACTTCAACAAAACTTAAAACTTGATAAGGTTGAATGTTGAAAATTCAACATCCTTACTTTAGAATAAATAATAAGAAGTACAATAAGAATGAAAGCATTAGTAAAACGTTACCGAATCATCCTTCAATCCGAATTGATCTTTAGGATACTTAAGGATCCCTGATCCTTTACGTAAAATACTTTTTTAGGTGGATAACATTCCAAGCTCTTAGAAGAAGGTCACCATCCATAGTCAGTAATCGATATGCCCCCCTTTCCTGCCTCGACTTCAATTAGATAGGGCCTTCCCATTTTGGTGCCAATTTGCCATCAGAAGGATTCGTGGTATTCTGAAATGCTTTCCTTAGCACCATGTCACCAACTTGAAATCTTCTTATTCTGATATTCTTATTATAAGCACCAGCCATCCTTTGTTGATAACTAGCCAGCATTATCCTTGCCAAGTTTCTTAATTCTTCCACGGTATCTAGCTCTTGAGCCAGAGTCTCAGCATTTGCTTCAGGATCACGGATGCTTGTTCTGGCTGTAGGGACTACCATTTCTGTAGGGATCACTGCCTCAGCTCCAAAGACTATGGAAAAAGGAGTTTGACCCGTAGCATTCTTGGGAGTTGTTCTATCCGCCCATAAGACATATGGTAGTTCTTCATCCCACTTTCCTTTTTTTGATCCAAGCTTTTTCTTCAAATTGTTGATGATGATCTTGTTGGATGATTCCGCCTGGCCATTAGCTTGTGGGTGGACTGGTGTTGATGTAATAATCCTAATCCCCCAGCTATCACAAAAGTTAGTAGTTCGATTCCCAATAGACTGGGATCCATTGTCACAAACTATCTCTGGAGGAATACCAAATCTAGTAATAATATTTCTTTTGATAAAGGATATAACTTCCTTTTCTCTAACTTGAGCAAAGGCTTCAACTTCTATCCATTTGGAGAAATAGTCAGTCATAACCAACATGAATACTTTTCCCCTGGTGCCTTAGGAAGCTTGCCAACTATATCCATTCCCCATCTCATAAATGGCCAAGAAGAGGATATAGGATGCAGAAGTTCTGCTGGTTGATGAAGAACGTTGCTGTGTCTTTGGCAGGCATCACATTTCTTGCGTACTCCACAACATCCTTCTTCATTGTAGGCCAATAATATCCTGTCCTGAGGATCCTGGAGAATAGCGCTCTGCCCCCAGTGTGATTTCCACAATCTCCCTCATGAAAATCTTTGAAGACTTCTTGGATTTCAGGATCTTCAATGCATCGTAGATAGGGTCCTGTAAGAGATCTTTTATACAGCATGTCATTAATTATAGTAAATTGTGCTACCTTAATCCTGAAGGTTCTAGGATTCTCTTCAATAGGAATTTCACCATTCTGAATGTATTTCAAGATTGGAAGGATCCAGGATCTTGAATTCGACTCCGGATTATCATTGGGTAGAATTGTTGTACCACCACTATCTCCATTGTTTCATTTTCCTCAATTGTAGGAGTTAGAACATGGATAATAGGTATCTTTACATCCTCGGGCATCTTCAGTGAGGATCCTAAATTAGCCAAGGCGTCTGCTTCTTTATTTTCTTCTCTAGGTACCTGTGTAAGGCTGAAAAAAGCAAAAGAATCTGCCAATTTTTTGACTATCTCCAAATAATTGATTAGTTTCTCACCTTTAACAGCATAAGAACCATTATAGTGATTAGCAATTAATAGAGAATCCACAAACACTTGAAGATACCTGATCCTCATCTGCTTAGCTAATTGCAAACCTGCTATCAAGGCTTCATATTCAGCCTCATTGTTAGTTGTCTGAAACTCACACGATATAGACTGGGGTATAATGTCCCCCTGTGGTGATTTTAGTAGTAGGCCTAGTCAAGTTCCTTTGACATTTGAAGCTCTATCTGTGAAGAGTGTCCAAGGATTCTTGGTCTCTTCAAGTTGTTGCACTTCTAATTCAGCTTCTCTTTGTAGATCATTACTGAAATCAACCACAAAGTCAGCCAAAGCTTGGGATTTAATAGCAGTTCTGGGCTCATACTTAATGTCATATGCACCAAGTTTAATAGCCCATTTTGCCATTCTTCCCGACATCTCTGGTTTCCTAAGAACATTTTTAATAGGAAAGTTAGTTTTAACAACACTAGTAGGAGTTTCAAAATAATGTCTTAATTTAGTAGAAGCCATGATTAGAGCAAGAATTAGTTTCTCTAAATGAGAATATCTGGCCTCAGCATCAAGTAGACTTTTACTTACATAGTATACCGGATGTTGTTGGCCTTCGTGATCCTTAACCAGGACCGCACTTACCGCTTTACCTGAAACAGCTAGGTATAAAGACAATGATTCTCCATTTTCTGGTTTCATCAAAGCCGGTGCTGAGGATAGGTAATCCTTGAGAGCCTGTAGAGCAGCTTCATGCGTTTCAATCCACTCGAATTTCTTATTCTTCCTCAAAAATGTCATAGAAATCCTTGTATCTTTCTGAGGAATTTGAGATGAATCTATTCAAGGTGGCAATCCTTCCTGTCAATCTTTGCACATCCTTAGCATTGGCAGGAGACTTGATATTCACCAAAGCCTTGATTTGTTCTGGACTTGCTTCAATTCCTCTTTTGGTCACCATATATCCTAAAAACTTTCCAGCTTTGACCCCGAAATGGCATTTAGAGGGGTTTAACTTCATGTTGTATTGGTCAAGGATATTGAATGCTACTTCAAGATCCTTCAGGTGATCCTCGGCTCTTTTAGATTTGACCACCATATCATCTATGTATACTTCCATTGTATGTCCAAGTTGCTCCTTGAACATCATATTCACCAGCCTTTGGTATGTAGCACCTGCATTTCTTAAACCAAAGGGCATATCAATATAACAATATATGTCGGTGGGTGTCATGAATGCAGTATCCTCTTGATTAGATGGTTCCATATGAATTTGCTAAAATCCAGATGAAGCATCCATAAAGGTTAACAATTCATGACCCGCCGTAGCATCCACCATGGAGTCAATGTGGGGTAAAGGGAAAGGATCCTTGGGGCATGCCTTGTTCAAATCAGTAAAATCGACACATACCCCCCACTTTCCATTTTTCTTTTGAACCACAACCACATTGGCTAACCATCTTGGATACTTGACTTCTCTTATCATACCTGCCTTTAGTAATTTGTCTACCTCTTCTTGGATAATTGCATTTCTTTCAGGTGCAAACTTCCTCCTTTTTTGGTGAATTGGCCTGAAAGACCTGTCAATACCAAGCTTATAGTAATGATATCCTTCGAAATACTTGTCATATCTTCGTGCTTCCAGGTGAAGGTAGATTTTCTTCATTTAAGGAAGGATACTAGATCCTGCTCTATGCTCTCCTGGATCCCAGATCCTATATACACCTTGGATTCAGGATCCTCAAGCTCTAAGAGTATTTCCTTGACGTCCTGTTCTCTTGCCTCCATGACGTCTTTTGGAGGATGCTTTAATTGCTATGCTTCCCTAGACTTGGAAGCAGGTTTCATTGAGGAAGTGTAGCAATTCTTTGCCTCATGCTGATCACTTTCTATCTTGACTATTCCCCATGGACTTGGAAGCTTGACACATTGGTGGTATGTTGATGGGACCGCCTTCATGTCATGTATCCATGGCCTGCCAAGGATAACATTACAACAAGATAAGCTATCTATTACACAAAATTTTGGATAGAATTCACCCCCTCTATGTAAATTGGAAGTTGGATGTCCCCCAATGTATTCTTGGTTTCCCCACTGAATCCCATGAGCACCGATGATCTTGGTATGATTTCAGATTCAGGAATGTTCATCTTTTTGAGGACATCCAACTGGATTGTGTTCACTGACAAGACCATCATGATGAGGATCCTGAATGTCTACGCGATCCTCCTCATCAAAGGATATAACTTTTTGCTGTGTGAGGGTAGGTGTTCGACCTGGTCTCTCCACATTCTCCATCTTCGTCTCCTTAGCATGCCTTTTAGCCGCTGAAAATGAAGTTCCACAGATATCAGAACCACCGGAAATAAAGTTAATGATCTGAGCATCTGCTGGCGGTGGAGGAGCTCTCTCAGGAACTTTCTCAGTATCCTGAGTCCTTGATCGTTTCCTTCCTAGCAGCTCCTTCAAATACCCTTTGCTAAGAAGATAGCCAATTTCCTTCCTCAGCGCTATACACTCGTCAGTAAGGTGGCCAAAATTCTCATGATAAGCAAACCATTTGGATTTATCCTTAATGGCTCCAGGTTTATCAGTTTTCCTTGGCCATTTAGCCTTGTCACCTAAAATCTTCATAGCAAGTATTAGTTCATTATTATCAGCAGAAAAACAATATTCAGAAATCAGAGGATAATCCTCATCATCTTCCTCCTCTTCGACCGCATGCACATGGTGATTGTCATTCTTAGAGTATGACTTGGATCGATTATTCTTAAAGAAGGATCCTTGTTTTTCCTGTCTTGAGGATCCTGACAGTCTCTCTTGGGTCCTCTTATCATCCTCTAACCGAATGAACCTCAATGCCCTGTTCCTTACTTCATCTAAATTCCTGCAAGGTGTCATAACAAGATAATCATAGAATTTTGAATCTCTAAGTAATCCCATTTTAAATGCTTCCACAGCAGTGGCAATATCCAGATTGGGGATATCTAAGGATTCTTTACTAAACCTAGTGATATAATCCCTTAAGGATTCATCACGACCCTGTGTTACCCTATATAAATCACTAGTTAATCGTTCAAAGGTTCTACTACATGAAAAATGATTATTGAACAAATTAAATAAATGAGAAAATGAAGTAATTGAGTAAGGAGGAAGACTTAGCAGCCATTTCAGCGCCGATCCAGTGAGTGTGGATCCGAAGCCCTTACAAAGACAGGCTTCTTTTAACCTTTCTTGAATGGGGTTGATCTCCATTCTTTCCCGGTACTGTGCCACATGCTCCTCTGGATCAGTCGTACCATCGTACAGCTTCATGTTGGGGGTTTGAAAGCGTTTTGGTATCTAAGCATTGCATATAGGAGGTGCAAAACGAGACACCCTGTGACTTCCATCTCGGATCTCATGAATGGGCTTAACCACTCTTGGGACGCTGGATATCATATCCTTAAGCTTTTGAAGTTCTCGTGCCATAGCCTGATTGATACCTGTGTCCTGCATGGAACCGTAATTAGTACCAAAAGATGTATTGACATGGTTACCTCCTGATTGGTTTGGAACTGGTATCGCAGAAGTATATCCAAAAGTAGACACTTCAGGTGCAACAGTTGGACCAAATGAAGCAATAGTCTGCATAGGGATGAAGTCCCCTTTGTGAACTTCAGAATCCTTGAATATCTGACTTCCTGAGGATCCTTGATCCTGAAAGACATTGGGTCCAGGATACACGGGTGCTGAGGGCCTTGAAGGATACTGCATGGATCCTTGAACCTGAGAGGAGGATCCTTGAACCTATCCCAAGCGCAGGATCCTTTATCCTTAGAAAAGGATCCTTGATACTGGAAATAGGATTCCTTTGGTGCAACCGACTCCAAATATCCTCATAAGCTGAGATAGCCTCCTTGATGTTGATTTGAGGATCCATAAGTTGGTAATGAGATGCTTGTGGCTGCGTCATTGCTAATGATCCATGCTGTAATCCTGAGGATTCTTGAGCCTCGGTCATCGCCATTGATCCCTGCTGGTAATTGGAGGATCCTTGTATTTGAACACCAATCCCCTTGAATGCTGGATTGTTGACATCGGAGAAGTGAAATCCAATGATTCTGGGCATCAGCGGAGAGCAGTGTTGTAAAAATCGCGACTAGGCGACGATTAGTCGGCGATTAATCGCAAGTCATCCCGTTACTGAGTAGTGTTTCTTAAATCGGTATATTAACCGACTAGGCCCGACTAGGCACGACTAGGTCCGACTAGGCCAGCCAAAAATCAACGATTCCAGCAGAAAACCTGTATATTCCGGCCAAAACTTCTAAATTTCGGTCAATTTCCAACCAAATCATATGAATTCTAACAATTAATCATGCATACTTAAATAAATGAGTTGAGTAAGATTTAAAACCTAGCTACTTAAAATATTTACCTATAAAAATGTATATATTTATACATAAAACTGAAAATTACATATAAAAAACCCAATACCATTAATCCTGATTAATCCCGAGTAATCCCGAGTAGTCGCTAGTCCCCAATTCACCGGCTGACTAGCGACTAGCGAGTTCCAACCTTGGCGGAGAGTGATCCTCCACTGATCTCTTCTGCTTCTTGATTTCATCAATCTCCCTAAGGATCCGCTGGTTAGTTTTATCTTGCTGTTCCATGTATCCTTTCATCTGCAAAATCAAAGTAGACAGATCATTGTTAGTAGGTGTAGAGGATGAAACAGTATAAGCCTTCGAGAAAACTGGTGTTGGCTTCTTCTAAGCATTATCAGAACTCCTCGCCGGTGCAGTGGGAATGGGAGGTAATATGCACAAGTCTGAGATGAGGTGACCGCCGACATGGCACTTGAAGCAGATTTCCCATGAGAAGCCATGTAGTTAATGAAGATGAACAAAAATGAATGAAACGAACGAAACTTTTAGAATTGAAGCACCGATTGCCCCACGGTGGGAGCCAAACTGTTTTGGTCAAAAATCACAACAAGGATAATGTAACCAAACTTTGAATGTGAGTTTAGTGCTTCGTTAAACGAACAAATGTATGAACAAATATCAAAAGTAAATGACGATGAACACAATGATTTGTACGAGGAAAAAGCCCTTGATCAAGAGTTGATCTCCGGCATAAAAAATCTCGGGTGATGGAAACTACCGATCACCAACTATATTGAACAAGAAAGATTACAACTTTGGAAATATTGAGCTTGTTACAATAAGAATTCTAACTAGTGTTCGAGAGAGTAGCAACAGTATGTATGCGAGTGTGTTTGGTCAGATTGTGTGTCTATCAAGCTCAATATCCCATTAAATATCTAGCTAATCTCATTAACTAATTCACCGAAATCCATGCAAGCTCCCCACATTCACATATAACGGTCATGGCTTCACTTGCACATGCTAGAAATGGCATATTCCTCCGACATTCCCTCGATGACTTAGTCCATGATTACCTGCATACATAAACTAACACAAAGGAACAATTATCAGCTATCATAGATATAGGTAAGGATCCTTGATCCGTAGACTCCCTGCGATTTCTGTTATGGATCCGTGATCCAGGTTCAGTCTCAGGATGGATGATCCTTGGCATAAAATCCATGCCCTAACACAGATGAAAGGATATATGGAACAACAGGACAAACTAATCAAAGGATCCTTCGTGAGATTGACGAAATCAAGAAGCAGAAGAAATCAGCGAAGGATTATTCTCCATTGATGCCTAGGTCGTTGGATTTGCTACTTCCATCATCAACAATCCAGCATTCCAAAGCATCTGGTGTTCAGTATCAAGGATCCTCAGGTTGCAACATAGATTCTGACGCAGCCTCAAGTATCCTACTTCTGGCCTCAAGGATCATCATTTCAGCCTTAAGGATCCTCATTTAAGCCTCAAGGATCCTTCCTCAGTTCAGGAAGATACCTGGAGACGGTTCCAGTTCAAGGATCCTATTTTCAGCGTCAAGGATCCTCATCTCAGGTTCAAGGATCCATGGAGTATCCTCCAAGGCCTTCAGCACCGATGTATCCTGGACCTAAAATCTTTCAGGATCAAGGATCCTCGGGGAGTCAGACTTCATCCCTATGCAGACTATTGCATAATCTGGTCCAACTGTTGCACCTGAAGTGTCCACCTAGGGATATACCTCTAGCATACCACTTCCAAACCAATCAAGAGGTAACATTTTCAATACGTCTTTTGGTACTAACTATGGTCCCATGCAGGATCTAGGTATCAATCAGGCTATGGCTAGAGAGCTCCAGAAGCTTAAGGATATGATATCCAGCGTCCCAGGAGTGGTTAAACCCATTCCTGAGATCCCGGATGGAAGTCACAAGGTGTCTTGCTTTGCTCCTCCAATATGCACTACTGAGATACCGAAACGCTTTCAGACTCCCAACATGAAGCTCTATGATGGTACAACTGATCCAGAGGAGCATGTGGCACAATACAGGAAGAGAATGGAGATCAACCCCATTCCAGAAAAATTATAGGAAGCCTGTCTTTGCAAGGATTTTAGATCCACACTCACTGGATCAGCATTGAAGTGGCTGCTAAGTCTTCCTCCTTATTCAATTACTTCATTTTCTTATCTAGTTTATTTGTTCAATAACCAATTTTCATGTAGTAGAACCTTTGAACGGTTAACTAGTGACTTGTATAGGATCACCCAAGGCCATGATGAATCATTAAGAGATTACATTAGCAGAGAATCCTTAGAAATCCCTAATTTAGATATTGCCACTGCTGTGGAAGTATTTAAAATGGGATTGCTTAAAGATTCTCAATTCTATGATGACCTTGTTATGACACCTTGCAGGAATCTAGATGAAGTAAGGATCAGGGCCCTAAGGTTCATTCGACCCGAGGATGACAAAAGGGTCCAAAACATGTTATCTGGATCATCAAAGCAGGAAAAGCAAGGATCCTTCTACAAGAATAACTGATCCAGAAAATACTCCAAGCATAACATTCAAAATGTTCATTTGGTTGAACAAGAGAAAGACGACGAGGATTATCCTGACATTTATATTGTTTTTCTGCTGATAATAGTGAACTACTCATTTCTTTGCAGAATCTTGGCAAGAAAGCTAGGTGGTCCAAGAAGAATGAGAAGTCTACATCCAACAAGGATAAATCAAAATGGTGTGCTTATTGTTTTGGTCAAAAATCACAATAAGGATAATGTAACCAAATCTGATTTTGTGAGGTTGAGTGCTTGCATGATAAACAATTGTATGAACAAATTAGAAATGTAAACAATGATGAACACCGAGATTTATACGAGGAAAAAGCCCTTGATCAAGAATGATCTCCGGCACCAAAAACCTCGGGTGATGGAAACTACCAATCACCAACTATATTGCATAAAAAAGGTTATAAATTTCGAAGATGATGAAGCTCAATACAAGTATTTGCTACGGTGTTGCAGAGAGTATTCGAGTGTAATTGGTTGTATGTTCTAAATGAGCTCATCATCCCTTATAAAATTAGAAAATATCTAAATAACAAACTATCCGAAAAATGTGCAAGTCCTCCCATGTTCTCCATAACGGCCATTCTTCATCTAGCACTGTGCTCTATATGAAGCATATTCGGCAAGATTACAGCAATGACTAAGTCCATGTCGTCCATTACCTGCATGCAACCACAGATAATAACATAGAACAATTGTTACAAATCATAAGTACATTTAAGGATCCTTGATCCTCCAGGCTGCTGTATCACCCATTAAGGATAACTGACCCAGATAACACTTAAGGGTCCATGATCCATAGTATCTAAAACCTATGCCCTAACAATTGCCCCCAATATGGTATTTGTGATGTTGATTACAGCTGCCATATTGCCGTAAATAATGAACTAGCCATTAGTCTGCCCAACTAGCCGTTGCACAAGCTGACGTCATTGATAAGATGGACTACAATCATCATTACGCTATATATGGAAGAGATAAGTTCAAGCCCCCATTTAAAGATCACCAGATCTCATTTAAAATCATCATCCCAGATCAAATCAGGTATTCTCTCTCAACTCTTCTCTTCATCCTTTCGAATTTCTCATCTCTTTATCTTTCATGTTCGCTATTATGGCCAAGATGGCTACTAGATCCCCCCCCCCGCAAGAATCAAAACGATGACGACGCCATTCCCAAATTCAAAACCTGTTGGCCAATCCATCCTCGGAGCCCTGTAAGTTTACCGATCCAGAGATTGACGGTTTACGTCCCTGTTTTCCTTCGACGACGGTTTTCAGGCCATACAACGCCTCGATGAAGAGTGATACCATGTCCCCTGTTTGGGCATGTTTCCCTATTTTGCCTTTCCTTCTTGGCTCTTCATACCCCTTCCCCAACTTTACCCAAGGGTTCTTCACCCTTACTGGCAATGAGCTATTCTCAAGCCATGCCATTGTTGTGGAGGGTACTCTTCATTATTGAGCAGCTTATCAGCAACGAAGGGATCCACTTTACGCTATCTGAACTTTCTTACCTTTACAACCTTGTAACTCATGGCTCCCATCGGTTCTTATTAAAGGCCAAGCCTCACCAACAGCTTTCCATCCTCAAGACCACTCAAAACGGTTCCACATGGAAGAACGGGTTCTTCTTTGTGCGAATGGACTCTATTCCAGAAGGGAATAGTCTGCCCAAAAAGTGGGTCTTGAAGGGTAGGATATAGGATCCTCATATTAGATTTGTAGAAAGTTTCTTTTCCATTGCTAACTTGTGTCATTTTTATTTGCATGCAGTGACCAATTTTGCCTACCTTGCTAATTCTCCTGGAACTGAAGAGAGGGTTGCTCTGTTCTGGACTCTGGATTCAACAGTTAGGACATTCAAGCCGCAGATAAAGGATCCTGAAACCAACACTTCCACCTTCTACACCATGTTAAGTAAGTTTTCTATTTGCAAATAACAAATTTTCTTTAAAGCAAGAAATATATATATATATATATACATATATATATATATCACATATATACATGTATATATATATATATATATACATATATATATATATATATATATATGATATATACTATATGTAATATATATATATACACATATATATATGTATACATATATATATGTGTATATATATATATGTATATATGTATATATATATATACATATATATATGTATATATATGTAAAAGGAAATGAATAGAAAACTTATCTATTTCTCGTAATGTAGGCGCTCAGAAATCCGCCAGCAAGTCCATCAGCAAGTTTGCCTTAGAGGATGTGGATAACATCATCTCTCCCCGGTCCATCAAGAAAGAATCTGGTAAAGGATCTAGCCTCCCAGAGCCTAAACCTGTCAAAAAGGAAGAAGATCGCTGAACCCTCCGATGACATTCCCCAGCTAGAGCAGCAGATCTATGATTTTGCCTCCGAGGTAAGGATCACTTGTGCTTAGGTTAAGACGTTCATATTGAGGATCACTTATCCTTCCCATTGTTCTTGCAGAAAATAGCCCAAATCCAAGCTGTGCTGACCAAACGCTTATCCGACGTTGAGGACACCATCGCAGACCTCCGTACCTTTCTGACCACCAGGGACAAGAAGATCTCCCAGTTGGAGAAGGAGGTCAATGGCTTGGAGAATCGGATCATGACCAACGAAATCCAGGCTAACAAAGTCATGATGGAGGATGCTGATGAGGCTAAGGTTTGTGCAGCTCAAGCCATTTTTGGGGCCAGGATCAAGATCGTCTAGCAAGCCTTGGATCCTTCATTTGACAAGTCTGAATGGGATCTTCCTGGATGGAAGGTGAGGCTAGTGGAGCTTGGACGAGAGCTGGAGCCGGAACTTGACGAGGTGCCGATGCCGGAGGCTGGTACTAGCGGTGCTAAGGAGGCTAAGGAGGGTGAAGGTGGCGAAGCTGGTGAAGGCAAGGAGGGTGAAGCTGTGAAGGTGTAGGCTGCAACAATGGGCGATGATGGAAAATTTAGACGTGGCCGGAGCCCATTTTTTAGAATTGATGGTTTTTGTTTGATGGTGTTTTTATTTCAAACAATGATGGTCTGTAATTAAACAATAGTTTCTTAGGTTTAAGGATCACTGACCTAGTGAACAATAAGGGGTAGCAAAGGTGGATGGGTCCTTCTGTTTGTAGAGGATGAAGCCTTTGATGCCCCTCGTCTCTACTTTCCTTCACTTTTAAATTCTGCAACGTATGACCCGTTATCATAGACACCCTTTGTCAACCCAGACGGACGGGCCGTTTTTTGTAGAAGTTTGGGTTGAAAATTTTGAGAACCTTTTAAAAGGGGTTCTTATAAATAAATAAAAGTTAAGCTTTTGACTATGTTTGTTGTTGTTCCTTTTCTTATTTGAATATCATTATACCTGTACTTGTTAGCCAAATTCAGACTTAGGAATTCATAAGTTCTTAAAAAGAATAATTAGTATTTGTCAAAACAAGTTTTATTTTAAAAGGTTAAACGATATACGATCAAGGATCATATAGGCTCCCGTCAAAGATTGAGGGTAATCGTCATAAATCGAAAACAAAATAAGGTTGTGTAAGGAATCATACCAGTGAATCCAAGTTAGGATCCTTTGTCCTTAACACTTACGGTTTAAATAATGAGGCATAAAAAGTATCAGAAATCCAGGATCCAGGTTCCTTACTTGCCAAGCTTCGAAAACCTGTAATCACATGTAACTTGGGACTAAGCCAACATCATTAGAATGAGTCATTAGAAACTGGGGACAAGCCCAAATGACTGGGGACAAGCCTAAATAACTGGGGACAAGCCCAAATAACTGGGACAAGCCCAAACAAGAATAATACTTGAGCTAACATGAAGATGTTAGAAACCTTAGGATTCTGGTGTATGGCCTATATTGGCGTCTAACCGATCGTAAGTGACATGAAAATGCCAAAACCTCAGCTAACGTGAAAACGTTAGAAACCTTAGGAACGGATGTATGGTACGTCTACCATTATACTTAGGATCCTACATATAGCCAACAACAATGAAATTGTCAGCCCCTAAAGCGGGTACTGGTTCCATTACCTTGAACTATACTTGGATAACGTGTGCTACTGGCGAGGTGTCCAAACCCAATTCGTGTGAAAGGTGAAAACCTTTAAACCTTAGAAGGTATTGGATACCTTAAGCTGGGGACATGCCCAAAGTCTTGGAGAGGTGGCTAACCTCTTGATCCTGTCAACGATGTAATAAACCTACAAGGCTTAAAACTTGATAAAATTGGATGTTAAGAATCTAACATCCTTTTCATACAATAAATAATGACAAATATAATATGAAATGATTAATAAAATGTTACTAAGTAAAGGATCATATATCCCTTAAGGATCCTTCATCCCGAATTGAATATCAGAAATCTAAGGATCCTTGATCCTTTACATAAAATACTTCTTCAGGTGGATAGCATTCCAAGCTCTTGGTAGAAGGTCACCATCCATAGTTTGCAAACGATATGCCCCCATTCTAGGTTCAGTTTTGATAAGATAGGGGCTTTCCCATTTTAGTGCCAATTTGCCATCAGAAGTATTCGTGGTGTTCTGGAACGCTTTCCTCAATACCATGTCACCAACTTGAAATCTTCTTACTCTGACATTCTTGTTATATGTACCAGCCATCTTTTGTTGATAGCTAGCCATCCTTATTCTTGCCATGTTTCACAATTCTTCCACTGTATCCAAGTCTTGAGTTAGAGTCTCAACATTTGCTTCAGGATCACATATGCTTGTTCTGGCTATCGGTACTACCATTTCTATAGGGATCACCGCTTCAGCTACAAAGACTAAGGAGAAGGGAGTCTGACCCATAGCATTCTTAGGAGTTGTCCTATCTGCCCATAAGACATAAGGTAGCTCTTCGGCCCATTTCCCTTTCTTTGATCCAAGCTTCTTCTTCAAATTGTTGATAATGATCTTATTGGATGATTCTGCTTGGCCATCAGCTTGTAGGTGTACTGGTGTTGATGTAATCATCCTAATCCCCCAGTTGTCATAAAATTTAGTAGTACGACTCCCAATAAATTGGGATCCGTTATCACAAACACTTTCAGAAGGAATTCAAAATCTAGTTATGATATTTCTTTTAATAAAGGATATGACTTCCTTTTCTCTAACTTGGGCAAAGGCTTCTGCTTCTATCCACTTAGAGAAATAGTCTGTCATAGCTAGCATAAACACTTTCCCTCCTGGTGCCTTGGGAAGCTTGCCTACTATATCCATCCTACACCTCATAAATGGCCAAGAAGAGGATATAGGATGCTGAGGTTCTGCCGGTTGATGAAGAATGTTACTATGTCTCTGGCAAGTATCACATTTCCTTGCCTATTCCACAGCATCCTTCTTCATTGTAGGCCAATAGTATCCCGTTCTAAGGATACTTGAGAATAATGCTCTACCCCCAGTATGATTTCCACAATCTCCTTCATGAAAATCCTTCAAGACTTCGTGGATCTCAGGATCCTTAATACATCGTAGATAGGGTTCTGCAAGAGATCTCTTATATAACATGTTATTAATTATAGTGAATTGGGACACCTTTATCTTGAAGGCTCTAGGGTTTTCCCCAATGGGAACTTCCCCATTTTGGATATAAGTTAGGATTGGAAGGACCCATGATCCTGTGGTTGATTGTGCATCATCACTAGGTACAATTGCAGCATCTTCCACTATCTCCATTGCTTCATTTTCCTCTATTGTAGGAGTCAGAATATGGATGATGGGTATCTTCACATCCTCTGGCATCTTCAGTGAGGATCCTAGATTGGCTAAGGCATCCGCTTCTGCATTTTCTTCCCTGGGTACCTGTGTCAGACTGAAAAAAGCAAAAGAATCTGCCAATTTCCTGACTATCTCTAAATATTTGATTAGTTTTTCACCTTTAACAGCATAGGAACCATTATAGTGATTGTAATTAACAACGAATCTAAAATACTTGAAGATACCTGATCCTCGTATGTTTAGCTAGTTGCAAACCTGTTATCAAGGCTTCATATTCAGCCTCATTATTAGTGGTCTGAAATTCACAAGCTATGGATTGGGGTATAATATCCCCCTGTGGCGATTTTAGTAGTAAGCCAAGTCCAGTTCCCTTGCCATTTGATGCTCCATCTGTGAAGAGTGTCCAAGGATCCTTGGTCTCTCCAAGTTGTTGCACTTCTAATTCAACTTCCCTTTGTAGATCACTACTGAAATCAGCCATAAAGTCAGCGCTTGAGACTTGATGGCCGTCCTTGGTTCATACTTGATGTCATATGCACTAAGTTTAACTGCCCACTTTGCCAACCTTCCAGACATCTCAGGCTTCATGAGGACATTCTTAATAGGGAAGTTAGTTTTAACAATTATAGTATGAGTTTCAAAATAATGTCTAAGTTTAGTAGAGGCCATGACTAAAGCAAGGATAAGTTTTTCCAAATGAGAATACCTGGCCTCAACATCAAGTAAACTTTTACTTACATAGTATACCGGATGTTGTTGGCCTTCATGATCCTTAACAAGGACCACACTTACTGTTTTACCTGAGACAGCTAGGTATAAGGATAATGCTTCTCCATTTTCTGGTTTCATTAGAGCTGGAGCACATGATAAGTAATTCTTAAGGGCTTGTAGAGCAGCTTCATGCTTCTCAGTCCATTCAAACTTCTTATTCTTCCTCAGAATATCATAGAAATCCTTGCACCTTTCTGAGGATTTTGAAATGAATCTGTTCAAGGCAGCAATTCTTCATGTCAATCTTTGTACATCCTTAGGATTAGCAGGAGATTTAATGTTGATTATAGCTTTTATCTGCTCTGGACTAGCTTCGATCCCTCTTTTAGTCACCATATATCCTAAAAACTTTCCAGCTTTAACCCCGAAATGGCATTTGGAAGGATTTAACTTCATGTTGTACTGGTCAAGGATATTGCATGCTTCTTCAAGATCCTTCAAGTGATCCTCCGCTCTTTTAGACTTGACCACCATATCATCTATGTATACTTCCATTGTGTGTCCAAGATGTTCATTGAACATCATATTCACCAACCTTTGGTATGTAGCACCTGCATTCCTTAAACTAAAGGGCATAGCAATATAACAATATATGCCGGTGGGTGTCATGAATGTTGTATCCTCTTGATCAGATGGTTCCATCTGAATTTGCTGAAATCCAGATGAAGCATCCATAAAAATTAACAACTCATGACCCGCCGGAGCATCCACCATGGAGTCAATGTGGGGTAAAGGGAAAGGATCCTTAGGACATGCCTTGTTTAAATAAGTAAAATCCACACATACCCTCCACTTTCCATTTTTCTTTTGAACAACAACCACATTGGCTAGCATCCTTGGATACTTTACCTCTCTAATCATACCTGCCTTTAGTAACTTATCTACCTCCTCTTGGATGATGGCATTACTTTCGGGTGCAATGTTTCTCCTCTTTTGGTGTATTGGCCTGAAAGATTTGTCAATACCAAGTTTATGAGTAATAACATCTTTTGAGATACATGTCATATCTTCATGTTTCCAGGAAAATGTAGACTTTCTTCGTTTCAGAAAGGATACTAGATCCTGCTCTATGCTCTCCTAGATCCCGGATCCTATATACACCTTGGAATCAGGATCCTCAGAATCTAAAAGTATATCTTTGACGTCTTGTTCTGTTGCCTCCATGACGTTTCTTGGAGGATACCTTAATTGCTATGCTTCCCTAGACTTGGAAGCCGGTTTCATCGAACAAGTGTAGCAGTTCTTTGCCTCCTTGTCACACCCAGATTTCCACGTGTACCTGGTGGGCCCAGTTGGGGAATATTGTGACGTAGTTGATAACATCATAACCAAACAAAACACAGCACAGCGGAAGTCTTGGATTTATATTAGTATTACAAACCGAGTGTTCAAAGTTCAAAAATAAATTACAAGGCTTGTAACGAAGATCCACAGGCGGATCAAAATAAAATATACAAAGTATTTGTTCGACAGACTTTAAGCAACCTAAGGACTTGCAAAATCCTCTATTTTCACTGTAGTGCAGCTCCCGATCTATTGCGTGTTGCCACCTGTAACTTGATCTTTTGAAAATACGTCAATTTTCACTGGTAAATACTAATAACCGAATCATTTTGAAAATATTTCTAAAAAAGGTTTTAGGTGCACTTGGCACATTTTTATAAATAACTTGGGATAGTTCAAAATGACCTTGTTTACAGTTTTACATGTTTGTCAATACATATGGGGTCAAGTGCAGAAACCGAATAACCTGATTAACCGACACGCCACTTAAATAATCCACCAGTGGAATTCAATATTTTATTAGCATTAGCATCTGCCAGGTGTATGCCTACACCCCGCGCTTAAGGTCGTGGGAATTAGTAACTTAAATGAGCCAAGGATATCCCAGACATGGTCGAATTAACCCCCAATGTTTAAGTTATCAAACAATACAGAATAAAACGGGTTATAAGGATTTAGTAAATCAAAATCCGATAACATGATCCCATACCCGACCAAGCGGTATTATTATACCGTATTCCAAACCCGTATAGGGAAAATAAGTTAAAAGTATTTACCTGAGCAAATTCTTCAAATAAGATAAGTAACTCAGCTGAATATTCAAAAAGTAAGCTTAGATGGCAATCTACCAGGAGGCTCTTAGTCTGGAAATGATGGTGTTTATAACCAATTAGAATGCTAACGGGTCTTATCTACTTTGTAGACTCGAACCCGGTAGCTTAAGAATAAAAACGGTATTAAACGCTGGATTAAGCGATGACCGGAATAGAATGTAGTTTAAACCCGACAAGTATGGATACTTGTTTAATATGGGTAAACATGTTACATTCTGGATTTTGAAACTAACATGATAAGGTTAAACCCGTTTCGGTTAAATTACGTGAACTAGTTACGTAGGCCGAACCGTACGCATATAAGTGAAACCGGGTAACCGGATGAGTCCTATACAAGTTCCATATGCCATTATACTTTAAACATGTTGTAACATCAGTAAGTTATCAACATGTTGGTATGTTACGGTTTTAAAATCAATTTATGCCTTAAAAGGGCATTTTGGTCATTTTAAGGCTTATAAAAAGACTTCATGAGCAAACTGATGTAATGTTTATAAACTTACTGTAAAAATAGTTTAATTATGATGTTATATCAGTAGGATATCAAGTATGTGTGTGGTTTTAGAGTTTAAGACCAAACTATGCCTCAAAAGGGCATTTTGGTCATTTCACACATCACTTGGCGAATTGTTTGGGAATCTGAGTTTAGACTATGTATCTACTGTAAATATGTTTAAAAAAAGTTTTGAAATCAGTAGGTATCAAGTCTTGATGCTTTAATATGGTCTTAAACCATACTATGCGCCGAAACGACGATTAAGTCACTAAATGACGATTTAAATGGTATTTGAGTGAAACTGATGTTATGAACAGGTTTGTATGATGAAAATATGTTGTATAATATATTACATCCGTAGGTAATAGTTTTTGTTCCTTAAAATGATTAAAATCCATTTTTGGTGTCTAAAGGGCAATATCGTCACTTAAGGACTTAATACATGGACTTGTATATAAACCCAGTTTATAATCTAAATTGACATCCCCAAATATTCCTAATTATGATATTACATCAGTAGGTAAAGAGTTTTGAGGCCAAAATCATATTTAAAGCAATTAACATGGTTAAGGGTAATTTAGTCGCAAAATGCGTAAACTATGCGAAATAACCATTTCTTAGGTTTTAGATCAGAAAGTTGGCCTCAATACAAGTTCAATGACTCGGTACATCAGTTTATAACTCATTTTGTGCTCCCGTATGTTTAAACTTTGTTTTTAAGCTCTTAAGGACCTTTTAGCAAAATTCGGCATATTATATGGAAACTTGTATAAACACTCGGATTACTAAGTAACCATGCCATATAACTCTAGAGGGTTATAGTATAATATATCATGGTCACAACGCAACCTAATTTCAGTAGCTAAGGTTGCTAAATCAGGTCAGAACTGAAAGTCAAAGCAAAAGTCAGCTTTTACGACTTTTGGTTGCGAACCGACCTTAAACCTGGACTTGACGGGCCGAACACGTTTAGACATGTTCTAATACTTCTTACCAAGTTATTAAAGTTATGACACTGATTTTATAGCACCTACATTGCTAGATATGAATTTATTTCAAAACTGACCCGTTTGACTTTTTATTAATATAACTTTGGCCCGTCAATTGACCAAGCAAACATGGTAATCAGGAGGTGCCCCCTTGAGGGATTAACACCTACCTAATTACGATCACTTAGCCACGTTAGCTATGAACATTGGCTGGACCGTAATGGTCTTAGCCGAAAATCAAAGCGTTTTTACGTCAACGCTTTGACTTTGCTCAATGCCTAATAAAACTTAAAGAGGGAGTCAAGGACACTTACACAATGTCCTAGCACAAAAATAGAACTTAGTAGGATGCTCCTAAGGACTAGGAACTTCCAGAGAGTGATGAGAGGAGAAATAAGAGAAGGTGCAAGAAAAATGGTTGTAACCTTCATCTATTTATACTAGAGGATCAAGAACCAAGTCCCTCCAGGTGTTAGCAGGAGTTGTGAGATGCTACCATGTGTTTTGGGACGTGTCAAGAGCAAAGGAGTAGTGGCAAAACTCGCTCATGGTGGCAGGAGCAGAAGCTGCCATGTTTCTACTCGCTGGCACCCACTTACGGACCGTATGGCTGAGGCCTTGCGGTCCGTAAGGCCTTTAGGCGCGTGAAACTTTCAAATGGTTATGGACCGTAACCATAATGGATTGCAGTCCATAACCGCCTCACAGAACTTGAAAATTGCATTCGTTTATGTTCGGTCCCTTGATTTTAAAGCTTGCCACTCAGAGGTAAATATTTAACATGTTGGCAAGTTTAGTCCCTCTCGTTAAGCTCGAGGCATTCGAGGATCAGCGGGACATGTGTCGGAATTTTACTGGACAGGTTTTTACGAGGTGTTACACTCCTACATATCACTCTCTATCTTGACTATTCCCCTTGGACTTGGGAGCTTGACACATTGGTGATATGTTGATGGGACCGCCTTCATGTCATGTATCCATGGCCTGCCAAGGATAACATTACAGCAAGATAAGCAATCTATTACACAAAACTTTTGGATAGAATTCACTCCCACTATGTAAATTGGGAGTTTGATGTCCCCCAATGTATTCTTGGTTTCCCCACTGAATCCCACGAGCACCAATGATCTTGGGATGATCTCAGATTCAGGGATGTTCATCTTTTTGAGGACATCCAACTGAATTATGTTCACTAAACTACCTCCATCAACAAGGTGATAACTAAACCATCGTGATGAGGATCCTGTATATCTACACGATCATCCTCATCAATGTAACAACTCCGATTTTCTCGTTGTTATCTTTATCCTTGTATTTTCATTTATTCCGAGATTCGAATTATAAGAAAAGTTTATGTTAATTAAATTAAGTTTATGTAGGTTGTATCACATCTAAACGCCTATTAATCGCTTGTTAAATCGCATCGCATAACTCATCGCTATCTCATCGCAATCACAACGCAATTACTTATTTTGTTTATTGGGATTATGTGGTAATATTAGTTACGTGTTTATATGATAATTACGTGTTTGTGTGTGTGTTTGGTTATGATTACAATCGCTATCGCATCGCCCTCGCATTCTCGAATCGCTAAATCGCACTATTATATCAACTATAACGTTTAATATAACTAACTAATAACCAAATCGCCAAACGAACACTTAACGCGAAAAACGACGAAAACCCAACAAATTAGGTCAAGTTCGCTCGAACTCGGTGACCCCAAGTTCGGCCGAACTTGGCTGATAAACTCAGAATCTTTCAAATTACTTCAAGTTCGCTCGAACTCTCCCTTCAAGGGTCAAGTTCGGCCGAACTTGGCTCATTTCCTCCAATTATCCCTCAAGTCCGCTCGAACTTGAATGATTTCATGCAAATTCGGCCAAACTTGACTCCACCAGCCCTCATCTTTGCCTTCTCCTATAGATACCCAACCCATTTATCTCATTTGAACTTGCTGCAACTTCGTCCAGAGCTCCCGAAACCCGAAACCCTCTGATTTCTAAGTAAGAATCAACCTGGTTTCAACTACAATGATGTTCAACAAAGTTTTACAAAGGTTTACAACGATTTTGGCACAAGGCATTGCCTTCGTTTTCATCAAATCTTCTCTGTTTACGAAAATCTTCATCTTTTTACATAAAACTTCTGTTTTTCACTCAGATCTATACTTTGATATGAGCAAAACCTTTAAAGTATTGATTTTTACACAATATTCGGACTAATGACGTATGTTTCGTTCACTTTTGAGTGGAACAAGGCGTTTTCGAAGCTAAATCTCAGACCCGGAAGCACAAGGACGAATTCGTCACTTTACACAAGCTGGAATAACCCGTACGAACCTTCAAGTTCGCCTGGATTAGCCTGAGTTTCTGTAAAATGGCTAAGTTCGCTCCAAAAGGACCTCTCCTGCCTAAGTTTTACTCAGTGGCTTAAGGTTGGAGGGATGGGCACTCGATTTCCTCCACAAACGACGCGAAAACGAAAGATTTTGGACCCGAAAACATCAAGTTCGCTGAAGAATCACCAACTCCCTGGTCAAGTTCGACCGAACTTGCACCCATATGGGTCAAGTTCGACCGAACTTGGGTCAATTCTCACCAAATTCCTTACAAGTTCGACCGAACTTGTCTAATTTCCTAGGAAACTACACAAGTTCGCCCGAACTTGTCTCTTCTATAAGATTTCCTTACAAGTTCGCCCGAACTTGACAAGATTCTTAAGAATCTTACCAAGTTCGGTCGAACTTGGCTCTAAACACATCAAAACCTTACAACATACAAGTTCGCCCGAACTTGCCTACTGCTCAACTCAAACTTCACCGTTTCGGCTTTTCAGAAGACTAATGCACTTCTGTTCGTTTACAGGCTGATCCGGCGCACTCCACAACTCTCCTCAGAATCATAAGTCTTACCAATGCACTTTTTGGGTGTTACATACGTTCCTATATCAAAATCACTTCACAAATCAAAACTGTTTATCGCACGCGAATAATCTGATTGTATATGCTCGATACGTGTTACTAGAAACATGTGACTAGGACTTATTTTCGTTAACTTGCCTCCTTAGCTAGTATGGTACTATAGTTTGGCTAACACCCGACGGGGTCTAGTTAGGATGGTCGCGCAAGCCTTTTCACGGTAGTTAACATGAGAAATGAGTCTATGTTATGTTAAGTGTTATGGTGTATCATGATATGTAATTAGATTGTTTTGCGAATGCTTTCTCGACTATGCTAGTATTATTCAAACTCATATGCTCACCTTTACTTAATTGTATTGACTTGTATTTTAACGTATGTAACATGTTGAGGATTTAGCTTGTATTTCTTTGGAGTAGTTTTACTTAGTATTTTGTTTATCTTGTTTAGGACGATTGTAATAAAAATCTAGGGGATATCGAATCATGTTGTTTTTATGAGAAAATCAGAATTTCTGTAATGGGTGTTTGAAATGTTATGTTTAATAGTATGGGATGTTAAACGTTAAGTAATGTTGTTGGATAATTGTTACGGAATTTCTCGTGAGACAATCTGGTCGCCTAGTGCCACTAACCCCGATGTTTCCGCCATCGGTTGGGGTGTGACAGATTGGTATCAGAGCTAATTCCTTAGGATAATAGGTAGAATTTCCATGATTGACCTAGTAGCATGTTTAAGTACCCGATTGACCAATCTTTGAATTAAATGTTAATCTACTTGCCATAAATGGTTAAATATGCCTTTACTGAGGTTAATACAATATACACGACTATGAAACGCTCATATCCCACAAACGAGGATCAAGTTGAGATTAGGTGTGATAACCAAGAACTCTCAATAAGATCGCTCATTCCGCGTATTACTCATCACGAGATATCTTCGTTGAGTTAGGGGTGACATCCAAACCACGACGAACATCTCCCTTTCTATCTAGTGGAACGCCCGATGTGATCGGTGAGCGTGGTCACAACTAGGAATGATGTTGTTAAGTTAGGGGTGAAACCCGCATCTTAATAACTAATTCCGTGCTTCGATTTCCAATCTCACCAAAGTCTCGGTTATGTCGATGCTTTGGAACACGTATTAACTGGAAGGGTAAACGTCGTTAGCCGCTTGCGGTGAGAACGTTTATCTATTAGGCCAAAGCGTGGGTCCAAATGCAAAGGGTAGTCGAATCACTTTGGATAGTCAACGTCTCAAAACCCCGGACACTCCCAATTGATTTAAGCCTATATCGTCGATTTACGCATCATCGAGTTTATTATTATTTATGTGTTTAAAGTTTTGAGAATTTTCGCTTTATTCGATTTTTCGCTTTATTTATTTATTTCTCGCATTATTGATTTCTCGCTTTACACCCCCTAAACGCATGCACTACTCGCACAGCTCTCGTAATCTAAAACGCTAATTAATACCCCAACCAAACTAAGACGCTTAACTCGCTTACGCCTATGAGGACATGTGTACCTCATAAGCGGTATTATCTCGCTTATCTCGCTTATATATATCGCTTATATCTCGCTATTATATCGCACCTCGAACGCGCTACACTTTACTTATAAGAAGGTGAATATGTGCAAAGTGTATGCTTATGTGCTTACGTGCTTATGTGTTTACGTGCTTACGTGTTTACGTGCCTACGTGTTTATGTGATTTTGTGCCTTAAATGAATGATAATAATAATAAATATTTAAACATAACTCTATTATAATCGAATCTCATCTTATCTGAATCCTTCGTGTAGATGTCTTCAATGGATCGCACACCCGAAGGAATCTCCAGCGCAGCAACACCGACAAGCGTATCGCTACAATGGTAGCAAGGAGATAGCTAAAGTCATTCTGCAAATCGTCTCGGAAATTCATGTCGTGACCAGTAACTCATCAGTCGACTCAAACACTGAGAATCCCAAGCCTCGATTCAGCTTCAAGAACTTCAAGGCTTGTGCACCTCTCGCCTTCACGGGCAATGACGGACCGACTTCTATGTTTCACTGGTTCGATGCTATTGAGGTCACTTTTAGGCAAAGTGGATGCCCCGATGACCTCCGCACCGTGAACGCTACCGGAGTCGTCCAGTCCCGTGCTCTCGACTGGTGGACAGCTGAAAGAAATAAGTATGGAAATGATGAAGCCTACAATCTATCTTGGGAGGAGCTCAAGGAAGTAATGATGAAGGACTTCTGTCCTCCGCATGAAATGCAAAAGCTCGAGAATGAGTTTTGGGGTATCAAACAAGATGGTGTCACACCCCGACATCCACGTGTCTATCGGTGGCAAGAATGCGAGCAAGGTGGCACAAAATCAAGTGAGTAGTGTCCAAGTGCAAGCTGGCAACAACAGGAAACATTCTGTCGCTGGCACCCCCTCGCGGGGCGCGAGGGGTTTAGGCCTGGCCGGTCGCGGCCCGCGACCTAGTCTTGGGTCAGCCATCCAAGTTTTAAACTTGGCACTTTCAGTCCCCGCACTTATTTAGCTCATAGAACTCTTATTTCTTGCACTTTTGGCCCCTCTACTTCATTCTAAAACATAACGAGGATAGGATAAGCGATTCGACAACCTTGGTCCCTCCCATTTTGGCATATGGCGCACATGGATTACCGGGACACGTGTCGGAAAAATATTGGACGTAAAAACACGTCGTGTTACATCCTCACCCCCTTAAAATAAATCTCGACCTGAGATTTCAATCAAACAGATGTGGATACTTCTGTCGCATGACAGACTCCACTTCCCATGTGTATTCGGGACCTCTACGAGCGTCCCATTTAACTTTTACAATCGGCACGTGATTCCTACGAAGCTTCTTGACCTGACGATCTTCGATCGCCACTGGTTGCTCAATAAAGCGTAGGTTCTTATCAATTTGAACCTCTTCATGTGGCATAGCCAACGATTCATTCGCTAAACATTTCTTCAAATTTGAAATGTGGAACACATCATGGATTCCGCTGAACTTTTCTGGCAACTTAAGCTTGTAAGCAATATATCCAATTCCTTCAATAATTTCAAATGGTCCAACATACCTTGGGCTTAGCTTGCCTTTCTTTCAGAAGCGCATAACGCCCTTCCAAGGCGATACTTTTAATAAGTCCCCTACCTGGAACTCAAGAGGTTTACGCCTTCGATCTGCATAACTTTTCTGCCTGTCTTTAGCAGCTTTAAGACGGTCACAGATCTGCAAAATCTTGTTTGTCGTTTCCAGGACTATCTCCGGTCCTGTCAGTTGGGCTTCCCCAACTTCTGCCCAACAAACGGGCGTCCTACACTTTCTCCCGTAGAGTGCTTCAAACGGGGCTGCTTGAATACTTGCGTGGTAGCTGTTATTGTAGGAGAATTCAACAAGTGGCAAGTGGCTATCCCAATGTCCACCTAGATCAATCACACAAGCGCGTTGCATATCTTCTAAGGTCTGTATAGTGCGCTCGCTTTGCCCATCCGTTTGAGATGATAAGTTGTGCTAAAATTTAATCGAGTGCCCAAGGCTTGTTGAAAGCTTTTCCAGAAATGAGAGGTATATCTTGTGTCTCTATCTGGTACAATGGATACTGGCACAATATGCAATGACAAAATCTCATCTACATATAGCTTAGCAAGCTTATCCGAGCCATATGTCTTGTTGATGGGTAAGAAATGAGCCGACTTAGTCAGCCTGTCTACAATTACCCATATTGCGTTATTCCCTCGCTTTGTTTTTGGCAACTTGGTAATAAAATCCATAGTTAAGCATTCCCATTTCCACATGGGAATTTCCAATGGTTGCAATAGACCTGACGGCTTTTGATGTTCAGCCTTAACTTGTGAGCACGTCAAACATTTAGATACACATGCAGCTATAGATTTCTTTAATCCGGATCACCAATAATCGGGTCTCAAATCTTTATACATTTTGTCACCACCCGGGTGAATCGAATACCTGGAATGTGTGCTTCTTGGAGAATCAAATCTCTAAGTCCTCCGAAAACTGGGATCCAAATTCGTTCACAAAACCTTAGGATTCCATCATTTCCCGGGGTAAGTTGTTCTACCAACTTTCCCGTCTTCCTTAGGTAGATTCGCTTCTAACAAAGCTTGCTTTTGAGCTTCCAAAATCTTATCTTTCAGATCATTCTTAACCTGAATGCTCTTGGCATTGATCCTTATGGGCTTAACCCTTTCCTTGCGGCTCAAGGCATCGGCAACCACATTTTCCTTGCCTGGATGATAACGGATCTCGCAATCATAGTCGTTCAGCGTATCTATCTACCGACGCTGTCGCATATTTGAATCCTTTTGATTGAATAAATGTTGGAGACTTTTGTGGTCGGTGTATATAACACACTTTGTTCCATATAAATAGTGTCTCCACAGTTTGAGCGCAAACACCACGTCACCTAGTTCCAAATCATGCGTGGTGTAGTTTCTTTCGTGTATCTTCAATTGCCTTGAAGCATAGGCAATTACCTTTCCTCTTTGCATAAGTACACACCCCATGCCGGTGTGTGAAGCATCACAATATACTACAAAATCTTCAATTCCTTCTGGTAAAGTCAACACAGGAGCGTTACTCAATTTCTGCTTCAATATGTCAAAGGCTTCTTGCTGTTTCGGACCCCAAACAAATTTAACATCTTAGGGTCAGGGTCGTCAATGGAGTAGCTATCCTTGAAAAGTTTTCTATAAATCTTCTATAATAACCGGCCAAACCTAGAAAACTTCGGATTTCAGATGGTGTCTTGGGGGCTTGCCAGTTCATTACTGCCTCAACTTTGGCAGGGTCAACTTGTATCCCACGTTCACTAACCACGTGGCCTAGGAATTGAACTTCACACAACCAGAACTCGCATTTCAAAAATTTCGCATACAGCTTCTCCTGTCTCAGCAACTCTAGAATATACTTCAAGTGTTTCTCGTGGTCCTCCTGATTAAGAGAGTATATAAGTATGTCATCTATGAATATGATGACAAACTTATCCAGATAGGCTTGCAGACTCTATTCATCAAGTGCATAAAAGCTGCAGGTGCATTAGTGAGCCCAAAAGGCATCACTAAGAACTCATAATGACCATATCTTGTTCTAAACGCCGTCTTTGGAACGTCTTCAGTACGAACTTTGAGTTGATGATAACCTGACCTCAAATCAGTCTTCGAGAAGTAGTTTGCTCCCTGAAGTTGGTCAAATAAATCATCGATCCTGGGCAATGGATAGCGATTCTTAATTGTTAACTTATTCAGCTCGTGGTAGTCAATGCACATTCGCATTGAACCATCTTTCTTTTTCACAAACAGTATTGGGGCTCCCCAAGGCGAAGAGCTTGGCTGAATAAATCCTTTTTCCAATAATTCCTCAAGTTGTGTCTTCAACTCTTTCATTCCTGTTGGTGCAAGTCTGTACGGAGCTCTAGCAACTGGGGCTGCACCAGGTATGATATCAATTTTAAATTCTACTTGCCTATCTGGAGGTAGACCAGGCAAGTCTTCAGGAAACACGTCAGCAAATTCTGAGATAACGGGTAGGTCTTCGATCTTTGGCTTAGCTTCATCAATGGTTACTTGTGCCATGTAAATGACACAATTCTTCTTCAGGCATTTCGAAGTTTTAAGTAACACATCCTTTTCGGACAAACCATAACGTACATCACCTTAGATAGGCAGTAATTCACCGGTCGAAGTTTTGATTTCGATGAGCTTCTTGTTACAGGCTATATGGGCATGGTTACTAGACAATCAGTCCATACCGAGAACTACATCAAAACCTGCCAACTTCATTGGCAATAGCGAAACAGGAATAGAGTGATCCTTAATGGAAAGAAAACATCCATCAAGAATCGTGGAAGCGGATTCTATAGTTCCATCAGCAAGTTCTACATCGTATGTTATGTCTAGAGTTCTCATGGGCAAGTTTAATAAGGCACTAAACTTATGATCTACAAATGATTTATCAGCCCCTGAATCGAAGAGAACTCTTGCATAGACATCATTAATAAGGAACGTACCTGTTATCACATTGTCATCGTTCACAGCCTCTTTAGCTTTCATCTGGAAAGCACGAGCTTTTCCTTTCTTCGCCCCATCATCGTTAGCAGTGTCATCCTTCTTGTACTTAGGACGGTTGGGTTTGATATGTCCTTTCTCGCCACAATTATAACAGGTGGCCTCCTTCAAATCCTCACATTCCAGGGCCTTGTGCCCATGCCTCTTACAGATCCCACAAGGCTTTGTCTGAAACTCGTCCTTACACGCACCAAAGTGTCGCTTGTTGCACTTTCTGCATTTAGGCCTATTATCAGACCCTTGGTGGTTCTTGTTTGACCCGAACTTCCAGTTTTTGTTGAAGCGGTGAAACATGTCATCATATCTCTTCCTTTTCTCGCCACCTTCAGACATAAGAGACCTCTGTCTCTTCAAATCCTGCGTTAAGACCATGGAAAGGTCTATAGCAGACCTAAATGTCACAAGCCTAGATGCCCTGACATCACCCTTAATCTCCGGCTCTAATCCGCCAATAAAAAGTGAGATGCGTTTGGATTCGGGAGTGATCAAATATGGCACCAATCTCGACATAGAGTCAAACTCCGATACATACTTCCCACAGTCGAGGTTCTTCATGGTTAGCCCGATAAATTCTGTTTCAATCCTTTCCATCTCGTGAGGTGGACAATAGGCATCCTTTACCAACTCAACAAACTTTTCACGGCTTCGATTATACAGATGAACCTTCCCAGAAGACTGGATCATCGACTTCCACCACGTGAGGGCATCGCCCTTGAACGGTTGCGCTACATACTGTATTACGTCTTTTTCAGCGCACCCACTGATTTCCACAATGTTTTCGATCTCAGCTAACCATCGGATCGTTTCCACAGCTCCTTTTTCACCAGTGAAATCACGTGGTTTACAAGACACGAAGTATTTATAGGAACAACCATCCCTTGAAAACTTGGTCTTTTTCTGATAATTCTCTCTCTCTCTTGATATTCGAGGAGTGCTATGAGCGTTCCTTTTTTTCCGAAGAAGGTTTCGAGGGTTGTGTGGTGGAATGCATGGATGTGTGCCTAGAAGTATGCTTGGTATGTGAAGCACTAGATTCACCATTCTTTTCGTCACGATCTTTAATTGCTTTTTCCAATTCGGTGGCAATTAATGCCTGCAGTCCAGCTCTAGTAGTTACAATCTGTTCGTTGGCACCTCCATCCCCTTGGTGGCTATCCGCTTCATCCGAATTAGCCATCCTTGTACTTTGACGCTGAAGCAATCACGTAGAATTTTATTAGCTACACTTGTTTATTGATTGATAATGGCACAAACGGCCTTAATAAGGGGGTGTTAAAAGGTGGCACAAATAGGCCTGTCAAAAGGACAATTTTATAGTAGCACTAAGGGCTTGAATTATAAAATCAAGATCACCAATGGATCAAATAGCTTCGAGGTTCGAACATAGTTTTACTACCTCGAGACAGAGAGTCGTAGACTGCAGCTGTCCTTGTCACTAATGGACATAACATAGCCCGAGTGCATTACATTACTCTACTAATATGGTCGTAGGCACTACACCACTAATGGGTGTTTAATTAAAGTAATCATCGCACTGATGATTTCTGATCAAGATCAAAATATATTATATAGGCTTGGACGTAGTCCTTTGCCTTGACGGCTTGTGTGGTTCCTCAGGTCACACTGCCAGGAGATTAATACCCTGAATATATTAACCTTTTAGAATAGCAATTCCTTGAAATGGTTTAAGTAGCTCGTCCAGATCTGGCGGACTAGTGAAGTTTAGAACGTAGTTCACCACTTCTGGATAGAAGGGACTCCTTACAGGATTTCTCAACCTTAACTATCAGGGTAGAACACCATATTAACTACCATTTTGCCAATATATGTGACCTAGTCACTTGGCAGGTGTAAACCATTAAGGAGATTTATTGGAAATGTTTCGCAGATCACAAATTTCGAATTAATATCGAGACGTTGCTTGAACAACGGATATAATAATAGTATATACAATCATTAATCCAAAAGGAATTTGATTAATATTAAAATTCCAATTACAACTGCCCTAAACGGGTCTTTTACAAAGAAATAAGATAGATTTCCTCGCAGGGACTAAAATAAGAAACATACCCTCACAGGGGTGTTAAAATTAAATACTTGTCCATGCAAGGACTTAATTTAAATTAGACATAATAAATAAAGATAGTAAGGAACTCAGTCCTTTTTCCCCGTTAGCTTTTTCATCAGCCTTTTTAATAGTTTTTGGTTCTTCCTAGCGTCCTTGGCTGATTTCTCTTGTAGCTCTTTTACTCGTTCTATTGCTTCGTTTAGAACATTCATAGTTGGCGGCGGCAGTTGCGGTTGTGGTTGAGTTTGGGATCGAGGAGGGGCAATCGGATGTTGGTACTCATAGTAGGGATATCCGCCTGGTTGGTAGGGATATGGGTAATGTGCATTCATGGCCATTTCTAGGTAAGGGTCAGGATGAGATATGTGATGGCTATGGCTATGCTCTGGCCAGGTAGAAGGATTTAAAGGATTATATTCTGGCAATTGTTGGTAGGTAGGTATGGGGTTATCAAAACCCGGTGGCGGAGGTGGTTGAAAAGGTTCGCCAAATGGTAGAGGTGGTTGAGGCTCAGGCTCAACAGTAGAAGGCGGTTGTTCGTTGAAAGGCGAGGCATAAGAAGGTCCACCCATTTGTGTATCTTCTGGGAAAGAGGGGTAGGATGAAGGCTGGGGAGATAGTGACCCAACTCTAGGCCCCATTCGCACGAACATACGTGCGTTCCTCTTCCTAGGTGGACGAGGTGGTAGTTGTGGCTGTTCCACCTGTTGTTCTTCAGGTGGAGGAGTATGGTGTATAGGTGTATGGTAGGATGGAGTGTGGTGGGATGGTGTGCTATGGTAAGACGGGGTGTCATAGAATATGTATTGTGAAATTTTTTCCTGAAATTCATCAGGATAGTGCTGTGGCGTTCCAGCGTATGAATTGGATCCGCTGGATAATTAAATGGGATGACCTATTGATCCCGTTGCCGATATTTCTGGGTCGGAGTCTTCTTCCATAGGCTCCGGGGAATCTTCAGGTGGGGTTACAGAATGTGAATGAAATTGGATATCAAGGTTATAATTTCCATGGGAAGAATGGGAGCGTGAGTGGTGAGATTTGGTAGGTTGTGGTGGCAACGAATCTGGCGGTGGAGAATACTCATGGGATATGGAGTGACGATGAGGGTACGGTTCCCATGGTGATGAGGAGTCTCCTGACCCCTCGTAAGGGTTGTAGTTATGCGGATTCGAAGGTCCTTGACCCGCAGCTCCACTTATCATGAGGCCTTTTCCCTTTGCTCCTCTAGAAAATTTTGGAGGCATCTTCGACAATTCCTGTTACAAAACAAATTAATAACCAAAGCAAGTAAAAAAGCTAAACAAGGAAACGAATAATCCTAGGTCAAAGCCTAGACTCGAGAGTCTAAGGAATGTGTTTTCTTATATCTTTTGAGATACAACACTAATGGTAAGTGTTGAATTCCCTCAAACATTGGCTCTGATACCAACCTGTCACACCCCGACATCCACGTGTCTACCGGTGGCAAGAATGCGAGCAAGGTGGCACAAAATCAAGTGAGTAGTGTCCAAGTGCAAGCTGGCAACAACAGCAAACATTCTGTCGCCGGCACCCCCTCGCAGGGCACGAGGGCTTTAGGCCTGGCCGGTCGCGGCCCGCGACCGAGTCTTGGGTCAGCCATCTAAGTTTTAAACTTGGTAGTTTCAGTCCCCGCACTTATTTAGCTCATAGAACTCTTGTTTCTTGCACTTTTGGCACCTCTACTTCATTCTAAAACATAACGAGGATAGGATAAGCGATTCGACAACCTTGGTCCCTCCCATTTTGGCATATGGCACACATGGATTACCGGGACACGTGTCAGAAAAATATTGGACGTAAAAACACGTAGTGTTATAGATGGTCCCGAGAATGCTGGTTTTACTGCTCGGTTTAAGATTCTGAGCATCATCTGTCCTAGCCAGGTTGATACGACGGAGAAAGCTATCAACAAGTACATCTGTGGTTTACCCAAGTGTGTTGCAAGTTTCATGAAAGTTGTTCATACAACCATCGAGGAAACCTACATGCTCGCCACTGAGATCAACGATCAGCGAGTTCAGGATGGTTATTTCAAGAACTCTGCTAAAGTCGCCAATCAAGCCGCCGTCGAACCAACCGCTGCTACCGAATCATCAAGTGAACCAAAGGGGAAGCTTCATGGACATAAAAGAGGAAACCCGAGTAAGAACTATGCTCTCGCCGCTCCAGCAAACCCTCAGCCGCTTCAGTCAGCGGCTCCGAACACACCCCCAGCTAAGCGTGCGTATACCGGACCTCACCCTCTGTGCCCTAAGTGCACTTATCATCATGCCGTTGGTGGGAACTGCCGTTTTTGCACAAACTGCAATATCTACGGCCATTTTACTGTGAGTTGCCGATCAGGTCCTCGGCAGCTCCAGCTTTACCCGCTCCTCCTCAAGCCAACCAGCAGCAAGCTCCAAAAGAACGTGTGTGCTATGTGTGTGGTGATCCGAATCATTTCACCAATGTCTGTCCGAATCGTCCTGTCAAGCAAGAGCAGCCAGCATCGTAGCCTTAGCAACAGCCTCAGCTGCGCGTGGCAGAGCCTTTAATCTCAACCACCGCCAGGCCCAGAATGACAACAATGTTGTCAATGGTACGTTTCTCGTTAATGGTATTTATGCTTCATTTTTATTTGATACTGGTGCCGATAACTGTTTTGTATCGTTAGAATTCGAAAATGTTTTAAATTGTAAGCGCGCTAAACTCCCAAAGACTTCGATGTGGAAGTCGCCACCGGAAAATCCATCACCGTCACCTCCGTCCTACGTGGTTGTAATCTCGATCTCAACAACCATGTCTTCTCGATCAATCTCATACCTATGCAGTTAGGTAGCTTTGATATTATAGTAGGCATGGATTTTCTCCGTGAAAATCATGCTGAAGTTGTTTGCTTCGATAAAATGATTAGCTTTCCCCTCCCTAACGGTGATCAGCTTCATGTCTACGGTGAAACTCTGTCAAATAAGTTGATTCTTTTGTCATGTACTCGAGCACACAAATGCTTGCAAAAGCGATGTGTTGCCTTCCTCGCTCATATCGTGAACCCGGAGAAATAAAAGAAGACTTATAAAGATGTTCCCGTTGTTTGTGAATTTCCTAAAGTCTTTCCCGATGATTTACCGGTTTACCCCCTACTCGAGATGTTGAATTCCGTATCGATTTGATTCTAGGTGCTACTCCCGTTGCTAAAGCTCCTTATCGTCTCGCACCATCCGAAATGCGCGAGCTATCTAGCCAACTTCAAGAACTTCTTGATAAAGGTTTCATACGCCCGAGCACTTTGCCATGGGGCGCACCTGTCCTTTTCGTGAAAAAGAAGGCTGGATCGTTCCGAATGTGCATCAATTATCGTGAACTTAACAAACTTACGATAAAGAACCGCTACCCTCTTCCTCGTATCGACGACTTATTTGATCAGCTTCAAGGGGCTACTTGTTTTTCTAAGATCGATTTACGTTCCGGCTATCATCAATTGCGCGTATTGGAAGAAGACATTCCGAAAACCGCCTTTCGTACTCGCTATGGCCATTTCGAATTCGTGGTCATGCCTTTTGGTCTAACCAATGCACCCACGGTTTTCATGGACTTGATGAACCGTGTGTGTAAAGCTTTCTTAGATCGCTTCGTCAATGTTTTCATCGATGATATCCTTATCTATTCGAAGTCGAGAGACGAACACGCGCGCCATCTTCCTTTAGTCCTCGAAGTTCTTCAAGGTAATCGCCTTTATGCTAAGTTCTCTAAATGTGAATTCTGGCTCGAAGAAGTCCATTTCTCGGCCACGTCGTTAATAGTCAAGGAATTCACGTCGACCCTGTAAAGATTGAAGCCGTCAAGAGTTGGATTACACTGAAAAATGCTTCCAAAATCCGTTCATTTCTTGGATTGGCGGGTTACTACCGTCGATTCACCACTGACTTCTCGAAAATCGCCATTCTGCTTGCCGCTTTAACTCATAAGGACAAACCTTTTGTTTGGGATTCCAAGCAAGAGGAAGCTTTTCAAACTCTCAAGCGTATGCTATGCAAAGCTCCCGTACTCGCATTAGCCGATGGAAACGACGATTTCGTTGTTTATTGCGATGCCTCTAATCTTGGTCTTGGTTGTGTTCTCATGCAACGAGACAAGGTTATCGCGTATGCATCTCGCCAACTCAAGATCCACGAGAAGAACTACACAACCCACGATCTCGAACTTGGTGCAGTTGTTTTTGCATTGAAGATATGGCGACACTACCTTTACGGTACTAAGTGTACGGGCTTCACTGACCATAAGAGCTTACAACACATCTGAAACCAAAAGGAACTAACTATGCGCCAATGCCGATGGGTTGAACTTCTCAATGATTACGATTGCGAAAGATACGCTACCATCCCGGCAAAGCGAACGTCGTCGCTGATGCTCTAAGTCGATGAAGCTATGTATATAGTGTTCGTGACTCTCAAGCTTTGAATGATCTTGAAATTCTGATTCGCTCCACTCAATTCGCTTGTTTTAACGAGAATCCTTTGGAAGAAGAAATGAAATATGGTGCGGAAACTCAGCTCATATCTATGCCTAATGGTATTTATTATTATCTCAATCGCATTTGGATTCCTAGTCGTGATAACCTTCGTGCGTTACTAATGACCGAAGCTCATAAATCTCGATATACCATTCACCCCGGTGCCGACAAGATGTACCAGGACCTTCGTCCTAAGTATTGGTGGCCGGGCATGAAGAAGGATATCGCCGTGTACGTCTCAAAATGCTTAACTTGCTCGAAAGTTAAAGCCGAACATCAAAGGCCCTCTGGCTTGCTCGAACAACCCGAAATCCTGATGTGGAAGTGGGAGAGTATAGCTATGGACTTTATTACGAAACTTCCCCGCACTTCCTCTGGTCATGATAGCATTTGGGTTATCGTTGATCGTCTTACTAAATCTGCGCACTTCATTGCTATACGAGAAGACTTTAATGTAGAACGGTTAGCCCGAATCTATACCGACGAAGTCATTTGTCGACACGGGACGCCTCGTGACATCATCTCGGACCGAAACGGTCGTTTTACTTCACGTCTCTGGGATACTTTTCAATCCGCTCTCGGTACTACTTTCAATCTCAATACCGCTTTTCACCCTCAAACCGACGGTCAGACTGAACGAACAATCCGCACCCTCGAAGACATGCTTCGTGCGTGCATCATAGCTTTCGGTGGTAACTGGGATACACATTTACCTTTAATCGAATTCTCGTACAATAATAGTTATCATACCAGCATTCAAATGGCTCCTTTTGAGGCACTGTATGGAAGAAAATGTCGATCGCCTATTGCATGGCACGAGATCGGAGAAGCACAAATCACCGGTACTGAGCTAATTTAAGAAACGGCAGACAAAATCCTTCAGATCAGAGACAATCTCTTGAAAGCTCGGAGTCGTCAAAAGAGTTACGCCGATAAACGCCGCAAGCCCCTACAGTTCGAAGTGGGAGATCACATTCTCCTAAAGGTTGCACGTTGGAAGGGAGTGGTCCGCTTCGGGAAGAAAGGAAAGCTAGTGCCTCGATATGTAGGACCCTTTAAGATTCTGGAAAGGATCGGTAAAGTAGCCTATCGTCTCGAACTACCGGCAGAACTTAATAATGTACATCCGACTTTCCACGTGTCTAATCTCAAAAAATGCCTAGCCGAAGAAAATCTGCATGTCCTCTCGAAGATCTGCAAATCAACGAGACGCTCCATTTCGTGGAAAACCCCGTTGAAATCATGGATCGGGAAACCAAGAAACTCCGACGCTCTCGCATACATATCGTGAAGATCCGATGGGAAGGCAAACGCGGCGCCATTCACTTGGGAACTCGAAAGTGATATGAAAACGAAATATCCACATCTCTTTGTTACGGCCACTGCTTAATTTCGGACGAAATTCCCTAAAGTAGGGGAGATTGTAACAACTCTGATTTTCTCGTTGTTATCTTTATCCTTGTATTTTCATTTATCCCGAGATTCGAATTATAAGAAAAGTTTATGTTAATTAAATTAAGTTTATGTAGGTTGTATCGCATCTAAACGCCTATTAATCGCTTGTTAAATCGCATCGCATAACTCATCGCTATCTCATCGCAATCACAATGCAATTACTTATTTTGTTTATTGGGATTATGTGGTAATATTAGTTACGTGTTTATATGATAATTACGTGTTCGTGTGTGTGTTTGGTTATGATTACAATCACTATAGCATCGCCCTTGCATTCTCGAATCGCTAAATCGCACTATTATATCAACTATAACGTTTAATATAACTAACTAATACGAACTGAATCGCCAAACGAACAATTAACGCAAAAAACGATGAAAACCCAACAAATTGGGTCAAGTTCGCTCGAACTTGGTGACTCCAAGTTCGGCCGAACTTGGCTGATAAACTCAGAATCTTTCAAATTACTTCAAGTTCACTCGAACTTGCCCTTCAAGGGTCAAGTTCGGCCGAACTTGGCTAACTTGACTCCACCAGCCCTCATCTTTGCCTTCTCCTATAAATACCCAGCCCATGTCTCTCATTTGAACTTGCTGCAACTTCGCCCAGAGCTCCCGAAACCCTCTGATTTCTAAGTAAGAATCAACCCGGTTTCAACTACAATGATGTTCAACAACGTTTTACGAAGGTTTACAACGATTTTGGCATATGGCATTGCCTTCGTTTCATCAAATCTTATCTGTTTACGAAAATCTTCATATTTTTACATAAAACTTCTGTTTTCACTCAGATCTATACTTAGATCTGAGCAAAACCTTTAAAGTATTGATTTTTACACAATATTCGGACTAATGACGTATGTTTCATTCACTTTTGAGTGGAACGAGGCATTTTCGAAGCTAAATCTCAGATCCGGAAGCACAAGGACGAAATCGTCACTTTACACAAACTGGACTAACCCGTACGAACCTTCAAGTTCGCCCGGATTAGACCGAGTTTCTATAAAATGGCTAAGTTAGCTCCAAAAAGACCTCTCCAGCCTAAGTTTTACTCAGTGGCTTAAGGTTGGAGGGATGGGCACTCGATTTCCTCAACAAACGACGCAAAAACGCAAGATTTTGGACCCGAAAACATCAAGTTCGCTCAAGAATCACCAACTCCTTGGTCAAGTTCGACCGAACTTGCACCCATTTTCCATCTTCGCTTCTTTGGCATATCTTTTGGCTGCGGAAACGACGTTCCACATATGTCAGAACCTCCAAAGATGAAGTTGATAATTTGGGCATCAGCTGGTGGAGGAGGGGCCCTCTCAGGAACCTTTTCAGGATCCTGAGTCCTTGAACGTTTCCTCCCGAGCAATTCCTTCAAGTATCCTTGCTGAGAAGATAGTCAATCTCCTTCCTCAACGCTATACACTCATCAGTAAGGTGACCAAAATCCTCATGATAAGCGCACCATTTGGACTTGTCTTTATTGGCTGTGGCCTTCTCATTTTTTTCAAGGCCACCTAGCTTTGTCACCTAGATTCTGCATAGCAAGGATTAGTTCATGATTATCAGCAGAAAAATATTATTCAGATATTGGAGGATAATCCTCATCATCTTCATCTTGTTCAACTGCATGCACATTGTGGTTGCCTGTTTAGAGTATGGCTTGGATCGATTATTCTTAAAGAATGATCCTTGCTTCTCCTGTTTCGAGGATCCTGAGAGCCTCTCCAGGACCTTTTTGTCATCCTCTAAATGAATAAACCTCAATGCCCTGTTCCTCACTTCATCTAAATTCCTGCAAGGTGTCATAATGAGGTCATCATAGAATGAGGAATCCTTGAGCAATCCTATTTTAAATGCCTCTACTGTAGTGGAAATATCTAGGTTAGGGATTTCTAAGGATTCTCTACTAAACTTGGTGATGTAATCTCTCAAGGATTCTTCACGAGCATGTGTTATCCTATATAGATCACTAGTTAATCGTTCAAAAGTTCTACTACATGAAAATTGGTTATTGAACAAGTTAACTAAATGAGAAAATGAAGTAATTGAGTAAGGAGGAAGACTTAGCAGCCACTTTAGTGCTGATCTAGTGAGTGTGGATCCGAAACCCTTGCAGAGACAGGCTTCCTTTAACCTTTCTGGAATGGGGTTGATCTCCATCCTTTCCCGGTATTGTGCCACATGCTCCTCTGGATAAGTTGTACCATCGTACAGCTTCATATTGGGGTTTTGGAAGCATTTTGGTATCTCGGCGTTGCAGATAGGAGGTACAAAACGAGACACCATGTGACTTCCATCTGGGATCTCAGGAATGGGCTTAACCACCCCTGGGACGCTGGATATCATATCCTTAAGCTTCTGGAGCTCCCTGGCTATGGCTTCATTGATACCTGTATCCTGCATGGAACCATAATTAGTACCAAAAGATGTATTGAAATTGTTACCTCCTGATTGGTTTGGAATCGGTATCCCGGAAGTATATCCAAAAGTAGGCACTTCAGGTGTAACAGTTGGACCAGATGAGGCAATAGTCTGCATAGGAATGAAGTGTCCTGTATGAACTTCAAAGTTCCTGGATGGTTGACTCCCTAAGGATCCTTGATCCTGGAACAAGTTGGATCATTGAACTCGAGATGAGGATCCTTGATGTGGTGCCTAGAATCCTCTGGACTGGTACATCTCTTGCGATCCTCCAGGTTCATAGAAGAATCCTGGAGGCTCCGTGATCGCTAGCGATCCTCGATGAAGGATGGGTGATCCTTGAGGCTGGAAGTAGGATCCTTGAACTTGAGATGAGGATCCTTGAGCCTGTGTCATCGCCAGTGATCCCTGCTGATAATTGGAGGATCCCTGAATTTGAACACCGGGTCCTCTGGGATGCTGGGTCGTTGATGCTGGAGAAGTGAAATCCAATGATCTGGGTATCAATGGAGAGTGATCCTCCACGGATCTCTTCTGCTTCTTGATTTCAACAATCTCCCTGAGGATCCTTTGGTTGGTTTTATCTTGCTGCTCCATGTAGCTCTTCATCTGCGAAATCAAAGTAGAAACATCATTGTTAGTAATTGTAGACGAAGAAACAATAGAGGTTTTCGATCCTGTATAAACAGGAGTAGTTTTCTTCTGAGGATTCTCTGCACTCCTAATAGGTGCAAGGGGTAAAGGAGGCAATGATGCACTAGTCTAGGACGAGGTAACCGCCGGCATGGCACTTGAAGCAGATTTTCCCTGAGAAGCCATGTGATTGATGGAATTGAACAGAAATGAATGAAATTAATGGGATTTTTAGAATTGAAGCACCGATTGCCCCACGGTGGGTGCCAAACTATTTTGGTCAAAAATTACAATAAGCATAATGTAACCAAATCTGATTTTGGGAGGTTGAGTGTTTGAATGATAAACAATTGTATGAACAAATTAGAAATGTAAACAATGATGAACACCGAGATTTATATGAGGAAAAAGCCCTTGATCAATGAATGATCTCCGACAAAAAAAACCTCGGGTGATGGAAACTACCAATCACCAACTATATTGCATAAAAAAGGTTACAACTTTCGAAGATGATGAAGCTCAATACAAGTATTTGCTATGGTGTTGCAGAGAGTATTCAAGTGTAATTGGTTGTATGTTCTAAATGAGCTCATCATCCCTTATAAAATTAGAAAATATATAAATAACAAACTATCTGAAAAATGTGCAAGTCCTCCCATGTTCTCCATAACGGCCATTCTTCATCTAGCACGTGCTCTATATGAAGCATATTCGACGAGATTCCAGCAATGACTAAGTCCATTTCATCCATTACCTGCATGCAACCACAAATAATAACATAGAAAAATTGTTAGAAATCATAAGTACATTTAAGGATCCTTGATCCTCCGGGCACCTGTATCACCCATTAAGGATAACTGACCCAGATAACACTTAAGGATCCATGATCCATAGTATCTAAAACCTATGCCCTAACACTTATCATGAAGATTTCGATCACCTCACTGATGAGTGTATAGCATTAAGGAAGGAGATAGGTTATCTTTTGAGCAAAGGTTACCTGAAGGAGCTGCTCGGAAGGAAGAAGTTAAGGATCCATGATTCTGAGAAAGTTCCTGAAAGAGCTCCTCCACCACCTCCAGATGCACAGCTCATTAATTTCATCTCTGGAGGCTCTGATATTTGTGGAACCTTGTTTTCTGCAGCTAAGTGGCACGCTAAAGAAACTAATCTGAAAAATGGAGATAGACACATCTGAACCTCCGTTCTGACTCAGCAGAAAGTTATATTCTTTGATGAGGATGATCGTGTAGACATACAGGATCCTCATCATGAAGGTTTAGTTATTACCTAGTTTATTTCTAATCACTTTGTTCACAGGATCCTTATCAACAGAGGAAGCTCGGTGCACATTATCCAACTTGATGTCCTCAAAAGAATGAATATTCCTGAATCCGAAATCGTTCCAAGATCATCGGTCCTTGTGGGATTCAGCGGAGAAACAAAGAATACGATGGAGGACCTCAAACTTGCAATCTACATTGAGGGAGTAAACTCTATTAAAAAATTGTATTATTGACTGTTTATCTTGTTACAATGTTATTCTTGGCAGGCCTTGGATACACGATATGAAGGCAGTTCCCTCGACATATCACCAATGTGTTAAGCTACCAACACCTTAGGGAATGGTCAAGATAGAAAGTGATCAGCAGGAGGCGAAGAACTGTTACACCTCTTCTATGAAACCAGCTTTGAAACCAAGGAAGCATAGCAATTAAAGTACCCTCCAAGGGATGTCATGGAGGCAAGGGAGCAGGATGTCAAGGATATTCCGTTGGACCCTGAGGATCCTGAATCCAAAATTTTTATAAGATCCGGGACCTGGATAGCATAGAGCAGGATCTGGTATCCATCTTAAAGAGAAGAAAGTCGGCCTTCGCTTGGAAACATGAAGCTGCACTCAAAGCTCTCAAGGATTATCTATCCTCTACACCAGCTTTGACGAAACCGAAAGATGGAGAACCTTTATCTTTATACTTGGCTGTTTCAAGTAACTCGGTAAGTGCGGTCCTAGTCAAGGATCATGAAGGCCAACAACATCCGGTATACTATGTAAGTAAAAGTCTACTTGATGCTGAGGCCAGGCATTCTCATTTAGAGGAACTAATTCTTGCTTTAGTTATGGTTTCTATTAAACTTCTTCGAAACTCACACTATTGTTTTTAAAACTAACTTTCCCATTAAGAATGTTCTCAGGAAGCCCGAGATGTTGGGAAGGATGACAAAATGGGTTGTCAAGTTTAGTGCTTATGACATTAAGTATGAACCCAGGACTGCCATCAAGTCCCAAGATTTAGCTAACCGTGTGGTTGATTTCAGTAGTGATCTACAAAGGGAAGCTGAACTAGAAGTGCAACAACTTTGGGCTTGTCCCCAGTGTATTAGGCTTGTCCCCAGTCTATTGCATTTTTCAGTTTGACACAGGTACCTAAAGAAGAGAATGAAGAAGCAGACGATTTAGCTGACCATGGATCATTCCTAAAGATGCTAGAGGATGTCAAGATACCTATCATCCATGTTTTGTCTCCTGCAATTGATGAAAATGAAGCAATGGAGATTGTGGAGGACGCTGCAATTTTACCTAGAAATGATGTGCAGTCAAATTCAGGATCCTGGATCCTTCCAATTTTATATCCTGAAAGGAGAAATTCCAACAGCGGAAAAACTTGAAGCCTTCAAGATTATAGTATCCCAGTTCACCATATTTAATAACTTGTTATATAAGATATGTCACACCCAAACCTATGGCGGAAACATCGGGGTTAGTGGCACTAGGCGACCAGATTGTCTCGTGAGAATTCCATAACAATCATTTAACAATATCATTCAAACACTAAAGTCCCATACCATTAACATAACATTTTAAACAATCACTACAGAATCTAAGTTCTCCCACAAAAAACAACAAGGTTCAATATCCCCTAGATTTATTACACTTGGAAACTAAACAAAATAAGGATAAAACTCAACTACGGTAAGCATGCAACATCCAAGCATCCATAGCTAAAATCCTCAACCTGTTACATACGTTAAAATACAAGTCAATACAATTAAGTAAAGGTGAGCATACGAGTTTTGTAATACTAGCATAATAAAGAAACCGTTCACGAGATAATCTAACTACATATCATGATACACCGAAACATTTCACACAGATTAAACACATAGGCTTATTTCTCATGCTAACTACCGTGAGAAGGCTTGCGCGTCCATCCTAACTAGACCCCGTCGGGTGTAAGCCACACTATAGTACCATACTAGCTAAGGAGGCAAGTTAACGAAAATAAGTCCTAGTCCCATGTTTCTAGCATCACATATTGAGCATACATAATCAGATTATTCGCGCGTGATAAACAGTTTTATTTTTGTGCAATGATTTTGATATAGGAACGTATGTAACACCCAAAAAGTGCCTTAAAGCGAAAATGGGTCACGTATACTCACTGTGGGTGCGTTTAGGTAAGAGTTCGGGATCTGCGGGAGTTGAGAGGAGTGCCGGATCAGCTTGCATACGTGAACGGAAGTGCATCAGTCTCCGAAAAGCTGAAACGGTTAAGTTTTGGTTGGGAAGTAGCCAAGTTCGGGCGAAGTTGTATGGTTTTGGTGGGTTTAGAGTCAAGTTCGGTAGAACTTGAGGAGTTTCTTTAAGAAACTTGTCAAGTTCGGGCGAACTTGTAAGAATTCCTTACTAAGATAACAACTTCGGGCGAACTTGTGTAGTTTCCAAAGAAACTAGACAAGTTCGGTCGAACTTGACCCATTTGGGTGCAAGTTCGGTCGAACTTGACCTGGGGAGCTGGTGATTCTTGAGCGAACTTGATGTTTTCGGGTCCAAAATCTTGCGTTTCGCGTCGTTTGCTGAGGAAAATCGAGTGTTCATCCCTCCAACCCTGTGCTACTGAGCAAACTTAGGTCGGAAAGGTCTTTTAGAGCTGTTTTAGCCATTTTACAAACGTGTGGGCTAATCCTGGCGAACTCGAGGTACGTTCGGATTAGTCCGGCTTGTGTAAACCAACATTAACGTCCTTGTGCTTCTGGATCTGGGATCTTGAATGATAGATGCTTCGTTTCATATTAGAAAATGAACAAAACATCATCAAAAGTCCGTATCTTATGTAGAAATCAATGTTTGTCAAAGGTTTTTTTTCTCAGATCTATAACTTACAAGCCGAGATCTTGCAGATCTCGTGTATGGGAAGCCTCTACTAACCCCAAACGAACTCGTATTGTGCAGATCTAAGCTTAAAACAGAAGTTTTGGAAGAAAAAGATGAAGATTTTCGTAAAAGAATGAGTTTTGATAAAACGAAGGCTATGCCTTGTACCAAAATCGTTGTAAACGTTTGTAAATCGTCGATAAATGTCGTTGTAGTTGAAATCGGGTTGATTCTTACTTAGAACACGAAGGTTTCGGGTTTTGAGAGCTCTGGGCGAACTTGCAGCATGTTCAAATGAGAGAATAGAGCTTGGTATTTATAGGGGAAGGAAAAATGTAGAGATGATGGAGCCAAGTTCGGCCGGACTTGTACAAAATTATACAAGTTCCGCGAACTTGTAGAGTTTTCAAAGGGGATGAGCTAAGTTCGGTCGAACTTGTGCATATGTGCACAAGTTTGAGCGAACTTGAGTAAAGCTAAGAAGGATGTTTGGCCAGTCAAGTTCGGCCGAACTTGGTATCACCAAGTTCAAGCGAACTTGACCCAAATATTGGGTTTTCTTCGTTTATTTCGCGTTAAGTGTTCGTTTGGTTATTTGGTTCGTATAAGATAGTTATATTAAGCGTTAAATTCAAGGCGTTAAGCGTTATAATCGATATAATAGCGCGATTTAGCGATTCGAGTGTGCGAGAGCGATGCGATTGTGATTGTAATCATAACCACTAACACACATAACACATAATTAATATAATACCATGTAAATAAGTGCGATTCGCGATGCGATGAAGTTGGCGATGCGGTTTAATAAGCGATTAGATGCGATAATAACGTAAAATACCATAAGTAATTAACATAAACTTTATTATTAACCGAATCTCGGGATTACAAAAGATAGATAAACGAGAAAACAAAATGAAAAGATAACAAAAAATTTTTGAGTTGTTACAAGATATCTCTTGCAGGTTCCTATGTACGATGCATTTAGGATCCTGAGATCCAAGAAGTCTTGAAGGATTTTCATGAAGGAGACTGTGGAAATCACACCGGGGTCAGAGCACTATTTTCAAGGATCCTCATAACAGGATATTATTGGCCTACAATGAAGAAGAATTATGTGGAATATGCAAGGAAATGTGATGCTTGCCAAAGACATAGTAACATTCTTCATTAACCAGCGGAACCTCTGCATCCTATATCCTCCTCTTGGACATTCATGAGATGGGGAATGGATATAGTAGGCAAGCTTCCCAATGCACTAGGAGGAAAGGTGCTCATGTTAGCCATGACAGACTATTTCTCTAAATGAATAGAAGCAGAAGCTTTTACTCAAGTCTGAGAAAAGGAAGTTATATCCTTCATTAAGCGAAACATTATTACTAGATTTGGAATTCCTTCTTAAATTATTTGTGATAATGGATCCCAATTTATTGGGAGTAGAACTACTAGATGGCAAGTTATTAACAAAGAATGGCTGGAGCATATAACAAGAATGTCAGGATCAGAAGACTTCAAGTCGGTGATATGGTATTGAGGAAGACATTTCAGAATACCACAAATCCTTCTGATGACAAGTTAGCACTTAAATGGGAAGGCCCCTACCATATCGAAGCTGAAGCTTGAAAGGGGGCATATCATTTGCTAACTATGGATGGTGATCTTCTGCCAAGAGCTTGGAATGCTATTCACCTAAAGAAGTATTTCATGTAAGGATCAAGGATCCTTAAGCACTCTAACGTTCAGTTCAGATTGAAGGATCCTCAAAGGATATATAATCCTTTCTTTGGTAACATTTTACTAATTCTTTCATATCATATTTATTGTTTATTATAAGGAAAGAGTGTGAAATTCTTAACATCCAATTTTTATATAGTTTTAAGCTTTTGCAGAATGTACTCAAAGAATCTAGAGGTTTTCACCTTTCACACGAATCGTGTTTTGACAACCCGCCAGTAGCGCACGCTATCCAAGTATAGTTCGAGGCAATAAGACCAGTTTCCGCTTTAGGGGCTGACAATTTCATTGTTGTTGGCTATATGTAGGATCTCAAGTATAATGGTAGACGTACCATACATTCGTTCCTAAGGTTTCTAACATTTTCATGTAAACTAAGGTTTTGGCATTTTCATGTCACTTACGATGGGCTAGTCGCCAGTTTGGGCCATACGCCAGTATCCTAAGGTTTCTAACATTTTCACGTTAGCTAAAGTTTTGGCATTTTCATGTCACTTACGTTGGGCTTGTCCCCAGTTTGTTGGGCTTGTCCCTAGTTTATTTGGGCTTGTCCTCAATTTGTTTTGTTTGGCTTAGTCCCAAGTTGATTTCAACAGGTTCTAAAACTTTGGAGATTCACAAGTTAGTTTAAAAAGGATCCCCGATCCTTAGAGTTTATCTAATGTTGACTTGTTTGTTTGTACAAAGGTAGTGCCTAAGGATACAAAATCCTATCTTGGATTTTCTGGTATGCTTTATTCTCATACTTGTTTATCTTTTTGACTTAACCCTGAACCTTGCAAGTAAGGGTATATGACTTATTTACTTGTAGATATACAAGAGTTGTAAAATTTTTAAGAACCTGAATTTTTCTAAATTCTTATAAGGTCAAACATATGATTTTTCACAAACAATCTATTTGAATGTGGAAACAAAAGCATATCAAGTAAACTCTACTAAACAAATGAACAACACCAAGTATAGTCAAAAGGTTAAAATTTCTATTAGAGTTAATTACCGTTTTCGTCCCTATGGTTTGTCAAAATCACTATTTCAGTCCATTAGTTTAAAAATTGCGACTTCAGTCCCTGTGGTTTCACTTTCGTAATCATTTCAGTCCACCTCGTAACCATTTCAGTCCCTGTACTTACAAAATAAATGGATTGAAGTGTTTACGAAAGTGAAACCACAGGGACTGAAATGGTTACGAAAGTGAAACTACAGGGACTGAAATCGCAATTTTTGAAGTAATGGACTGAAATAGTGATTTTTGACAAACCACAGGGACGAAAATAGTAATTAACTCTTTCTATTAAAACCCTGCTAAGGTTACCAAAATGCTCAACCAGAGCTTCGCCAGTGATCCATGGCCCATCCACTCGGGTTGATACAGGGTGTTACTAATTGTTTTAAGTGAAGAAAGGTTAAGAACGAATGGTCAAAAAGGCTTCATCCTGCAAAAACATAAGGATTTTCTGATCCTTAAAGAAAAGGGAGTTATCTCTAACCCTGTATTTCGCAATGATGATTATAGCAGGTCTTATCAGTGACGTTAGACAGTGTAACGGCTAGTCCGCATCCAACGGAAATATGACAGACTTGATTCACATCTTATCTGCCATATTTGGGGACAATTGTTAGGGCATAGATTTTTTTATAACTATGGATCATGTATCCTGAAGCGTTGCCTGGATAACTTATCCTTAGCGGATGGTGCAGGGACTCGGAGGATAAAAGATCCTTAACATAACTTATGATTTCTAACAATTGTCACGTTTTTAATGTTTATACGCAGATAATGGACTTAGTGGACTATATCTCAGCTAGAATCTCGGGCATATTCATTCAAGATGCTGCATATATGCTATTTTTACAATGGACATGGGAATGAACGTGGGTGCTCCCATATTTTTCGGAAGTTAGTTGTTAGCAAGTTTACCTATTATTTAAGGGGATATTGAGCTGATAGAACACACATATGAACACACTTTTCGACACAATACAAATCTGCAACTCTCGCAAATCTCTCTCGACCCTACACACACTAGAATTCATTGTAACAAGCTCAATATCAACCAAAGTTGTAATCTTTTTTATGCAATACATTCGGTAATCGGTAGTTTTCATCACCCAAGTTTTTTTTTATACCGGAGATCTTCATCGATCAAGGGCTTTTTCCTCGTATAAATCTCTGTGTTCACCTTTATTTACGTTACACATTTGTTCATACAATTGTTCATCATTCAAGCACTCAACCTCACAAAATCAGATTTGGTTACATTATACTTATTGTGATTTTTTACAAAATTGCACGACTTGCCTCATACTACAAGTCCTCCAAAATATTTTGAGTCATATCTTGAGGGTGGGATAAGGCTCAAAGACCATTAGGTTCTGGCTTCGATTTCCACAAGGGGGTTTTTCCCAAATTTATTGGTTTCATCCTGAATTGGTGCATAGACATTATTGCCTACTGGAGATGAATATGATCGTGTGGTTCCGCTGGTGGCACGATGATACTATAGTGGTCCGTTAGTGATCCAATTTTGCTATTAAAAAATAAAAAATTAAAGTAATCCACAATTAAAATCGATATTTCTGTCCCACCCTAAATTAATGACACTCTGTTCGATCTATCTGAACCCCCTTTGTTCCCTGCATTAGGCCTACGGTTTTGGTAAGAGTTAAAGCACCAAGTTTCATATGTCATATATTGAAAGACCAATATCGCTTGAAGAGTTCGAGTGGGTGTAATTGGGGTTAGATGTTCAATGTCTTGACAACACTCTTTATGCGACCCTAAACCGAGAATTGTGTAGTTAACACAATAGCGATTGAGCATTATCCACACGTGTAGTAATGCAAAGTGAACAGAGTTTAGTCATTCATGATATATCTATGAAATGAGATCTCTCTTCCTAAAGATAACTTTTGTAGATCGGGTCTTAAATAGTTATGATATGAAGCATGAAAATACTAAATTAAATATGTTTGAATTTTGTAGATGACTTCTGTTAGACTTGATCAAATACATCGGTGCATCCTGTACTGAAACCGAGTCTACGACAATAACTTCCTGGAATGGTTCCGACTTTTGAAATTACTGGAAATGCTTGGAGTAAGCCTATTCATGACTCTGTGAGGTTTCATCCAGTGTTATCAACCATGTCTAAAAAGATCCAAAAAGAATTGGAATAATTTTATGCCTATGATCTGATTTGCAAACTGAAGGAAAGGTTTCAATCAAACCGCAATTGGCACTTTGAGATTCTCAAAGAGCTGACTTGTGCCATGAATTATAGACCGAATGTGGGAGCCCATATTGATAGAATGGCGAGATACATTGATAAGCTCGCATCGCTAGGTACTCCACTGACCGATGACATGGCAATTGACTACATTTTAATTTCGATCTAATACGAAGAGTTCGTAAAGGATTGTAATAAAAACTTCCATGGAGAAACTATAACAGACTTGTGAGAGAGGTTGGTTTCTAAAATGTCAAGATGAAATCCAAAGACAAGTCCAACTTCAAATCTATGCGCCAAGGAAAGAAAAAAGCATTCTCGTACAATAGTTACATTTGTTTCCTTTGCAACGAGTTTGAACACAAGAATTCTGATTTCCCAATGTGTTTTTCTAAGCTGAAGAAGAAGGCTTTAGAAGTTGGATCTTCAGGGTTGTACGTTGTTGAAACTTTTTCCTTTTTCTAGCAGATCTTGGGTGTTTGACATCGTGGTTCTTAAAATAAATTAATTTGTATAGACTAAGGAAGGATAAGAAGCCAAAGTAAGGAGAATTGGAACTTCACGTGAGGAACAAGCAAAGAGTTGGTGTGAAGGTTGTAAGAGAATATGTTCTTTCACTTCTGGTCTTGAGATTTTTTTGAACAATGTCTATTTTATTTCTAGTGTTACTAGAAATATTGTTTCAGTTTTCGCATTAAGACAACAAGGTTTGGATATCTTATAATGGTGATTATATTTCTGCATATTTTAATGAGTTGTTTATTCCGATGCTAAGTCACATAATGAAATCTATGAAATAAAGGTCCAATCCAATAACGTATTATACAATATCTCCAAAATAAGAAAATAGATTTCCACGATTCCTATCTATGGCATTGTAGACTTAGACACATAAACAAGAATCATCTCAAGAAACTCGAAACCAACGGAATACTAGATTCCACTAGTAAAGAGTCTTTTGACATGGCGAATCATGTTTGAGTGGGAATTTAACCAAGGTACCTTTCACAAATATCAGAGAAAGAGCTAATGATCTATTAGGGTTTATACATACTCATGTATGCAGTCCTTTTAGAACAATGGGTAGAAGTACTTTGTTACATTTACTGTTGATATCGTTAGATATAGCTATGTTTATCTTATGAAGCATAAACTGTTTATTTTATGAAACAAAAACATGAAACTTTTAAAAATCTCAAAGAGCACCAAAACAAAGCACAAAATCAGTTGTTTAGAACCATTAAGATACTTCAACCAGATTAAGGAGGTGAATATGTTAGTGATGAGTTTGGCAAACATCTTAAGAAATGTGGTTTCATTTCTCAACTCACTCCACCTGGAACACCATAACTTAATGGTGTGCCAAAGAGGATAAATAGAACTTTTTAGATATGGTGTGATTGATGATGTGTTATACAAACCTACCACACTCCTTCTGGAGTTTTGCTCTTGAAACTGTTGCAAGAGTTCTAAATATCGCTCTAGCAAAGAATGTTGACAAAACACCATATGAGATGTTAGGGATAGAATTTTAATGTTTATGGATCATATATCCTTCATTATGTCTAGATCATGGATCCTCAAGACACAGTGCAGGAAGGCTAAGGATCATTGATCCTCTTTATTGTTCTAATTAGCTAAGAATTGTTTCCAATGTATTATGGCATAGTTTTGCAGGAGCTTTTCGAAGATGACCTACCAACCGGGAATCAAGGGGAATATGCAATTATTCCAGCACATGCTAGCAGTTCGTGACCGTTGTTGGTGAACGTGGGATATTGCCGCAATTTTCGGATAGTTAGTTAAGGATAGTTTTTAGCTGAATAAAAGGGATATTGAGCTTGAATAAGATAGAGATTCAAACACACACATTGGCGACCCTACACTACTCTCTGATATGCACACTAGCAACATTGTAACAAGCTCAATATTTCCGAAGTTGTAATAGTTTTTGCTTAATACCAATTGGTGATCGGTATTTGCCATCACCCGAGGTTTTTTGTGCCGGAGATCATCTCTTGATCAAGGGCTTTTTCCTCGTACAAATCATTGTGTTCATTGTCATTTACTTCTGATTTTTGTCCATACACTTGTTCATATAACCAAGCATCCAACCTCACATTCAAAGTTTGGTTACATTATCCTTGCTGTGAGTTTTGACCAAAACAGTTTGGCGCCCACCGTGGGGAAATCGGTGCTTCAATTCTAAAAATTCCGTTCATTTCATTCATTTCTGTTCATTTCCATCAATCACATGGCTTCTTAGGGAAAATCTGCTTCAAGTGCCATGCCGACGGTTACCTCATCTCAGACTTGTGCATCATTGCCTCCCATTCCCACTGCACCGGTAAAGAGTGCTGATAATGCTCAGAAGAAGCCAAAACCAGTTTTCTCGAAGGCTTCTACTGTTTCATCCTCTACACCTACTAACAATGATGTGTCTACTTTGATTTTGCAGATGAAATGATACACGGAACAACATGACAAAACTAACCAGAGGATCCTTCGTGAAATTGATGAAATCAAGAAACACAAGAGATCAGCGGAGGATCATTCTCCATTGCTGCCCAGGTCATTGGATTTCGCCACTCCAGTAGCAACCACTCAGCATTCCAAGGCGTCTGGTGTTCAGTATCAAGGATCCTCAGGATTACAACATGGATCATTGGTAGTGACGCAGCCACAAGCATCTCATTACCAACCTTATGGATCCCCATTCCAGCCTCAGGGATCCTCATATCAGCATCAAGGATCCTACCTCAGTTCGGCAGGATACTTGGAGACGGTACCACCTAAACTATCTTACTTCCAGCATCAAGGATCCATGGGGTATCTTCCAAGACTTTTAGCACCCATGTATCCTGGACCCAATGTCTTTCAGGATCAAGGATCCTCAGGGAGTCAGATATTCAAGGATTCTGAAGTTCACAAAGGAGACTTCACCCTATGCAGACTATTGCTTCATCTGGTCTAACTTTTACACCTGAAGTGTCCACCTTTGGATATACTTCTGGCATACCACTTCCAAACTAATCAGGATGTAGCAATGTTAATACATCTTTTGGCACTAACTGTGGTTTTATGCAGGATACAGGTATCAATCAGGCTATGGCACGGGAGCTCTAGAAGCTTAAGGATATGATATCCAGCGTCCAATCCCGAGATCCCGGATGGAAGTCATGGGGTGTCTCGCTTTGAACCTCCTATATGCAATGCTGAGATACCAAAACGATTTCAGACCCCCAATATGAAGCTGTACGATGGTACAACTGATCCGGAGGAGCATGTGGCACAATACCGGTAAAGAATGGAGATCAATCCCATTCCAGAAAGATTAAAGGAAGCATGTCTTTGCAAGGGCTACGGATCCACACTACTGGATTAGCACTCAAATGGCTGCTAAGTCTTCCTCCTTACTCAATTACTTCGTTTTCTCATCTTGTTAATTTGTTCAATAACCTATTTTCATGTAGTAGAACTTTTGAACGATTAACTAGTGATTTGTATAGAATAACTCAAGGCAGTGATGAATCATTAAGATATTACATCACTAAGTTTAGTCGAGAATCCTTAGAAATTCCTAATTTGGATATTACCACTGTTGTAGAGGCATTCAAAATGGGCTTGCTTGAGGATTCCTCATTCTCTGATGACCTTGTTATGACACCTAGCAGGAATTTAGATGAAGTGAGGAACAGGGCATTGGGGTTCATTCGTTTAGAAGATGACAAAAGGATCCAAGAGAGACTCTCAGGATCCTCAAAACAGGAAAAGCAAGGATCATTCTTTAAGAATAATCGATCTAAGTCATATTCTAAACATGACAATCACAATGTGAATGCAGTTGAACAAGACGAAGACGATGAGGATTATCCTCCAATATCTGAGTATTGTTTTTCTGTGGATAATCATGAACTAATACTTGCTATGCAGAATTTAGGTGACAAGGCTAGATGGCCAAGGAAAACTGATAAACCTAGAGCTACTAAGGATAAATCCAAATGGTGTGCTTATCATGAGGATTTTGGCCACCTTACTGATGAGTGTATAGCGTTGAGGAAAGAAATTGGCTATCTTCTTAGCAAAGGGTATTTGAAGGAATTGCTAGGAAGGAAACGTTCAAGGACTCAGGATACTGAGAAAGCTCCTGAGAGAGCTCCTCCACCGCCAACAGATGCTCAGATCATTAACTTTATTTCTGGTGGTTCTGATATCTGTGGAACTTCATTTTCATTGGCTAAAAGGCATGCTAAGGAGACGAAGATGGGAAATGGGGGAGACCAGTTCGAACATCTACCCTAACACTGCAAAAAGTGATATCCTATGATGAGGAGGATCGCGTAGACATTCAGGATCCTCATCATGATGGTCTTGTCATTACTTTGTTTATTTCTAACCATTTTGTTCGCAGGATCCTTATCAATGGAGGGAGTTCAGTGAACATAATCCAGTTGGATGTCCTCAAAAAGATGAACATCCCTGAATCTGAGATCATACCAAGATCATCAGTGCTCGTGGGATTCAGCGGGGAAACCAAGAATACATTAGGGGACATCAAACTTCCAATTTACATTGAGGGAGTGAATTCTATCCAAAAATTTTGTGTAATAGATAGCTTATCTTGCTGTAATGTTATCCTTGGCAGGCCATGGATACATGACATGAAGGCGGTCCCATCAACATACCACCAATGTGTCAAGCTTCCATGTCCATGGGGAATAGTCAAGATAGATAGTGATCAGCAGGAGGCAAAGAATTGCTACACTTCCTCGATGAAACCTGCTTCCAATTCTAGGGAAGCATAACAATTAAAGCATCCTCCAAAAGACGTCATGGAGGCAAGAGAATAGGACATCAAGGAAATACTCTTAGATCTTGAGGATCCTAAATCCAAGGTATATATAGGGTCCGGGATCCAGGAGAGCATATAGCAGGATCTAGTATCCTTCCTTAAACGAAGAAAATCTACCTTCGCCCAGAAGCACGAAGATATGACAGGAATTTTGAAGGATATCATTACTCATAAGCTTGGTATTGACAGGTCTTTCAGGCCAATTCACCAAAAAAGGAGGAAGTTTGCACCTGAAAGAAATGCAATTATCCAAGAAGAGGTAGACAAGTTACTAAACGCAGGTATGATAAGAGAAGTCAAGTATCCAAGATGGTTAGCCAATGTGGTTGTTGTTCAAATGAAAAATGGAAAGTGGAGGGTATGTGTAGATTTTACTGATTTGAATAAGGCATGTCCCAAGGATCCTTCCCCTTTACCCCACATTGGCTCCATGGTGGATGCTACGGCGGGTCATGAATTGTTAACTTTTATGGATGCTTCATCTGGATTTCAGCAAATTCAGATGGAACCATCTGATCAAGAGGATACTGCATTCATGACACCCACCGACATGTATTGTTATATTTATGCTCTTTGGTTTAAGAAATGCAGGTGCTACATACCAAAGGCTGGTGAATATGATGTTCAAGGAGCAACTTGGACACACGATGGAAGTGTACATAGATGATATGGTGGTCAAATCTAAAAGAGCCGAGGATCACCTGAAGGATCTTGAACCTTGACCAATACAACATGAAGTTGAACTCGTCTAAATGCCATTTCGAGGTCAAAGCTAGAAAATTCTTATGATATATGGTGACCAAAAGAGTAATTGAAGCAAGTCCAGAAAAAATCAAGGCTTTGGTGAATATCAAGTCTCCTGCCAATGCTAAGGATGTGCAAAGATTGACAGGAAGGATTGCCACCTTGAATAGATTCATCTCAAAATCCTCAGAAAGATGCAAGGATTTCTATGACATTTTGAGGAAGAATAAGAAATTCGAGTGGACTGAAACGCATGAAGCTGCTCTACAGGCTCTCAAGGATTACCTATCCTCAGCACCGACTTTGATGAAACCAGAAAATGGAGAACCATTATCCTTATACCTAGTTGTTTCAGGTAAAGCGGTAAGTGCGGTCCTAGTTAAGGATCACGAAGGCCAACAACATCTGGTATACTATGTAAGTAAAAGTCTACTTGATGCTGAGGCTTGGTATTCTCATTTAGAGAAACTAATTCTTGCTATAATCATGGCTTCTACTAAACTAAGACATTATTTTGAAACTCATACTATTGTTGTTAAAACTAACTTTCCTATTAAGAATGTTCTCAGGAAACCAGAGATGTCGGGAAGAATGGCAAAATGGGTTGTTAAACTTAGTGCATATGACATTAAGTATGAGCCCAGAACTGCTATTTAATCCCAAGCTTTGGCTGACTTTGTGGTTGATTTCAGTAGTGATCTACAAAGAGAAGCTGAATTAGAAGTGCAACAACTTGAGGAGACCAAGGATCCTTGGACACTCTTCACAGATGGAGCTTCAAATGACAAAGGAACTGGACTAGGCCTACTACTAAAATTTCCACAGGGGGACATTATACCCCAGTCTATAGCGTGTGAGTTTCAGACCACTAATAATGAGGCTGAATATGAAGCCTTGATAAAAGGTTTGCAATTAGCTAAACATATGAGGATCAGGTATCTTCAAGTGTTTGTGGATTCTCTATTAAATACTAATCATTATAATGGTTCTTATACTGTTAAGGTGAAAAACTAATCAAATATTTAGAGATAGTCAAGAAATTGGCAGATTCTTTTGCTTTTTTCAGCCTTACACAGGTACCTAGAGAAGAAAATGCAGAAGCAGATGCCTTGGCCAATCTAGGATCCTCACTGAAGATGCCCGAGGATGTAAAGATACCTATTATCCATGTTCTAACTCCTATAATTGAGGAAAATGAAACAATGGAGATAGTGGATGATACAGCGATTCTACCCAGTGATGATCCGGAGTCGAATTCAGGATCCTGGATCCTTCCGATCTTGAAATACATTCAGAATGGAGAAATTCCTATTGGAGAGAATCCTAGAACCTTCAGGATTAAGGTAGCACAATTTAATATAATTAATGACATACTGTATAAAAGATCTCTTGCAGGACCCTATCTACGATGCATTGAAGATCCTGAAATCCAAGAAGTTTTAAAAGATTTTCATGTGGGAGATTATGGAAATCACACTGGGGGCAGAGCGCTATTCTCCAGGATCCTCAGGACAGGATATTATTGGCCTACAATGAAGAAGGATGCTGTGGAGTATGCAAGGAAATGTGATGCCTGCCAAAGACACAACAACATTCTTCATTAACCAGCAGAACCTCTGCATCCAATATCCTCTTCTTTGCCATTTATGAGATGGGGAATGGATATAGTTGGCAAGCTTTCTAAGGCACCAGGGGGAAAAGTATTCATGTTGGCTATGACAGACTACTTCTCTAAATGGATAGAAGCTGAAGCCTTTGCTCAAGTCAAAGAAAAGGAAGTCATATCCTTTATTAAAAGAAATATCATAACTAGATTTGGAATTCCTTCTGAGATTATTTGTGATAATGGATCCTAGTTCATTGGGAATCGTACTACTAACTTTTGTGACAGCTGGGGGATTAGGATGATAACATCAACACCAGTCCACCCACAAGCTAATTTCCAGGCGATATCATCTAACAAGATCATCATCAACAATCTGAAGAAGAAGCTTGGATCTAAGAAAGGCAAATGGGAAGGCCCCTATCTAATTGAAGCTGAGGCAAGTTAGCACCAAAATGGGAAGGCCCCTATCTAATTGAAGCTGAGGCAAGAAAGGGGGCATATCGTTTACTGATAATGGATGGCGATCTTCTGCCAAGAGCTTGGAACGCTATCCACCTAAAAAAGTATTTCATGTAAGGATCAAGGATCCTTAAACACTCTGGTGTTCAGTTCAGATTGAAGGATCCTCAAAGGATGTATGATTCTTGATTTGGTAACATCTTACTAATGATTTCATTCTTATTATACTTGTTATTTATTATAAAGTAAGGATGTTGAATTTTCAACATTCAACCTTATCAAGTTTTAAGTTTTGCAGAAGTTATTACAAAGGATCAAGAGGTTGGCCACCTCTCCAAGACTTTGGGCATGTCCCCAGTTTAAGGTATCCAATACCTTCTAAGGTTTAAAGGTTTACACCTTTCACAAGAATTGGGTTTTGACACCCCTCCAGTAGCGCACGTTATCCAAGTATAATTCGAGGCAATGGGACCAATACCCGCTTTAGGGGATGACAATTTCATTGTTGTTGGCTATATGTAGGATCCTAAGTATAATAGTAAACGTACCATACATCCGTTCCTAAGGTTTCTAACGTTTTCACGTTAGCTAAGGTTTCGACATTTTCATGTCGCTTACGATTGGATAGATGCCAGTTTGGGCCATACTCCAGTTTACACCAGTCATTTGGGCTTGTCCCCAGCTATTTGGGCTTGTCCCCAGTTATTTGGGTTTATCCCTAGTTGTTTGGGTTTGTCCCCAGTTTGTTAGGCTTGCCCCAGTTACTAATGATTCTTTCATTTGATGTTGGCTTAGTCCCAAGTTATATACTGTTACAGGTTTACGAAGTTTAACAATTAAGGATCCTGAATCCTAAAATTCTATTGATCATTAAGCTTTGACTGATACAATTATAAGTGTAAGGATATAGAATCCTAACTTGGATTCACTGGTATGATCATTCATTTATCTTTGCTTTATTTCTGGCTTATTTATATTACCCGCATTCTTTGAAAACAGGATATGTGATCCTTGATCATAAAACATTCAATTACTAAGCAATATGTTTTTATAAATACTTAGTATTCTTTTTATCACCTTATGGATTTTTCAGCTAAATATCTAAAAAATTTTCAACATGTATAGCAATAAACATACTCAAAAAGAAAAGAAACAACAACAGAAATAGGCAAAAGCTTAAGATTTTATTTATTTATAAGAACCCCTTTTTAAGAAGGTTGTCAAAATTGTCAACCCAAACTCACCAAAAAACGGCCCGTCCGTTTGGGTTAACAAAGGGTGTCCATACTAACGGGTCATACATTGCAGAATTTAAAATGCAGGAAAGTAAAACGAGGGGCATCAAAGGGTTCATCCTCCACAAACAGAAGGATCCATCCACCTTTGCAACCCCCTATTGTCTGAAGGATCAGTGATCCTTGAACCTAAGAACTATTGTTTAGTTACAGACCATAAATTGTTCAACATAAAAAAACCATCACTAAAAACCAACAATCCTTAAAACAATGGAAAAACAGAGGATTGAATAGGGAGAGAAAGAGGATACATGTTTGATGCTCTGGATATGCGTATAAAAAGGCAGAGATCAGATTTAAATAAGAGATTTGATCTCTATCCCTATGCTATATATAATGACGTTTGTTGCAGGTTATCAAATCAAATGACGTCACACTGTGCAACGGATATATGCAAGTGGCAACGGCTAGTTTCTTTCTAACGGAAACATGACTAATTCTTAGAGCATTTAATTAGTCATGTTTGGGGGTAATTGTTAGGGATAGAATTTTAATGTGTATGGATCATATATCCTTCATTATGTCTGGATCATTGATCCTCAAGACACGGTGCAGGAAGGCTAAGGATCATTGATCCTGATTATTGTTCTAATTAGCTAACAATTGTTTCCAACGTATTATGGGATAGTTTTGTAGGAGCTTTTCGAAGACGACCTACAACCTGGGAATCAAGGGGAATATGCCATTATTCCAGCACGTGCCAGCAGTTCGTGACCGTTGTTGGTGAACGTGGGATATTGCCATGATTTTCGGATAGTTAGTTAAGGATAGTTTTTAGCTGAATAAAAGGGATATTGAGCTTGAATAAGATAGAGATTCGAACACACATATCGGCGACCTACACTACTCTCTGATACGCACACTAGCAACATTGTAACAAGCTCAATATTTCCGAAGTTGTAATTGTTTTTGCTTAATACCAATTGGTGATTGGTATTTTCCATCACCCGAGGTTTTTTGTGCCGGAGATCATCTCTTGATCAAGGGCTTTTTCCTCGTACAAATCATTGTGTTCATTTTCATTTACTTCTGATTTTTGCTCATACACTTGTTCATATAACCAACCATCCAACCTCACATTCAAAGTTTGGTTACATTATCCTTGTTGTGATTTTTGACCAAAACATGAGATATGGGATGGGAAGAAACCCAAAGTGTCCTACCATACAGTATGGGGTTGTAATGATTACCTTACAAGTGTGTCCAAGAACAAACGTGATCCCAACGACAATAAGGTTGTTTTTCTTCAGATACAACAGAACAACTGGTTACTATTTCTACAATACTATCAAAAATTGGGTTTTCACAAAGCGCAGAGGTGAGTTCTTGGAGCACAGACTTAATGCAAGAACCCTTTCTACAAATCCCACAATTTCTACCTTACCTATCAAACGCTTACCCAGCCATGAGCCCAGAAAACGTAGTTAAATTAATACACTACGGAGAAGAACTAATGAATACATAAAACAAAATTCGCTCAATAAGAGAAAACCTCGTCTGGAAATATGACGAGCGGGAGTTCCACTTTTGAAGTCGACCTAGCCTTAGATAATATAAACCTAGCTCATCGGTCCATCTTTCTTCTTGACGAATAACACAGGTGCTCCCCAAGGCGATGTGCTAGGCTGTATGAAACCTTTCTCTAACAATTCGTCCAGTTGCATTTTTAGTTCCTGCATTTCCGTTGGTGTGCTAAATGATAGGGTGCATTGTCAATCGGTGCAGTTCCTGGGATTAGGTGAATCTGAATTCAACCTCACGATCATGTGGTAGTCCAGGTAGTTCTTGTAGGAAACATCAGAATTATCTGATACTACGGAAATATCGTTAAGTTCTTTTCCTTTAGTGCTAATGATCATATAGACCATATACACTATTACCCCTTTCCGTGAGTAGCTTGCGGCTTTCATCACAAAGATGAGTTTTGTTGGTTTCGTCGACGTGTCTCCCTGGATTATGATCCTTTCTCCTGTTGGCGTACGAATTTTAATAGAATTTTGATCACATAAAATTAGAGCATGATTGGCTACTAGCCAATCCATTCCTAATACTACATCGAATCCAGCTAGATTCATTGGAAGTAGGTTGGCGTTTAAACCGATGTCCTAATAATTCTATTTTCCCTTCTTGAAGTACTTTGCAAATATTGATAGAGTTTCCCTTTGCTATCTCTACCGTGCATGCTTGGCTAAACTTAGTTAATGGTCGATTGAGTAATTGGCAGAATGCAGTATTTATAAAACTTTTGCTTGCACCAGAGTCAAATAATACTTTAGTATAAACGTCATGAACGGGAAACGTACCGGTGATCACGTCGGGAATCATACATGTAACATTTGTATAAATCGGGTCTCCAAAACCCGCTCCGTTTTGTAATCAAACACCAAGTTATGAAAATACAGTAATTATTTATAGTTATTTTGAGTTTAAACGTTACATAATTAATAAATAAACTAAACTATAAAAATTAAATTGGATAAAAAGTTAAAATAAAATAAATAAAAAACATTTGCAGCTGACCGGACTCGAACCCGGGTCAGCTGAAACACTCCAACAACTTATCAACCGGTCCTCAAACCACTCCGCCACTAAGTGTTTTCTGCTAACTTTAGGAAATCAATTGAGTCTTATACGCAAACTCGTATTAACAGTTAATGATATCTGAATAACGGAAACCGGTAAACCGAATCGCCAAATCAGTTTTAGTTCGTTTTGCTGTCTTATAACCGATGAATATCGATTTCTAATTAAGTTCAAATTGAATGAACTTAAAGTTTCAGGTTTTGAAACCGAAAGGCATTCAAACTCCAAATAATTCAGGTTCCAATCATTTATGCGATTCAGAACCGTCTCAAATACACTCCAATTCCTTTTCGTCGCGTTTTCAAGCCTTTTGAGCACAAAAAAGCTGTCGCCGGAATTCTCTGCAAATCTCGCCGGAAAACCGTGTTCAACACAAACCGGTAAGATTTTCCTCTTTTGCGGTTTCAATCTATTGTTAGGACTCTACTAACACTAATCCGTCACTCAAAATCAGTCACAGAAGACTTTGCTGGATTTTCTGGGTTCGCCGGAGAAATTCTGGAATTTGCCGGAAACTCGCTAGTTAACGGTAAACACATTCAATCGTGCAATAATCCATGTACTCTGGTTCAATTTCAAATCTAATTCTTTAATTCTGTTGTTAGACCCCCTCAGCCGAAGGTTCAAAAACAGTGTTGCCTGTTCTCGCCGGATTTCCTGAAGAAGACGACCTGTCCGGTATTTCCTTTCCCCAAACTGTTCGGTTGTGTACATTCAAGCTAGTAGTCATGTTATTTAAGTAGTTAGATCATGAACCAGTTGTCTGAGTAAAATCGGTAATTGTAGTGAAGAAGACGAACTTAAAAACAGGATAAGAGTAAATAAAATTCGGATAATTAACGGGTTAGACACACAGTCCAGCGGTGGACTGTGTGCAAAGTTTATATACAAGTCCCGAGTTCGATCCTTACTACACACACACTCTACGTAATAACATTCCTTTTTATTTATAAACTAACCGGGTTAGAGCGAGTAGTTGTTAAGTATAATATAAATCAAGAATATAACCGGGTTAGACACACAGTCCAGCGGTGGACTGTGTGCAAAACAAACTACACGTCGCGCGATCGAGTTCCGTCACAAGCACCGGTTCAATGACATTAAAACGTTTTGCAAAATAAAGGAATTTTCGGTAAATTCGAATAAGTGTATAAATATAATTAAAACTGGATTTCTAACGGGTTAGTCACGTAGCTCAGTTGGTAGAGCTACGTGCGCGTGAACGGAAGGTCACCGGTTCGAATCCCGCTTGGCGCAAGTATTTACCGCTGCGACCGGTAACGGTCAACGGTCAACGGTCAAACAGTAAAAAATAATATATATATATATATATTTTTTTTAATATTTATTTGCTTAATTTAAATTAAAAATCAATTAAAAATACTTAAAAATAACATTTTTAAGGATAGAAAATAGCCATAAACTCACAAAAATATATCTAAAAATCCCATTAAAATCTTTAATAAAATCCATCCATTTAATATATTTTCCCATTATTATTTAGGTTAGTGATTCCTCGTTGACTCGCTTCGTCTAAATCGTGCGCATCTCACCAACTCAAATTCAACGCACCCAATGTGAATGAACCCTTCAAATTCCCCGTTTTAATCACGTTTTTGGGGTGTATCATGTGTCTTGTACATTTATATATTATAACCAAGTTATTGTGCATATATCATATCATGACATGTGTATTTGTTTTGTTGCTGTTAAGTAGTTATTATTGTTTGCAAATATATATTTCAGTACATGCAATTGCCGAGGCCGTAGCTCCCCATCCATCGAGGTTGAGTTTGATCCCCATTTTATTATGCGGTTGATCAGGGCGTGCCCGCACGATCGGCTCCGTTTGATTGAGCCTTGATCGGTCATTTCATTTTACATTTTCAATACATGCAATACGCTCGGCTCCGTTTGATTGAGCCTTGAGCGCACAGTTCAATTTACATTTCCAGTTCATGCAATACGATCGGCTCCGTTTGATTGAGCCTTGATCGCACAGTTCATTAATGTTAATTATTATATGATGTTGGTATGTTCATGTATGCTATCGATTGTTAATGTATGTTATAATCGTAACTGATGTTTGCCAATGTTTGATTTCATACATGTGTTCTTTTATGATTATGCACAATATTTTATTGATAAACTAACCAGAAAATCATTATCAAATGTTTATCTATAAGGTTCACTCGCCAACTTATGTTGACCCAAAAACCTCCCATTTTTACACATGATACAGGTGAACCAGCAGCAGCTAGGAACACATAGGACCTGGATTAGAAGAAATAAAACGATTTAGAATTTGGATTATTATGTTTGGTTATTTTCCTTTGTAATGAATGAACATGTTTGGATGTTTGAGAAATGTAACTTTGACTTCATTTAATTATGAAACGTAATAGTAAATGTCATGTGCTTTGGTGATAACCCAATTATGCCCCGACTCTTATTTCCGCTGCGGGTCGGGGTGTGACAGATTGGTATCAGAGCCATGACTATAGGGATATAGGATAGGTTATTAGACCCTTAGAACCTATACTATAGTCGATTAGAAACTTATAAGAATTTTGTGTGTTATATGCCAAATTTCATGATGTTTATGTGTTTATGTTAAATGTTACATTTGATATTGTTCAAGCATGTTCATAAGTATGTATTATCAAATAATGTCTATCATGAAATCGTATGATCATAATATATCACATCCATGCAAGCACACACCACATCATGATTGATTTTACAACGATTTTCGTGTTTTCAAATCTCATCAAAGTGAGTTCTCATGACGGGCATGTAGTAACTGGAAGGGTACTAGTACCGGTAGTCGGAACGTCCTGTCTAGGCTGGCATTCGTATAAATCCAAAATAAAGGACCAGTTTGCCTACCTGGGGACTAACGATGAGAGTACGAAATACCTATTAGGCCAAAGCATGCTATACCAAACGTCGTGAGAGCTAATCCCACTTTGAGTTGTCATTGTGTCTACACCTGGACACGTTCTGACCAAACATCTCATGAACATATTTTGTGGTTAGCATTTGGGGGATGCGAGTGTTAAATTGCCAATACTAATGTGAATCCTACCAAGCCAATACCCATGGGGGCCCACATGACTATATAGGTGAAGGTATGGGGGACATTTGAGGCCCAACATGAGCGAACCCAAGACATCCTTTGGATGTAGTTGCATTATTGATATTTATTTTATTTCATTTTCTTAAAGACACATGACACCTTAAAAGATACCATAAACTCACAATCTTCTCATTTTATGATCCTGTAGATGTCGTCTAGACCGCATCGAAGGAGTAGGAAATCGGAAAAGTCTCGGGAACGTTTGGCCACTCATATCGCGAATCAAATGGCCACGATATTACCTGACATCGTAGTACAAGTAAAACAAGCCCTTGCTGCAAATCCTACTAACCCTCCTCAACAACAGGACCAGATCATCAACAACCCTCCTACCATCAAATGCTCCTACAAACATTTTAAGTCCTGCTATCCCCCAAAATTCGAAGGGACTGAGGGAGTCACTGCTCTCCTACATTGGTTCGAGGAGATGCAAACGTTTTCTTAAACTATGATTGTCCTGAGGATCGCAAAGTTCGTTATGCCACCGGGAGACTACTTGGTGTAGCTCTCACTTGGTGGAATACTGAGAAAGGAAAGAGGGGAACGGAAGATGCGATGGCCTTAACTTGGGAGGAGTTAAGGGAAATCATGACTAGGCGATTCTGTCCTAGAAGTGAAATTAAGAAATTGGAAGATGAATTTCATGCCTTGAAGCAAAAAGATGGTGATCACTCTACTTACAACAAAAGGTTCTTGGAGTTGAACCAAATGGTACCAAACTTATTCACTCCAACCTACCGTCTGATCGAACATTACATTCGAGGACTTCCCTCGAAAATCCAAGATTCGGTCCTCGGCGTTTCACCGGTAACACTCGAAGCTGCCATGGAGTTGGCAACATAACTGACCGAAAACCGAATTCGCAATGGGAAGTTCAAGGAGGAAAAGAAGAAAACCCCTGCTGAGGGACAAACCTCAAACCACCACACTCCTTCCTCTAAATTTGTTAACAAGAGGAAGCGTAACACCAGGAACTTTGCAGTCACCCACACCAACACCCCTGTTCCTGCTGCACCCATCACTCAAGCCACTCCTCCACCCACGCCTTACAAAAGACCATACACAGGGCCACTACCAAAATGTAACCGTTGTCAGTATCACCACTCCCCTGACTATCCTTGCCAATACTGTACCGGCTGCGGTCGCGCTGGGCACACTGTTCAAAACTGCCGCACGCTTCAACGAACAAACCGCCACCAACCTATAACCCAAACCCACCAACAATTAATGGGTCAAGCCCAACAACAACAACCATTTCCACCCACTCAACATTTAGCCCAAACATACTATCAACCCAACTACCCTATGGGCCAACCTATGCGGGCATGTTTCAATTGTGGAGATCCAAGTCATTTCAGGAACACATGTCCAAGGCTGGTTAATATTATTCATGCTCAGGCCCAAGCCAATCCTGTGAATCAAGCGAACCAAGCTCCTCCACCTGCTAGGGGAAGGGCTTTCAATATTAACGCAAACCAGGCCAGAGCTGACGGCAATGTGGTCAACGGTACGTTTCTTATAAATGGTAGATATGCCTCTATGTTATTTGATACTGGTGCAGATAGAAGTTTCGTGTCATTAGAGTTTGAACCTATCTTAAGTAAAAATCGAGATAAGCTCGCGGAATCCATAACAGTGGAAGTTGCAGATGGAAAACCAGTTTCGTTAGACTCTATTTTACGCAACTGTACGCTCACCCTAAACGACCACGATTTCTCAGTCGATCTTATTCCTATGAAGCTGGGAAGTTTCGACATCATAATCGGAATGGATTGGCTCAGTCAGCATCATGCAGAAGTTGTATGTCGTGAGAAATTTATTCGTATTCCTCTTTCAAACGGTCAGACTCTTCGAATTATTGGAGAAACCTCGGCGAAAGGGCTTAACTTAATGTCTTGCCTTCAAGCTCAAAAATACCTTCGCAAGAATTATGTCGCGTTTTTAGCCCATATCATCAAGAAGGGGACCTCAGAAAAGAAACTTGAAGATATCCCTGTTGTAAAAGATTTCCCACAAGTTTTTCCTGACGACATTTCAGGACTTCCTCCAATCAGAGATGTCGAATTCCGTATTGATCTCATACCTGGTGCTACACCAGTGGCAAAATCTCCATATAGGTTAGCCCCCTCTGAAATGCAAGAGCTAGCCAGTCAATTGCAAGAGTTGACTGACAAGGGATTTATACGCCCCAGCTCATCGCCTTGGGGTGCACCTGTACTTTTTGTAAAGAAGAAGGATGGATCTTTTCGCATGTGCATCGACTACAGAGAGCTCAACAAGTTAACTATCAAAAATCGATATCCTTTACCTCGCATAGATGACCTTCTTGACCAACTACAAGGTGCCAGTTGTTTTTCGAAAATCGACCTTCGATCTGGCTATCATCAGCTTAGAGTGCATGAAGAAGACGTCCCTAAAACTGCTTTTCGAACTCGATATGGTCACTATGAATTCATGGTTATGCCATTTGGATTAACCAACGCACCAGCTGTTTTCATGGACCTAATGAATAGAGTCTGCAAACCTTACCTTGATCGATTTGTTATTGTATTCATCGACGATATTCTTATCTATTCAAAATCTAAAGCTGATCATGAGCGTCATCTGCGACTTGTTCTTGCACTTCTAGAAAAGGAAAAGCTTTATGCCAAGTTCTCTAAATGTGAATTCTGGTTAAAAGAGGTGCAATTTCTCGGGCATGTAGTCAATGACAAAGGAATACATGTGGACCCATCAAAGATCAAAGCAGTTCAAGAATGGCAAGCTCCACGTACGCCAACTGAAGTAAGGTCTTTTCTTGGACTTGCTGGCTATTATCGTCGGTTCATTTCAAACTTCTCTCGCATTGCGGTGCCACTCACGGCTTTAACCCATAAAGGGAAACCATTTGTATGGGGGCCCAAGCAAGAAGAAGCTTTTCAAACTCTCAAGCAAAAGCTTTGTGATGCACCAATTCTCACTCTTCCTGAAGGTTGTGATGATTTTGTAGTCTATTGCGACGCGTCAGGGCAAGGATTAGGTTGCGTTCTCATGCAAAGAGGAAAAGTCATAGCTTATGCCTCAAGGCAACTCAAGACACACGAAAAGAACTACACCACTCATGACCTTGAACTTGGAGCCGTTGTATTCGCTCTTAAGATATGGAGACATTATCTTTATGGTACGAAGTGTGAAATATACACTGACCACAAGAGTCTTCAACATATCTTCAATCAGAAAGAGTTAAATATGAGGCAACGAAGATGGGTCGAACTCCTAAATGATTACGACTTTGAAATCAGATACCACCCTGGTAAAGCAAATGTGGTGGCTGATGCACTTAGTCGAAAGGGTTATGCGAACTCCATTCATCTTCTATGTTCGCAAATTATAACCAATATTAAGGATCAAATTCGAGAAGCTCAACACGTTTCAATAACAGAGGAAGATGTACAAAAAGAGATGTCCTGTGGAGCCGAGCTAAAACTTGAAACTAAATCTGATGGTATTTTGTATTACCTAGATCGTATATGGATTCCTAACCACATCAATCTTCGTGAAACACTCATGCATGAAGCTCATAAGACGCGATATTCTATACACCCAGGAGCCGATAAGATGTATCAAGACCTACGGTACACCTATTGGTGGCCTGGAATGAAGAAAGATATTGCCGTTTTTGTTTCCAAGTGTCTCACTTGTTCTAAAGTAAAGGCTGAACACCAAAGACCCTCAGGACTTCTAGTCCAACCAGAAATACCTGTTTGGAAGTGGGAAAATATAACCATGGATTTCATTACCGGGTTACCTCGCACTTCTAGTGGGTATGACACTATATGGGTGATTATAGACCGACTTACAAAATCAGCTCACTTTATTCCTATACGAGAAGATTTCAAGAACGAAAAGCTTGCTCGAATTTATATCAACGAAATCGTCAGCCGACATGGAGTTCCATTAAGTATTATTTCTGATCGTGATGGCCGTTTCACCTCACGAACATGGCAAGCAGTACAATCCGCTATGGGTCTCAGTACCGCCTATCATCCTCAAACTGATGGACAGTCTGAGCGCACCATTCAAACCCTTGAGGACATGCTTAGAGCATGTGTCATAGACTTCAAGGGAAATTGGGACGCCCACCTACCGTTAGTCGAATTTTCGTACAACAACAGCTATCATTCTAGCATCGGCATGGCACCTTTTGAAGCTTTATATGGTCGAAAGTGTCGATCTCCTGTTTGTTGGCACGAAATTGGGGAAGCACAAATTACTGGTCCAGAATTGATCCAAGAAACCACAGATAAGATTCATCAAATCCGAAACAATCTTCTAGCGGCTCAAAGTCGTCAAAAGAGTTACGCAGATAAACGACGGAAGCCCTTGGAGTTTAGCGTTGGTGATCATGTGCTTTTAAAAGTATCACCGTGGAAGGGAGTAGTTCGTTTTGGTCAAAAGGGAAAGCTAGAACCACGTTACGTAGGACCTTTCAAGATACTCGAAAGAGTAGGTCCTGTAGCCTACAAGCTTGACCTACCGGAAGAACTCGACAGAATTCATCCCACATTCCACGTGTCGAACTTGAAGAAGTGCCTCGCTGATGAGAATCTTCATATTCCACTGGAGGATATTCAGATTGATGAATCCATGCATTTTATTGAAAGGCCAGTAGAGATTATGGACTATGGAGAAAAGCGTCTACGTCGAAGTCGCATTCCTATTGTTAGGGTACGCTGGGAGTCGAAACGGGGACCTGAGTTTACTTGGGAACGTGAAGACTCAATGCGTGAAAAATACCCTCATCTTTTCCATACTACTTCAGCTGTTTAAATTTCGGGACGAAATTCCTAAAAGTAGGGGATACTGTAACATTTGTATAAATCGGGTCTCCAAAACCCGCTCCGTTTTGTAATCAAACACCAAGTTATGAAAATACAGTAATTATTTATAGTTATTTTGAGTTTAAACGTTACATAATTAATAAATAAACTAAACTATAAAAATTAAATTGGATAAAAAGTTAAAATAAAATAAATAAAAAACATTTGCAGCTGACCGGACTCGAACCCGGGTCAGCTGAAACACTCCAACAACTTATCAACCGGTCCTCAAACCACTCCGCCACTAAGTGTTTTCTGCTAACTTTAGGAAATCAATTGAGTCTTATACGCAAACTCGTATTAACAGTTAATGATATCTGAATAACGGAAACCGGTAAACCGAATCGCCAAATCAGTTTTAGTTCGTTTAGCTGTCTTATAACCGATGAATATCGGTTTCTAATTAAGTTCAGATTGAATGAACTTAAAGTTTCGGGTTTTGAAACCGAAAGGCATTCAAACTCCAAATAATTCAGGTTCCAATCATTTATGCGATTCAGAACCGTCTCAAATACACTCCAATTCCTTTTCATCGCGTTTTCAAGCCTTTTGAGCACAAAAAAGCTGTCGCCGGAATTCTCTGCAAATCTCGCCGGAAAACCGTGTTCAACACAAACCGGTAAGATTTTCCTCTTTTGCGGTTTCAATCTATTGTTAGGACTCTACTAACACTAATCCGTCACTCAAAATCAGTCACAGAAGACTTTGCTGGATTTTCTGGGTTCGCCGGAGAAATTCTGGAATTTGCCGGAAACTCGCTAGTTAACGGTAAACACATTCAATCGTGCAAATAATCCATGTACTCTGGTTCAATTTCAAATCTAATTCTTTAATTCTGTTGTTAGACCCCCTCAGCCGAAGGTTCAAAAACAGTGTTGCCTGTTCTCGCCGGATTTCCTGAAGAAGACGACCTGTCCGGTATTTCCTTTCCCAAACTGTTCGGTTGTGTACATTCAAGCTAGTAGTCATGTTATTTAAGTAGTTAGATCATGAACCAGTTGTCTGAGTAAAATCGGTAATTGTAGTGAAGAAGACGAACTTAAAAACAGGATAAGAGTAAATAAAATTCGGATAATTAACGGGTTAGACACACAGTCCAGCGGTGGACTGTGTGCAAAGTTTATATACAAGTCCCGAGTTCGATCCTTACTACACACACACTCTACGTAATAACATTCCTTTTTATTTATAAACTAACCGGGTTAGAGCGAGTAGTTGTTAAGTATAATATAAATCAAGAATATAACCGGGTTAGACACACAGTCCAGCGGTGGACTGTGTGCAAAACAAACTACACGTCGCGCGATCGAGTTCCGTCACAAGCACCGGTTCAATGACATTAAAACGTTTTGCAAAATAAAGGAATTTTCGGTAAATTCGAATAAGTGTATAAATATAATTAAAACTGGATTTCTAACGGGTTAGTCACGTAGCTCAGTTGGTAGAGCTACGTGCGCGTGAACGGAAGGTCACCGGTTCGAATCCCGCTTGGCGCAAGTATTTACCGCTGACCGAACCGGTCAACGGTCAAACAGTAAAAAATAAATATATATATATATATTTTTTTTAATATTTATTTGCTTAATTTAAATTAAAAATCAATTAAAAATACTTAAAAATAACATTTTTAAGGATAGAAAATAGCCATAAACTCACAAAAATATATCTAAAAATCCCATTAAAATCTTTAATAAAATCCATCCATTTAATATATTTTCCCATTATTATTTAGGTTAGTGATTCCTCGTTGACTCGCTTCGTCTAAATCGTGCGCATCTCACCAACTCAAATTCAACGCACCCAATGTGAGTGAACCCTTCAAATTCCCCGTTTTAATCACGTTTTTGGGGTGTATCATGTGTCTTGTACATTTATATATTATAACCAAGTTATTGTGCATATATCATATCATGACATGTGTATTAGTTTTGTTGCTGTTAAGTAGTTATTATTGTTTGCAAATATATATTTCAGTACATGCAATTGCCGAGGCCGTAGCTCCCCATTCATCGAGGTTGAGTTTGATCCCCATTTTATTATGCGGTTGATCAGGGCGTGCCCGCACGATCGGCTCCGTTTGATTGAGCCTTGATCGGTCATTTCATTTTACATTTTCAATACATGCAATACGCTCGGCTCCGTTTGATTGAGCCTTGAGTGCACAGTTCAATTTACATTTCCAGTTCATGCAATACGTTCGGCTCCGTTTGATTGAGCCTTGAGCGCACAGTTCAATTTACATTTCCAGTTCATGCAATACGATCGGCTCCGTTTGATTGAGCCTTGATCGCACAGTTCATTAATGTTAATTATTATATGATGTTGGTATGTTCATGTATGCTATCGATTGTTAATGTATGTTATAATCGTAACTGATGTTTGCCAATGTTTGATTTCATACATGTGTTCTTTTATGATTATGCACAATATTTCATTGATAAACTAACCAGAAAATCATTATCAAATGTTTATCTATAAGGTTCACTCGCCAACTTATGTTGACCCAAAAACCTCCCATTTTTACACATGATACAGGTGAACCAGCAGCAGCTAGGAACACATAGGACCTGGATTAGAAGAAATAAAACGATTTAGAATTTGGATTATTATGTTTGGTTATTTTCCTTTGTAATGAATGAACATGTTTGGATGTTTGAGAAATGTAACTTTGACTTCATTTAATTATGAAACGTAATAGTAAATGTCATGTGCTTTGGTGATAACCCAATTATGCCCCGACTCTTATTTCCGCTGCGGGTCGGGGTGTGACAATACATTACCTTATCCTCTTCAACAAATTTACTAATTTTTAGAACAACTTCAGTCTTCTAGCCAGCGTAGTTGCTGCAATGGCTCCTTCATTACCAGAGAATTCGATTGGCTTGCAAGATAGGAAATATTTATAAGAACTCCCGTAGGTTATGGCCTTCTTTCATTTAGAAATGGAGCTCGGAAAAGAATATCATTGTCTCCATTAATACTGTGGCTAAGTTCAATGTGATGATTATGTTTACTGCCTATTGTCTCACTATTGTTTACATGCATTGGATACTTAATAGCTTCAATGATTAGGGGTATTGAATTAGCTATTCCTTGTGCGACTATGTTTTCTATAGCACTTTTATCCAAAGAATTTCCATGACTAGCGTGAATTTCTTGATTATCTGGTACTTCATTCGACATCTGAATTGCAAACGTTTTAAGATATGTATGTCACACAATAATGTTAATCAAACAAATACTCAAAAGCATTTTGTCAAAATCGTCGAACATTGCGACTTTTACTCTTTTTAATATATATTATAATTCTACTACATACATGCGATAATTATACATATTAGTATCTTTTAGTTACGTTTTTTTTTACAAAATACAAGGAATATTTTATTATATATATATATATATATATATATATATATATATATATATATATATATATTATCAGGCTAGGTCGACTTCAAAAGTGGAACTCCCGCTCATCATATTTCCAGACGAGGTTTTCTCCTATTGAGTTGTTTTCCTGTATTCATTAGTTCTTATCTGTAGTGTATTAGTTCAATTATGTTTTCTGGGCTCATGGTTGGGTAAGCGTTTGGTATGTGAGGTGGAAACTGTGGGATTTGTAGAAAGGGTTCTTGCATTAAGTTTTGAAATGCCCAATCATTTGTCCACCACTGCTCCATAGGATCCTGGATTGGTTGTAGTGGTATAGTGCAGGGATACTAGGAATTTCTTCTCAGTTAAATGGCATTTGTTCTAGATTGTTTAGTATTGGTTCAAGATAAAAAGGTATGGGTTCTGGATTAAACGTGATTGGTTCTACTATTTGGTCTGGGTTGAATGGTAACATCGGTTCTGGGTTAGCAAGTAGGGTTAGGTTTATTTCTTCGGCTATAGGTTGAAATATATCACAATTTGCTAATCTACGGTCGAGATCCTCCCACAGTGGTTTGGTTATTGGGATTTGAGTTGTTCCCTCGGTTAACGTTATGGTAGCTACTGTATTTTTCTTTTTCTTCATCTTTTCTCTTTATTAAACCATCATCTTTTTTTAGGGGGTAGTTGTTCAGTAGGTTGGGCTTGAAAAACTATGGGTTTATCCTTGTCTCCCTCATATCTAAACTGACTTCTAGATTGTTCTTCATCGATCCCCAGATCGGGAATATTTTATGTAAAGCCTCAGATACTTCTTTATCACTCATATTGTTGACTAAAAAATTGTTAAAAAAATGAATTCGCAATATATATATATATAGGGTGGGGTTCGGCTAAAAAGTTATAAAACGCCACAATTCAGCCATAAAACACATTAAAAACCCATAAATAACATATTGAATATCACTAAAACACAATATTCAAATCCTAACAGTCCATAAAAACTTCAAACATACCATTGTAGAACTATAAATGTCAAACACAACATAATAATCAACATAAAACACACTCATGTTAGTCATTCGATAATGAAACTTTTTTATCATCCAAAACACCACACAAAGCCCACAAATATAGCGTTTTAGTAAATTTCACTTTGTTATTTTAGGTTTTGAGTGTGTTTTATGGTTGAAATTATGGTATTTTATAACCATATATATATACATATATATATATATTATATATAATATATGAAACTTGTATTTCATATATGGTTAAACAACTAAGTTACGATGAAAGTGAGTAATTGAAATATACAATATCTAGTCTAGTAATTAGTTATATAAGAAGTCCTTTAATAATAATAATAATAATAATAATAATAATAATAATAATAATAATAATAATAATAATAATAATAACAATAAATAAATAAATAATGAGAGTGCACCGTGTGTGTAGTGTTCATGTGTATATATTAAAATGAAAATTTAATTTTTGCAAATGTGTAAACCGACGTATGAAGTCGGTTTCGACTTTCAGTTTTCTACAAATATGACCAATATTTATAAATAGGATAATAATATTAACCCTCGTGGCCTATATCAAGCCTTCTCGTATAAGAACAATTACATATCTGTTTTAGTTAAACAATAATCTTTAAATTTATAAATATTTAAATTTTAGGCTAATTAAATATATAAATAAATTTAAAAATATAGTATAATATTAGGAGTATGAGTTAGGCTCATAGCCAGGGTAATTGTTAGATGACTTGACTACAGTCTAGGCATGGATTGTGTACAAACTAATAAAATTGTTGTGGTAAATGTTTAGGGTTAAAGTTCTGATCAATTAATTAGCGTATCACCTAAAGCTAAGGTGAGTTTTACGAATGCTTTCAAAACGTGTGCATGCTTGTCCTAAACTATAACTGTTATAAATATGTCAAACCCATGACTGGTTGAACGCATATGATATATCATGGATAACTCCCAGGCATGCATACACATGTATATATACGTGTCGCTACATCGGGAATAATTGACGAATTACACTAGTATGGTGTAGTTGAATCTGATTATATGTGGGGCTAAACACTGTGGTCCTGTAGTGATTTCCGGTGTAGGGAACCATCGTATATCTTGCATGGTTGGGTACAAGTCATGAATGTGTTAATGTGATTTTTATAAATTGTTGATATTCATGAACTCACCAGCATAAGCTGACGTCTATATTAAGCATGTGCCACAAGTAAAGAGGCTTGAGGGCTAATTACAATAGATTCCGAGCCTGTGTGGCCCGAGGAAGCTTTGGACCCGTAATGTCTAGTGAAATTTTGCGAACTAGACAATAGTTAAGTCTACTGAAATGTTGTATTGTTTAAGTCTCAAACTTTTGTACTTTATAGTTATGTTAATGAAATAAGTGTTTTCGTTTAGGTAGGTATCAATTGTGTACTTTTCATCCATTCTGGGAGAGGTGTTAGACATTTGTAACAAGTCAGTTGAACAACTTGACATTCTCCAAGATGATTTCGACCACAAGTTTTACAAATACGAATTTGAAGTCCAAAAGAACTCTTTTTAGATGGTTCTGAAAATTTTGCCTTTTTAGAAGAACCAACTATCTTCTCTGGTTTCCTCTTTTCTCCCCTCTCCACTTGCTTCTTTAGTTCAATCTCATGTCCCCTTTTATAATAAATTAGTTCATTTAAAATTCGCATTGTGAGGGAGAAATAAAATCATAATAATTTCCCTTAACATGTTGTGGTATCTTTGAATCTTCATTTTCTCTTTCCTTACAAGTTTAGGACAAAAACCTGCCTTATCGTTGAAAATACCCATAATCTTGTCAATGGATTCATTTCTTTGATGTAGATGGAGAAACTCCTCAGTGATTTGATCTATCATCACCTTAAGGAGAAACTTATTCAAGAACATAGTCTTGAGTTCTGCACACGTCATCTTCAATATTCCTTCCTTGTTTTTCTCTTGCCTCTAAACATCTCACCAGTCTTTCGTCCTCTTTTTCATTTGACTGGCAACAAAGATTACTTCGTCATCTGGGTCACAATGACTAGTTTCAAAAACTGCTTCCATATCTGCAATCGGCTCATCAAATTTCTTATTCTACCACCTTACCTACTCTTCGATACTTTGTAATATGATTATGATAATATCGAGAACACTATAATACTATATGTTTACTACTACACTGGCTAGGTGCACTTGTCCACAAACTATACTTACGTTTTCTCATCATTACCACGTGATACCTTGAGTAACGAATTCCTGTGTGAACAAAACTTAATTAGATAAGTTGATATAATAATTAAATATACTTTCATATGAGAACCCATTAGGCTAGCCCCAAGTCTCAGGTTTCCTGATCAAGTCTTAGATCGAACCTTTCTTCAATATCAAGAGCATCACGATTTGAGTCAAGATATTTATATCCATACCCAAATCCCTCAAACCATATACTTTGATAGCAACTTGAAAACACCCAAATTATTTAAATATTTATTTAATTTGGGATAAATTACACTTTTCATCCTTTATTTTTGTATCAGATTGCAATGGATGGCCTTTAACTATAAAAATTACAGTCATAATCCTTTATTTTGAAAAACTCATTACACCATAGGTCCTTTAACACAAACCAAGTTAAAATTTTCAGTTAAGTTTTACATGTACCTTGCACATGAGGGTATCTTAGTAATTTTACTACTATATATAAAATATCTTTTTATTTCTTTCATTTCCACAATGACACACAACCCAAATCCTTATCCCCTTACTCTTTCTTCTCTCTCACTCTAGAAAATGCTGGCCACCACCACCCCCACAGTGAAACACCTTTAAAATTCTTTAAAAACTATAACAATTCCCAAATCACCTTATAAGGAACCCTAATCGCAAGCCCGGACCTGTACGACGCAAACCAGCACGAAAAACGAAAATCCCACAACATGGCATCCCAGGCGCCAAGAGGGGATACCCCTGAATCTCCCGCGACACGCGAGAGGGTACAAGGACACGTGGCCCCGTTTCGCGACAGATTGCAATGGATGGCCTTTAACTACAAAAATTACAGTCATAATCCTTTATTTGGAAAACTCATTACACCATAGGTCCTTTAGCACAAACCAAGTTAAAATTTTTAGTTAAGTTTGACATGTACCTTGCACATGAGGGTATCTTAGTAATTTTACTACTATATATAAAATATCTTTTTATTTCTTTCATTTTCACAATGACACATAACCCAAATCCTTATCCCCTTACTCTTTCTTCACTCTCACTCTAGAAAATGCTGGCCACCACCACCCCCACAGTGAAACACCTTTAAATTATTTAAAAACTATAACAATTCCCAAATCACCTTATAAGGACCCCTGATCGCAAGCCCGGACTTGTTCGACGCAAACCAGCACGAAAAACGAAAATCCCATAACCTAGCATCCCAGGCACCAAGAGGGGATACCCCTGAATCTCTCGCGACACGCAGTGGGTACCAGGACACGTGGCCCCGTTTTGCGACAAGTGGCAAGTCTATACACTTGACAAGGCTGACCTAGCCCTAGCTGTTAGCCATCGCGCCATGCGAGGGAGTCCCCCACTCCCTTTGTGACGTGCGGGGGAAACCCAGGATGCCTATATAAAGGCTGTCGTAGGACAAAAGTCGTGCATCTTTTCGATCAACTTTTGACGAAAACTCTTTCTCGTATCTCCGTTTTCTTACAGTGTACCCCTAAACCTGTGAAACTCTGCCCGTCGTAGGGGTTTTAACCCTGATCACTAATTCGATACTCTGTCAGATCGATCTAAAACCCAGCAACGAATGCCAAAGTGCTGTCTGAATAATGCTATAATTTGTTAACTACGTTGGGGTTTTGTTCTCGTGATGTATCGTTAAAGTTTGAGTTGGGTTGTTGCACTAACACGTGTTGCATTGTATTGTTATTAGGAACTCAGGATCAGCACCAGGAAACTTTAAGTTAAAAACCCTAAAACTACAACGTGAGTCATTCTTTCTTTTTATCATATGATTTCAAAACCCGAAATGTTTTCCAAGTTGTATTTACAGTGATTAAGTTTTTGTAATATAAAATTACTGCTGGTATGTGGGTTTTGTATAACCACTACTTTATAATCTTCACTATTGGACGAAAGTTAGCCAATGAGTGATATGACCACCGTCACATCGGGACTGCCACCAAGTGACAAATACTGATTGAGTATTTGATAGATAAAAACAATATAATCACCCTTGATATTGTAAAATATAGCAATGTGTCTTTTCATAAATATTGAATGAACTCACCAATATTTTTCGCTAAAAAAATGTTTTCAAACGCGTTTCAGGTAACTCACTGTGAAAGTAATAGAAGCCTGTTATGGAGCAATAATGGCTTAAATAAAGTGGCTATGATTACCTGAATAAAAGAAGAAATTTATGTTTTGCCACTTAGGGTTTATCCCTATGAAAACAATTGAATGGAATATGGGTTTTATCCCATTTGTTTAATACTAAACTTTGGTGTTTTACAAACTCTGAAATATTTCCTAACTACGATCCTGATGATATATTCTGCTGCCAATTTAATAAACGACGATACCACCTGTAACTGGCTCACGACTCTCGCCCAGGGTGTGCTCGGGGGATGTGACAGAAGGTGGTATCAGAGCCACTAGTTTAAGCTATCTAGGTGTTCTTTTAATACCTAAACTTAAACATAAATGTTAGGAAATTTATATAAAATAACTTGTGTATTATATCTGTGAAAACAAATTTCAATACATATAATATGATTTTATGTTATTGACAATTTCTGAGTTCATAGTATGAGTGACAAAAGTGTGTCCAATTCTTTCCAACATATATCTGATTCGGAGATGGATGAAGGACCATCCGGTGCTGTATCAGGATATGAAGTAGATGTGGAAGGGCCCTTTATTTTTCAAGCTAAACCAACTGAAACCTTTCCATCCAAGAAAAGGGGTTGGTTTAATAAAGAAAAAAGTGAGAAAAGAAGGAAAAAGAAAATTCAGGAAGCCACTATAACACTTGTAGAAGGACCAGCCTAAATACCCGTTATTAAACCACTATGGGAGGAATTAGACCGAAGGCTAGCAAACTGTGACCTTTTTCAACCCACAGAAAGTGAGATAAACTTGAACATGTTAGCGGATCCTGAACCACAATTGCTACCAGTGTACCCAGAGCAACCATTATTACCAATACCACTTTATTCAGAACCTATCCAAATGAACCCACAACTAATACTAGCATTTAACCTAGAGGAAATTCCCAGAATACCAGCGCCAGCCCCAGATGCCATGGAGCAATGGTGGACAAATGATTGGGCATTTCAGAATTTGATAAATGATCCCTATTACCCACATATTGGACTAGAACCTGCGGTGTCCCCTCCAATGTACAACGAACCAATACCTGCGGTGTTCCCGCCAATGAACCCCGAAAACGTAGCAGAACTTCATCATTACGGCGAAGAACTCATAGATGAAGGAAACAAGATCCATGCTATAGGAGAAAATCTCGTCTGGAAATACGACGAGAGGGATTTTCATTTATGAAGACGACAAACCTAATATAATATATATATATATATATATATATAGGTAGATGATCCTGTAAAAAAAGCCCAAAGTGTGAGAAGTGTAAGAAAGAATCTAAACCATTAGATCTTTAATCTAATGGTTGAGATCTTGATAGCAATCTTGTAAATAATATAACAATTAAAATAATTAATTTTCTAGATTAAGAGTATAAAGATAAAATTAACATTTTTAATTTTAGAAAGTCACATGCAATCCACATGCAAGTTCCCCTTTTATTTTTTAAACGCCAATAACTTTTACACGTAACTCGTTTTTTAAAAAACAATTACACCATAGTCACGAGTGTTTTTTAATCTTTAATACGAGTACCATATTACTATACTTATATACAGAAAAAAAGTTACGTTCAATCGAATGTTTCAGTTAACGGTTTTTTGTTTCAGTTCATGGTGTTATATAATTACTGAATGGTGTTATATACTTATTGAATGGTGTTATATATGTGTTGAATGGTGTTATATAATTATTGAATAGTGCTATATACTTATTGAATGGTGTTATATAATTATTGAATGGTCTTATATATGCGCTGAATGGTTGTTGCAGTGTTATTCGTAGTGTTTTTATAGAGATCTTTAAAATGATGTTGTATACTTATTGAATGGTGTTATATACTTATTGAAGGGTGTTATATAATTATTGAATGGTGTTATATACGTGTTGAATGGTGTTTGCAGTGTTATTCGGTATTCCTATAAATTAGGGTGGCGGTTTATGAAAGGTTTTGAATTAATTAAATCAATGATAAAATTACCTGATTACCCTTTTCAATTAATTTAGATCTAATGGGTGTAAATCTTTCTTATCTTTCTCACACTTTTGGTCTTTTTTACAATAACCTTACCCTATATTATATATATTATTTTAAAAAAATTAAATAAATACAATATTATATATGATGTATAATTCATATATATATGTATATGTATATCAGTGAAAAATATAAATTAAAAAACTGACATGTATAGTTATAGTTGTAGTTAGTTTTGATGCGATATATATATATATATATATATATATATATATATATATATATAGAGAAGGATCCGTTAGGAACCACCCTTTATTGCGAGAACCGCAAGAACTACCCAAAAATACCTAAAAATTTCTAAAAAACACCCAATTTTGTTTTTGAAAAATTCGCTATATTTCGTCAACAATAAAAAAAATTCAAAAACTTTTTTTGAGTAAAAATTATCCATGCACATGTGTATATTTATCATTTCTTTGACAAATTCTGTAATACATTACAAACATTGGACAATTGTACTTTGAAATACACTTCCACGTGTAATACACTACTTTTTACGTTACCAATATTAGAAATGCACATGTGAATCTATATGTATCAACATGAAATAAGGTGTTTTGCTACACTACTTTGAATACACTTTCTCTTTCATCTATCATTCCATCCATAATACACTACCATGCAAATGTGCATATGTATTATTTTTTCGACAAATTCCGTAATACATTACAAACATTAGACAATTGTACTTTCATTTACACTACCATGTGTAATACACTACTTTTTACGTTACGACTATTAGAAATGTACATGTGCATCTATATGTATCAACATGAAATAAGGTGTTTTGTGTAACATCCGTCAAAAACGGATTTACCAAACCCGCTCCGTTTATCAACCGAACAGTCAGTTAAAATTTTCGTTGCGAATTAAATGCCCGAAATAATTTTAAACGATACGTAATCAATTATTATGCGGGGATATATATTTAGTTTTTGAAAAACTGATAAAAATCGCAAAATAAAAATACTTTACTCATGCCGGGTTTCGAACTCGGGTCTGTAACCGGTTCAAACAAACACTTATCACCTAACCGAACAACCACTCCACCGCTTTGATTTTTTTGGTAATATCAGGAAACATTTAATTCAAATATTCAAGTTCCGAAGTTAAATTCGTCAATTTCCGCCCAAATAGCAGTCGTCGGAAATCCCGATGACTTCGCCGTTTAATTACATTTCCGCTCATTATAACCGAAGACTTAACTCCCTCGACGGTTATAACCGACGTCTGAACCCGCGACATCAGCCATAACCGCCGGAGAACGGCTGACTTCGAATTAAGACCGAATTCAGACCCCATTCATCTCAATACTACCCTATAAATACACCCACAACTCGCCAGAAACCTTTCACACTCAAATCGCACCTTTTCTCGGCGAAAAATCACTCGCCGGAAATATTGGATACATCGCCGGAAAACCGTATAATTAACCTTCGAGCTTTACTGAACCCCCTAAACTTTTACCGAAATCACCCACACCCTTTTCAAGCCTTCGGAAGACTCTCTGCTGCAAGAGACTCGTCGCCGGAAGAACTTGCTGCCACCGGAGTTCTGCCGGAAAACAGAGGAGAAACAGCCGGTACTTTTCACGCCTAAATTCCTTTCTTTTTACTTTTATCTCGTCTGTAATTGATCATACAACGCTAAAGAAACTTGAATCAACATTTCGAACCAGTCAGTCACCACTTCCGGTTAAAACCAGTGAAGAAGACGACGTTTCAGTAATGGTTAAGTATAATTAAAATCAAGATAATTACCGGGTTAGACACACAGTCCAGCGGTGGACTGTGTGCACTTTTAACGCTAAGGTCACGAGTTCGAGTATTGTCCCTCACACGCTGCCTTGATAAAAATTCCTTTTTCAGCAAACTGAACCGGGTTGATTTAAGTATATGTTAAGTATATTGATAACTGAGTTTATAACCAAGTGAGACACACAGTCCAGCGGTGGATTGTGTGTCCGCTAACCCACAGGTCCCGGGTTCGAGACCTGTGGAGCGCACCGGTTCGCTAGATTTAATTCATTTTTTAAATAAAGTGATTTCTGTTTAATTCTAATTAATGTATATATGTAATTAAAATCGGATATATGACGGGTTAGACACGTAGCTCAGTTGGTAGAGCTGCGTGCACGCGTACGAGAGGTCTCGGGTTCGAGCCTCACCCAGCGCACAATAATATGCCTTCCGAACCGGTCAACGTTAGTCAAAGTCAAACGGTCAAAGTCAACTGTAGCAAAAAAAAAAAAAATTAATTATTTTTATTTAATTATTTTAATTAAAAATCAATTATAAATACTTAAAAATAACATTTTTAAGGTTAGAAAATAGCCTCAAACTCACAAAAATACACCCAACAATCCTACTAAAATAGATTAATAAAACCCGCTTACTTACCAAACCGTAATGCGATTTATCTAGGTTTAATCTCACTCGTGGTTAAAACCACTTCGCGTGCATTCAACGTCATCAACCGAACGCACCCAATGTGAGTGAATTCTTACAAACTCCCCTTTTTATTCATGTTTTGGGGTGTATCATGTGTCGTTTAAACTAATTCTCTTATGCAAATTTGTGCTATACCATTATATGAACTAAACTAGAATGTAACTATTATTGGTTGTGATGTATTACATATTGTCAAAGTTGTATGCAAATTATTTAGGCCCATCAGTTCTTCTTGGGAGACGAGAACAACGCGTGCCTTAAAACTCAATTATTAGGCCCATCAGTTCCTCGTGGGAGACGAGAACAACGCGTGCCTTAAAACTTATTTATTAGGCCCATCAGTTCCTCGTGGGAGACGAGAACAACGCGTGCCTCAAAACTCATACATTAGGCCCATCAGTTCGTAAGAACAACGCGTGCCTCAAAACTCATTCATTAGGCCCATCAGTTCCTCGTGGGAGACGAGTCGAACAACGCGTGCCTCAAAACAATCATTTGGTGTTTGTATGTTCAATATTCAATATTATGTGTTGTGTGAATAAATTTACATCTACATTTACTCATATGTGGTATGCACATTATTTATAATCAATTGGATAAACTTGTTCAAATGTTTTTCCATAGGATTCACTCGCCAACATTATGTTGATCCAAAAACCTTTTTACACATGATACAGGTGAACAGGTTGAAGCAAGGAAAACATAGGATATGCCTTAGAAGAGAACCAAGAAGCTTAGACTGATAGTTAGATCATGTTGTATCATTTATTGTAAATTTCCATTAAATTGTATTAATGAATATGAAACATATAATAAATGTCATGAGCTTTGATGATAACCCAATTATGCCCCGATCACCTTTTCCGCTGCGGGTCGGGGTGTGAATTTTGATACACTACTTTGAATACACTTTCTCTTTCATCTATCATACCATCCATAATACACTTCCATTACCTCCTACCATCCATAATACATTACCATTACCTCCTACCATCTATAATACAATACGAATACCAATATTTTCACTTTATTACATGTATATCAACACCATGTATACCATCCAATCAACATATTACATCATAAAGTGACAACTATAACCAAACCATCAACCACTAGATATAACTAACCAAAAATCATGTATATAGGCCTACTTCATCATTCAAAATCACAAACTTTTTGTATCAAAACACGTTATATAATGGTTATATATAATGATGCACATGTGCATTTTGAATATTGGTAATGTAAAAGGTAGTGTATTACGGATATTGTAAATTAAAGTGCAATTGTTTACTACTGATAATGTATTACGGAATTGTCGAAGTTATGACACATATGCACATATGCATGGATAATTGTTACTCGAAATTTTTTTTGGGAAACTAAATATAGCGATTTTTTTTAAATATTAAAATTGAGTGCTTTTTTTGATTTTTTTAGATTTTATTTTGCAATAAAGGTGGTTCTCGCGGTTATCGCAATAAAGGTGGTTCTCGCATGAACTTTTCCCTATATATATAGGGGATGGTTTAAATGAGAACGCTAAATATCACGAGAACCGTGAGAACGAACGAAAAAACCACGAAAACTTGGTCAAAAACAATTCAAATTTAAAATTTCTTTTTACACTTATCATTATTATTCGAATACAATGTTAGAAATTTAATTTACACGTTTAAATTTACGTGAATTCGTAAATATTTTTTTTTACACATGTGTAAAGTTTGTCATTTACACATATGTAAATTTGTTATATTTACACATGTGTAAAAAATCTAATAAGAGTGATTTTGAGGGAAGAAATGAATTATTTGATGTTGTAAATTCTTATTTTGACGTTCTATTTTAATTAAAATGAGGTTTGTATTAGAAAAATGGTTTTGATTGGTTTTCTCATTCGTTCTCACGGTTCTCGCAATATTTAGCATTCTCAAGATAACCCTCCCATATATATATATATATATATATGACAAGGAACCATTAGGAACCACCCTTTATTGCGAGAACCGCGAGAATCAGTGTGAACACAAACAGTAATACCTAAAAAATCCAAAAAAATACCAAATTTTTTTTTTAATATTTTTTTGAAAAAGTCGCTATATTTACTCAACAATAAAAAAATTCAAAAAAAATAAAAAAATGAGTACCAACTATCCATGCACATGTGTATTTTCGTCATTTCTTTGACAAATTCCGTAATACATTACAGACATTAGACAATTGTACTTTCATTTACACTACCATGTGTAACACACTACTTTTTATGTTACTAATATTAGCAATGCACATGTGCATCTATATATATTAATATGAAATAAGGTGTTTTGGTACACTAATTTGAATATATTTACTCTTTCATCTATCATACCATCCATAATACACTATCATGCACATGTTCATTTTCATCATTTCTTTGACAAATTCCGTAATACATTATACCCTTATATAATTAGCAACTTAGGTTATGTCTTATTTGTTTAAAAGTCACACCATTTAGCTAGTTTATTTTACTCACACCCCTTCATTATATATATTATATTATATTATATTTATAACTACAAAAGGTAATTTAAGAAACCATGGTTTGAATCACACCTTTTTAAAAAGACACAACCCTTCAAATCACTTTTAAATATATGACACCCCTTAAAAAAAGTCACAACTTTTAGATACATCACACCCTTACAAATAGTCATAACCCTTCAAACTACTTTCATATGTTTCACACTTTGTACAAAACAAATCACAACTTTTAAATATATCACACCTGTTCAACAAGTCACAACTCTCTAAACAACTTTTAAATAACAAAAAAAATATATACCCGTTGGTTTAACACATATATATACCCTTTTAATTAACACATACCCCTTTGTTTAACATACGTACCTCTTTAATTATATTATATTACGTATATTATAGTAGTAAAAAAAATCAAACTAACAATCGCACCGCATCACAATTTGTATCCGTCAAATTATATAAGAAATTAAATAAATCAAAATGATACTAATTAATAATAATAATCTACACTGCCGCATCACAATCTAAATACATGCAAAACACATTTCAAATTACGAACGGTTCCCAGACTCCACCCTCCAATTTCCCTCCTACCACCCAAAGCCCTTTCTACGCCCCTCAATCTCCATGGTAACAATCTACCAGTTACATATCAAAGGTAATACTTCACATTTCAACCGACTGAATTTGTTTTTTTACACTATTTTTGTATTTCCTCCTTAAATAGTGATTACCATTCCATCGTTATTCCTTTCTCGAATCTGCCTTCCTCCATCCCCAAGAATATATTCCAGAATTTGATATGTTTTTGTATGCCATTGCATCGTTATTCTTTTCGTTATGGTTGGATATATAATTCCTTTGTCGTGTCAACAATCTACCATTGTGTAATTTTTTTTCCCGAAAAGACACTAAATGGTTTTGAGTGTTAGATATATTGACGTAAGAGTTTTGGAACACATTTGGGATCTAATTAAATCGAAGAACAGCAACACTGTTGGTCGATTTTATTAAATCAAAATGACACGGCGGATGTCTTGATCGGAAGAAACACATTTTGATCAATTCGGAATAATACTGTGGATCGATTTGATAAAATTGGTTTCTTGGATATTCATGAAGATGGGCAAAAAATCAATAGGCCTCAATGGATGGATGGATGGTTTAATAGTTTTATTTGAACACACATTAGATCACTGGAAACTAAATATATGTTGTGGTGATTCAAATGTTTAAATAATCAGTAGATTCATATTTTATATGCATACACATACACACATATTAATGATGTGAATATGGATATTTGTGGGTGAAAAATAAGGTTAAATACCATAGATATGCATATGTAAATGGCTTCATGTTTTAAATATTTTTTAACTTTTGTTTTGTACATTTACCAAGTACTTATTAATAGTACTTAATTAATTTTTTTAACTTTTAACTTTGTTTATTATTATAATTTATATTTTAAGTATATATTTAATTTTGTAATCGTTAAAATGATTTGGTAATCGTTTAAAGGTTGCACATAGTTGAATACCCTTTACCCATGCTAAACTCATTCAATCAGTTTACCATGTTTTTAAATAGTTTTTAATGAATTTTACCGGGTATTAAAAAACATCAGTTTAGTTATGAATTTGCTAAAGATGTTTTCTATGTGTAAGTTCTGGATAACAAAGTGGACATCAACTATGATATCAATTAGAAAGCATATGTATTATTCGTAAATGCTTGAAAATCTGATACTCATTCAGGTTTCCATTTTGATATTCCGTTTCTACTATCAAAAACACATTGATTCTTTTGAATAACTTTATTTATATTAATGACTTATTATTTGAACCTAAGGAAACAATTATATATATATATATATATATACAGGATAAAGATAAAATGAAAACCCTGAATTTTGAGAAAACCCTAAAAATACCAAACCTCCCAATTTTTTTTTAAAAAAAAACAATGTAATATACGTGTTTTTAAGAGTTTTGGGCCAAAAAAAAATGCCGAAGGAATATTTAAAAAAAAATAAACAAAATTTCAGCAACTAACTTGTGTTAGACAAAGATGCTGAAACTTGTTTATTTTTTTAAAAACATCCTTTCTGTGCTTTTTTATTTTTTGGCCCAAAACTCTTAAAAACATGTATATTACATGTGTTATTTTTTTCAAAAAAAAGTTGGGAGGTCGGGTTTTCTAGGGTTTTCTCAATTTTTAGGGTTTTCTATCTAACCTTATCCTATATATATACATATATATATATATATATATATATATATATATATACACAGGATAAGGTTATTGTAAAAAAAGACCAAAAGTGTGAGAAAGGTAAGATGGAATCTCAGGCATCATATCTAAATTAATTGAAAGGGCAATCAAATAATTTTATCATTGATTTAATTAATTCAAAACCTTCAATAAACCGCCACCCTAATTTATAGGAATACCGAATAACACTGCGAACTCCATTCAGCACGTATATAACACCATTCAATAAATATATAACACCCTTCAATAAGTATATAACACCATTCAATAAGTATATAACACCATTTTAAAGATCTCTATAAAAACACAACGAATAACACTGCAATAACCATTCAGCGCATATATAACACCATTCAATAATTATATAACATCATTCAACATATATATAACACCATTCAATAAGTATATAACATCATTCCATGATTATATAACGCCATGAACTGAAACAAAAAACCATTAACTGAAACATTCGATTGAACGTAACTTTTTTTCTATATATAAGTATAGTAATATGGTACGCACATTAAAGATTAAAAAACACTCGTTATTCTGTTGTAATTTAAAAAAAAGAGTTACGTGTAAAAAGTTATTGGTGTTTAAAAAATAAAAGGGAAACTTGCATGTGGATTGCATGTGACTTTCTAAAATTAAAAATGTTAATTTTACCTTTATACCATTAATCTAGAAAATTAATTATTTTAATTATTATACTATTTACAAGATTGTCATCAAGATCTCAAACATTAGATTAAAGATCTAATGGTTTAGATTCTTTCTTACCCTTCTCACACTTTAGACCTTTTTTTACAGGATCCTCTACCTATAGACACATATATATATATATATAAATATAGTTGTTAAATTGTTCGTTACGCAAAACCATATAATATTATAAATCCTATTTTATTTTATGCTTTTAAACATCCGCCGCAACGCTGTGGTGACGTCAACTCATTACAAACATTAGACAACTGTACTTTCATTTACACTACCATGTGTAATACAGTACTTTTTACGTTACCAATATAAGAAATGCACATGTGCATCTATATGTATCAACATGAAATAAGGTGTTTTGGTACACTACTTGAATACACTTTCTCTTTCATCTATCATACCATCCATAATACACTTCCATTACCTCCTACCATCCATAATACAATACCATTACCTCATACCATTTATAATACAATACCAAGACCAATATTTTCACTTTCTTACATGTATATCAACACTGTTTATACCATCCAATCAACATATTACATCGTAAAGTGACAACTATAATGAATCCATTAACCACTAGATATAACTAACCAAAAACATATATATGAGCCTACTTCGTCATTCAAAATCACAACTTTTTGTACCAAAACGGTATATAATTGTTATACATAATGATGCACATGTGCATTTAATGTAAAATTGAGTGTATTATGGATGGTATTGTAAATTAAAATGCAATTGTCTACTATTGATAACGTATTGCTGAATTTGTCGAAGTTATGATATATATGCACATGTGCCTGGATAACTGTTGCTTGAAAAAAAAAAAGTTTTTTTTTGGTAACGAAATATAACGATTTTTATTAATAAAATATTAAAAAAATGAGTGCTTTTTTTATTTTTTTAGATTTTATTTTGCAATAAAGGTGGTTCTCGCGGTTCTCACAATAAAGGTGGTTCTCGCATGAACCTTACCCTTATATATTATATTATATATATATATATGTATATATATATATATGTATATATATATATATGTAATATATTATATATGTATATATATATATATATATGAGAGAGAGAGAGAGAAAGTATATTGTACAAAATGGCTTAACGTACATTACGTACGACATGTGATTTCGTACCCTTTATTGATGAATTCGCATGGATTAGATTGAATGCGCACACTAATTTCGCATGATAGGAGATGAATTCGCATGGAATAGAGTAATTTCGCATGGGATCGGACGGCTAAGATTATTGCGTACATTTTGTAGAATAAGGCATTTTGTACAATAACAAACCTATATATATATATATATATATATATATAGAGAGAGAGAGAGAGAGAGAAAGGATCCTGTAAAAAAGGCCTAAAGTGTGAGAAGGGTAAGAAAGAATCTAAACCATTAGATCTTTAATCTAATGGTTGAGATGTTGATGTCAATCTTGTAAATAGTATAACAATTAAAATAATTAATTTTCTAGATTAATGGTAATAAAGGTAAAATTAACATTTTTAATTTTAGAAAGTCACATGCAATCCACATGCAAGTTCCCCTTTTATAAATGTCAATAACTTTTTACGCGTAACTCGTTTTTTTTAAATTACACTATAATAACGAGCGTTTTTTAATCTTTAATATGAGTACCATATTACTATACTTATATCAGAAAAAAATTACGTTCAATCGAATGTTTCAGTTAATTGTTTTTTGTTTCAATTCATGGTGTTATATAATTATTGAATGGTGTTATATACTTATTGAATGGTGTTATATATGTGTTGAGCGGTGTTATATAATTATTGGATGGTGTTATATAATTATTTAATGGTGTTATATAATTATTGAATGATGTTATATATGCGCTGAATGGTTGTTGCAATGTTATTCGTAGTGTTTTTATAGAGATCTTTAAAATTGTGTTATATACTTATTGAATGGTGTTATATATGTGCTGAATGGTGTTTGCAGTGTTATTCGGTATTCCTATAAATTAGGGTGGCGGTTTATGGAATGTTTTGAATTAATTAAATCAATGATAAATTACTTGATTACCCTTTTCAATTAATTTAGATCTAATGGCTGAGATTATTTCTTACCTTTCTCACATTTTCGCCTTTTTTACAATAACCTTACCCTATATATATATATATATATATATATATATATATATACTTATATAAGTAAAATGTCATAGTGATCGACGATTTTGATCAAATGTGTTTGAATATTTGTCTATTTTGACTTTTGTGTGACTAGGTTCAGCGTGATGAGTACGCTTACTGCTTATAATGGTATTATTGTTCACAGGCATAGGATTTTTAATAGCTTCAATGATTAGAGGTATAGCATTGGCTATTCCTTAGGCTACTATACTTTTTCTATAACACTTTTATCCATATGATTTCCATTATCGTTACTAGCGTGAATTTCTTGATTTACTTCATTCGACATCTGAATTGGAAACATTTAGATATTAATTTCACATAAAAATCAAAACAGACAAATATTCATACATATTGATCAAATCGTCGATCATTGCGACATTTTTACTCTTTTTATATATATTGCATCAATACTTACTACAACTATAATTATACATGTCAGTATTTTAGTTTATAGAGTTAATTACTGTTTCGTCCCTGTGGTTTGTCAAAAATCACTATTTCAGTCCATTAGTTTAAAAATTGCGATTTCAGTCCCTGTGGTTTCACTTTCGTAACCATTTCAATCCACCTTGCAATTTCAGTCCCTGTACTTACAGAATAAATGGATTGAAGTGGTTTCAAAAGTGAAACCACATGGACTGAAATGGTTACGAAAGTAAAACCATAGGGACTGAAATCGCAATTTTTAAACTAATGGACTGAAATAGTGATTTTTGACAAATCACAGGGACGAAAACAGTAATTAACTCTAGTTTATATTATGCATTGCTATATATATATATATATATATATATATATATATATATATTATTTATTTATTTTTTTCAAAATATAATATGTATAATATTATATTAGGTTTGTCGTCTTCAGAAATGAAAATCTCTCTCGTCGTATTTCCAGACGAGATTTTCTCCTATAGCACGGATACTGTTTCCTCACTACAAGAAAATGAACCTATTGCAACCCCGGAAAAATGTTGCATTAGGCCTTAAAAAGGTTACATTAGGCCTAATGCAACCTTTTATCAAAAGCTGCATTAGGCGAAGTTGCATTAGACCTGACGCAACCTTTTTATTACATAAGGCAACCTTTTTTAAAATGGTTGCCTTTACTATGTAAATTCAACCTTTTTATATGCTAATGCAACTTTTCTACCATTTAAATTCAACCTTTGCTACACTCAAATGCAACCCTTTGTGCATCAATTGCAACACTTTTTGAAGATTTTAATTATAACAAATGCAACTCCATAGCATCATTGTTTAAATTACTAAAATTTTCATTAATACCAACAATATCTAAATTACACCAACACATTAACAAAATAAATATTACACAAGTAATCTTATGTTATAATTTGACCTACAAGCCTAAACCGGAAATAACAATGTCTACGCCTCTACGGTAGTAAACACAAAGTCATCAATTCCAACTGTAAAGAGTGATGAAAACCTCCTATTGATCCAATTCTACAACATTCCATACATAAACTCGTCCATCCATGCTTGCAATGCATACAACCATGCCAATAGCACCCTAAGACTAAACAAGATAATAGATAATACAGGTCTTGCAACCATCTTCCAAAATTTCACTTTGCGATTTAAAGGAACCTGCAACCATCTTCCCAATAATCAAAATAAGTAAAATGGGTAGATTTAATAAAAATAGCTACAATAAAAAAACTGATTGAACTAGTCACACAATTTAAGTCATCCAAAAGTGCATTTAGAATACACAAAATCACCTAAATAGGTTTATTTCAAAATTTATACAAAAGTTAATTACAAAAACAACATTTAAACGTCAGATCTTAGAAAAAATGGAAGTAAAACTTAGACATCATGCAACCAGTGACAAAATGTATTAATCTTGTTGAAAAGGTGTGCACATTGTATTAAGAAATGAATAGATCCCCACCTGATTTTCGCCACAGTATAAATAGTTGATATCACAATTCATGTTGTCCTTGAATGAAGCACGCCAGAATCATCAGTCCTAGTCCTGTCTGTAGAGAATACATACCAGCAGATACCAATCACCTATAACGTCTACATAAAGAAAAATAATTCATTTAATTATTGATTGCTTATATGCACAGGAAAAGCCAACTTACATGACTGCCCTTACTACTGAAAGAGTATGCCCAATCTACTATGGCCTTCATCTTTGCTGTAGAAATCTAATTAGCTACATGTAGAAATCACAAAAAATGCACATTAATCTCATATTTTACTTCATTTGGACCAGCAGTTTAAAGATTTATCAATGCTTCCACAAAATCAAACTATACACCTTATGATTAGCTAAACCAGTCAGGAGACTAACTATTGTTATCACAATACAAATACAATCTTCTGAGAACAACTGTTGGTGCATATGTCTGTTGCCTTCGTCATTGCACTAGAACGAGGTTGGAATACACGAGAGTTTCTGAAGACCGAACAAGACAAAGTAGATATCCAAGAGGGAGTCTATTGGTGCTTAATGTCTATAGAATAGTCTTGTATCGAGTCTGTATAGAATAGGTGAAACAAGGCATATTTAAGTGTGTTTGATATCAAGTTCGCTGGTGATGGAACTTGAGAAGTCAAGTTCGGCCGAACTTGACTAAGTCAACTTCGCCCGAACTTGTGTCACCCTCCAGCGAACTTAGACTAGTATATATAGGTGCCTTGGGTTTTCATTTGTAAGTGAAGATATTTTGGCACAGAGACGGCGAAGCTCTGTCGGATCCGGATCTCGAATGTATTTAACTTTAGATCAATGAAAACAACGATTAAACAAGTAATTCTTGTTATTTGATTAACTTGTCATTAGTTTCCGCCTAATCGGACAATAGATGACAAATTTAGGTTCCCGTGCTAATCGTGGACGTTCCTACAAGTGGTATCAGAGCCTGGATACCTGAATTTGTTGAAATCAAGACAAGAATCTCTCTATTTCATCTCCATTCTTCTACTTTTCTTAACTTTTGATCAAAAATGAAGAATTCATGGTCAAATTTTGTAATTTGAATATTCATGTAAAACATACTAATAACAAAACCCTGAGAGTTTGGACATCACACGTTTTGACATCAAAAAGTTGCAAAAACCATGTTTTTGAAACAGGCCATGGCCGAACTTAACATCAAGTTCGGTCGAACTTGATGAAAATCGAACTTGATTAAAATCTTACTGATTTTCATCAAGTTCGACCGAACTTGATAGGTTTTTCAAGATTTTTCAAGAAGTTCGACTGAACTTAAGAGGTATTTCAGCAGTTTTTACACAACGCAAGTTCGACCGAACTTGATAGGATTTTCAAGGTTTTTGTAAGAAGTTCGCTCGAACTTGAAGGATAATTCAATAGTTTTGGTTAAGTTCGACCGAACTTGATTGAATCTCTTTGAATTTTATTCACATGTTCGCCTGAACTTGACGAAATCATTGAAAGATTACCTAAGTTCGACCGAACTTAAGTGTTTGTCTTAAAACCTTACACAAGTCCGCTCGAAGTGTGTTTGTTCTCAAAAGTAATACCAAGTTCGACCGAACTTGATAGTCATCTTGAAAGTTCGCCTAAGTTCGACCGAACTTATCTGTTTCTTGATAAGTTTTCACAAGTTCGCTTAAAATCAAAATCTTTATACAAGTTCAACCGAACTTGGATTAAAACTGAAAATTTTCATCTTTCAACTACAAGTTCGACCGAACTTGTAGTAATTCTAATATTTTCAAAGTTTTATTGTGCTTTCAGCGTACGTGTCTCGATTTTCAAAATGAAGATTACCATAACGCATTTGCAGCTGGAGTAGCTCAAGCCTCAACGTCAAATTCAATTGCTGATAACCAGATGAATCTCGATAACGAAATGGGTACTACTCAGAAACCGCCAAAGTTGATGAGCATGGACGAGTTCGAGGGATGGAAAGAAAAGTTTGTTAATTGGATTCAAGCGAATCAATTCAACAGCTGGGTTGCGATTGAAGATGGTTATACATGGCCCAAAGATGAACGGGATCAAGATCTTCCACTGAACAAGTTTTCAGCGATTGACAAAAAGAAATATGTTGCTGAAAAGAAGATGATCAGCTTGATACAACAATCTGTCAAAGAAGATATCTTGATATTATTACCAGAATATGATACTTCTCAAGAATTATGGAATTCTCTTTGCGAAAATTCAAAGGAAGTGATGAAATGATCAAGAGCAAAAAGGCCCTGATTAAGAAAGAGTTTGAGATCTTCACGATGATTAAAGGAGAGACAATGAAGCAAATGATTGATAGATATTGTCATCTCATGGTCCAGATGCGAAGACATGATATCAAGAGAACTAACGAAGAGCAAATTGAGAAGCTGGCCGATGCACTTCCAGAAGGAGAATGGACAACGTATCTGATGATTCTAAAGAACATTCCATCTTGGAGACATTTTAAGTTGTCATCTTTCATTGACAAACTTGAAGGTCATGAAATGGAATTGATGAAGATTGCAAAATCCAAAAACAGTAATGTTGTTCAGGATGTCGGAGTTTATTACAAAGGTGGTGTTCCAGATACTCCGATTCAAAGTCCAAAAATCCAAACGGCATTTATTGTAAACATGAATACATCAGAACAGTCGTCACAAAATCAGTATTCTACAAACAATGGTTATTCATATGTTGGTTCAAATTCTTCTTCTCAAAGTCAATCTCATCAGACAAGCCAATCCACTTCTAATTCAAATGTTTTCCAATGCAACATAGCAGTTGATTTAAAGAATGTGTTTCCTGAAAAAGTTGCAAAACAACACATAGCACTTCTTGCTACAGTTCTGGAATCGTATGAAAGTCTTGTTGCTGGAAAGATCGGAAATCCTGAAATGACAGTTGAGGATTACGATCAGGTAGATGAGGAAGAGTTGGAACTGATGGACATCAAATGGTCCTTAGCATCGATTATCCAGAGAGTTTCAAAGTTTGTAGCACTCACTGGAAAGGATATTGGTAATTCAAGCAATAAACTTGGTTTCGACAAAACGAAAGTTACTTTTTCAGATGTCGACAAAAAGGGCACTTCAAACGTGAATGCCATAACCAAGAAGCAAGTGGAAACCAAAACCCTTTTGGAACTGGTAACGAATATTACAAGAAAGCGCTGCAATACAATCATATCCGAATAGAACACAAGTTGAAGTTGAAGATAAACCTGCAAAGACAGCCGAACAAGCTCTTGTTGCCAATCATGAGGACGATGGTTTCGATTGGAACAAATACATCGGAAAGAAGACTGGTGTTGCTATGATGGCAGAGGTTGTGAATGAATCTGAGACATCATTTGTGGATGCTGCTATCAAAAATGCTATTCAAGAAGCATTAATGCTGAGAGCTGAGGAAGAAGTTGTCCTGAAGAATGCAGTTCTGGAAAGATACATGCAACAAACAGAGGAAGAAGGGATAGCTTACCTTGAGACGCAAAAGCAAGAAGAGTTGAAAGCAGAAGCTGAAAAGGTAAAAGTTGTGGAGGTTGAAAAACCTTGCATAAAGTGCGCAAGTCCTTGTGAACCCTGTCTGGATAAAGTCAAAGTCATAAAGAATTGACTGAACATAACGAAAATTTTCGTTATGATTACAGAACCATAAAAGAAGCTTATGACAAAATATCAGGCAAATATAAACATACTGAAAGAGCTAACAGTGAACTCAACGCTAATGTCACCATGTTAAATGCCATAGTTATTGAAAAACAAAAGGCAATTAACATGTACATTAATACAATTGCTAAGACAAAGCGTGAGTTTCACGAAATGAAGATTGAAACAGAAAGAGTCAGATAATTACTAAAAAGTTACACCACAAACGCATATGTCATTGATCACATTCTTCCTACGATCAATTCGGAGGAAAATGTTGATAATTCAAAGCGTAAAGTGTATGGAAGTGTTCCTCCACCATTTCTTGCAAGTTACTGTTGTAAGAAAGATGATGACATTGAAAAAGCATTAAATCTTTTACTTCTTTCAGAAAAGAAAGTTAAATTGCCTGAGAATATTGACGTAGACTTTACGAAATCAAACGATAACAATGAATCGGTGGTAAAAGATGTGGTAAAAAATGTCTTGGGAAAAGATTCTGATGACGGCAGTTTTAAAAGTGCTAACTCGAGTTCAAATAGTTCTGGTTCATAATCTGAAAGTGACAATAAATCATCAGAAAATGATCTAAGTGATGATCCTAACGTTGTCATGTACAAAGTTAAGGAATCTGATAGATTATATTTCAATGATAGCTTTCCGATTCAGAATGTGAAAGAAGATCAAATCGATAAATTGTTTAAACTTGTGGAAGTTTCATCAGATGATCTCGAGAAAAATGAAAAGAAGTTTTATTCTAAACCGAAACGGAATTTTAACAATTACCGTAGAAACGGTGGTGATTTTCCTAAGAACAGGAGAGCAGGTTTAGGTTTGGAAGAAGCTGAAGATGAACTGAAGAAGAATCAAAAGTCAACGTTCCAGGAATACAAAGGTAAGAACATAGAGTTTGTGTACGGAACGAGCACGGTTCGAGAAGAAAGTTTGATAGGTAAGAAATCAAACGATGAATTCAAGAAAGAAAAGGAACTTCGGGACAAGGCTAAGTCCGCAAGTGGAGTAAAACCCACTAGTGGAAATGTTCATGATACTCGGACTTGCTTCAAATGCAATGAAGTTGGTCACATTGCTCGCAAGTGTCCGAAGTCTAAGCCTGTGTATCCCCCAAGAAAAGAAGTTTCAAAAGAGGTAAAACAAAAGCAATCTGATAATGGTCAAATCAGAATTTTAAAAAGAAATGTTGACATCAAAGATATGAAACGTAATGTTGGATCCAATCTTGAAATAAAACCTAAAAATGAATCGAAATTTGAAAATTCAATTTTTCCAAAAGGAGAGACTTCAAAGTCAAACAATGATTCTAGGTTTTATATCAAGAAAGCTAGAGTTAATTCTCAAGCATGGATTGCTAAAAAGAAATCACCTGAAACAGTGAAGGCTGTTTGTGATAAAACCGAAAATGTCAAATCAATCAAGAAAGTTAAAAGTAAAGCTGATTGTGAGTTTAAAGTTTGTGATGTTGAATATGCTTATCAAAGAGCGTATGAAAGTGATTACTAAGAGGTGTATGAGGAGTTATATCCAAAACCCAATACCAAGAAGGCTTGGGTTGAACTTTTTAACTAAAATCCTTTCATGTGCAGGAGTTCCAAGATCTACTTGATCAAAAGTTGATTCTGGATTGCGGAGCTCCATATCAGTTTAACTTTTCTAGAATGTTAAAATCTTTGTCATTTTGAGGGGGAGTAGTTAAGAAGAATTTTTTTTTTAAAATTCAAAATTATGAAAATCCACACCGTTGAACATTAAAATTGATTTCAAAAGTTCTTACAAGTTCAAACTACTTTTACAAGTGGTAAATGAGTTTAATGATTGTTTGTTAAACATTTGCAGATACAGGATTGAGAAAAAGGATCGGACGACGAGGTCACGGGATCCACATTGGTTGATTACATTTTTCGAATAGAATTTGCTAAAAATCTTAAATCCAAAAATATGTTTTTGATTTTAGGGGGGGTAAGAAAATTTAAAAAAAATTGTTGAAAAAATCAAAAATATATGAAAAGTTGAAAAGTCAAAAAGTACAAAAACATGAAAAAGACAAAAAGAATTTTGTTGTCAAAAAGGAAATGATAGTACACTAGTGGACTATCACAGTATGCTAAAGAATTGTAAAGTTTGAAAAAGATAAATAAGTCTTATTGTGGATGTGTCGATAGGCTTTACACGTTTAGTAAATTGTTTCCGGGATATAAACTAAATTTTACAACTGCTTAATCTTGTGGATTAACACATCTTGGATATATGGACTTAGTACTCCAAAATTTCGATTAAAGGTTGCCTGATTCCGAGATACGAGGTCTTTATAGATAGTTGATATCTGGGGTATTATACAAGTTCTTCTGATTTTGCGGAAGCAATAGCCTAGAACTTCTATAATGCTTTTTGTTAAAAACCCCAAAATAGCATGCAATCTTGAAAAAATCGAAAGATCTAATCACTTGCAGTGCTAAAAAGATTCCTTAAATGGAACATACCTGAAAGACGAGCCTTCATCTCTTTGTCTGTACGGTAGTACTAACCTGAGCTCTGAGGCCTCGCATAACCGAAATGCATATATATCAATTACGCTATACTCACCTGTAAGATGAAATCTAGGGAATCTGGATTCGAGGAGTATATTCAAGAGGTGGGAACCATAGTTAAGTCAAATTTTCATAAATCATACCCTAACATATATTGGAACAATTGAGAAACGTTATGAAGTTTAAGTGGACAAACATATCGACAATCTATGTAAACGAGTTTAGGACTTAAAGTCTCAAAAAGGTCAATGGTACTGGTGATATGTCTCAATCAAACTGATATGATCCTTAGACGCAAATTCACAAGAATATGTCTGTAAATATGTTTGTACATAGTTTATTTTACTTGTTAAAGTTCTGTAAATACTTTACTTACTTTTTAAATCCAAAAAGATTTTCAACGAGCCAATGTTGGAGAACGGATCATCGAAGCCTGGTAAGAAAAAGTTCATTAATTTGAAACTTTAAAATTGATGATAATATCAGTTGTTCACAACGGTTTTAGCCAAGGTCATTAACTTGGACTTGATCAACTAAGTGGGTTTTCACAAATCAAATGATAAAAATGTGAAAGGTTTTTTTTAAATGTTAAATATTTCAAGATCATTATTTTGAACTTGAAATAACTGAAAAACGAAGATTTGAAGTACAAGTTTTGTACATGTGGTATGTAATTCATGTGATGCAAAATTTCCAAGTTAGAATCTAAAATTTTTATTTGAATTCCCAAGTACTTTGAAACAGGAAGTAAAGTTTTAGGGAGAGCAGAATGAAACGTGATTGAAGATAAAGCTCAAAGCTAGGGGGAGCACAGCTCACAGCAAGGGAGAGCTTGGAGATTAAAGTTTTATCAAGTTAAATTGGAGAAAAGAGAACGTTTGAAGATCATAAAGTTAATGCTTATTCAAGGATAAAGAAAACGACTCAAGAACTTAATTGAAGTCTGATGATTACAAGGTATTCAAAGAAGACTATGACACTTGAAGACTGACGAGGATGATTATTGTCAAAGATGTCTATGAAAGTAGATGCCTGTGGCAACATCCATGGGGGAGTCTGTTGGTGCATATGTTTGTTGCCTTCGTCATTACACGAGAACGAGTCTGGAATAACAAGATTTTCTGAAGACCGAACAAGACAAAGTAGATATCCAATAGGGAGTCTATTGGTGCATAATGTCTATAGAATAGTCTTGTATCGAGTCTGTATAGAATAGGTGAAACAAGGCATATTTAAGTGTGTTTGATATCAAGTTCGCGTGATGGAACTAGAAGTAAGTTCGCGAACTGACAGTCAAGTTCGCCCGAACTTGAGTCACCCTCCAGCGAACTTAGACTAGTATATATAGGTGCCTTGGGTTTTCATTTGTAAGTGGAGATATTTTGGCACAAAGACGACGAAGCTCTGTCGGATCCGGATCTCGAATGTATTGAACTTTAGATCAATGAAAACAACGACTAAACGAGTAATTCTTGTTATTTGATTAACTTGTCATTAGTTTCCGCCTAATCGGACAATAGATAACAAATTTAGGTTCCCGTGGTAATCGTGGACGTTCCTACAAGTATCTGTTGATGCACTTTGTGTTCGTCACTTGTCGAATAGGCTAGATAGAGCGTGTGTTGAATATTGTATAGGTTAGAATCGAACACACGACCGAAATACGGAGATTTCAATGTAAAAGGGATCAAGTTCGCCTGAACTTGACCTGTATTGGTCAAGTTCGCCCGAACTTGATGTGCCTTTAGTCAAGTTCGCCCGAACTTGACTATAGCAGGGCCAAGTTCGCTTGAGAGTGCATGTTGATGTCAAGTTCGGCCGAACTTAACATAGTCAAGTTCGCCCGAACTCACCTCCACTCCAACGAACTTGTCTCCCCATATATAGGTGTGTTGTTCATTTTGTCATTAAAGTTTTTGGCATCCCTACAGGGAGGTGCTGCCGGATTCTCTCCAGGAACTCCGGCAGCTGGACTTATAAAGATGTATACTCTTTCGGTATGAATGAAGACTTCCGCTGCATTCTACTTCTACTCCTTTCTGTAATAACATTCTACCGAATCGGTTTACGATTATCCACTAACTTCCGTCTAGAACCGCCTGATCACGGACCTTCAATTGGTATCAGAGCTACGGTTATCACCTACGCTCATGAATTTGGACATTTATGGACATTAGGAGAGGTTTTGGACGTAAATCATGAAATAAACCTACAAACCACGACAAAATCCAAAATTGAACGGATAGGATTGTTAGAAAACCAATTTTGACCAGATCTATGGTGAAATCATCTCGAAATTTGAAGAATAAGGATTTTGGATCGAAAAATGTGAAAAAGGTTGATTTGGGAGACCAAGTTCGCCCGAACTTGAATACACTGTCGAGGTCAAGGTCGCCCGAACTTAACATGGTTCTTCACGACTTTTCATCAAGTTCGCCCAAACTTGACAAAGGTTTTCATGAATTTTCATCAAGTTCGCCCGAACTTGACTGATTTTCATTGAAATTAAGCACAAGTTCGCCCGAACTTGTCTATTTCATCCAAGTTCGCCCAAACTTAGTGGTGGCCAACCAAGTTCTCCTGAACTTGTCACAATTTGACTAAGTTCGCCCGAACTTGTCTCACTAGCATATACAAGTTCGCCCGAACTCACCTCCACTCCAACGAACTTGTCTCCCTATATATAGGTATGTTGTTCATTTTGTTATTAAAGTTTTTGGCATCCCTACGGGGAGGTGCTGCCGGATTCTCTCTAGGAACTCCGGCAGCTGGACTTATAAAGATGTATACTCTTTCGGTATGAATGAAGACTTCCGCTGCATTCTACTTCTACTCCTTTATGTAATAACATTCTACCGAATCGGTTTATGTTTATCCACTAACTCCCGTCTAGAACCGCCTGATCATGGACCTTCAATTGGTATCAGAGCTACAGTTATCACCTACGCTCATGAATTTGGACATTTATGGACATTAGGAGAGGTTTTGGACGTAAATCATGAAATAAACCTACAATCCACTGACAAAATCCAAAATTGAACGAATAGGATTGTTAGAAAACCAATTTAGACCAGATTTATGGTGAAATCATCTCAAAATTCGAAGAAATAAGGATTTTGGATCGAAAAATATGAAAAATGGCTGATTTGGGAGACCAAGTTCGCCCGAACTTAACATGGTTTTTCAAGACTTTTCATCAAGTTCGCCCGAACTTGACAAGTTTTTCATGAATTTTCATCAAGTTCGCCCGAACTTGACTGATTTTCATTGAAATGAAGCACAAGTTCGCCCGAACTTGTCTATTTCATGCAAGTTCGCCCAAACTTGGTGATGGCCAACCAAGTTCGCCCGAACTTGTCTCACTAGCATATACAAGTTCGCCCGAACTTGTCAAGGAGCCTAAAAAAGGCATTGAAAAAATTCATTGTTTGGTTTGATGAGACGGGTGTCCAGAACAAATTTGGTGATAGAAATTTTTTCGAAATTTTAACGTCATATACTGACTGTTCGGGGACACATTCAGAGGCCTTAGAGATACGCTGAGATGATGAGGTTAGAGATGGTTGAAGATGAGAGGATAGTCATTGATACCAAAGCAATTTGGTGGTCATTAGGGTTGAAGACTACTGGTGAGCCTTAAAGTAAATTCCGCATTTGTTAAATACTGAAAATTCCGGATTTGAGGGGGAATTTCAGTGAAAAAATTGGTATGGTCAGAATTTGCAAAAAAATGAGGGGGAATAAAAAATTTTCAATATTTGAAGATTCCGGCATCTTTTGAAATTCATGACATTACAACAGTATTCGGGTGGTTTCCGACTACAGATTAACCGGGAAATACAGAGATTTGAGATTCATTTGTAAATTGATCAAGTTGATGTTTAGTTTGAAAGCAGGTGGTTACATAACTGAGTCTTGGAGGAGTTGTTTATCAGATTCTGCGGTCATGGTTGTGGATTGACACCTGAGTCGCTTCTATGGTTTGGAAGCACACACGATTGCCTATCTTTAACTCTGCTTTGCACATGAATTATTGACTGGACTAACCGTCAGGAGATAAGGATGCTTTGTAGTTTCAGTTGCCCCGGTTGTACGCGGTACCATGATTAAGGAAGATGATTTATGGTTCGGATCTTCCAGACAAAGAAGTGTACCAATTGCTGACGAAAGAGATTATTCATTTGGGATTTTGTGATCATAGGAAGTTCGAGTTTTCAGTTCATGATACAGAGTGATGCTTAAGGGTTAGAGTCCTGATCTCCGGTGAAGGAACAGTTAGCTGGATTAGCAATCATTGGTACCAGTGAGGAACTGAAAACGTTCAAAACGTTTGGTGATGATCTTAGGAATTAGTGACTAGCTCCGAAGACGAATGGTTTCAAAATTACCAAGGAAATCTGATGATAACCTTTGGTGGCAATTATTTCTAATCTTCAAGCAGATGAATCACTCTTCTCTTTGGACTAACCGCCGTTGGATGATGATGTTTGCTGATTAAGTGGCGCTGGTCTACCGGAGATAGCTATATATCTGACATTGTGACTGAAGAAGAAGAAGAATGTGATTTTGATCGCGGACGAATGTTTCTCAAAGTCGAAGTGTTACCAGATTATTTGGTTCCGATGAAAATTTGCTGATTGAAAAAGATTATCGATTTGCTGATCTGGAGTGATTACGGAAATCGGGATTTCAGATTATTCCGGGTAAACATTGATTTGAAGTTTACCAGTGTGGTAATTCGAAGTTTCTATCAATTGCCGGTTGAGTTTTTGAAGATCGGAAGATCGAGCATCGGAGATATGCACTAAAACTGAACGCGGATGTGGTTAAAGTTGAAATGGAGAAGCTGTATTGATGAATTTCAAGTTGGTGTCTATTCAAGATAATCTTTCGGTCAAGCAAATCAGAGGAGGTTAGAAACTGTGCAACAAGTATCTGAACTGGAGATTTCAGGGGGAATTAGATGTTGATAATGCAAACCCGAATCATCAATTAAGGGGTAATTTGTTGACGCGTTTCGACGACATCGGAAGATACCTTGATTGAAGTTGCAGAATATTCAAACACGGCTCAAGTTTGAAGACCAAGATTCGACAGTAACAAACATGGGGGAATGTGTTGATGCACTTTGTGTTCGTCACTTTTCGAAAGGCTAGATAGAGCGTGTGTTGAATATTGTGTAGGTTAGAATCGAACACACGACCGAAATACGGAGATTTCAGTGTAAAAGGGATCAAGTTCGCCCGAACTTGATGTGCCTTTAGTCAAGTTCGCCTTAACTTGACTATAGCAGGGCCAAGTTCGCTTGAGAGTGCATGTTGATGTCAAGTTCGGCCGAACTTGACATAGTCAAGTTCGCCCGAACTCACCTCCACTCCAACGAACTTGTCTCCCTATATATAGGTGTGTTGTTTATTTTGTCATTAAAGTTTTTGGCATCCCTACGAGGAGGTGCTGCCGGATTCTCTCCAGCTGGACTTATAAAGATGTATACTCTTTCGGTATGAATGAAGACTTCCGCTGCATTCTACTTCTACTCCTTTCTGTAATAACATTCTACCGAATCGGTTTATGTTTATCCACTAACTTCCGTCTAGAACCCTCTGATCACGGACCTTCAACAACATGTCAACTTTTGTTTTTCATAATATTAATACAGTACCGTACCCTAGCAAACTTAACAAATACAACACAACAAATTATAGATATCGTCATGTAAATACATAAACAAAATTACAAGAACAAGAACCAAACTCTAGAATCAACAAGTGGTCTTAATTTGATAATAAGGTGTCTAACGTTTGTAAATTTATATTATTACCTTTATATTGAAGCATATGCTTACCTACATATCATTTTTCTAAGTGTTCTTATCATTGTGATACCTAACTTCCTGAAATACGAAGTGTTTTTGTAGCTATATCATAAATTAATGTATGTATACCATTCTCATCATCTAAAAATCAGTTTAGTTTATATGCATGCCTATTAAGAATTTAAACTACAACATCATTCTAAATAGGGGTGTAAACAAGCCGAGCTACTCGAAACTGCCTTAAAAAATGACGGATACAAGCCAAGCTTAGATGAGTTCCAGCCTGAGCCTGAAAAATAAGCTTGTTTAGCAAACAAGCCAGATATTTATATTTTTATAATAATAATTTTTAAAAAATTATAAATAACCAAATTATATCAATATATTAACTAAAATTAAGCATGCCATGAATGAAAAAGCTTTTTGTAAACTATATGAGTTTGCTTGGGTGGTGAATCTGTAACCTGACCTAGCTGTAGACTATCAATAAGCAAATCTTGATCATTGCAATTGGACTACGTCGCCCGAACCAAATTTACAACACCGCTTATTTTGATATTTTACACAGAAGATTAACCAAATACATCACGTTACTTTATCACATATTAACAAAGTTTATCACAATTCAGAAAGAGTTGGCGGTGCAGCTTGTTGCCCGTCTACCTTTTGTTTTGATGTAACTTGGCAAGTTTTCTAGTTTATATGTATGCATTTTCAAACGTTAAAAAACAAAAAAAAACAAAGTTTGTTACACAAGAGATCGAGACCTCAAAATTAGAACATGTATAAGACCATAAATACAAAAAAACAAGCAAAATGTGATAACATCATACATTATCAAGCAAAATATCACTATAAACTACTTTTTGTGACAAATCTTACAACAAGAGGAAAATGTAATGGAAAATATATCCTAGAAGTGTGGTGTAGACATTTACACAAACAGTTGGCGTGCAACATCTTGAGCATATATATGTATATCTTAGATTTAAGTGAGAAATGGGCAACAAATTCAAAACCTTACCAATCTGACTAACCATTGGTTAAAGTATTTCACCATTGTTCGCCCTTTTTCGAGTCCTTACGTTTACGCGGCTAGACAATTAAGAACCAAATCTGCACATGGGAATTTCGAGACCACTTTAAGAAACCTACGAATGGTAAAAGAATGATGACCCTGCGACTTTAGAATAGAAATGTAGAATTGGAGTAGAACAAGGATTGTTTACTCGCAAAAATAGAAATTGAGAGATAAGACCGGCTGGATCTAGGATCAAACCCAACTCAACATACAGAGAAAGGAAGACAGCGGCGGCTACTTTTTTCCTCATCAATGGGGGAAATCGATTTAGAGTATGGAAATGAGCAGGAAGATGGAATCAAATGGGAGGGAAATAAATTTTGGGGAAATGAGTTCAAATTTGTGAAACTGATCTGTAAATTGAAGTGAAAATATAATTCGTTTTATAATTTTAATAAATTGAAGTAAAAAATTCTTTGATGTAATTATAAACTTGTACATTTTATGATAAAGAGTTATATAAACAAAATATGTGTATAAGATTATATAAATAAACATTTGAAATTAGTACGTATTCGGCCCCTTCGCTTTTGATACATTTGGCGCTCTCGCCCTGACGCAGTACGGTTCCTCAAGCGGGTTCAGCAGGTGGTAAGTAGTAACACCGCGCATGTTAAGGGGCAGAATTTTGTGTTTAGCAGTGTAGAGTTTGTTATTCAGAAGAGGGTAGCGGCGTATGCCCTTCTACCTGTCATTAGCTTGTAATCGTCTTTGTTTTTTTTTTCTGAAAAACAATCTTATTTAATAAAATTATAATAATAATATAAATAAATACAAATGGTCAGATGAAGGATTGGCTAAGTTTATCTATATTTTTTTTGAACGGCCAACGATCCTCCAAAAGGGCTACAGGTGAAATTCACCACATCGAGATACACTCGCCTCCGAACTGGGGAAAACACTCGCCTAGGGCCGAAGCCCGTGAACACTCGCCTGAAGGAACGACAGTGCGGTGAGGTAAAACTCGCTCAGTTCAAGGATTGAACTAGCGATCACCACCTATTCGCCTAGTCTCCCATCATCACCAGGTGCCGCAGAAAATAATAGAGAGGGTAGGATTCGAACTTGGGTCCCTTAGAACACCAAGTCTCTCCCTTACCACTCCACCACCACCTCATTGGCTAAGTTTATCTATAATTGATTAATTTTACTATAATTAACTAATTTTACCATGATTCTTTATAAGATCAATCATGTTTTACCAAATTATATTATATTATAGTGTAATACTGTAATGTGTTAAAATGACCAAAAACGAGTGGTAGGGTTTTCTTAGTAGTGTTTGGACCTTTAGTTCTATAAAACAATAAAGTGTATTTTTATAACAATTTCATAAAACTATTTAAGAATCAAAACTTTGATACTTTTTGTTGTTTTTTATCAATTTCTCAATCTCAAACTTTTGGTCATGAAAGTTTGTGGACATATGTCTAATTACTTTATAGCATAGCATCACGCACAAAATGCAATCTTTTGAAATAATAGTTGCATTAGCATCTAAGAATGCAAGCCTTTAAAGTAAGACTTGCATTTAAATTTCCTCAATGCAACCTTTTACGAAAAAGTTGCAATTTTAAGTAAAATCTGCAACCTTTTTTAGATAAGGTTGCATTAGACCTTCTAACGCAACCTTTATATTCAACGAAGTTGCATTACATACAAATGCAACTAATTTGAAAAAGGTTGCGTTTATAAGGTTGCATTAGACCTATTTTCTAATGACGAAGTCCTGCTACGTTTACGGGGTTCGTTGGCGGGGACACCGCAGGTATTGGTTCGTTGTACATTGGAGGGAACACTGCAGGTTCTCGTCCAATAAGTGGGTAGTAGGGTCATTTATCAAATTCTGAAATGCCCAATTGTTTGTCCACCATTGCTCCATGGCATCTGGGGCTGTCGTTGTTATTCTGGGAATTTCCTCTAGGTCGCTGGTACTAGTTGTGGGTTCATTTGGATAGGTTCTGAATAAAGTGGTATTGGTCATAATGGTTGCTTTGGGTACATCGGTAGCAATTGTGGTTCAGGATCTGCTAATAGGTTCAAGTTTATCTCACTTTCTGTGGGTTGAAAAAGGTTACAATTTGCTAGCCTTCGGTCTAATTCCTCCCATAGTGGTTTAATAACGGGTATTTAGGCTGGTCCTTCTACTAGTGTTATAGTGGCTTCCTGATTTTTCTTTTTCCTTTTTGTCCTCTTTTTTTTTCTTTATTAAACCAACCCCTTTTCTTGGGTGAAAAGGTTTCAGTTGGTTTAGCTTGAAAAATAAATGGTCCTTCCACATCTGCTTCATATCCTGATACAGCTCCGGATGATTGTTCATCCATCTCCGAATCAAATATATGTTGGAAAGCATTACAACACTTTTGTCACTCATACTGTGAACTTAGAAACTGTCAATATAATATAAAATATATGTATTGAAAAAAATTTTCACAGATATAATACACAAGTTATTTTATATAAATTTCCTAATATTTATGTTAAGTTTAGGTATTAAAAGAACACTTAGATAGCTTAAACCAGTGGCTCTGATACCACCTTCTGTCACAACCCCCGACCACACCCTGGGTGGGAGTCGTGAGCCAGTTAAAGGTGGTATCGGTATTTATTAAATTCGCTGCGGAATTTATCATCAGGATCATAGTAAGAAAATATTTCAGAGTTTGTAAAACATCAAAGTTTAGTATTAAACAAATGGGATTAATCCTATATTCCATTCAATTGTTTTTATAGGGATAAACCCTAATTGACAAAACATAATTTTCTTCTTTTATTCAGGTAATCATAGCCACTTTATTTAAGCCTTCAGTGCTCCATAGCAGGCTTCTATTACTTTCACAATAAGTTACCTAAAACGTGTTTGAAAACCAGCGAAAATATCGGGGAGTTGATTCAATTTTTATAAAAAGACACATTGCTATATTTTACAGTATCAAGGGTGATTGCATTGTTTTTATCTATCTAACACTCGATCAGTATTTGTCACTCGGTGGCAGTTCTAATGTGACGGTGGTCATGTCACTCATTGGCTAACTCTCGTCCAATAGTGAAGACTATTAAGTAGTGTATACAAAACCCCACATACCAACAGTAATTTCATATTACAATAACTTAATCACTGTAAATACAACTTGGAAAACAGTTAGGGTTTTGAAATCATTTGATAAAAAGAAAGAATGACTCACGCTGTAGTTTTAGGGTTTTTAACTTAAAGCTTCCTGGTGCTAATCCTGAGTTCCTAATAACAATACAATGCAACACGTGTTAGTGCAACAACCCAGCTCAAACTTTAACGATACATCACGAGATCAAACCCCAACGTAGTTAACAAATTATAGCCTTATTCAGGCAGCACTTTGGCATCCGTTGCTGGTTTCAGATCGATCGGACAGGATATCGAATCAGTGATCAGGGTTAAAACACTTACAACGGGACAGAGTTTCGCAGGTTTAGTGGTACACTGTAAGAAAACGGAGATACGAGAAAGAGTTTTCGTCAAAAGTTGATCGAAAAAGTGCATAGACTTCTATCCCACGACACCCTTCATGTAGGCATCCTGGGTTTCCCCCCCGTGTCGCGCAAGGAGTGGGGGACTCCCTTGCATGGCGCGATGGCTAACAGCTAGGGCTAGGTCAGCCTTGTCAAGTGTATAGACTTACCACTTGTCACGAAACGGGGCCACGTGTCCTGGTACCCTCCCGCGCGTCGCGAGAGGTATGCCCCGCGTGGCGCATGGGATGCCAGGTTGTGGGATTTTCGTTCTTCGTACCGGTTTGCACCGTACAAGTCTGGGCTTGCGATCAGGTGTCCTTATAAGGTGATTTGGGAATTGTTACACTAAAGGACCTAGGGTGTAATAGGTTTTCAAAATAAGGAACTATGACTGTAATTATTGAAGTTAAATATCATCCATTGCAATCCGATACAAATATAAATGACAGAAAGTGTAATTTACCCTTTAATTTGAAATGCATGTTATCTAAGAGTTTATTCAGATGGTCCCAATTCAATTACGTAAAACGTAAAACTTTTATTCCATTATAATTATAAACATTATTATACAACCATTAGTTTACCAAAACAAGTTTGATTACCATTCTGAATATTTTATAAAAAACGAGTTCGATCCTTTAACAACAAGACTTGATTGATTCAAGCCTCCTTTTTAAGCACATCACCTAAAAGTGTATATATAAACAATAAATTATCTTTCATTAAGTGAGTGTACAATAATTCATAATGTCGCCCAACTCCATAACGACATATAACATATTAGAACCATTACATTCCTACATGTTTCATAATCGCAAAACACACATGCGATTATAAATTGGATCAGAAAACACTCATTTGAATCCAACACCAAGATTGCTTACTCCCTGCAATCTCAAGTTAAATGTGAAACTATTAAATAAGAACTACAATAATCCCCATACAGTTGTAACCCAAACGTAGCACATATTGTATTATGTATATAAAAACTTCCAGAAGGTATGTAACACTCACTTCTACACGCAACTGTTCCTTGATAACCATTTCGTCCACGAGCTTAACAATCCTAGCTTAGTTCTTCTCGACCTATCACAAGTATAATAATAGTAATAATTATTCGTTTTAGCGTTGCCACTGTTATTTATGAATCCATCTGAGTTTATCAGCCTATTTTAACCGGAGCGATCGTACTACCTTTTATAATGGTATGATACTATTATTAATTTTTGGGTATAATTAACTGAATGTGTTTTACTAATTCTGGAACGATAATTGTACAATCGTTGGTGATTCAAGTGTACGAACCCAACCGATGACCTTCGGGTAGCACCGCTTGATTGCTGCCACAAGAACCAGATTCAACCGTCAACTACCTTAGTTGAGCATTATCTTTATTTCTTAGACTTCACTCAATACCCTCTTGTTCAACAAAGGTCACCACAATTATCTAGTTATTATTATATTTTATGTATGAAAACAAAGGCCACTAGATATACATAGACATGATGCTTACTCCATATTCTTACATGTGGGATTGCAATTTGATTAGTGGCTCTTTTATGAGTTGTCTTCAGATATACCTTCCTCATTTATACAAGGATTTTATTTTCATTATTATTTTATTTTATTTTGTATAATAACTGGTTATTGCTCTGCCCGCGTTGCCGGACACCAAGCCAAATATTTTTCTCTCATAACATGTACGCCTTTGTTTTGGTTACTTGTACATACTACTCATAACACAATTTCAATTAAAACTAAAAAGATGGAGAAAAAAGGACAAAACCAATGACAAAACTATGAATTTAAAGGGCAAGATCATAATTAAACGGGCAAAATCGTAATGTACCAAAATCTAAAGCGATGATAATACTGTAATTTTTAACCACTGACAAAATCGTAATTTTGAGCAGGAAACAAATTCGTGATTTTTAACTGGGATTAAAATCGTAATATACCTGGACCAGTGGGAAGTGTAATTTTGGGCTAGAGTAAACTCGTAGTTTACAAAAAGCTAAAGTGATGGCAATACTGTAATTTTTAACCAAAGGAACAATTGTAAATTTGAAAAGGGGCAAACTCGTAATTTTTAATAGGGGTTAAAATTAAAATATACCTGGATCGACAGGGGAGTGCTAGGCAGCTGCCTGGCACTATTCCCCCATCTTGTATATATATATATTAGTAAAGATGCCTGATACTATTCCCGCATCTTATATATAAATAAATATATATATATATAAAATAGTAATTAAATTTCTTGTTTTCTAAGTATTTTGTTTATACTAAATATAAAATCACTAACAAATAATCTATCACTTGTGACTTAGTAATAGGGAGGCTTGGGTTCTTCGATGAAGATCCAAGTTCAATTTTGACTTTTGTCACTTTGATAGATGAGCAATAATTGATAGAGTCTAGCCTCCTTATAGAGTTATCAGGTTCTACCCTAAGTTCACTCAGGTTTTCGTCTCACCATGTGTTACGCCAGAGAGTGTTCAGCTCTTGTAGTGGCACAACATCTGTCAAGTGGTAGTCGACAGTATGAATTTCCAGAAGAACGCGCAAGCCAAACTCTGAAGCGAGCGTAAGCCTGGTTAAAACAATATAGTCTGACCGAACTAAGACAACGAAGCTCTCCAATTTAAGAAGTGTGATGGCTTAACACAAGAAACTCGTCGTTAAAAGAAAATCACATACAAACAAAGAAAGGTATGTCGCCTTTCATAACATGTAGACCAAAACAGGTTTGCCTTAGGGTTATGGGCGCCCATCACTCACCACTCACTCATCACTCACAACATCTAATCACCATACGTCACGATATCGAGCCAAATTCCATCACTAGTGATGGATTTTACTAGGGGTGCCCATCACTCCATCACTAATAAAGGGTTTTTTTTTCTTTTTTTAAATTATAAATTAACAATACAATTTTAATTTATAAATTATAAATTATAAATTAACAATAAAACATTAAAATTATAAATTTCATTTAAATAAAAAACAATATTTCTAAAAATACAACTTAAAACTAAATAAAATTAAAAAGATACATAAAGAAAGCCTACTCTTCGTCCAAATCCGGAAATTCCAAACCTATAGAACCTACAAGTTCAATTAAATCATATCTCAACCGAAAGTGAAGTTCTTCACTGCGCAAGTCTTGTTGGACATTTTATGGAACGAGATTTTGTGTTGGAGGATCCGGCACCCAATCTGGAGATATTGCTCGTCCGTCTTCTTTAATTAGCATATTGTGCAATATGATACATGCATATACTATGCTATGTGTTGTTTTTTTATTCATGGCACGAACCGGTCGGCCTTGAATCCCCCATCTAGCCTTTAAAACACCAAAAGCCCTCTCAAAATCTTTTCTTTCCAATTCTTGCAACTTCTTGAACGCCTTTTCTTTAGGCTCGGTAGGAAATGAAAGGGCTTTCACAAAAACAAACCATGATGGGTAGATACCATCCACAAGTAGAAAACTCGTCTGTAATATTTTCCGTTAATCATAAACGGACAGAAAGGTGCGGTACCATCTGTTACAGTTTGAAACAACGACGATGTGTACAAAACATTGATGTCGTAGTTTGAACCGGGAACACCAAAATACGAATGCCAAATCCATAAGCCACCGCTTCAAGTAAGATGGTCGGACTTTTAACGTCACCCCTAACATATGCCCCTCGCAACTCTCTTGGACGATTTCTCCATTCGATATGTGTACAATCGATGCTACCGAGCATCCCTGGAAAATGCCATCTAGCCTCGTGTGCGGCGTAAATACGTGAGATGTCGTGTATCGTCGGTCTACGTAGAAACTCTTTGGCATAAAACTTAATGATGGCGTTACAAAAAATTTGCAAACACTCACGCGAGGCTCTTTTCGACATTGCTAAGTATTCATCAAATCGATCAGGAGGGTTACATGTCGCTAGTTGGCGAATGGCGGACGTGCTTTTTTGTATCGGCGTGAAACTTCGTTTGCCCCTCCCGTCGTAACGTTTTTGAAACCATTCTTCGCTTGCTTCAATGTCTCCTACAATCTTTAAAAATAATTCTTTTGGCAAACGAAACCGATCCCTAAACGTTTCGGCATTGTAGACCGGATTCTCCACAAAATAATCATTCATTAACACCTCGTTGGCAGTATACGATCACGACCAACCATGTTCTTCTTTGGACGGCTCGAACCTTCAAGCACGTTATACACCTTCTCAAAAAATTCAAGCATGTCGTTGTCGAAAGACGTATCGCTTTCGGTATCTGCCGGAAACGAATCCCTAGCCATTTAAGAAATATAGAAGATGGATAGTAGGTTGAAAGTATGTAAGGTTTTGGGTTGAGATTGTATTTGATATTTGATGATTTGTGTGTGTATATATATATATACAAAATAAACAAAATATCATCATCATCTCACGGTCAAATGGCAAACAACAGTCGAATTTTTTTTTTCCAAAACGTGTTTAACTCACCACGCGTTGTCGTGGTAGCCGGCGGTGGTGTATAACGTTGTGTAACGCGTGATGGTCAAGGATCACGGGGGCGCCCCAGGTCCCTTATGCAATTTTAAACCCTCATCATACATCACTTAACATTCTTACGCCCTCAAGTTTACTTAACGGTGTTATCAACCTTAATCAAATTCCATATGGCACATCAACCTTAAGTGACTTAACCGACCTAACCTTAAAATATTTCGTTATTAGTTAGACATCTAAAAAGAACTTCTTAACATTCTAACTTAAAACATGAGACGTGGCACACTAACCCACCTCTATATATACCTATCATTTTGCTAAGTACACTTGTACCGGTTCATCACCTCTCTCTTAAAGATACGGGATTTGGGAGTGATCATAGTTTCAAAGTAAAGGTGATTAAAAAGTAGTGGTGGGTGCAGCAGAAGCACCATGGAATGACCACTGGGTACCCTTTACCAACTTTGATTTGCTTGTGCCACCTTTTGATGTTGGTTCAACATTCTTTTACAAGAAACCCTCCAATGAGAGTTTAAGTTTCCCCATTATTGTAAAAACCCTCAAAGCCTCCTTTTCTCGAGCTCTCTCACTCTACCCTCCCCTTGCTGGTCAGATAGCATGGAATGAAGCTGCTGCAGAGAATCAGATTCAGTGTAATAACCAAGGGGTTGACTTTGTTGAAGCTGTAGCTGATGTAGAGCTTAAGGAGCTGAATTTGTGCAATCCAGATGAGTGTATTGAAGGCAAACTAATGCCCAAGAAACTTCTACGTGGGGTTCTTACCATCCAGGTAATCACTAATATTCATGGGCGAAGCTTTTAAGGGGCGGGAGGGGGGCCGACCCCCGAACTTTTCGCTCAGTAGTGGAGAGTATGTAGTTTTCGTATAGAAATTTTTAGGTATATACGTTTTCGACCACCCGGTTTTATAGAAACTTTTAGGTCCGTTAACTTCCACCCTGGGTCAGAAATCTCAAGCTTCGCCACCGCTAATATTAAGTGTTTTCGTTTTTGTTTCTCATGTTAAAGTGTTTTTTTTTTCTTCTTAAGTTAGTAATTAATGCATGCATAAATCTGCATGGACGATGTGCCACAAGCTGTGAACTTTAATATAAATGAAAAAAATTAAAAAAAATAAAAAAATAAAACTGCTATTTAATTATCTTAATATCAAATTTTATTTTGTTTATTTGTTGTAGTGAACAGTGAAATTATCATGCAAACGTACTGGGAAGAAATCTATGTAACAATATGATATAAATCCAATAGTTATTGTTTCTCACGTACTCTTTTTATCTGAAACAAAAAAAAAACTATATATGAACACAATTTGATTGTTTGTTCATGTATATGACTTACACATGCATTCAAAAATAAATATGAAGTTGTTAGAAAGTAGGTTACCTAGTGAAATTATGTGGACGATATGACCAACAATTACCGACAAACTTAATAGTAGGTATTGAGAGTGTGTGAGTTAGCTGTTAAAAAAGATGTTCTTTGTTTATCCTTACTTCATAAACTAAAGTATAAGACTAGAAAATGATTTATTGGTCAACGTTGAAGCATTACTTGTAAAGGATATATATATATATATGATATATATTCAAAAATTGTGATACCGGCCAATATGGTATTATTATGAAGGAATTGATTGAAATTGAACATGATTTCCCTCAATATAATGTAGGTTACGAAGTTAAAATGTGAAGGGATAGTGATAGGTGTCATGGTTGATCATCGTATAATGGATGGTTACTCTGCTAACATGTTCATCTCATCATGGGCGGACATGACTCGATCTAAAACCCCATCTATGGTTCCCTCATTTGGGAGGTCTTACCTTAATCCAAGGTCCCCAACTGTTTATTCTTCATTAATTGACAACGTGTTTGCTCCATTTCTACCACCATCCAATACTGATAATGACTCATGTGAAGAAGATGAGTATCTACTTGTTAATCGCATATACTACATAAAGGGTGAACAACTTAAAATGCTACAATCGTTGGCGAGCGAAAAAGGGTGTGGAACGTCCAAGCTAGTGGCGTTCACTTCTTTCTTGTGGAAGGTGTTAGAAAGGAAAGTCAAACCTCGGAGAAAATCCTTAGCAAAAACGGGCGTTGACAGCTGCAAATTGACAGCTGATCAACAGCCGGATCACAGCAAATCAACAGCCGATTCATAGCAAATCAACAGCCGGATCTTATGCACTATTTCCTTTTACGTTCCTTTGTAAACATTATAAAAGCCCTGCACTTGTAATCAAAATAGAATAACACACAATTATCAATGATTAGCCTTGTTCAGTAATCCACTCTGAAACTCTGATTTTAACATGGTATCAGAGCGGGTTATTTAGCTTGCTCATCATCTACCCAAACACAACCGAGTCACCAATGTCCGGAGACGGTAACTCGAGTAGTGATCTCACCTTACAACTAGCCAACCTTCTAAAAAATTCCCAGTCAAAAAGCCCCAAAATGTCCGATAGTTTACAGATAAATCTGAAACTAAACGGCCAGAATTATCCCCTATGGACCTGAATGATTCGAGTCGCCATAGGCGGAAAATCAAAAACCCTGCTGCAACATTTAACCACAAATCCCCCAGACCAAAATCATGAAACCTACGAACAATGGGAGCAAGATGACCTAATCGTTTTTTCATGGTTAATTCAAAATATTGAACCTGTTCTTGCGGGTAACCTCACCGAGTTTCCCACAGCGAAATCGCTGTGGGATGCCTTGGTAGTTACATATAGCAGTGGACGGGACAAGCTCCAAACTTTTAATCTTTATGTCAAAGCGAATGACATCAAACAGAACAATACTTCTCTCGAAGAATTGTGGATCACCCTCCAAGGCGTATGGGGAGAAATCGACCGCATTGATCCGAATCCGATGACTTGTTCAACGGATATTCAAACATACTCCAGAATCCGAACTGAGCAAAAACTCTTCCAGTTCTTAAATGCCCTTGACCGGAAGTATGACCCTATAAAGAGGGAAATACTCCGGTCGGAACCACTTCCGACTGCAGAAGCCGCATATGCCATTGTTCGCAAGGAGGCCGCTCACCAAAAACTTCTCGGAACACCTCTCAATGACGCACAGGGCATCGCAGCAGGTCTAATAGCCACAGAAATAGAAGGGGCAGGACTTGCATCAAAAGGGCTCCGACGGTTTGACGGAAGAAGAACTGGATCCATAAGCAGAGATGACAAAACTCATCTCAAATGTGACCATTGTGGTATGACTAAGCATACCAAGGAGCAATGTTTCAGACTCGTCGGATATCCCGACTGGTGGTCTGACAAGAAGGGCACAAAGGCCACTGCTCACGAGAAAGGAAAATCACCCAGCACCGGCAACCGAGAGGTTCCAGGAGATGGAAGCCGGAGTAGGGTGGGTTTCGGCGGAGTGGCCGACGCAACAGGCGAAGGAGACGGAGGGTTAGGTAACAGAGGAAAGGATGAAGAGAAGGTAACTGGGCGGATAACTGGGCGGATAAACCTAAACCGTGGGTTTATAACCCAAATGTGAATATGTCACATTTGGTCCCCGAAAATTATGGGAATGCTAATATGGCCCAAAAACATCATGAAAAACAAAAACGATGGATATTCGATTGTGGCGCAACCGACACAATGACTTATGAGTCATCGGATATTATTTCAACAACTAAACCAAAAAAAACACATATTCAAACGGCGAACGGAGGGATAATGGATGTAAAATCGGGAGAGACTATTGAGATTTCACCCACAATAAAAATCTCTAACTGTCTTTATGTTCCCTCATTGTCACATAAACTGCTTTCCATTAGCCACATCACTAAAGAACTCAACTGTATTGTCCTAATGTACCCTACGTTTTGTATTTTACAGGATATCAGGACGGGAGCGATCATTGGGCGTGGCACTGAAAGTCAAGGGTTATATTATGTGGACGAAGTAACTCAAAATGGTGCAGTGATGTTAACCCATGGTACATCGGAACGAGAAGCATGGCTATGGCACCGGAGATTAGGTCATCCCTCTATAAGTTATTTACATATTTTATTTCCAAACTATTTCCAGTTAATTCTATGTCACATTGTGAAACATGCACTTTAGCAAAAAGCCACAGGAAAACCTTTAAACCCAATAATACTAAGGTTGCTTTGCCATTTTCATTAATTCATTCTGATGTATGGGGTCCTGCACCCGTTCTTGGGGGGCAAAACCTTCGTTACTTTGTGATGTTCGTTGATGATTGTACCCGAATGACCTGGGTTTATTTTTTAAAAAACAAATCCGAAGTCTTTGAAAAATTCACTATGTTTTACTCCATGATCCAAACCCAATTCCAAACAAACATCCAAATTTTCCGATCAGATAATGGAGGTGAATTTGTTAATACCTCCTTTAAATTGTTTTTTCAAAACAAGGGAATAATCCACAAACTACATGTCCAAACACTCCAGAACAAAACGGTGTCGCCGAAAGGAAAAATCGCATTTTGCTGGAGATGACACGAGCCCTCCTAATTGAATCCCAGGTCCCGAAATTTTTTTGGCCTGAAGCCCTTGCTACCGCTACCTATCTTCTCAACCGACTCCCAACAAAAATCCTTAAACTTAACACCCCATTACACACCCTTTCAAAATTTTTCAAACTACCCTCAGTCCTTACTCTTCAACCACGAATCTTCGGATGTACCGCTTTTGTTCACATACCTAAATCAGATCGAACCAAACTTGACCCTTGTGCTGAAAAATGTGTCTTTGTTGGGTATGGAATGAATCAAAAAGGATACAGATGTTATAACCCAAAGACACGTCATATGTTCACCACAATGAACTGTGACTTTCTTGAAACCGAGTATTACTACAATTCCCAACTCAGTGGTCAGGGGGAGAAGGAATGTTTAGACACACTAAGTTGGTTGAAATATGTTCCCTATGTACCAACTACAGAGTCACCAGAGCTCAATTTCAGTGCCACTGAAGGCCCCAATGTTCCTCCTAACCTGGTATCCGAGGTAAGTAATACTCACCCTATTCAGTCTAGTGACACTTTTGGAGTTCCTAATGACTCCGAAGATACCAATACTTCTAACCATGCAACTGCCACAGAACAAGCTGAGAATTTACAGGCAGATGAACAAATACAAGAAGAATCACCATCAAGATATGTGTTACCCCCTAGAACAAACAGAGGGGTTCCTCCGAAACGGTATTCTCCTGAAAAAGAGCCAAGAAGGTCTAGTTATCCTATAGCCAATGTAGCTAATGGAAATCTCACTAAGGAAGCCAAAGCGTTTATCTCATCGGTTTATTCTGAAAAAACTCCTACAAACGTGGATCAAGCTTTAAAGTCTAAACATTGGAAGGAAGCAATGAAAACAGAAATGGAAGCTTTAATCAAGAACAATACTTGGGAAAAGTGTACTCTTCCGTTGGGAAAGAAATCCGTGGGGTGTCGTTGGGTCTATACGGTTAAGTATAAACCAGTGGTACAATTGAGAGATATAAAGCCCGACTGGTAGCAAAAGGGTATACCCAGACACATGGGATTGATTACGCTGAAACATTCTCCCCAGTTGCAAAAATGAACACAATTAGGGTTCTTTTTTCGATAGCCGCAAATGAAGGGTGGCCACTCCAACAGTTTGATGTAAAAAATGCATTTCTACACGGGGATCTAGATGAAGAGGTATTTATGGATGCTCCTCCAGGATTCACAAAAGATTTCAAATCCGGAGAAGTTTGCCGTCTGAAGAAATCTCTGTATGGTTTGAAGCAATCTCCCCGGGCTTGGTTTGGCAGATTTACTGTAGCTATGAAAAAATTTGGATATAAACAAAGTAATGCCGATCATACTTTGTTTCTCAAAAAAAGAGGAAAATTCGTAACCTGCCTAATTATCTATGTAGATGATATGATCATTACAGGGAACGATAAAGAAGAAATGGGAAAACTAAAAGAAAACTTGTTTGCCGAATTTGAAATGAATGATTTGGGCAGGCTGAAGTATTTCCTCGGAATTGAAGTGCTAAGGTCAAAACAAGGAATTTTCATTAGTCAGAAGAAGTATATCTTAGACTTGTTGGCAGAGATTGGAATGATAGATTGCAAACCAGCAGACACTCCTATGAGTGTAAACCAAAAGCTCTATATGGAGGAAGGAGCAAAGTTAGCAAATAAAGAAAGATATCAACGGCTGGTGGGAAAACTAATATACCTCTCACATACTCGCCCAGATATTGCATATGCTGTAGGGGTGGTAAGTCAGTTCATGCACCAACCTCAAGAGTCCCATATGGAAGTAGTTTGGAGAATTATTAGATATCTCAAAGGAACAGTGGGTCATGGAGTCCTGTTTCAATCACATGGACACCTAAATGTTCAAATCTATACTGATGCAGACTGGGCAGGAGATAAGGGAAGTCGGAGGTCAACAGCAGGCTACTTTGCTCTAGTTGGTGGGAATCTTGTCACTTGGAGAAGTAAAAAACAAAAGGTGGTTGCTCTCTCAAGTGTAGAGGCTGAATTTAGAGGTATAGCTCGAGGTCTAACAGAAGCCATGTGGATGCGAAGACTCTTAGCTGAGATTGGCTTTCCTTCAAGAGAAACGAGTAAGATTATGTGTGATAATAAAGCTGCAATTCAGATCTCAGAAAATCCAGTACAACATGATCGAACTAAACACGTAGAAGTTGATAGGAACTTCATCAAAGAAAAATTAGAAGATGGTACAATTGAACTACCGTTTGTTCGATCAAAAGATCAGTTAGCGGACATACTAACAAAGGCTGTCAGTGGGAGAGTCTTAGGCGAATGCTTAGACAAGTTGTGTATTGGAAACCCCACTACTCAACTTGAGGGGAGTGTTAGAAAGGAAAGTCAAACCTCGGAGAAAATCCTTAGCAAAAACGGGCGTTGACAGCTGCAAATTGACAGTTGATCAACAGCCGGATCACAGCAAATCAACAGCCGGATCTTATGCACTATTTCCTTTTACGTTCCTTTGTAAACATTATAAAAGCCCTGCACTTGTAATCAAAATAGAATAACACACAATTATCAATGATTAGCCTTGTTCAGTAATCCACTCTGAAACTCTGATTTTAACAGAAGGAAGTAACAATGAGCATGGAGGACTCGGGAAAACACAGTGTAGCATGTAATGTGGTTGTTACCATCGATGGGCGAGCAGGTTGAGTGAGGGAGATGGAGAAGAGAAAGAGAAACTAATGGCTTCGCACTTTGGAAATGTTTTATCGATGCCATATGGGTCGAAAAAACCACAGGTAATGAACTTATTTAAGGTTACAAAAGTTTAATAAATGTATCATTAATTATAAGGGAAAATCACAAAACTAATCGCACCTTAATGGTAGAATTTGACAAAATGGTTGTTGATTTACCAAATTATCGTTTTACCTAAAACTAGTTATGGAAATTATTATATTTTATTTACTATTAGTTTAAAAATAAAGTTTATAGTTATCTTTTGTTTTTACGTTTTTTTTTTGCTTTAATATAAACTTTATATAAAAATATATAAAAAAACATGCTTTTATAAAACACATTAAATTTTTGTTAATTTAATTATGAAATATGTTCTGCTGGTTCAGAAATATGCTATGATAGAATGAAAATTTGTTACATCACATAACACGCACCAAACAACCGTTGTTACTATGTAATATTTTAGATGAAGTAGTTGTTACTACGAGACATATCATAGATTGTTTTTCCATTATTTTCCTATGATAAAAACCAAATTTTCAATATCAATACCTGATGTAATTAAATTTTTGTTGTTACTTTTATGGGTATTTATTTTATTTACAAACTTATTATTGAACATAAACATCACATAACACCTGCGGAACATAAACATCACGTGTGTATAAAGCATTAGTGCTCGATTGTATTTAATCTTTGCTTTATTGTGTTAAAATTATTAATTATTAATCATGTTTGTTATTTAAATGATGTTCCCTTTCTTTATAATCCATTTATAATTAAACCTTAAAAATGTTTAATTATTCATCGTTTAATAAAATATGGCATGCATGGTTTTCTAAAAAACCAGTTTGCACATGGGTTTTACTACTAGTAGCATTAGTAAACTCTTCTGGCCATTTTCATTATTTATTTATTTATTTTATTTATATAACCTTTATTAAAAGGTCAGTGTCCACCTTTCTTATTTTGATAAAATTCACCCTAATTTTTCTAAATTAACAAAAGTCGCCTCTTAAATTTCTGATAAAAACCAACTTTCTAGCTTGACAAAAATGATCCTCCTACTTTTTAACTTTTCATAAAAGACCCTTATACTTTCTAACTTCTTATTTACCCTCAAACTTTTGATATGTAAACTATTCTACCCCCTAACTTTGCTATAATTTCAAAGGTAACCCTCTACCTTTGTAAATATCACTTTGACCCCATCAAGTTTCTAAAGTTTCACTACTAGAAAACTCGGCAATTGCGACCAAAAATTGCGACCTACTTAAGGTGGTCGCAAAATTAGCGACCGCTTTGCGATCAAAATCAAAAAAGTCGCAAAATTTAATACCAACTCAGATTCGGTCACAAAACGATCGCAAATTTTGTAACTGCACTTTTCAGTCGCAAATCAGTTGATTAGTGGTCGGAAATACACGAAAAATAAAAAAGCAAAAGCTGCGATTGTTTAAAGCAGTTGCAAATAAGAGAATAGAAATGGCAAAAGTTGCAACCTTCCAAAGCGGTCGCAAGTAGAAAAAATAAAGCGGCCTATTAAAGCGGTCGTAGATACAAGAAGCATATATAAAAGTTGCGAACGTTAAATATGAGAAATATATCAAAAGTTGCAACCGTGTGTAAAGCGGTCGCAAATACAAGAATTAATTTTTTATTTATTATTTATTTATGTTAATGTTTGCATTTTGTCACAAGTACGAAAGGGTCTCAGGGGCAATATGGGAATTTTTTTTGTGCCATGGACAAATAAGAACGACCTCAACCCCATCAGCATCTACAACCACTCCACCACTGCTGGATTTAATGGCATCTCCTTCAACTTTTCTTAGAACACAAACCAGCGAGACACCTCTCTGTCTCCGTCTCTCTCTCCTATTTCTCTTACTTCAAGACCATTCAGGTATGCCAATTTCTTCCTCTTTGATCCACGTTTTCTCTGTTTTTAAGCTCAAATTACAAAAGTCTCAACATACGAGCTCACACTGGATTTTGTACTGTTTAATTATGGTTTCGAGTTCAATTTTGAGTTTAATAGTTGAAATTCGATTTGTAAGTCTATTTTGACCTATATATTTCGGTCACATGTGTTAGATTTAGTTTCCTCGTGTATGCAGAGATCATTCCTCGCATAAATATTTAGGCTATGGTTACGTCAGTTTCTACCTTCCGTCTCACAGTAATCTTCGTTTGTTATTCATTGATTAGGTTTCTTTTGTTAACTATGTGATTGTATCAGTTTCGTTTCGGAATTTGTGATTTGACTGAAATCGAACCACTGATTTGGCGTTGTTGAGGTTAGTCATAGTGAACTGATTAGGTTTTTTTGGTTATTGTTTGATTGATGCATTTTCATTTGTGATATTGTGATTTGACTGGAAATTAAATCTAGAATGATATGTTCACATATTATCAGGTTAATTTTTTGAATGATATGTTCAGTTGATTTCATCTAGGGTTTCATTCTCACAGTTTGAATATTTGAATTTCACTGTCAATTCATTTATCTTCCATTTATAGGCTGAATATTTTGTAAACTCTGTGTTACTTTTCTAGAACTAATAAGTCGATTGTTCAATTGAGTTGTGGAAATAAATGAGCTGATTATGTAGCATGTTTAGATACATTGAAAACCTGTTACAATATGATCTATTTAGTAGTGAACAATGGATTATGGTGCCGTTGCAGGAGTTTCTAGCAATGGCTGAAAAGATGGTGACGCAGGTTCAGCATGATGAGCTTACTGAAGCTCTCAACGATCTATTTTCTAACGTTTCAACTATGATAAAAGGTGATCTTCAGGTTGTTCTATTTGATTGCTTTTTATGTTTTCATGATGGCGACATACTTTTGCTTTTAATGGTCGTCGAAGTTTTAAACATCGTCGACCTAGTGGCCGTGATAGCACGTTGTTTGAAACGTTAATAACAATGTTGAAATGGAAAGATCAACACTTTTGAGGTTAGTCAAAATGAAGAAGAACCAATAGTTTTGACTTTAATGTCTATGTTTCTATTATTTTCTTTTTTCTCATCTACTCGAACTACAACAACTGTGTCAATTAGTGTTCAATGTTGATACTAGAGATGGCAAACCTATTCGAAATTGTTGTATGATAGATCAGGTACATTTATTTTATTTCAAGACATGTTAGTAGCATAAATATAATAGGTCATTATCGAAAAAGATTGTGATGATGGTTGTCTGGTGTGCCATTTAATATAATGCTTATGACACGGATGATAAGTGGCTTCTCAAGAAGAATCTACCGCGTCGGCGCGTCCATACCTTTTGGTTAAGGCCGGGAATGGTGGGAGTAAGCTTCCTTCTGTCACACCCCGACCCGCAGCGGAAAAAGGTGATCGGGGCATGATTGGGTTTTCATCAAAGCTCATGACATTTATTATAATGTTTCATATTTATTATTACAATTTAAAGGGAATCATACAATCAAATCATATAATCAAATCATACAAGTACAACATGTTCTATACATCTTTTTAGACTTCATTATTTTTCTTCTAAGGCAATTTCCTATGTGTTCCTTGCTTCATCCTGTCCACCTGTATCATGTGTAGAAATGGAGGTTTTTGGGTCAACAAAAGTTGGCGAGTGAACCTTGTTATAAACATTTGATATTGATTTCTTATTGTATTTAATATGGAAAAATTGTGCAATAATCATATGTGAGCAAACGTATATAATCAAACAATAACAAACAATAACAAACGATAACAAACCAACTTGCATGAGTATATAACATGAATGATAATGTATATGTTGGCAACGTTCACGTTCCGCTCATAGGTAATGGGGAACGGACGGCCTATGATGATGTATGTGCGATCAAGGCTCAATCAAACGGAGCCGATCGTATGTTGGCAACGCCTCGTTCACGCTCATAGGTAATGGGGAACGGTTCCGCTCATAGGTAATGGGGAACAGACGGCCTATGATGATGTATGTACTGAAAATGATAAATTTAATCTAAACATTAACCACACAAACAGTTGATACATATTGAATACACATTTGATCATTGATATGATGGATGCACAAGTGTTTAAATGTAATAAATAATAAGACACATGATACACCCCAAAAAGTGATTAAAACGGGGGATTTGTAGAGATTCACTCACATTGGGTGCGTTTCTTGGATTGATGATGAATGCGCACGAATTCGGATTTAATCGGCAAGAGAACTAACCTAAATAATAACATAATAGTTCGATAAATAAATAAACTTTTATTTGAGATTAATATTTTTAATTAGTGTTCTTAATGGGATTGTTAGGTTTATTTTTGTGAGTTCAAGAAAATTTTCTAACTTTAAAAATATTATTTTTAAGTATTTTTAATTGATTTTTAAATAAAATAAATAAATAAAAGAAAATAAAAATTTTTTTACTTTTTGACCAGTTGACCGTTGACTAGTTGACCAGTTGACCGTTGACCGTTTGACCGGTCGGACCGTGTTTATTATATGCGCTGAGTGAGGTTCGAACTCGTGACCTCTCGTACGCGTGCACGCAGCTCTACCAACGAGCTACGTGTCTAACCCGAAATATTTATGTTTTTCATTATATTTATATACTATTTAATTTTATTCAGAAATCATTTATTTTAAAAATGGTTTTAATTATGTCGGACCGGTGCACACAACAGGTCTCGAACCCGGGACCCGTTGTTTAGCGTTGCACACAGTCCACCGCTGGACTGTGTGTCTAACCTGGTTAATATACTGATTTTTATTAATCTTAACATCTTACAGTGAGTTGATACGGTTCGGTTTAAAAAGAACATTTTTATTTCAGAGAGTGAGGTTGTGTCAGGGATCGAACTCGAGACGTGTGATAATTGTTTGCACACAGTCCACCGCTGGACTGTGTGTCTAACCCGGTTATATAACTTGTTTTAATTATACTTATACATAAGTTCAACTTCATCTTCTTCGTTCGAAGACACAGACAACGATTATTCAACTGTTCTTGTTTAATTCGATTAACGAAACTTATAAGTGATTGAAATGTGATGGATAGAGAGGGTTTTGGAAATGAATGTACCGAAACAGATGTCTTTCTCAGAACTCCGGCAAGGATCGTCGGCTCTGTTTTGTGAACTCCGTCTGATCGGATCAATTAACAGTTTTGATCGATTAGTTGTGAAATTGAGTTACTAAACAATGATTATCAGAAGGTTTAAATGATTATACCGATTCACGGCGTGATTTTGGAAATTCTAGAGGTTTTCCGGCGAGTGCAGAATATTCCGGCTAAGTCGTCTGGGATTGATTCTGGTTGATGGATTGAAGTTAGTAATAGTCTAATAATGGATTGAAACCAAAAGAGTCGAGGTATTTACCGTTTTGATGAAAGTCTCGGTTTTCCGGCGAAAGTCCGGCAATTGCAGAAAATCTCCGGCGAGTGAAATTGATTCGAGAAATGGTGCGATTTTGAGCGAAATGATTTCCAGAGACTTGGGTGAGTATTTATAGGGAAGAATCACGATGAATTGGGTCTGAATTTAGTCTTGATTCATGGTCAGCCTTTCTCCGGCGGTTATGACTGATGTCGCGGGGTTAGACATCGGTTATAACCGATGTCGATGTTAATACATACGTTAAGTCAAAAGAAACCGTCGATAATTGGCGAAATCGTCGGAATTTCCGGCGACTGCGAATTGGGCGCGCTGTTGACTGAATTCGATTTCGAATTTTATTATAAATGTTATTTGTTTCACTGGATAGCACAAGTGAGTCAAGTGGCGGAGTGGTTAAGTGTTTGTGTGTTAAGTCTTCCGGCTGACCCGGGTTCGAAACCCGGCAGCCGGTTTTCTTTTTATTTATTTTATTTTCACTTTTTATCAATTATAGTTTTTAAATTCTAAATTGTTTATTAATTATGTATTGTTTAAAATTAAAATAAATCATAAATACGCAACGAAATTTTATAACTTGATATTCGATTAATAAACGAAGCGGGTTTAGATAACCCGGTTTTTTACGGATGTTACACCTTCGGCTGGGATTTCGAGTAAGAACGGGTTGGGTATTAAGGGAGCTCAGGGGACAATCTCTTGGAATTTTTTAATGTTAAGGCTGCAAAACAGAGTAACTGTCAACAAAAAGAGTAGTCTAAAGTTGGGTCTAAAGGCTGCAAAAGTTGTAAACGGATTGTCGATTTAATTATATATCAATATTTGACTTCTTTTTGTTAATTGAATAGCTAACAGTATCAGAGGTAATTGACATTGGTGTTCTAGACATTCTTTTGAACAACAAATGTCGAAATTGTGTATTTGACAGCTGATAGTATTAGAGGTAAGCCATCTAAACAGTGAAGAATGTAATCATTATTACATTTTTGTTTTTTACATTTGGAAATTGTTTGGTTTCTCAACATCTGTTTGCCAGGTTTGTTAGCTAGACTTGATCTTCCATTTTCATCAGGTTCGTTCTTCTCATTTGGTTATATGGACTAACAAGTGATTAATAATAATACATCTGCGATGATTAATTAAAAATCAAAGAGTGTATGTGCATCATTCATTGATGGTTACAAGTGTGTATAAAATAACAAAAAGGTTACTTGGGCAATTATATATTTGGAACTGAATACATGTCATTTTACGTGTGACTCTAAACTTTTAGTTCAATGCCAATTTCTCTTTTTTTCTTCTTTTTAATGATTTGTCAAAGCTAATATTTTCACTATCAAGATATGAGGCAGTTATTGATGCTTATTTAAATGGATTGGAGGCTTCAGGTCTTCATGGCTTATCTATGGTTACAAGTGTTGCTTCTTTCTTTGTTAGTCGAGTAGACACACTTGTTGACAAAATGCTTGAAAAATTGGCACTCAAGAGGTCCTCAATCGTCGAGGGAAGGTAAAAAGCCAATCATTAAAGTAAATAATTGAAAATTGACCTTAAAATAAACCATAGTTGACAAACTAGTTTTTCTTAATAACTTTAAGATAAGTGTTACAACCCAAACCAATATTAATTCTACCTGTTTGACTCAGACCCACTTTGGTCTGTTTTCTAACATGCTTGACCCGTTGATGGTCCGTAGGTCACCAAATGTAAACGTGTTTGTGTTAAATCTTGTTGGTTAGGTGTCGACCATCCCTGATCAAGCTATGCAAGCATTCGCTGACCATGGTACAATTGGAAGGACCATTGATAGAGGCTGAAGGAATTTACAGCACTTTGGAGAAATTGGGGATCAATTGGAGCTTGAAGGAGTGGATTCTTTCAAGCAAAGCTTTGCTAGCCTGCTTGATAGTCTGCAAGAGAAGGCTAATTCTCTGAAACTAGTCAACCTGTAGACCTTCATATGCGTTTCTAGTGTTTGTTTAGCATCAACAGACTTCAAAGATAATAAAGAATGGTTGTGTAAGTGGATGAAAGATTGTGTAATGGTTTTGTATGTATAGATTAAAACAGCTAGCTTGAACAATGGAAATGTATTTTGTTGGGGGAACTCTTGTGTTTGATGTTTTATATAATTTTGAAAATTCGATAAATGCATAATTTTAAAAAAAAAAATATATGACATTATAAGCAGGTGCAATAATAGAAAATGAATAACAAAAAAAGCTAAAAAGATAAACTAGAAACAATCAATTTTGCGTCTTCAAATACGGTGGCAAGTTTGTAAAAGGCAAGTGATCGCAAAACGGTCAAGAGCGTTGAAAACGTCACAAGGCAAGCGGTTGCAAACAGTCGCAGGACAAGCGGTTGCAAGACCGTCGCAACAAGACCGTCACAAATAAAGTATTCAAACAAACCAGAAACGGTCGCAATATCTGCAATCGTTAATATGGTTTGAAATCTTTGTCGCAAAAATATACTTGCGGTTGCAAGTAGGTCGGCGACATGTGTTTTTCCGACCACGTTTACGGTCGCAAACCAGTCGCAACAGGGAAATTGTGACCTTGCGACTGGAAATGCAGTCGCAATAACCCATTTTTCTAGTAGTGTTTCGAACTTACCCTAAAACTAATTTTTACGTTTTAAATTTTAGGACGTGTCGGTGTAAATTCGAGTTTGTCTACGCTTTAATGTAATTTTTGTTAGAATCGAGCCAGGTCAATTATAAAATGTTTTCTATGTTCGTTTTGAGCTGGACTACGTTTACATGTAAATTTTATTTGAAAACACATTGGGTCAAATTTAGAACATTTGATTTGACGAGTATAAATTTGAGTTATCATATGTTTTGACGTAAATTTAGTTCGGAAACGGTTTGATTGATTGTAGTTTAAACCTTAGCATTTCGCGTACGGCGCCGCCGCAACACGCGGCGGGTAAAAAAACCAGTTTTCTCATAACCTTTCATTATTTTCTCATACCCTTTAACCAATTTTACCAAATTCTCTGACTTCAACCAAATGAATCTCACTAACAACAAATACACGCCTTTTTCCTCCTCAAAACGTCTTACCAATAAACCAAAACCCTAAAATGGGACAATGGTTGAGAATCTAATCAACTCTTTTTAACTTTTAGGAGTTGAAGGAAATGTCACTAAGCAATATAGCTACAAAGGTAAAAGAGTTCTTGCAGCCTGCAACCACAAAAGAGCATTTCCTGGACATAATAGATTGGGTTGAAGAACAAAAGCCGCATCCATAAATATCAAAGGCTTTTGCAGGTAGAGACATATCATTCTCGCACTACAAGAAATTACCCCCTTTAGCGGCGACACCTTTAGCGGCGACAGCCAAAGTGTCGCCGCTATTGGTCGATCCGTGTCCCGAGCTCTCAGTCCAAACCCCAACCGTTGATCATTTTCAAGATCTGGCGGTTGGGGATTTAACAAGCAATAGCGCGACATATATATGGCCATTAGCGGCGACGGCGTCTCCGCTAAAGGTCTCTTAACCACAATAAACCCTAGCCAAATAAATCTTATCCAAGTTAACCAATAGCGGCGACACGTTATCAATACCGGTGACGCGCCGTCGCCGCTAAAAGTGTCGACGTACCAGTCCCTATACAGTGTTGTTTCTTCCCTCCTTCATTTTTCCCCCCAAAAGTCGCCTGAGCACCGTCGGAGACCCCCGTTTTTTGCCCAAATCGTTAGTTTAACTCTCTTTATGTTAAATTTCTTATCTACATTTGTTATATTCATGTTATAGGCTTTAATTTTTGTGCGTTTTTGTGTATTTTTGTGTTTGTGGAAGAAAACTCGGATCACCACCTCTCTTCTTCGGTCACCACCATCATTTCTCCGGCACCACCTCTTCTCCGCGGTCTTCGTTTCCTTGAAACTTTAAAAAAATGTTAGTTTTATATGTATTTTTTTTTGTTTAGAAATTGTATAATTTTTTGTTTGGGTATGTAAATGTGTATGGAAGGATGAATTTTTTATGTAAAAATGTATAATTAGGTGTGTTTGGTGAAAATGTGTATGTAAAAATCTATGTATATGTTGATGTAGGTGTATGTAAGGATGGATGTTTGTATGTAAAAATCTATGTAATATACAGCTGAACTTAGAAGAGGCCACAAACGAGTGGCACGGTGATGGTCCTCCGCTTGCCCCATTTCAGGAAGCCTTGGGAGAGCGGATAGGATGGTACCGGGGGATGGGCATAAACCGTCTTCAAATACGCCCCCGAATTTGTCGGCTTCCCAACCTGAGACTCAAGAACCCTTTTCTCAGGTAAACTACACAATTTATAAAATGATAAACGAACGCGTGTTTCCTTGTTAAATATTGTTGCTAGCGTTAATTAATATGCTAATATACGTTTTGATATTTATTATTGTAGGGATTTGTTGACAACTTGTTCCAAAGCTCGGCTTTCCGGAATCGACTTGACGACTACCTAAGTTCAAAAGGAAAAGCACCGGCAGACGACGACGACGACTGTTACAACCCTTATTTTGATAACGAAGAAGATGACGTTAGGATGATTTCGAAGTATGGGTTGTTATTTTTATCGTTTTAGGATGATAATGTAGGACTTAAATGTTGTTTATAACTTTATTACATTTTGTATGTGTTGTTGGAGTTTGATAAATTAGAATGAAGTTATTTCCAGGTTGCGGTTTGATACAGGTTGCGTTTTTTTCGGATGGAAACTGGTTTGGCAGATGTTTTTAGCTGCTGTTAAAAAAATTGGACTTTTAGCGGCGACAGACGTCGCCGCTATTGATAGTCCGCCAAAACCACTAAAGACAAAATAGGGTATTAGCGGCGATATATACCTTTAGCAGCGACAGCCGGACCAATAGCGGCCCAGTAGTAGCGGCGACACTTTAACGGCCACGTGTCGCCGCTAAGGTCAATAGGGGCGACAGGAGGGACCAATAGCGACGACAGCCGTCGCCACTAAACCTACCCTTTTCTTGTAGTGTCGGTGTCAGCAGGACAACGATTCGAGACCATGGACGAGATGGATTTTGGTTGGGGTAAGCTAACATTCGGATCATGCCATGTCCCATCTGAAAGGAAGGACTGTTTCGTGATGACAATGGGCAGTCCGATAAACAATGAGGATTGGGTTGTTTACACACATATGGCAAAGAAACATATGAACAACATTGAGGCACATGCTAGTCATATCATGAAGCCCTTAAATGCAGATTACCTCAAAATTTAATGCACCTTATATAGTTTTTTGAACTTGTGCAGCTTATAGTGAAGTTTTTGGTGTGAAAAATTGTGCTCAATTTGTTTGCTCTTTAAGATGTTTCTTTAAATTTACTTGTGTAGCTTGGAGTGATGTCTTCATGTTGTTTTACGTTTGTGTTTTGGTTTAAATGTATACAAGCTAATAGCTATAAGTTATGTATTTGAATGATATCATTGTTTATAGTGTTTATCAAACATGAAAGTATATATTATCTACTTATTTAATAGTTTAGTGTCATCACAATAACATTAAATATAAAAATTAGATGAAGTGTTCCTATTGGTTTAAATTTTTTTTGAACGGCTAACTGTTTTTCACGTGTAAACCCACCCTTTCGGAGCTATGTCCAAAGGCCGACTACTCGACCACCGCTAGAAAGCGTAGCACACCCCTGATGCGCAGAAACCCCGTGGAATAGGTAAAATTGCGCCCCCTTGGACTCGAACCTGGGTAAAACCCCGAGCCAAGCCTTCACCGAGATGGGAACAACCACTGCGCTGCAGTGGAGGACCCCCTATTGGTTTAAATTTACTTTCTTCTTTTCTTACAACAAGTTTTTTTTTTTTATTTGAACCATCAACTATTGTTGATAAAACAAATAAGTACAATATAAAACAAATATAAGTAACCATTTTTTAATGACTAAATGTTACACTCCATATATATTAAACTCATGACCTAGTGAATTACCAATTTTATTTAATAGATTAAAATATTTTTTGGCATTCACATACTAATTAAACAAGGCTTAAACTATTGGCACACCAAGGCTTCCTATTTGCACGCTTAGGGTTTACCTACGGTGCGTATAGGGTTACATGTATACGATGCGTATAGGTCTATACGCAGCGTAGATAAGGGGTAGGCACACGATAAGACAGTCAACCTCGTACCATGTCAAATCTGTCTGACATACGCTGCGTATAGGTCTATACGGAGCGTATGTACAATCATATATGCGTTGCATATAGACCTATACGCAACATATGTCAGACAGATTTGACATTGATATGATGTTGTCTAGGCACGTGAATAAAGCTATACGCCGAGTATAGAGCTATACGAGGCTAATAAATGTGAATTCAAACCAGTATCTAGACATCCTCTGTGTCTATGACTCAAACCAATATATCGCATTCTTCACTTCCTCAGTTATTTAATTCAAACCATTATTTTGGGACGGGAATTATTTCTTTAATCACTATTCTAATAACTCGTGGGGAGTAAACGATGCTAATGAAGAGGAGGTTGTGTCTGGCATCCCTGTTGATCAAAACATACAGTTGCCAGACTTGAACGAGGCTCCGACTCCACCTGTTGATGAACCATATTACCCAGCGCATCAAGTGTATCCGAATTACGGATACGGGTATGAATCTAAGGTAATCTGGATGGATATGTAGGATACGGTGCTGAGAATGCCCCTGTTAATGAACCATATTACCCGACACAACAATATCCAGATACGGGGGTGAAGTTTCTTACGTGCAAAAATATAGTTCGTATAGATATGGAGGATATGGTGGATACGGGACGAAGCTTCTTACGTGCAACAAGATATACTACAAGAAAACGAAGCTAATGCAATGCAACCCGGTAAAATGTTGCATTAGGCTTTGAAAATGTTGGATTAGGCCTAATGCAACCTTTTATCAAAAGTTGCATTAGGCAAAGTTGCATTAGACCTAATGCAACATTTTTGTTAAATAATGCAACCTTTATCGTAAGGGTTGCATTTACTATTCAAATGCAATCTTTTTGACATGCTAATGCAACCTTTCTAACACTAAAATGCAACATTTACTACATCAAATGCAACCTTTATTACAATCAAATGCAACCATTATAATATTTTTGTTTGAAAAATGCAACCTTTTTTTTTACACCAAGTGCAACATTTTTTAAGAATTTAGTTACAATAAATGCATCCTTTTTTATAGTCAAATGCAACTGTATTATTGTTTGAAATACTAAAATTTCTATTAATATGCAATGACATTTTAACTACACCAACACAATAATAACATAAATATAATAGATAATCTTATATCATAACTTTGTATAGTTCCAAACCTGGAATAACAATGTATCAAAATAAAGTAATTAATTACAATGATAAAGAAGTATAACAAAACATCATACTGATCTCTAAGAGTCTCAAATACTCCACTAGCTAGCCTTTGTATAATACTGATCATCGTAGCTTCAGAGTTTGCTAATTGACTATCAAAATCATTTTCCATAACTTCCGGCTCAACTTCTTTCCTTTGATGGGCCCTCTTCGATTATTTTTCACGTTTTAGTCAAGTGTGTTTTTCAACTTCAAGGCTCGTCTTGAACGATTTAATAAGCCCATCAAAAATCATCCATGTAAATACTTCCAATTTTTTACTTTCCTCGTATCTTTCTCTCGTGCCTACAGTAAATAAATAGAGTTACAAAATGCAAGAAAAGACACATTGCTTAAGCTACTAATAAATCCAAAACATGCCTTGAAAAAAAAACATAAATCGACTGAAGCAATCTGTTACGTCCCATCATTACGTATAAACTTAAAGAGTTGTAGTAGAAAGACCTAAATTCCCACATGTAACTTGTAAATTATAATAAATTTTAAGTGCTTTAAAAAATAAAAACTAGATGTATGCAAGTGGGGTCCTGCACGTACATACCTGTATGTCTCTAAACTAATTATATACATTATAAACATTATAAACTACTTAGATAATTAAGTTTAATATCTAATACACTCCCCTAAACTTAATTAGGTCTTGGTGGATCTCTAGAGTACACTTTGCTTAGCTTCATCCACTGCCTTTGCTGCTGAAATCGAACCGACGCCTCTTTTGAGTTTTCTTCATTCCATGTCAATCGTTTCCAACAAACAGAGCATAGTGTTGGAGTGTCTCTTCTTCTTGAACATTCCCCTCGCTCTTCCTCCTTTCTCGGTTATTATCAGACGGGCCTTCATCACCTTCAACCATCTCCTTTTCCATCTCATTTCCTTGAAGAGTTTTGAACTTGTAGTAATAAACTAGAACATCCAGATACATTGCATACATGATCCTCATTAACTTTCCATCGTTATAATTGTATCCCATATCTTTTGCCACCATTGCCCAGAGATTGTTAATGGTAACAGTCTTGTACCCTCCATCTCGTGTAACAACCATATATAAATCAAGCAAATCTACCTTTCTATTATCAGCCGAAAATGGTGGAATCGGTCGAGTAGAGATTCCAAGTTTAACCTTTATAAACCATTCTAACATCTCTTCAAACTTGATCTCTAATTCATGCTTATATTTAAACACGAATTCCCCATCATCTAACATGTCTAATAGTGAGTTGCAGTGAGAGAATCATGAAATTTCATGGCTTTTATGATCATTACGTTCCAATCAGATTCAAATGAAGATAAGTGTAAGGTTTCGAAATATGAATTAAAATAATCTCCCTTGTATTTGTGGAATTATGATTGATTACCCTTTGTTTTTCTTTCATTCCGATTTCTTCATCTTTTGTTAATCCATGACATCATTCACGGTATTGCAAATAAGGACACTAAACATGGGATAAATTTTACATCTTTCTCCGGTTTTCTTAACCGTAAAACCTTGCAACACTAATTGATCCATACTTAATACATTACGATCTAATTCTGGTGAATAAAATACACTTTGAATACATAAGGTTTCATTCCCAGATTTTACTTCTACGGCCCCTACACCCCGGATAAATAAAAAATTATCTTCCTCAGTTTTTGTTTCTACCACAACCATGTGCTTAATTTGTTTCAACGCATTAAGATTTCCGGCAAAGTGATGATTAAAAATTGTACTTACATACCATATATCACCCCATTGTCCGCCTTCAGTGCCGGTGACAATCAGTTCCTGCCGGAAAACTTCTTCTACATCTTGTCGCTGAATACAAGTATTTATGGCTTGTCGGATTAACTGTGTCGCTTCATCGTTTTTCTTCACTTTGCACAAGATGATCCGGTGTTCGGGTTTATGACAATAATAACACAGTTTAACATGTGATTCTTTCTTTTGTTTTTCGATCTTTTCTTCGGTGTAGTGATTACATGGGAGTAGTGTTGATGAAGATTGTATGAAGCCATCTTTCTCGAACGTGGCTCTGATACCACTTTGTTGGACATCCGATTGCATATCAGCGGAAGTATTAACAGTGTTCGGTGGATTGGTTTTCATTGTGTGTGAGAATTAAACACAAAACAGAGTATGGAAAGGAGAGAACAAAGAGTAATAGTTTGTTGGACAATTTCGAATGGAAATGAAATTGTCTTGATACCGGAAATGTTTGCCGGTAACTACATATATATACATATCATATTGGTGGTTGAATAATGGCGGTTGAACAATGGCGGGAATAACCGTTTATGAAACGGTGCCATGGTTACAACAACCGTTTCAACTAATGTCACATCTAATCGAAATTATATCATTATAAACATTAGAAACTACTTTGATAATTAAGTTTAATATCTAATACATTTATAGTGAATAAGGTTATCACATGGTTAAAGAAAGAAAAAAAAGGAGGGTTTTTATTCAAGATTAACTTCGAAAAGGCCTACGAGGGGAGGTCTAATGGGTCAAGCTACAATTGGGCCTGGAACAGAAGCATATCGGCTGGTGTCGAGGTGGATGAACTAATAGGTTTATGTAGTAACATGTATGGCTTCAGGTTAGAAGACAGAAGCGACGCTTGGGAGTGGATAGGAGCGGTCGATAAAGTGTTCAGCATAGGAGCTGTGAAACGATTGCTCTACGAAAACAAAAATCAAAATAACCTTGGGGCTCCGGAAACTTGTAAATGGCTTCCAGAAAAATGTAATATATTTTTTTGGAGAACGGCCATGAATAAGATCGCTACAGTGGTAGAAGCGCTAAGGAAAAGAAATATGGAGATTCAGGATGATTCTTGTGCTCTATGTAGGGATGGAAATGACTCGGTGGCGCATATTTTCTCCTCTTGTTATGTGGCTTCGATAATATGGAACCAAATTAGCAGGTGGTGCAACATCCAGAATTTGTTTTTTTTTTTCAGTTTCAAAGATGTTACGGAGATACACGAGCACGTGGGGCTAAAAGGTGATAAAAAGGAAGCTTTCAAGGAATCGTGAGGATCGGTTGTTGGTGTATCTGGAAGGCCAGGAACAAAGCGAGATTTGAAAACAAAGTGATCATAATTGGAGATATTACGAGTGAGATAAAAGCTACGGGTTTCTTACGGTTTAAAAATAGGACGAGATTTAGAGAAATACTTGGCAGGATTGGTGTAAATTTGTAATTATGTAATGTTCTTGTTTGTTTCGGTCCCCGATTTGAAGTGCGCCGTTTCATTTTAATGAAATTTACCTTTAAAAAAAATCGAAAAGGCCTATGATCAGTTTTACTGTAAGTTCTAGACTCCGTGACGTTAGCTATCGGCCAGCTGGAGAAGGTGATGTTTGGGAGGGTATTTTTTATTATTGAAAAATAATAACATTTAGTTATATTATTAATAATAAGCCACTTTTTAGATTTTAATGTAGACATGATTAGGAACAACAAAAAGGATGATAATAACCAGAAACTTCTGGTTTGGACGGAAAGAATAACTGCAACTCTCAAATGTAAACACGCTCATTAGTCAAACACACTCATCAACACTTTTAAATAATTATTATGTAAAGAAATATATAAATAATGACACAAAAATTCGAAATTATCTTTCGACTGGCGAGCTTCCACACTGATATGAAACACGAACCAGCTACTATATATACCTACCATTTGCTAATACCAACATGCATCACTTCTGTATCTATATCTATATCTATTTCTTCTCTTCAAAACATGTGCTTTAGCAATAAGAATTTCTTCGTGAAGGTGACTGGCAAAGTGATTGTGCATGCAGAAGAACCATGCAATGACCACTGGTTACCCTTTACCAACTTGGATCTGCTTGTGCCACCTTTTGATGTTGGCTCTATCTTCTTCTACAAAAAACCCTCAAATGGCAGTTTCTCCAACTTGCTAAACATACTCAAAGCTTCCTTGTCTCGTGCTCTTGCACTCTACTACCCTCTTGCTGGTGAGATCCGATGGAATGCAGCGGCCGGAGAGAACCAAATCCGCTGCAATAACCGAGGTATTGACTTCGTTGAAGCGGTTGCAGATGTGGAGCTCAAGGAACTCAATTTGTACAATCCTGATGAGAGCATTGAAGGTAAATTGATGCCCAAGAAGCTGCATGGGGTGCTTGCCATCCAGGTAATTTCTTATTAGTTTCGATATTCCAGCATTTTTCTTATTATTGTTGGAATTTTGTGAAAATAGCATTTTCATAAATATAGAAAATGCGTATTTCCTAATTTTGTCGATAAATAAATATTATAAACTGAGGTTTATATAGATATTTATTTCCGGGTTTGTGTTCTATGTTGGAAGAGTTTCGCAACGAACTAAACCACGTCCAAAACGGAGCTAAGATGAATGAGATCTCGATGCTCAAAGTTTGGTGTTTGAAACATTAAATGCTGAAATAAATGGGAAAGTAGCATCTTGTCCCACATATGAGGAGTGATGAAACTTAAATGGGTATTTAAGTGGGAACACTCCTTCCTTATTGTTTCATGGAAGCACACACTAAGTATACTCGCGAAGGGCACCCTAACTCGCACACGCACGCGGCGTGGGCGATGGGCGCAATGTGCGCTTTGATGGCGCATTTCGCACGCTCGCAACGCCGCGAGCCGCCTTTATATTTTTTACCGCACGCGCGTGGCTCAGCAAAGGCTGCAAGGACCAGGTGGCGCAGACCCTAGAAGGCAACGTGGCAAGGGGTGCGCAGGTACACAGGTAGTGGCGCATGGTGCTGGCAGTCCAGGTTGCGCCACAAATGCCTGACGTGCGGGCGCGCAGCGCACCAAAGTGAACCAGTATGGCGCGACTATGTGGCGTGATCAGATGGGTTCCCTGGTGACGTGGCGCGCACGCGCAATAGGACTGTGGAGCAAGGATGCTCCCGCAAGGGGTTGCGCACCAGTAAGCTCGCGCAGGGATGTGAGCCACACTGGCGCGCACACCAGCAGGCTGGCGTATGGAAGCACACACTAAGTGTACTCGCGAAGGGTGCGGAGCACCCCTAACTCGCACACGCGCGCGGCGTGGGCAATGGGCGCAATGTGGCGCTTTGATGGCGCACTTCGCACGCTCGCAACGCCGCGAGCCGCCTTTGTATTTTTTACCGCGCGCGCGTGGCTCAGCAAAGGCTGCAAGGACCAGGTGGCGCAGACCCTAGAAGGCAACGTGGCAAGGGGCGCGCAGGTACACAGGTAGTGGCGCATGGTGCAGGCAGTCCAGGTTGCGCCACAGATGCCTGACGTGCGCGCGCGCAGCGCACCAAAGTGAACCAATATGGCGCGACTGTGTGGCGTGATCAGATGGGTTCCCTGGTGACGTGGCGCGCACAGCGCAATAGGACTGTGGAGCAAGGATGCTCCCGCAAGGGGTTGCGCACCTATAAGCTCGCGCAGGGATGTGAGCCACACTGGCGCGTGCACCAGCAAGCTGGCGTATGGAGGCGCGCGCACGCGACCTGCTGCTTCCAGAGTTAATGACAGATCAGTTACACTTCAGCAGTTGAAACAGACGAGTCAAGGGTCTTGACCAGGAATGTAACTGACGAATTAAAGTGCATTAAAGACGTTTAATGCAATTTAATTCGTTAAGTTAATTCCTATTGACTATTTCAACCCAGATGCAGTATAAATACAGCATCACCTCAACACCAGAATACACACCTTGAACACCATTGAATTCTCTACAGAAATTTTCTTCTTCTCCTTTCTTGCAGCAAGGTACACCTTCGGGTTGTCGTCATCTCCGGCAGTGCAACTGCTTGGGCTGTTGTATCCTGGAAACAAATGAGTTCTCCTGGGAGACTCGAAATTTGTTTTAAGGGACCCGTGTCTAACACGATCCTCAGTCAAGAACTTACTTTTCTGTTTGAATTTTGTTCTTGTATTTTCGATTATTTCAGTTGTAAAAGTATTGTAATTTACAGCTTTATTTATTTCTGTATTGTAATTCGAATTTATAAAAGTTTTTATTTATTTAAAACATTTAACAAAATAATTGTTTGATAATCATGTTCAAGATAATATAGGTTTTTTAAACGGCAAAATAATATAGTTGATAAGTTGGTGAATATGATCATTAATTCATCAAATGTTAAAAACTCAATGATGAGAGAATTTTACCATCATCATATCCACTACTTCTAAACATACAATATAAGTAACAAAAAGATGCATCAAATTTAGTGGAGTTAATTAACTAGAATTAAACCATCTGGGATTTGGCTCTGATATATATATATACAGCTAACAGTTTTATAGTGACAACGTTGTCCATATGAACTTCAGTTAAATATTTAATAGCATTGTTTATCATAAATTACAGGTCACGGAGTTAAAATGTGGAGGCATAGTGATAGGGTGCATGTTTGATCACCGGGCAACTGACGGGTACTCAGCCAACATGTTTATCTCATCATGGGCAGACATAGCTCGCTTCGAAACCCCATCTATGATACCCTCTTTTCAAAGGTCCATCCTCAATCCAAGGTGCCCAACCACTTATTCATCATCAATTAATGGTGTATTTGCTTTATATGAACCACCAACAAAGCCCAACCATGAAGGAGACGATATAAACGGTAATCATGCACTCATTAGCCGCGTATATTACATTGAGGGTGATCAACTTAGCAAACTACAATTGTTGGCAAGTGAAAATGGTAGAAGGTCAAAGCTAGAGGCATTCACCTCCTTCTTGTGGAAGATAGTTGCACTAAGCATGGAAGACTCTGGAAAACAAAACAAATTATGTAATGTGGCTCTTGCGGTTGATGGACGAAGTAGGTTGAGTGAGGGAAAGGAGAAGAGAAGAAAACACTAATGACTGCTCACTTTGGCAATGTTTTATCGATGCCATATGGGTCGAAAAGATCACAGGTAATGAACTTCTTTAAGATTTAGTTTTGTTTGTAAAAGATTAAACCACTCTTGATATATAATTTGTTTTGCAACAATAGGAATTGAAGGAAATGCCATTGAGCAATATAGCTACTGAAGTTCATGAATTCTTGCACACAGCCACCAATAAAGACCATTTCTTAGACCTAATAGACTGGGTGGAAGACCGTCGCTCACAACCTCTAGTAGCAAAAGCATTTGTGGGCAATGAAATGTCATTGTTGGTGTCATCAGGAACTCGGTTTCACACCATGGACAAAATGGATTTCGGATGGGGTAAGGTGGTGTTTGGATCATGTCATCTTCCGTCCAGCAGGAAAGATTGTTACGTGATGACATTAACTAGTCCAACCAACATCAATGATTGGGTTGTCTACATGCATCTGCCAATTAAACAAATAAACTATATCGAGTCCCATGCCGGTCACATATTCAAGCCCTTAAATTCTAATTACCTCCAGATTTAGCACATGTTATCCTACTCTCTACATTTATATTGGTTTGCTTTATGCTCTATTTTGACTCTTTACACTTATATTGGTTTGCTTTATGTGAAATAATTTATTTTTGTTCCAATTATGACTTTAATCAAACCTTTGTTTTATGTGCTTTCTTCCTCACCCTCTTTCTCTACCATGTCCACACCCTCCATCAACTTTTTCTGAGGTCTAAAGCGACTTCCAAACCTTGGGACTTTTCACGAAAAAGTAAGCTATAAATTTATATATATCCTTTATAAATTGGAGTATAAAGTAATTTCGTGATGTGAAAGTAAGCCAATACCCAATAAAGTTTTCGATAAATAAATATGATATTAAACAAAATGATACCACTGATCATGTTAAAATGTATGCCCTACGTACTTTTCTAGTAAAACGACTGATCATCAAACTATCAAATTAATCTATTAGAGTAGACGGGCACGCGTGGTGACGCGTTATGCACCATCGCCACCAACATTCAAAACGCGTGGTCGATAAAACGCGTTGCCGTGAGCACGCGTTTTCATTTCAAAAAATTCGAACGTTGGGCATGTATTTGACCGGTGATGATGATGGTTTGTTAAAGATGAACAAACAAGAGCAGATCTGAAACAAGCAAGATGAACAAACAAGAGCAGATCTGGTCGGATCTGCCAACGGCGGGTCTGCGGTGGCCGGACAAGCAAGAACAAACCCAGATCTGGTCGGATGACGTGAAGGAGGAGAAGGGGTTTTGCCACAGGAGATGAAGAGGTTGACGTGAATGCAGAGAGGAAATGATGGTGGTGGTGTTTGGTGGGAGAATGCTAGGATGAAGATGAACTGAGCATATTCGAGGAGGTGGGGGACTGCGAAGGAGATTTGAGGAAGGCATGTTGTTTTTGTAACTTGTGAAGTGAGAGTGCAACTTTATAGATGGAATACTGCAACAAGTTTATTTGTATTGTTTATTTATAATTTAAAAAAAAAAAAAAAAACCATCACTATGGAGTGGTGGGCACCCCTAGTAAAATCCATCACTAGTGATGAAATTTAGCTCGATGATGTGGCGTATAATGGTTGGATGTTGTGATTTATGAATAAGTGGTGAGTGATGGGCGCCCCTACCACCCTTAGGGGATGATCATCACCGATCAATCATCACCCACTCACAACTTCCAATCAAGTTCCGCCATGTCATCAACTATTATTCCATCACTCACAACATTTTTTATTGGAAATACTCATCACTCACAACACCCAATAATAAACCCTCACATCCCCTCACAATAAACCGTTCTTCACACGTTATATATTTGACGCGTTATAATTTTTTTTCCAGGAAAAATTGGGTGGCGGATGTGTGTTGTGAAGTTTCACCCGTGAAACTCATCTATCACGTGCAAAAAATGGACCGCCCTGGGTCCCCTTAACAAGTGTATTACATAATATTTGTGTGATTTTCTAAGCAACAAGTTCTGGAGACTGACAAAAAACACAAAAATAAAACCCCTCTGTTGCTGTTCATCGTATCTCATCATATACAAAACAAAATCAATTTGTAAATACACAAAATTTAAATTGCAAAAAAAAGTAAGGGTTATCCATAATTACATAGGCCAATTACATGCTTCAATGTTGAACATGATGAACTAATCACGCTTTACAAAGTCGGGGGACTCTAAAACTTTATGGTTGTCGATTGGGACTTGCACATTTAGGATTGGTTTGAGGGGGAGTGAAATAAAGTAAAGGTTTTGGCCTCCATTTTTACATGGCTCCAGATTCAAAAAATATATATTTTTTATGTGTCACACCCCTACCGCTGGCGGAATCATTGTGGCGGATGTAAATAGATTGCTCGAGAGACTTCATAACACTATTGTGACAATATTTAATTCAAAACCAATTTCATTTCATTGAACATCATTATCGAATACAATACATGGAAACAAAGACGACATTTGGAAAATAAAAGTACAGCAAGGTTTATCATAACGTCATAACGAATACTAATATTTCTAAATGCATTTCTAGTGTCGTCCCTACTAGATTTTGTCATTATCAACGTCATCAACCTGCAACAAGTTAAAAGTATAGTTCAACACAAAAGCATTGGCGAGCATACAAGATTTGTTACATAACATAATAGTGAAAAAGTTGTCTCATATCCAACATGGCAATTTGCATATTTTGTTACTATCATACTAATATGTGTTAACTATATGTCAAACCAAAGTCTAACGCAACTATGCTTATCATTGTCACCGAAATGACAAGGTGTAAAGTAGTTTACTTAACAATACCACAAGAATACGGACGATAAGTTAATCCTATAGCACTATAATTGTCAAGGGAGGCTAGCAAAGTTAATGAGCATATAAACACAAGTATACATAGCATGTGATAACAAGAATAATACAAGTTTCATGTTTAATGTATAGAGTGTGATTATAACAAGTTTAAATGTGAATTCGTGATTTGTATTGTTAAACATGTTGCACCCAAAGTGTATAAACGGAAATGGGCTCGAGTATACTCATGGTTTTTCAAAGCTTTCCTTAGGATTTTCCGTGAGCGGTCGGAGAGTTCGTAGATGGAACACCGAGATTACCCTACATGGGGTAAACAAAGGTGTGTGAGTAATCGGGATGATAACGGAAGATTTAGATTTGGAATGTAAAGTATGTAAAAGTATACATTTAAAAGCAATTATCTAGACTTGAAACACCCGTTTTTGACACTATAGCAACCCGTGTGGGTGAATGTGATTTCATGGGTTAAATTACCCATTGGAATCGTAATGGCGTGTTTAAGTCTTAGATAATATAACTTACTACCACGACAAGTAACCATGTCGATTATTATCAAGGGTTCGGTTATGTAATAGTTTATATATATAGAATATAGTTTATAGTATGTCCAACATATAGATCATTGATTTTCATAGAAGTCATGCATGAAGGTAGAAGGATAACTGTCCTTTAACCTCTTTCGTAAGATTCACCAATACACAAATTGTTGGAAGGACAATTCGGATGGTCATGAATGAGATAATAAGAAAAGAAAAGTACAATCATACTATATCAAGTAGTCAAGTAAATATGAACCCGGTGAGCCACTTCCGACATAGAAAGAGTTAACTAAGTGTCGATGGCTAGACGGGAAACCACTTGAGATAGGCATGGTAAAACATCAAGTGAGGTGGTGGAATGATGCTAGGATAGCCAAGGCTTCCAAGTTATTCACACATTTACCAAAACATGAGTCTTGTTGCAAGAACAAGCTTGGATGGTTTCAACACTTGTGGGTTAATAACCCTTAAAAAACAGAAAGTTTGGAGGTAATTGATACCTCCGATTTTGTATGAAACAACCTTGGCCAAGCTCGCTAACCATAGGTTTTTTAGTGGCATAAGAAGCACAAGGTTGTATGATAAAAACATAAGTTTAAGAAAAGTTTGCAAAGTTTTCTTCCAAAACAGAAAGTTGGCCCTCAAAAATGGTGTTTTTCCACCCTGGTTATCCATGGAAAACCTATAGAAACATCCCTAGAGGCATTCCAAGCTTTGTAGAGGAAGAAGTGAAGAAGATGGAAGAAAAGTGAGTATGAACTCACTTATGCAATTTGTATGAATCTGCCTTGAATCTGATTTCTAGAGGATTTTAGAGTGTTTTGAGAGTGGGAATGAGTTTGAAAAGTGAAAATGGTGGTGTGGAGGCTTGGTTTTATAATGGTGAAGTAGGGTTTGAGTATTAATGGAGTTATAAGGTAATTGGTAAGTTTGGGAGGTGGAAGAAAGGACCAACCCGCAACTGGGAAACAACATTATGCGGATTCAGGGGGTCGTGCTACGCGACGGTCAAATGGAATAGGCGTCGCGTGACGCGACGCTATCCTCATTTGACTGAAGTTTGAAATTTTACAATCCAGCCCTAATCTCTTCATATTTTATCATTTCATGCATAAACTAGTTACTTTAACATATTTTCAAGTACGTGAAACGTGTATTAGTATAAATCGAGTATCAAGATTGTATGTATAAATGTTTCGCATGTATAACAAGTATCAATTGCGTAAAAAAGTTTAATTGTAAGCATAACAAGTATATACCAAGTATGAATTTCATTACGATCAAAGTCTCGGATTACAAAAGTTGAAATTGAATACGAATGTGATACGAATACAAGTTTCTATAAATAGAATTACGAATACACTTTCTAAATAAGGAAAGTACAAAAGGCGAAGCGTTACATTATGTAGCTGATTTTGGCTTTTAAATAATTGACATTGAGTTTTATGATTTATAATGATGCATACACAAAGATGAAATATGAATAATAAGATTGAAAACAATTCTTTTTGCTAGTTTCTAACAAAAAGATCCCTAATTTTGTTATATGCTTTGGCCCTAAAAAAATTGATTCAGCCCTGTGCCCACTTGACGTTGGGTTTATTGCAACTCTTCATCTTCCATCCAACTTCTCTCTTGCATTGCATTGTGATGTAAGTCGTTTCCCAATGTAACAGCCCAGGGTAACCGCACCAAGATATTGTCTGCTTTGGCAGCGAGCACGCCCCCAGCGCCTGCTCCTCACGGCTTTAAAACGCGTCATAATGGTGAAGGTATCAAGCTCCTTATAAGGAAGCCTTCGTTCCCCTTCACAACCGGTGTGGGATGTCACAATCCACCCCCCCTTACAGGGCCCAGCGTCCTTGCTGGCACACCAGTCCGGTCCCTGGCTTTGATACCATCTGTAACAGCCCAGTGTAACCGCACCATGATATTGTCCACTTTGGCAGCCAGCACGCCCTCAGCGCCTGCTCCTCGCGGCTTTAAAACGCGTCATAATAGTGAAGGTATCAAGCTCCTTATAAGGAAGCCTTCGTTCCCCTTCACAACCGATGTGGGATGTCACACCCAATGCCCCCAAACACTAAAACTTTGGCTTAAATGGTGGCCCAATCTGTCGAACCAACCCCGAGGAGATTTTTTTAACCCATAAAGAGATTTATTCAAACAACATACTTCTTGTTCTTTAAAGTTTTCTATGAAACCATGAGGAGCTTCAATGTAGAGTTCTTCGTTTAAATCTCCATGGAGGAAAGCATTCTTCACATCGAATTGGTGAAGAGGACACCCTATATTAGCAACAACATGGAAGAGAACTCTAATTGTGTCAATGTTCGCAAGCTGGGAGAATGTTTCGGAATAGTCGATCCCATATGTTTGAGTGTAGCCTTTGGTTACTTACTGGGTTTTATATCTTTCAATTGCTCCATCTGGTTTGTGCTTTACAAAGAACACCCTATTGGTTTTTTTATGGGTGGGAGAATACATATTTCATTTGTGTCATTTTTCCTTAGTGCCTCCATCTCAGTTTCCATAGCATCTTTCCAGTTCTTTGACTCCAAGGCTTCCCTCCAGAGTTTGGTGTCTACTCAGAATACAAAGAAGTGACAAAAGCCTTAGCTTCACTGGATAATGTTTGCCATAGGATACTAGGAACTTCGAGCTTCCTTTTCTAGAGTGTATTGTATTGGTGCTCTTGATGGCCATACATACTTCTTTGTTGTTACTCCTTGGTTAAAGTTAAGTTCCACAGTTGTTCCTTGGACGTCCACATCTGGTTCTGGGGTTTCAACATGTTTAGTTTGTATCACATGAATCTCATGGTTAGATATAACAGATGGAGAACTGTTGGGTGTTTGAGAGTTCTTACCTCAGACTCCAGGTTGGGAGGATCTTAGGTGACATTGTTTAACGGTTCCTGTGTAGTATGAGGTGACTCATCTTCTTCTGAGGAAGGAAACCACTTTAGCCAACTCAATGTGTCCTCATAATGCCTCTCCACCTAACCCCTGTGTAGGGAGTGATATAAATATTCTATTTCATGGAAACTTGTGAAGACTTGTTATAACTCACTTAGAACAACAACATCCGGGTTTACTGGGTTATCCGTTCATGTCCCGGTCCTATATATACATATGCTTCGGGACTGTTGCACCTAACTTGCATTATTGTTCTCTCTCATTCATTGTGTTCTCTAATTTAGGTGATTAGGGTTTTGATAATTGTGAATCTCTTTGATTCACTTAGTGTCGTTACAGATCGTTTGTTTAGAGCAGATTATCGTGTTGATAATATGCTGGTGAGAAGAGCATTGAGAGTTCTTTGTATAGTTCATATTTGTTTCTGGTGTATCATCTTTGGGTTAATAAATCATTTGTTTGGGTTTTACTCTTCTTGATACATGTTTTTTTAACAAAGCTACCCTAGTTTCTTCACGGACAAAAACCTACAATTCAAGTTGAGTATAGACCATCATGGCCTATGCCGATTTGATGATAATCACCGATGGAAGTTAGGGGAGGAAGATGTAATCGATGGAAAACAAAAAAAAGGGGAGGCGGTGGGTGTAAATATGGTTCGACAGGATACCATGTGCTGCTCGGATGTACAAACCACGCGCCTGAACGGTGGTGTTGCCGCCACGAAGCCGTAGCGGAACCACCATGGCCGGCCCCTGCCTTTTCACTATCCCTCATCTCTAACTCTTTCTCTCTCAATCTCTGTCTTTCTATTCCTCCAGTTTTCTATCTCTCCCTCGTCCTTTTAATTTGAACAAAGTTGTGTAAAATGAGTCTTGTGGCAGTAAAGAATTTAGTGAGGAATATGTTCCGTGATTTCATAACAGGATCAACAATTTCATGTAAGGGATCAAGTTGCTATGGCGGAAATTTGAAGCTGAAGAATTTAGGGCTTTAAGAAAAAGACCTATCTAAAGTACAGCAATTTTAGAGTAAGATTTAGGTGCTGAATCGACTAAAGGTTCAGGGTTGACAATAAAAATCAAAACGTGAAGGAGTTGTGGATTCATCTTCAGTTGCAGGTTTACAATGAGGTGCAGAGAAATAGAAAGCAGACACGTGTACTGTGCACACCATTTTGTACCATGTGTTTAAATCTAAAGTTAATTACGTTTTTCGTCCCTGTGGTTTGTCAAAAGTCACTATTTCATCCATTAGTTTAAAAATTGTCATTTCAATCCCTGTGGTTTCACTTTCGTAACTATTTCAATCTATTGGTTTATCAAAAATCACTATTTCAGTCCATTAGTTTGTAATAAAGTGTCAGAATAATTGGATGGAATTAACGAATATGGATTGAACTAGTTATGAAAGTGAAACCACAGGGACTGAAATGGCAATTTTTAAACTTATGGACTGAAATAGTGATTTTTGACAAACCACAGGGACGAAAAACGTAATTAACTCTTAAATCTACTACTTTACTGTGTATGAAACTTTTGATTGTAACTATATACAATAGGGTAGCATCTTGGTTTAATGATTAGGATCAAGTACAAAGGTAAAATAAATAAGAAGTGTAAGAGGATTGTAGTCCATTGATCTTAGATTTGGAGGATTGAGATTAGTTTTAAGTAAAGCATTGACAACATGACTTTGCTCTATAGGAACATTATAGGCTTACAGCCTAACATGCCATATTCAGTCAATAAGTCAGTGCAGTACTTCCTTTGTGACAAGCAAATGCCATTTTCACAAGTTAACACTTCAATGCCTAGAAAATACTGCAATAAACCTTGGTCTTTAATCAAAAATTTTGCTTTTAACTTTGCTTTACTTTTTCTATTTCATGAATAGAGTTACCAATAACAACTATATCATCAACATATACCAAAAGAACAATAAACACATTGTTAAAATTCTTAATAAACAGAGATGGTCACATTTGCTTTGTACAAAACCAGACTCAAGTAACACACCAACAAGTTTCTCATTCCAAATTCTAGGGGCTCTGATAACCCTCTAGTAATGACATATACACTTCTTCATTTAACTCACCATACAAAAGGCATTTTTAACATCTAATTGGAACAAATTCCAATTATTCTGAACAGCTAAAGCAATAATACTTCTAACTGTTACTAATTTAACCACAGGAAAAAGCTTTCCTCATAATCTATTCCCTCTTTTTGGCTAAACCCCTTAGCAACAAGTCTTGCGTTATATTTTTAAACTTCACCATTAGATTTATACTTAATCTTATAAATCCACTTACACCCACAATACTTCTATTTTTAGGACTGTCGGCAATATCCCAAGTATGATTTCTATGCAATGCTTGAATTTAATCAATCATTGCAGAAATCTAGTTGGGATCTTGCAGCCTCTTTAAATTTTTTAAGTTCAACAGACTTAGAAATCACAGAAGCAAAACACTTATTATCACATGATAGCTTAGAAAAATTAACCACTTTTTCAATCCCATACCTAACCTTCCCTTCCACAACAAAATCATTTAGTTTCTTTGGTAAATTTTAAGTCCATGAGGACCTTCTGGGCAAAACAGATGCCTCGGAGCTTTCTGTTTCACCCTCAGAAGGTATTTGGACTTCATCTGTAATACTCACAGGTTCTGGATGCCACTGACCTGTTGAATTTCCTGATGTTCTTCTGTACATCAATCTCACCTTGACCCCTTCTTTCATCATAGGGATCCTCCATAGTTTAAAAATGTTTGTTCTCTAAGTTATCATTTAAATCAAAAAAAATTTGAGAGAATTAATGTCTTTAATTGGATTTGAGTTATATTTTTCAAACACAGATTGTTCTTTAAAAGGAAAGATAGTTTCATAAAATTTCACATCTCTTGAAAAAGAAAAGTATAGTTTTAGAATCAAGACTAAACAGTTTATATCCTTTTTTTCTCAAGTGAATACCCAATAAAGACACATTTCTCTGCTCTACTATTCAATTTATCAGTTTCATTTAAAATAGTATAGAAACACAAGCACCCAAACACTTTCAAATGATCTAAGAAAGCTATGAATTTATAAACTAATTCATATGGGGTCTTTCCAGCAAGTCTGGAGAATGAGCCCTATTAATAAGATAGGCAGCAGTTAACACACATTCATGCCAAAACTTGACAGTAAATTACTTTGAAAAAGTTAAGCTCTAGTAACATTCAACAAGTACCTATGCTTCCTTTCAACAATTCCATTTGTTGAGGGGTATAGGCACATGAAGTCTGGTGGACTATTCCAAACTGACTACACAACTAATTCATTTGACTATTCACAAATTCTGAACCGTTATCACTTTTGAAACACTTAACTGAATGTTTGAACTGTGTTTTAACAATATTAACAAAATTGCTTATGTTTTCAAAAACCTCAGTTTTATTTTTTCATAAAACTGCCATGGAATAGTCATCAACAATGGTCAAAGTTTTAAACATGGTTTTTTGTTAAAAACCTCAGTTTGACACACCCAAACTGCCCTGGAATAGTCATCAACAATGGTCAAAAGAATACTTGTGACCTTCCCTGCTAGCAACTCTACAAGGGCCCCACACATCTAAATGAACCAGTTCACCCAACTTAGAACTCTCTTGTTCACTTAATGGAAAGGGCTTCCTATGCTGCTTAGCCCTATGATATACATCACAAGGGCCATGATCAAACTCAGAGTAAATGTTTAAACTATCTTTAAACATCCTAATAGCTTGATCAGCAGGATGTCCTAATCTAGATTGTTAAAGTTTATAAATAGTTGCATTAAAAAAACAGACACAATAGCATTACCACACATATATAAACCTTCAAGTTGACTACCAATCACCAGGATTTTCTTTGTTAACAAGTCCTGTATGTAACACTTATGTTCATCAATACACAAGTAATTTATTATCTCTAGCTAACTTATGAACAGAAATAAGGTTTACACAGTACTCAGGAATAGAGGTGCACAAAATAACCGGTTAATTAACTATAACTGGTTAATAACCAATTTAGGAATAACCGGTTAATGGTTATGTTTAACCGTAAGTTAGTAACCGGTTATAAGTATTTAGTATAGGAACCGTTTATTAACCCGTTTTTTAAACCGGTTTTTTAGCCGATAGACCGTTAACCGGAAAAATAACCTAAAAATTCAAAAAAGGCAAAATAACATGTTAATAACCGAAAATAACCGGTTAAAGTAATTAACCGGCTTTAAAGTTAAATTAACCGGTTAACCGAATGGTTTTAAAATTAACCGGTTTGTGCACTCTACTCAGGAACCAACAAATACATCATGTAAAGTCACACCACCAGCCAACTTAAATACATCATCTGTTATTATAATAACTGGTAACTCTTCCCTGTAAAAGCGTTGAACCCTTGTTCGTTCATCCTCTCATTTAGTTGAATATTATACTGATCATCAGCCAGCACTGCCGCAACGGTTGCCATCAACCCGCCTCGCCACTCTGGTGACGGCTTAAACTCTATCTCATATTTCTCTCAGTTTTCATCAACCACCGTTTTTGACTCCGTCATCATTTTTTCATCACCGGACCACCTAATCGCCTGGAAACAGTACTTTAGCATCTTCTCACAGGTGGCCCTCATATTTTCATGAACTGCCGTTTTTGATTCCGTCATCATTTTCTTCATCACCCGACCACCCAATCGCCTGGAAACAGTACTTTAGCATCTTCTCACATGTGGCCCTCGAAATCAGGGGCCCTGTTAATGGTTATAACCGAATTAAGATAAACCGAAAGAACAAAAATCCTAACCGTATTAGAATTCGGTTTTGGCAATTTATTTACGTTAGTTTTTAAAATTATACATAGCCCAGATCGATTTATACACCCATTGTTAGTTTTTAAAACTTTATTATATAGCCCAGGTCCATTTACCCATTCTATGATTCTATCATTTGCGTCGCCTGGTTCTTAAACTGTACAAAAATAAAATAAAAATAAACAAAAAGTGGAGATGGGGTATCGATCCCCATACCTCTCGCATGCTAAGCGAGCGCTCTGCCATCTGAGCTACACCCAATACGTTATTAGCTAACAATAAGTCTTATTTCAACAATCCTACTGTACTTATTTATTGTTTTAGGTATTTCAGTTTCAATGTGCAATGACTTTAAGTGTAAGTAAATTAGACATATTATATAATCAAAGTTAAGTGGGGATAACATCTATTATCGATACTACTTTAGTCGTGTTTATATAAAAGAAATAATAATTAGTGAAGATAATGTCAATCGGGTTTATATATACATTGTTAATTATATAACGAGTCTTCGTGGATAGACGAACAACTGAATATTTCATAAAATGTTCTTCTCGTCATAAGACTAACAACAAACTTATTGCACCTACATATCCATCATTAATCTTTCAACATGTTATTATTACAACATTTATAAGTCATATATACTATTGACATTAGATTGAACATGTTACTCGACCAGGGACCTCACTAGAAGCAGCCTCTCTATTCCTACAGGATAGAGGTAAGGCTGTATACATCTTACCCTCCTTAGACTCTACTTTAGTTTTGCTATTGGTGAGATTTACTAAGTATGATGGTGATGATCTTATGTGAAGTTGAGTATGTTCACAAGGTATTTTGACCATAATGATAATAGAGATTGATGTGTAAAAAATAAGGACACTTTGGTAGCACCACTAGAGTTTATTGAACATTTCATTGAAAGAAACATGTGGTGGTAAGATAACGGTAGCCTTGTGACCCTAAATTAGCTATTATTTATATAAAGAATAGTAATAGTATTATACATATCTATAGCAAAATAATTAAACTATCTAATGTAAAATATTCTTAGGGATTTGATTGTGCCATCATAAATTCATAATATAAGAAAGTAACACATGATCTGGGCTTAGGTCTGTTTGTAACTAGCCCATAAAGAAAAACACAAACAATGGGTCATGAATGTTTAGTTCAATAAAGTTGGCCCATGAGCCAAATAGGAAAAAGCCCAAGTACTCTGTATATAAAAGGATACTTGACCCTAAAGGTGTATAAAAACCGGTTTGGGACCAAACTGAACCGTTTCAAAACCGAACCGGGCTTTTCTAATGAGCCGTACCTCTTCCGGTTTTGAATCGGTTTTGTGCCTAAATAATTCAAACCTGTAGGAATCGACTAGGGTCGGGCTTCAAACCGGTTTGGGCCCAACACTATCACTAAGATCCAAGTCTAGCTACGCGTAGCAACAATAATATCACTCATCAATTACAAAAAATTAATATGAAGAGAATAGTAGTGTGTAGGGAGGGTTTGGGTGGGAGGGAGTTTGATATCTATGGGTATAGGTTAAGGATGTTTAAAGGGGAACAATAACGAAAAATATGGATCGAGCCCGGATAGATCATGGGTTGGCCCAAGTAATTATCCATCTAAATGGGTCGGTTTATTCAGATCTAATCATTTGGCCTTAAGATAACCAAATCCTCATCAACTGTATAAACTTAGACTAGACTTGATCAAAATTTACATGATGCAAGTTAAGATTATTAAGAGTAAGCAATAGTTTAGTTAAATTATAACTACAGTTAATCCTCCGAAGGGGCAGTACAACGTCTTGAAGGAGGACAAAATTCGCACGCCCGCCATATTCTTCAGGCAAGACATCTTCCCAACTTCTCTGACAAATTGCTGTTTCTCTTCCTCATTAGTAACTATTACAATCTGCATTGGTAACCAAAATTTAAAGTTTTATTTTAACTCTGCAGAAATAGAAACTGAATTTTAAAGCACGTAGACATAACAACGGGTAAAAGAAGATAAAAGTAATCAACTTTCATTGTTTTTCACTTGCATACCCGAACAAACGAGATTATTGATTACATACTTCATGTTATTGACACATGGAAAGAGGAGTATAGAATGTATAATATGGGTGACGTTATTGTACAAATGGGTCTTAACGTGCTAAACGTGAGAAATGAAGAAAAAAAATATTTTTTTTTGAAACTTTATTTCCCGTCTAGTCAAGCATGTGTTTTGGTCCTAAAACCTAAAAAAATTATATAACTACCGTAGTAGAGCAATTATATATCGTCTCTACTAGAGTAACTATACAAAAAAAATGAACTACATAACATGTTTAAGTAGATGGAAAAAAATAAATAAATAAAAAACCTTACTTTTACATCTCACATTTAGCACGTTAAAACCCATTTATACTTGATCTTTACAGTATATAATATACCTTCTCTAGAGTTGCTTTCTCCAAGAACCGAGAAACCATCTTCCACACGCTCACAAAAAACCACGGCATGCTCAAAATGTAACACTTTTTTAACCTCTCAGGATAGTACGCCTACAATAAGTGAAATCAAGACAACAGAAAAAGCGCTAAATAAATACATGAATTTTATACGTTTAAGGATATTTGGTACGAAACATGATTCAATCACGTGAATGAACATAGGAAATTGCCTTAAACCCCCCTTAAAGGCCAACCGCCCCGCGTACGTGCGTAGGTCCCACCCTTTGTAAGTGGGGCCACTTTGCATTTTATGGTTATATGGCAATGGCAATGACATGAATGAATGGAACATAGGAAATTGAAGATAAAACTTTACCTGTAAAAACTGAAATCCAGTGATTAATGCACGAGCATCAACATTTTTGTAACCCATTTGATCAAGATCAAGAACGGCGATCAACTTCTCATTACCAATTTCTGTTCCTTTGACACCACTGAAATGAACGAACCAAGATTTAGGTTGATTGTTGTATACTAACTGTACTCCTTTACTAACTACTAAATAAAAAAACACGCTGCAATAATTAGTTAATAAATCATTGTAATAAAAAAACATACCTTGCAATTATTTTGTCAAGCAGATGAACCACAAATTCTGTTATTTACGAGACCAAAAAAAAAGATATCAGCTTTGCACTAGCCATACATCATCATCATCATCATCATCATCATACTCAGTAAATCCCACCAACAGCAAAGCTAAGTTTAGTAGTACGTTTGTTATAACCGGCGATGCATGAACGTCAACGGTCAATGGCATTAGTTGACTATATGGTATATCTCCTAAAGTTTATGTATAAAACAAAGGAAAAATCTTGAGAATCTATCACATGTCTTTATTCTAGCCAAAGTCAACTTAGAAGTTCTTATACATAAATCCATTCTGTTACAAGCACCATCTGATCCAACAAACTCATTTACTAAATTAATTATCCAATATAAATACTCCATTATTAGGTGAAGTTATTATATCCTGTATCCATACACCTAACCGAAAATAAAATATTTGTAACGCAATAAAGAAGGCATGTTAACAGCATATTTCAAAAAACCAATTTTACAAGCTGATCTATGAATTTAAAAACATATTCTTTAACAAGATATGGAATTAACCATTAAAAAATCTAACAAACAAACAAAAGCATGAATATTACTAAGAACATGAGTATTTTAAACTATAATTTGTCTCAATCAAACGAACTAAGACGAAAAATAACAAAAAAAGTTTGATAAAAAATCATAGTTGAAAATGAAGACAAGAATGAAGAATCTTAACGAACAAAGCACAACGGCTAAACGGGTCATTTCCAAAACCAAAAACCAGCATAACTTGATTTCATCTTCAAACCCTCAACCGATAAAACGATCCGGGACACTCAAATTTCAAGTTTTCGACAAATTCAAACAACATGTAGTAACTTTTAACATGAAAAAAAACTATACTTCTAAAAGAAAATGATCAATAACATAGTCTGCCAGCGTGGGCCCGGTTAAGACTACATGGGGAGTGCGGTAGCCTAAAACAAGAAAGTTCGTCGTTCCAAAAAAAACCCAAAAAAAAACAATTCACCTAACTATACCAAACTTAAGCACATATCATCTAGTTACCAAATCAAGTAAAAACTCACATAACAAGCACATGAAACCTAATTCAAAAAAAAAAGTTAAAATAAGAAATTACTCTTAAACTGTGGCTGGTCTTTAGCAGGATAATGCTTGATAGCTTTAATAATAACAACAGGGTAGCCATCTTTAGACAACCCTTGTAAAAACACCTTTCTATGATCCAATTGTTCAGTCACTTGTGAATCAGGGATGAACCCTAATGGGACAAAAGTAGCCCTCCATTTCTGCCATGAAACAAACATCTTTGCAGCCTTATTTGGGTCCATAGATCTTGCAATCAAGAACCTTTCAAGTGTTGGGTCTCCATAGTTCTGCAGAAAAAGATTGAAACAGAGTTTACCATTGTGTTAAAGATTCAAACTTTTTGACTTTTTGTTGTGAGTTTATGAGTTATTAAGTTACCTCTGTGGAAGAACCGAGCTTTTGGATGAAATTCTTCATCTGGGTGAGTTTGAGTTCTTGATTTGTATCCATTTTTTATTTTATTTTTTTGTGGAGTTTGGTGTGAATGTGTGGGGAGATGAATTTGTATTGATGGAGGCTTCAAAGAGGAAAATTGAGCATGAGATGACTAAAATGAAAGAAATGAGTGGAAGGGAGGAATTCTATGTCAAAGTGGAAAATTGAGCAAACTATAAAATCAGAGTTAAATGTTTGGTTGGTCTCTGGGGTTTGCAAATCTTGCAGACTTGGTCCCAGTGGTTCACTAATTACACACTTGGTCCCAGTAGTTTTAAATTTTGCACTCGGGTGGTCCTTACCACTAACCTTTGTTAGATTTCTCAGTTAAGTATATGCAAAATTACTATATTACCCTTGAAATAATAAAAAAAAAAATTTCCTCTCAACCTCTTCTTTAGTCAACACTGCACCAACACCACATTTCCTCTCCTCTTCTGCCGCCGGTGGCTGTGGCACCGCCACCGATCAAATTCACCGGCAATCTTCGGCTTCACCTGTACGGCTGGCTTCACCTGCGCCGGCGTACAGAAGAGGTTGAGAGGAAATTTCCACCTCACCATGTCGCCTTCACCAACCCCACCACCCTCCACCACCGATCGTACACATAATCTGAAACAAATTTCAAGATGAAGCTCCCCAGCACCACCTGTGAATTTCAAATTTTGTACAATTTTTATTCAAGGTTATGAAAATTTGTCAGAATTTAGGGTTTATTGAGGTTCAATTAAATCAAGGCAAACTGTTTTACCTTGTGAAAAGGCAAACTGTTTTACATCGGAGTTGTTAACTCTCACACGTTTGAGCCTCTTTTTGTTCTGCATTTGTCTAATTTGTCCATTAATTATGGAGGTGCATGATTGGGGGAGGGTGGTGCTCTGTGATTTGCAGGTTGCACACCGATGGAAGTCTGATTTGCAGGTTCAGGAGGTGGCTGGGTGGAGTTGAACGTGATGCGGAGGATAGCAGATCTGGATGTTTTACGGGAGTTATGGTGATGATGGTGGATGGTGCTGTTTAACCGGTGATCGTTGGATATTCGTCGTTGGTTCGGTAGAGGTGGTGGTCGGGAGAAGGTTCAGGTAGTGGAGCGTTGTGAAAGAGAAGATGGTTGCAAGAAGATGAAGAAGAAGGTTTCTGGTGGGTTCCACCTTATTTATATTAACTCTTTTGTTTCAAGGGTAATATAGTAATTTTGCATATACTTAACTGAGAAATCTAACAAAGGTTAGTGGTAAGGACCATCCGAGTGCAAAATTTGAAACTACTGGGACCAAGTGTGTAATTAGTGAACCACTGGGACCAAGTCTGCAAGATTTGCAAACCACAGGGACCAACCAAGCATTTAACTCTATAAAAGTACAAACTCCAACTCTTCTTTTTTATTTCTTTTTAAATTATATAAATAAATTTGGGTGTTGTAGAGGTTTGATATTTAACATTAGAGAAAATCAACAAAATATGTAATTTACATGAGTTGGCTATGAAAGTGTCGGATTAACCGAGTGTGTTATGAAGGTGTTGATTGTCGGAATATGGTCTATGAAGGTGTCAGCTAATTTGAGTGTGGGTTATGAAGGTGTTAGATTATTTTAGTGTGGGTTGTGGAGGTGTCGGCCTATAGGAGTGTGGGCTATCGAGGTACCAGCTTATCTAAGCGTAGGTTATGAAGATGCTAGATTATCAAATTGTGGGCTATGGAGGTGTTGTCTCTGCTAATTTGTAACTGATTGGTTGATTTGGTTGTTTATTTTGTTAATTTTCTGGGTCAATTTGCCTATTTTAATGATTTTCCCATAATATTATTATTAGTAGCAATCGATAGTCAGGAATTTGGTTTCTGTCGTTATTGAGTCGGTTTGTTACGGCATTGATACGGTACCGGCGCTTAATATGGCAACCAAATGAGAAAACGATGTCTGTATCGATTTGTCATGATACCAAAAAATACTCTATTTGGAATATACTATGTTTTCAACAAATTTATTATATAAAAATGTCAGGAGAAAAAAAATTAAACACGCATACGTATTCAAATTTAAAAAAAAAATAACAAACTTAGGGTATAAGAGAAAAATCAAATTAACCTAAAACTAAATGTGTTAATGACGTATGCCATTTAATGTATAACTAGAGGGCCTCGTCACGCTTTGTTTCCATGAAATTGACTTGTAATACAGAAACACATGAACGTGTGTATGGTTCTTTGTATAAAAAACGAAACCTTACATAAACCTACGCATTATGACAAGAACATTGACAAATTCAAAAGTCTATAAAAAATAAAATCAATAAAATATAACAAAAAAAATGCATTGTAACAGGGCGCTAAACCATGAAAAATAAAGATAAAATAATTTTGATATGTCAGACACGAACAAATTTAAATAGTTTGACATGTTTGGCACCAATAAATATATATTGGTGGTGTTCGAATTTATCCATTCAACCTACCATTCCGACCTTGATTATTTTGATGTATAAGGCCGGCTGGGAGGAGGCGAAGTGGGTGACAACCTAGAGCCCGATCTCGGAGGGGGGTGGGGAATTTTTTAATTATATATATTAAAAATAAAAATTGATACATTTTGTTAAACACTTAAACCCATTAACATTTTATTACTTTGAACCCATTAATTACATCTATTTTAAATTAAGCTCATTACTCTTTTAGTTAGGGATGAGAAATTTACACGGTATGTCGGTATCATATCGATACCGACCGAATATATACGGTATAGTATTGATTTTAGCTCAATTTTACTATCTATACAATGTGATACGGTACCGGTTCGAGACTTTTGACAATGAGGTGCCATAGTAGTGCCGACCGAACATATATGGTACAGTATTAAGTTTTAGTTTTCGCAAATTTTAGTATTCGTATTATATGTTACGGTATCGCTACCGATCTCATCCTACTTTTACTCATATACTCATTAATAAATTTTAAACCCATTTAAAATTAGTCCAATACCAAAAAAAATTAGAAGATTCTTGCAAATGTTCTTAATGATATACAAGATTGTTCAATAACGATATACTTGTTTACATGCGTATTTGGCATTTGGAAAGTGAGTCTACATAACGTGCACTTCAAATATACATTTGTCACACATAACATCATTGAATGGTTTTTCTTTTACTCCCAAAGCATTAAAGAAGTTAACATTTAACCCCTCTATTTGCAAATGAATTTAAGTGATAATGTTGGGAAGTTCATAAAAAAAATGTTTAATTTTGTTAAAAAAAAACCATTTAAATTTTGCTACCCAACTATGGCAACGAGTCCTATTCTTCTCAACATGGATTTCTCGTGTAGATTGATTACCCGAGACACGATTACTACATAAATAAATGATTATATGATGATATTAGTTAATTATATATTCTTTCTTCTAAAGTAATATATGTATTTTCTTGTAAGGGATATAATTTCACTATAGGCACATCTATTTATTTTTTTTAGGAAGTTAATATTTACACATCTCTCTTCTTTATCTCTCTATATATATACATAGATAGATATAGAAAGAGATAGACTGAAAAAGGATGTGAAAACAAGAAGTAAGGTGTGAGAAGCCTTTTTTATAATTAATGTTAATTCTTTACGCTAATAATTCTAATTGCTAGGGTTTGAACCTAAAATTTCCTCTTTAAGAGGTATGTGACTTTACCAAGTGAGATAAAGTTAGATTTGTATCCAATTATATTTAACATGTAAGACTCATGTGTGGTGTCATTAACTCATAAGAAACAAGTAACTTGATTGGCTAATTCCTTTTATGAAAGAGTGAGAATGCAAGAAACGTATGTGAAACAATTTTGGCATGTTTCCATGAACTCATCTCTAAGAAAATTAATTTTATCTTTTATTTTGTATTTACTAGTTTTTTTTTTCCTGCCACGCTTCGCTGTGGAAGTGTGATCAATTTTCCTCTCACATCGCGATAGGAGTTTGGTCACTATCGGTTTTGTTTGTCAAAAACATAAAAGCAAACACCGACACGTTTTCATATTGAACAAATACCGACATCGATGGTGTTCGCTCATAAACGTTTGGGTTCGTCATGGTACCGCAATAATATCTTTCGCTATAACTAACATACGATATACTTGATTTTTCAATACAACTTTGTTTTAAAAAAATTATATATTACGATAACATTTAAGAATTATTTTAAATAATGTTGCAAAAAATAATGGAGCAAAATACAACACCCTATCATATTTTACCGTAGGACAGCAAAATTAAAACGTGTGATACTCGTGATAGTCGACCGCCATCGAAACTGAAAATGCGTGGAAGTTAAATCCCGTAATCGTGAACACGCATGATGATGATGATGATGATGTTGAGAGTAGAGTGGTGAGTGATGGAGAGTGATGGACGCCCTAACTAAATTCCATTACTGATGGAATTTGGCTCGATGACATGGCGTTTGATGATTGGGTGTTATGAGTGATGAGTGAGTGGGGTAAGTAATGGACGCCCCTATCCCCCTTAGAGGAGTTGCAGCCTTTTGCTTGTTTCTTGCTTTTTATAAGTAAAAGTCAAAGTAAAGGTTTGGGCTTCTAGAAACATATATCAATTTTTTTATAAAACGGCTAACAAATAAATCCTATCACTCTTGAGGAATCCATTGGACAAACGGATTATTCCGAGAGTAACCCGAGTCGTCCACCACCAATTTCGGGGAAAACCCGGTAACCCACCCACCCATAGGCATGACGGTAAAATTATCGGTAAAATCCGTTTGGCTCAAGGATCGAACCCAGGTTTCCCTGAGTCTCCTATCACTGCCCACCAGTGCCTCACTCCTTTTTTGCGCCAAGTGAGAATTGAACTTAAGTCTTTCAAGAAAAACTCAAATACTCCTACCATTTGAGCCAGAGTTCATTGGCAAATATATCAAATTAGTTGGTGAAATTTAGAAAGAAAAAAAAGGTTACACATATATCAAACTAGTTTTTGCCCCGCCCGCGTTGCGGGGCAATAAGCGGAATGTCTCTCTCATAACATTCACGTCTGTGTCTCGGTTACTTGTGTTATGATCTCAAAAAAATTACATCGAATCAACAAATTAACACAAAAACACTACTATAATTTTTCAAAAAAAAACTAAAACGATAGAAAAACTATAATTTAAAGTGTGGGCAAAATTGTAATTTTTCATGACAAATGAGTGTGTGTCAGGCAGTTGTCTTACATAAATAAAAATTACACGTAGTCAACCAATTAAAACAAAACACTATTATAATAAAAATGATGATGTGACTGCAGTTTTACACCAGGAGCAAAATCATAATTTGACAGGAAAAAAATCGATGATGGCGTGACTGCAATTTGCGGGGCATTAAGCCGAATAATTCTCTCTCATAACATTTACATGTACGTCTTTGTTTCGGTTGCTTAAATTTACTTCGAGTCAACCAATTAAAACAAAACGCTATGATACTTTTGCAAAAAAAAAACTAAAATGATTAGAAACCTATAATTTTAAATTGGGGGCAAAATTGTAATTTGTAAGAAAAAATGAGCGTATGCCAGGCAGCCATGCAGCATGAATAAAAATTAAACCGAGTAAACAAATTAAAACAAAACACGACCCTAGTTTTGTAAAGAAAAAAAGAAAGAAACTAAAACGATTGCATGACTATATTACATTGTGGGCAAAATCGTAATTTGAAAAAAAAAATATAAGAAAATAAAACCGATGGGAAAAAAATAAAATTGAAATAAGGGCAAAATTGTAATTTGGGTAAGAGGAAAAAATAGAAGCAATGATAAAACTCTGTAAATTTAAACGATGCAAAATTGTAATCTAAGTAAAAAGAAAAACCACATGCCGCCCACCTCCACCAATCCCATAACACTACTATTCCCGGCCAGCATTTTTGTTAGTGTAGGTAATTAGTTAGTGAAATTTAGAAGAAGAAAAAAAGTTAGTGTAGCATGATTTGATGATCTGATAGACGATTAGTAATCACAACTTGTGTTTTTATATTTTTTTAATATCTTAATCATATGGATTAATATCACGTGTCCACTAGTACGTCCTGTGATTACTTTAATCTTTGGATTCGATTTTGATTTTGTCCATCTTAGAAACTAAGGTTTTAGAAGGCCTGTTATGTGGGTAGACTCGTATAAACATGGTACGTAGATTGGGATGGTTATGAGATGTGTTAACTATGGGCGAAGCTTTTAAGGGGCGGGAGGGGGTGGCTGACCCTCTGAGCTTTTCGCTAAATAGTGGAGAGTATATAGTTTTCGTATAGAAATTTTTGGGTGTATACGTTTTCGACCCCTCACTTTTATAGAAATTTTTAGGTCCCGTGACTTCCGCTCCTGATTGGAAATCTAAAGCTTCGCCAGTGTGGTTAACTACAATCCCATGGTTGAGCAAATTAATGGCAATTACTTTGAGGGCCAAAATAATAAATGGCATTTTATTTGAAGGCTGATAAAATCAATTGTTTTTCTAATTAATTGGTTTTACTATTCAACGGTGTAGGTACAGAGCCATTTTCTTATTTTAAATTTGTGGCTCCTTAAATTCGAACCAGTAGTTAAAAAGTGGTTCAGTTGGCTTACCAATTCAACCGGTTGCTTCGGTTAGGCCATGGAGTGAACCCGTCTTTTTTTATCATTCTATTATTTTTATATCTTAGTGCCATGTCATCATTCGCTCGTTTTGTTTGTGTCCGTTTTATATCATTTTTCTAGAAAAGTAACCTAAAGTTCCCTATCTATTTTTACAGTTTTACCTACTATATCAAGTATCTAGATATGACAAATACGCATAATGTAGATTGTGTATAGTTTTCTACTTTTTTTGGACGAACATCAATTGAAAGTTATTGATTCATATATGATTATATTTTTCAACTTTGAAAAACACATGAAAATGACAAAGGTTACCGTTTACGGTAATCCTATTCAGTGGTGGAGTCAGAAATTCATTCTTCTCACACCCCGACCCGCAGCGGAAAAGATGATCGGGGCATGATTGGGTTATCATCAAAGCTCATGACATTTATTATAACGTTTCATATTTATTATTACAATTTAAAGGGAAACATACAATCATAATTACATCATGTTCTACACATCATTCTAGACTTCATTATTTTCTTCTAAGACATTTCCTATGTTTCCCTTGCTTCATCTTGTTCACCTGTATCATGTGTAAAAATGGTTTTTGAATCAACAAAAAGTTGGCGAGTGAACCTTGTTAGAAAACATTTATTATTTATTTCTGGTTGTATTTAATATGGAAAAATTGTGCAAAATTCATATATGAACAAACGTAAATAAACATACAATAACAACAATTAGCATACAATAACAAACCATTAGCATACGATATCAAACAACAACAAAACAATAACATACATTAACAAACCAACAGCATACAAAAACATATCAACTTGCATAAATATATAACATGAATGAAACTGTGCGATCAAGGCTCAATCAAACGGAGCCGATCGTATTGCATGTACTGAAAATGATAAATGTCTGTGCGATCAAGGCTCAATCAAACGGAGCCGATCGTATGTTGGCACGCCAGGTTCACGCTCATAATGTAATGGGGAACATGCTCAACGCTCATAATGTAATGGGGAGCGGCGGCCTATGAAATTGCATGTACTGAAAATAATAAATTAACTCTAAACAATAACCACACAAACAGTTTATACGAACTGAATACACATTTGTTCATGATATGATGAATGCACATGATTTGAATATAATAAATAGTAAGACACATGATACACCCCAAAAACGTGATTTAAACGGGGAATTTGTAGAGATTCATTCACAGTGGGTGCGTTCGGTGAATGATGATGAAGGCGCACGAGTTTAGAGGATTGATCGACGAGGAATAACTAACCTAATTAGTAATGAAAAAGTAAGGTAAATAAATGGATTTTATTAACAACTTTAATAGAATTTTTGGATATATTTTTGTGAGTTTTAGGCTATTTTCTAACCTTAAAAATGTTATTTTTAAGTATTTTTAATTGATTTTTAAATAAAATAAATAAATAAAAATAATAATAAAATGTTGACTTTTGACCGTTGACTTGTTGACCGTTGACCGTTGACCGGTTTTATTGTGTAAGTGTATGCGCCGGGTGAGGCTCGAACCCGAGACCTCCCGTTCGCGTGCATGCAGCTCTACCAACTGAGCTACATGTCTAACCTGAAATATTTCTGTTTTTAATTATATTTATATACTAATTAGATTAATCCGAAAATCATTTATTTTAAAAAGATTTTAATGTAACGACTCGGTGCACTCCACAGTTCTCGAACCCGGGACCTGTGGTTTAGTTTGGCACACAGTCCACCGCTGGACTGTGTGTCTAACTTGGTAAATATCCTAGTTTTTATTATACTTAACATATTACTGAATTAACCCGGTTCAGTTTTTTTAAAAAAAGGCATTTTATTACTGCGAAGGTGCGTGTGTCAAGAATCGAACTCGGGACGGGTACGTATTTGTTTGCACACAGTCCACCGCTGGACTGTGTGTCTAACCCGTTAATAAAACTGATTTTAATTACTCTTATAACATAACTGAACTTCGTCTTCTTCATTCAAAACACAGACATCGGTCAAAGCAACTGTTACTTGATTAATTCGGTTAATGAACAAGATGAACAATTGAAAAGTATTGAACCGAAGAGTTTGGGGAAAGAAAGTACCGAACAGATCGTCTTCTTCAGAAAATCCGGCGAAGATCGTCGGCTCTGTTTTGGTGACCTTCGGCTGTTAGAATCAATTAACAGTTTGGAGGGATTAGATGTGAAATTGAACTAATGAGTAATGATTATCAGTATGTTTGAATGATCATACCGGTTATCAGCAAGTTTCTGGAATTTCAGAACTTTTCCGGCGAAAACAGGAAATCCGGAAATGTCGTCTGGGGTTGTTTCTGAGTGATGGAGTGATGTTAGAATTTGTATAATAATGGAATAAAACAGAAAAGTCGAGGTATTTACCGCGTAGATGAAAGTCCCAGTTTTCCGGCGACTTGCAGAGAACTCCGGCGAGTGAAATTTCTTGCGATAGAGATTCTTCAGAGGTTTAAGGTGAGTGGGAGTGATGTCAGTATGAGTTCTATGATCCTATTTTTGGGTAAGAAGAAAAAATGGATTGAACTCGGTTTTCCGGCGAAAGTCCGGCGAGTCCAAAAAGCTTCTCCGGCGGACTGAAAGTTGTGTGAAAATGTAATTGGAAGTTTGCAAAGTGTGTTTGAGTCGCGAGAGGGGTCTTTGATTGAAGTAATTCAAGAATTGAAAGTTTTCGGTTATTAAACCGATTTACTCCCGAATTCAAGTTTCATTCATAGCAAAATTGATTGGAATTGTCGGTGTATCGGTTAAACTCAGTAAACCGCGATCAATCAAACGTCTTTGGACGTTTGATGACCGATTTCGGTTACAGTTGGCGTAACCGGTCGCTTCATTAATGACTATAAGATTTATTTGTTTCCTAATATTTACAGAAAACAACAAGTGGCGGAGTGGTTATGTGTGTGTGTGATAAGTCGTTGGGCTTAAGCCCGGCTGACCCGGGTTCGAGTCCCGGCTTCAGCATTTAATTTTTAAATCACTATTTTTAATACTTTTTCAAATATAACTTTTATATTCTAATATACTTATTAATTATGTATCGTTTAAAATTAATTTAAGCATTAAACATGCAACGAAATTTTTGACTGGTTGTTCGGTTAATAAACGAAGCGGGTTTGGTTAATCCGGTTTTTGCCGAATGTTACAGTATCCCCTACTTTTTAGAAATTTCATCCCGAAATTTAAGTAGTTACATATTTTTCTAAAAGGGATGGTGTTTAATTTGACAGTTACATACTTAGAAAGGAGTAAGAGTTCAAATTTTGTTTGAGGCGGTAACGTTCCTTGTAAGGGTTGAGTACCCTGCTACAGGAATCGCTTTTTTTTGCCTATGGTAAAAATATTGATAAGCAGAGTTGATTGACTAAATATGATTTCATGCGCAAGAGTTTTGATATGTTTGGGAAGATAAGGTTATATCCTAAAACAAAACTTCTACTACTAAAACCTACATGGAACTTCTCATAACCGCCTGACAATGCCTCTGATCCTTTGGCAAGAATACTTATATATAGGAAGTACCAGCGGCGTATCCACCATATCCTTGTCAAATTTTCATTGGTTTTATCAGTAAGTTATGATTGGTTCTATGATGAGACTCTAAAACATAAATAAACACAACAACCAATGTCTGAGTCCTAATTCTGATAGTATGCATGTTTGAATGGTGACTAAATCCAATTTCTTTAAATGATGAGATGACATGAATGCTAAATCAGTGAGTATAAAACAAACTTCAACCAAGACATTACTAAATACTACATGGAACTTCTCATAACCACCTGACAATGCCTCTGATCCTTTGACAATAATACTTATATATAGGAAGCACCAGCGGCGTATCCACCATATTCTTGTCAAATTTTCATTGATTTTATCAGTAAGTTATGATTAGTCCTATGTGACTCTAAAACATAAACAAACACAACAACTAAGCTTGAGTCTTTGAATGATGACAGTACCTCTCTCGTTTGTTATGATGGAGAGATTAGTCTATGTAGAAAATGGAACACAATCCAATTTCTTTAAATGATGAGTTGATATGAATGTTAAATCAGTGAGTGTAAAACAAATTTCAACCAAGACATTACTAAATCCTACATGGAACTTCTCATAACCGCCTGACAATGCCTCTGATCCTTTGACAAGAATACTTATATATAGGAAGTACCAGCGGCGTATCCACCATATTCTCGTCAAATTTTCATTGGTTTTATCAGTAAGTTATGATTAGTTCTATGTGACTCTAATACATAAATAAACACAATCAACCAAAGCTTGAGTCTTTGAATGATGACAGTACCTCTCTCGTTTGTTATGATGGAGAGATTAGTCTATGTAGAAAATTTCTTTAAATGATGAGTTGATATGAATGTTAAATCAGTGAGTGTAAAACAAATTTCAACCAAGACATTACTAAATCCTACATGGAACTTCTCATAACCGCCTGACAATGCCTCTGATCCTTTGACAAGAATACTTATATATAGGAAGTACCAGCGGCGTATCCACCATATTCTCGTCAAATTTTCATTGGTTTTATCAGTAAGTTATGATTAGTTCTATGTGACTCTAATACATAAATAAACACAATCAACCAAAGCTTGAGTCTTTGAATGATGACAGTACCTCTCTCGTTTGTTATGATGGAGAGATTAGTCTATGTAGAAAATGGAACACAATCCAATTTCTTTAAATGATGAGTTGATATGAATGTTAAATCAGTGAGTGTAAAACAAATTTCAACCAAGACATTACTAAATCCTACATGGAACTTCTCATAACCGCCTGACAATGCCTCTGATCCTTTGACAAGAATACTTATATATAGGAAGTACCAGCGGCGTATCCACCATATTCTCGTCAAATTTTCATTGGTTTTATCAGTAAGTTATGATTAGTTCTATGTGACTCTAATACATAAATAAACACAATCAACCAAAGCTTGAGTCTTTGAATGATGACAGTACCTCTCTCGTTTGTTATGATGGAGAGGTTAGTCTATGTAGAAGTGAGACACAGCTCAACTTCTTTAAATGATGACACTGTCATATGTCGTGAGGTATGATGATATGAATGTTAAATCAATGAGTATAAAAAAACAAAACTGAAATAGTAATTCGCATTAAGATCCTTGGATAAATTTCCAATTTAAAATTGAGACACGTGAAAATTGAGATAATCATAAAGAAAAACATAAAACTAAGCGGTTGGAGTTGAATCTTGATTTTCAGTGAAAAGGACTAGTTGGGTGTTTTCGTTTGGGCCGTCATTATCTTCAACAGGATTGGCGTTGATGTTGAAAACTCTTCCTCTTGTTGGTGGCCTAGTGGTTGGGTTTTCTTGATTTGCTTGGTTAACTGGGTTTGCTTGAGCTTGAGCGTTTATGATGTTAACCAATTGAGGGCAGTGTTTCTAAAGTGGGTAGGGTCGCCACAATTGAAACAAGCTCGAACATATGGGAACATGGGGTATTGGGGTTGTTGATATGTTTGGATCATGTTTTGAGTAGGGGGTGAGGTTTGGTTTTGAGGAGTGCGGCAAACCTTGCTCAAATGACCATAGCGTCCACAATTCGCACATAGTCGACAAAGTAAGGTAGATGGATGGTGATAAAAACAGGTGTTACATTGAGGGTGAGGTCCAAGGTAAGGTTTCTTATTTGGGTAGGTTGGGTTGGGTGCTACTTGAGTGATTGGGAGAGCTTGGAGGGGTACGGCTTGTAAGGCTGGTTGATTGCGTTGGGTGACAGCGAAAAGTTGCTCATCTCGTTTCCTCTTGGGAATGGGTTGAGAAGGGAATTCAGTTTGGGTGGGGTTGGAGGTTTCAGTTGATGCTTTATCTTTCTTCTTTTCCTCCTTGAAGTCTTTATTCCGTATACGGTTCTCGGTGAGCTCTGTTGCTATCTCCATTGCTGCTTCCAAAGTTGCAGGTGTGGTACTTATTACAGAGTCTTGAATTTTTTAAGGAAGACCTCGAATGTAGTGATCGATCAAACGGTAGTGGGGAGTGAACAAGTTGGGAACCATTTGATTTAACTCCAGGAATCTTTTGTTGTATGTGGTGTGGTCGCCTTCCTTTTGTTTCAAAGAATAGAACTCATCCTCTAATTTCTTGATTTCGCTCATTCGGCAAAACCGTCTTGTCATGATTTCCTTCAACTCTTCCCAAGTCAAAGTCATAGCATTTTCAACACCTCGTTTAGCCTTCTCTGTATTCCACCAAGTAAGTGCTATTCCAAATAAACGACCAGTAGCATATCGCACTTTGCGATCATTGGGGCAATCGCAATTTAGAAAAATGTTTTCCATTTCTTCAAACCAATAGTGAAGAGTGGTGACACCTTCAGTCCCTTCGTATTTTGTAGGGTCACAAGATTTGAAATGCTTGTAGGTGCATTTAGTGGTGTTTGGGGGAGGGTTGACAATATTTTGAACTTCTTGATTGACGGGATTAGCGGTAAGGGCTTGTTGGACTTGAATTACAATGTTGGGTATTACGGCAGCCATTTGTTGAGCGATTTGGGCAGCCATACGCTCGCGAGCTTTTTCTGCTCTCATCTTCCTACGAGCGGAATTAGAAGATATCTACAAGGAATACATATGAAGAGTATGAGTTGGATGTTTTTGGGATCATGTGTCGTATTTAGGAATGAACATTCATAAAATAAACATAGCATAATAAATCTACTACATCCATAGGATGTCTTGGGCTTTGCTCGTAATTGGACCTTGCATGCCGCCATACTTCACCTTCGTAATCACGTGGGCCCCCATGATTACCGGGTTTTTCATATGGTTCGCATGTGTTAGCCTGGTTACGTACACTAAAACCCGGAGAAAATCGAGAAATATGTATATAACGTATGATATTCGGAATGTGTCCAGGTGTGGACACGGTGACACCTCAAAGTGGGGTTAGTTCGAACGACGTTTGGTGTGGCATGCTTTGGCCTAATAGGTCCTTCGTACTCTCATCGTTAGTCCCCAGGTAGGCAAACTGGTCCGTTATATTGGATTTATACGAATGCCAACCTAGACAGGACGTTCCGACTACCGGTACTTGTACCCTTACAGTTACTACATGCCCGTCGCAGAACTCACTCTGATGAGATTTGAAAAATATGAAAAATGCGACAAAATCTTGAATAACGGAAGTATGAAGATAATTTGAATATGTGAATATTGTAACATGTATGATGAATATGTATGTAAGTATGTATGTTCAACTGTAAGCATAATTTACTATATATCACAAAATGTAATATTGGAAATGTTTGCATGCATTTGTGTATGTAATAAATATGAAACAAATAAATATCATAAGTTTGCATGTAACCACATAAACAATTAAAATCTAATCAACTATAGTATAGGCTCTAAGGGTCTAATAACCTATCCTATATCCATATAGTCAAAAGCTCTGATACCAATCTGTCACACCCCGACCCGCTGCGGAAAAGATGATCGGGGCATGATTGGGTTATCATCAAAGCTAATGACATTTATTATAACGTTTCATATTTATTTTTACAATTTAAAGGGAAACATACAATCATAATTACATCATGTTCTACACATCATTCTAGACTTCATTATTTTCTTCTAAGGCATTTCCTATGTTTCCCTTGCTTCATCTTGTTCACATGTATCATGTGTAAAAATGGTTTTTGGATCAACAAAAAGTTGGCGAGTGAACCTTGTTAGAAAACATTTATTATTTATTTCTGGTTGTATTTAATATGGAAAAATTGTGCAAAATCATATATGAACAAACGTAAATAAACATACAATAACAACAATTAGCATACAATAACAAACCATTAGCATACGATATCAAACAACAACAAAACAATAACATACATTAACAAACCAACAGCATACAAAAACATATCAACTTGCATAAATATATAACATGAATGAAACTGTGCGATCAAGGCTCAATCAAACGGAGCCGATCGTATTGCATGTACTGAAAATGATAAATGTCAGTGCGATCAAGGCTCAATCAAACGGAGCCGATCGTATGTTGGCACGCCAGGTTCACGCTCATAATGTAATGGGGAACATGCTCAACGCTCATAATGTAATGGGGAGCGGCGGCCTATGAAATTGCATGTACTGAAAATAATAAATTAACTCTAAACAATAACCACACAAACAGTTTATACGAACTGAATACACATTTGTTCATAATATGATGAATGCACAATGATTTGAATATAATAAATAGTAAGACACATGATACACCCCAAAAAACGTGATTTAAACGGGGAATTTGTAGAGATTCACTCACAGTGGGTGCGTTCGGTGAATGATGATGAATGCGCACGAGTTTAGAGGATTGATCGACGAGGAATAACTAACCTAATTAATAATGAAAAAGTAAGGTAAATAAATGGATTTTATTAACAACTTTAATAGAATTTTTGGATATATTTTTGTGAGTTTTAGGCTATTTTCTAACCTTAAAAATGTTATTTTTAAGTATTTTTAATTGATTTTTAAATAAAATAAATAAATAAAAATAATAAAAAAATGTTGACTTTTTGACCGTTGACCGTTGACCGGTTTTATTGTGTAAGTGTATGCGCCGGGTGAGGCTCGAACCCGAGACCTCCCGTTCGCGTGCACGCAGCTCTACCAACTGAGCTACGTGTCTAACCTGAAATATTTCTGTTTTTAATTATATTTATATACTAATTAGATTAATCCGAAAATCACAGACATCGGTCAAAGCAACTGTTACTTGATTAATTCGGTTAATGAACAAGATGAACAATTGAAAAGTATTGAACCGAAGAGTTTGGGGAAAGAAAGTACCGAACAGATCGTCTTCTTCAGAAAATCCGGTGAAGATCGTCGGCTCTGTTTTGGTGACCTTCGGCTGTTAGAATCAATTAACAGTTTGGAGGGATTAGATGTGAAATTGAACTAATGAGTAATGATTATCAGTATGTTTGAATGATCATACCGGTTATCAGCAAGTTTCTTGAATTTCAGAACTTTTCCGGCGAAAACAGGAAATCCGGCAATGTCGTCTGGGGTTGATTCTGAGTGATGGAGTGATGTTAGAATTTATATAATAATGGAATAAAACAGAAAAGTCGAGGTATTTACCGCGTAGATGAAAGTCCCGGTTTTCCGGCGACTTGCAGAGAATTCCGGCGAGTGAAATTTCTTGCGATAGAGATTCTTCAGAGGTTTAAGGTGAGTGGGAGTGATGTCAGTATGAGTTCTATGATCCTATTTTTGGGTAAGAAGAAAAAATGGATTGAACTCGGTTTTCCGGCGAAAGTCCGGCGAGTCCAAAAAGCTTCTCCGGCGGACTGAAAGTTGTGTGAAAATGTAATTGGAAGTTTGCAAAGTGTGTTTGAGTCGCGAGAGGGGTCTTTGATTGAGGTAATTCAAGAATTGAAAGTTTTCGGTTATTAAACCGATTTACTCCCGAATTCAAGTTTCATTCATAGCAAAATTGATTGGAATTGTCGGTGTATCGGTTAAACTCAGTAAACCGCGATCAATCAAACGTCTTTGGACGTTTGATGACCGATTTCGGTTACAGTTGGCGTAACCGGTCGCTTCATTAATGACTATAAGATTTATTTGTTTCCTAATATTTACAGAAAACAACAAGTGGCGGAGTGGTTATGTGTGTGTGTGATAAGTCGTTGGGCTTAAGCCCGGCTGACCCGGGTTCGAGTCCCGGCTTCAGCATTTAATTTTTAAATCACTATTTTTAATACTTTTTCAAATATAACTTTTATATTCTAATATACTTATTAATTATGTATCGTTTAAAATTAATTTAAGCATTAAACATGCAACGAAATTTTTGACTGGTTGTTCGGTTAATAAACAAAGCGGGTTTTGTTAATCCGGTTTTTGCCGAATGTTACGATTCTATAGTGTCAGTTTTTTTGGTCATATAATAAAGACAATACCAAAATAAAATTTTCATTAAAATCAATAGAGGAACCCTACAATGGTTATATAATAAAAGGCAATACCAAAATAAAACTTTATTCAAATAAATAGCAGAACCCTAAAAATGTAAAGCATCAACTAATAAGAAAAATCAGTAACTTTAATCAAGTCTACAATCACATAAAGACATCAAATTATAACCAAGTGTACAATCACATAAACAAATATAGAAAAATTTCAAGTTTAACAAATAATTAAAAAAGTAAGGACAAAAGTAAGATGCCAACATTTACTCATGTTTCAAGCTTCAATTGCTAATCACTTAATTCCCAGATGAATTTCGACCCTCGTTCAATCGCGGTTGTTAAATGCTCCATCATCCCTAATTTGATCAATTGCAGTCTTAAAAAATTTCAACAATTTGTGCTGCTTTTTATTTTACATTGGGGTAATAGTTGGGGAAATTGGTAATGAGTTATTGTGACACAATAATTGTGTATGCAACGAAAATGGGCTTTTAATTCACTATTGTCCTTAATTACTCAATTGTATTCTTTAAATATGATATGACATTTATATATTTATTTATATAGTAAAAGTATATATAATTTTCTCATTAAATTGGAGTCAATTTTTCTTCTAATAAAATTAAAGTTGTCGATCGTAAAAAAATCGGTGTCATGCGAAATTTTACTATTATACGTTCTATATGAAAAATTAAAAAGAATGGTGTCATTTGACACTGGTAGGTCCTCCAATCCTCATATAACATATATTACTATAATATATTACTATAAATCTACAATACACATGCATGTTTATATATTATTGTTTTTATGATGTATAAACCTTGTTCCATATCGATAGAATTGTTAGATGTGTATGTTTTTGGTATTATGTAGAGAGTGAGTCGCCATAACGTGCACTTCACATATTATACATCTGTCACACCTAATCTCATGTGTGTTAGCCAATAAGTGGTTTTCTTTTTACTCCCAAAACAATCATGAAAATGTTTGATTTTAGAGTAAATTGCACAAAACGTCCTTTATGTTTCCTCAAACTTGCAGGTTCCAGCCTTAATGTTTAAAAGTTGCTAAAAACAACCTTTAAGTTTATTTTTGTTGCGGGTTCAATCCTTTACAGCTAACCACGTTATTTTCTTCAGTTAAGTTCCCTCACATGATCAACCAAAATGACGAATATACCCTTACATGTTATGCATGTGAGGGAACTTAACTGAAGAAAATAACGTGGTTAGCTGTAAAGGATTGAACCCGTAACAAAAATAAACTTAAAGGTTGTTTTTAGCAACTTTTAAACATTAAGGCTGGAACCTGCAAGTTTGAGGAAACATAAAGGATGTTTTGTGCAATTTACTCTTGATTTTATTACACAATCATTTAAATTTTGCTTTTCAACTATGGTAAAGACTTTTTTCTTCAAGAATGATTTCTTCATCAACAATATTAACATGTAAATTTTGTGTATCTGTTGAAAGAGCAGACTATATTAATATAGCTTTTGATTAACTAAAACCTAATTTGAAAGCGTTAAGTTTCAGGATAAAAATGTAAAAAAGTTAAGAGGTTGGAGGGTCGATCTTTTGTAAATGTAAATTGTTTTTAAAGAATTTGGTATATACGATATTTATAATTTTGCAAGGGTATATATGATATTTTGTAAGTTTTTAGGGGTATATATGAAATTGCCCTAAATATTTATTCATTTGTAAATGTACCATTGTAAAGTCTTGTTGTCCTAACTACGGAAGAACATCCTAGATGTAAGCCGCATCTCTTCCGTATAAGAGGTGATTATCAGCTCCTAGGTCACCATCTCCATTTTACCAAGAATTTGGAATAAAATTATCTACTTTGTATATCGTGTTAAAGATTCATCAACGATAGTGACTACATATGGAGATCACAAATGAGGACATTGAAGATGGTGCGGCTCATTGAAACCGTATAAGATAATAACAACCTTCATTGGGGTTTCGTTCATAAGGATTCTTGCTAGTTGCTATTCCATATTGTAGTGTCTTTCAACTTCTTGATGTCGTTGTATGTATACAAAGAATAACCCAAGATCGTATATCTACTACTCTTTTCAATCTTTAGACTTAGTAGACTATCGAGATTTTCATCTTTTGGTTTAGATCAAGATTCTTATATCGATGTTCACTCAAATTTTATTTGTTGTTTAAACAAGTGTACAAATTATTTTCATGATTTGAATAAGTGTTTTCTTAAGTTTGTTAACATATGTGCTTTCAATGACATATCTAGGCTAAAAGAGAACTCACTAACGCATCATTACTATTGAAATAAACAACTATTAATTATTCTTTTAAAGCAATATGTCAAATAAATGGCAACTACTTTATTATATGAAGGCAGTTTGGGTTGGTATTGACACGGCTAATTCAATGGAGCAAATTGATGGCAACTACTTTGACGGCCAAAATAACTTTTTAACCGCAAATTTAGATCACTAACGAATCACTTAAGTATCATCTAAATTACATTTTATGAATACACATAGAATATGCTCAATAATGATTGGTCATAACCCTCATGACTATCATGACACTTCATATCAGGGTCATATCATGTCACCAGCTCTAATTCACTATCCAAAACTACCACCTAAGGGTGTGGTCATGACCCAAACCACTATCCTCTTATTATTTTTTTAAAGGAAATTGAAATATTGGAAAAAGGAAAAGGAGGTCCGTGGTTGGCGTGGTTTAATCCTCTTACATAAATTATAGGTTTGAATAAGCTTATGAGTGTAATCAAGCGAAGTATACAAAGCTCGAGTTTGTTATTAAATAATTCTCATATTACGCTTCAACCCGTTTAATCGGCTTGATTCAAGTTTAGCAAGACAATATCGAGTAGCTTACAAAATTTGGTAAGTCTCATTTGTTACTTTAGCTAATACTTAGAGAATAGTACTTCTGTTTTTATTATAGATTACTTTAGCTATACTTAGAGAATATTACTTCTGTTTTTATTATAGATTTCTTAATCTTTTTACAGACTTATTTTGACGACCATCTACTGATTTGGGCTTTTTTTAACTATATGGGCTAATAATGTTAATTGATCCGGTTTAGTTGTTAGTTTCCACTCTTCCACACTCACTTCCACCCATTTGCTGCCCAGACCAATCCACACCAACTTAAGCCCAATTCCCTCCCTCCCTCCCATGATATTAGATATTTTGAAAGTTACAACATTCATCCTTAAATTCATAATTTCATAGATCATAAACATATATCAAAATCAATATTGTTGTTAAGAAACAAATGACGGACCATGCTAAAGGGATTAAAACTTAAAAGTATTCTCTATCAATTCAAGTAGTTCTTATGGATAAATGACAACCAAGAGCCCTAGTATATAAACATGTAAATATGTATGTATCAGGTACTATGTGTGTGTGTGAGAGAGAGAGAGAGAGACGAGTCACGAGTGTAGTGAGAGATGGTAAGAGAAAATCCAGGAGAGGTGGGGAAGACGAAATTTTTGATATACTCTTTTATAGTAGAGATGGATCAATCCTAACGGGCTAATTAAGGGCTTTTGTACCAAGATGTTGGAATAAGATGTTCGTTCTGAATTGCTTAGGGTTCAAATTATGTGGTGAACAAATATGTGTGCTTTAGGAGTAGGATTTAGAACGTGTGTGGGTTGCCTTTAAAAAAAAGGTGTTGATTTATCTCAAAATTGTACACCATTAAAAAAAACTAGTCATGTATTTTTAATGTTTTAAAAACCGGTTTTTAAATCATACCGGGTTAGACTCAGAAATGGTTCAACCGGTTGAACCGGGTTGTACCGGGCGGTTCAACCGTGCTGACTAATTAACACTATAAATCCACAAAATATAATTTTACCTCAAAAAATAATCCAAACTACATCATTCCAAAAAAAAAATATATATTCCAGAAGTTAATCCATAATCAAAAAGTTCACTATCAGCGTCATCCTCAACAAGTTAATCCATTGGAGTGTTGAAAAGTTCGCGATCGCTTAAAAGATAGATAGTCACCCTTTTAGGCTCATAAACTGTACCGGTACACCGGTTTAAACTGGTATAACCCCATTCACCGGCGGTGCAACTTCTTTGTTGTTTCCTTAGTTTACCGGTATGATTCGTACTGGCCAAGCATCCAGTTTAACCGGTTCAACTGGCCGGTTTAAACCGGTTTTTAAAACATTGAGTGTACGTAATTTGATTTTTAAACTGTTATTGGCTCACTTCATTTTTATCCCATGGTTTTGAAGAAGTTAAGATGGCCCCATTAAGTTTCTTCATATGTATTACACATGAGAGCATTATGGACCCATCAATTAACATGTCTATGTGGTTTTATGCATTATTCCTATTTATGTTGTACATTTTCATATGAATGTTATAAGAGATTAAAAAACCCAAAACACCATCATTAACCACTAACCACTAATGAGATAAATTGAAAAGAACTCATAACCTTACAATTTGTAAACAAAATGGTAACATGTAAATCAAAACTTAAATCAGACACAAACTCAAAACACTACTTGAAATCGAACATAAACCACCACAGCCATACCAAGTAATGTTCCACCAGTTGGTAGGATTCGAGGAGGGTGAAACGAGAGCAAACCTTACCTCTTTTCTAAAAGAATATAAAGACTGATCCCAATAAGACCACTGACTTGACAAGCCTTAACCTTTTTTGTGTTATAGTACAAATACAAGTAAAAAACAAAGAAAAAAAAAGACCATATAAAGTGCATTAACAACGAACCCAGTAGAATAATGAAATGTAAAAATAAATATGAAAACTCAAAGGTGAAATTCAAATCAAAGCTAACGTTAACAACCACTTCAAGTGTGTCTTCATAATGGGGAGTATTGTAGAAACAAGAATACCTATCATGTGTGTTTCACATGATAAGGGTTATTAGCCCATTGGCCACGGTTACATCCTGGACTACAATCTTCAAGCGAGAGAAAAAAGTGAAATGGAACGTTGGTGAACAAAGATAAAAATTGTGGCTGATGAAGTCAAGAGAATGTATCCACATTTTCCACTAAAAATTTAATTTTACTCATATTTTTTTGAAATGTGAGTTTTATTTCAGATTACGGCATATGATGATGGTCTAACAATCAAGTAAAATTAGCTATGATATCTTTAAATAGTGTGTTAGATATTTTAGTGTAATTGAGATTGACTTGGTGACCAAAGTGAATTGTAATACACGTCAAGTAAGTTTGGAGATGGGGGTGCACGCTTGTTTGAATTTGTTATAGTTCTAAGAGTTCGGGCGGAGCCCCTAATCAACGGGGTTTCTAAGGGGATAATGCCCCTTGGTGGGGGTCCGGGGGCAACACCCCTGGAAGCAGGGTCCAAGGGGCGGCAGTCCCTTGCAGGGCAATTTTGATTCAAAATAGGGTTTGCATCCCTACTTCGAAATCAATTTTTTGGTCACTCATTATGGGTTCACGCACTATCAAATCACATATAAAGTTCTTGTTCTAAAAAATATGAGTTGTATCTGATTGATTTTTCGAGTGAACCACCGAAAAAATTCGATCTAAAAATGACTACACACCTCTAAGATCATCCTTGATATCTCAATTTCCCAACAATGTGTATGTTGATTTTCAGATTCAAATATTCCGATGGTACTCTCAAATGAAAATCCAATAATTTAACTTAAATAAAACGAGTATAGTTATTCTATTGTGGAAGATGTGTAACATAAAGTAACAAAGACTTGTTTTTACGGTTGGGAACCAGCATATCATCGTTGAAATGATACAACTGTTCGTGAAATTGTATGTTAGTTGGCGATTAAAATGGTTGGTAGTTATTTAATTCATGTTAGTAGCAACTTCTGTCAATAATATATTCTACAAGCAAGAACTCCTGAAGCAGTAACATTAACTTAGCTATTGATAATGATTAGTCTGTCAACAATAACTATATTAACCTAGTTATATCGCCCAAGTTATTAATGCTCATAGCCAAAGTTAATGTTGATCATGGTTACTAACGATAGTATAATTGATTATGATCATCATTGATTATGATGATGGTTGGTGTGTTTGTAGTAACTACAACATTAACTTAGTGTTGGTTGCCAAATTATTGTTAAACATAGCCGATGGTAACAAATTGATTACGATCATCATAATACTAATAATGAACTATAGTTTATATGGATAGTTGGTATGAAATGACAAACCAAGCAACTAGATCAAATCAAAAGCAATTTCCAAAGGATTTTTAACATTGTGAATTCAGAAGTGATTGCCCCCTTGCAACCACCTAGTCTTGGGAGCTTTGCCCTCTAAAACTCTAAGTTTATGTGTGAGAGAGATAAGAATATTTGTGTGCGAGTGTGCACTCTACAAATATCAACTCATAACAATGTTTATTCTTGTTTCCCTTTGTTCTTAAGTAAATCCAACCAACTAAAATGACTTATAACCATAAAGGTCTAAAATTAGCAACATAATTTATTATAATAAAGAAGAAAATTTCTTAGAATGTTTAGGCATTAAACTTAAAAGAAAAGGTTCATAATACATGTAATATTAAAACATCATAATTAGCCAACTTGATTAACTTATTTTGGATGTTAAACATAATATGTAGAGAAGACGACTAAATTCAGACCGAAACAGAAAGGTAGAAGATCAATTTCTTCTAATGATGTTCTCAACATTTAAGTTGGGGCACTTGGACATCTTGAAGTAGCACAAGTTTCGCCATCCCACCAAGTTCTTCAGGCAATGCCTCCTTACCAACTTCTTCCATTAGTTGTTTACTTCCTTTCTCGCCAGATATGATCACAATCTGTATCACCAATTACATGTCAAAACACAATATCTTTCCTTATTAACTATACAAAATATCTCAAAATCCAAATTTAATTTAATATATAAAGAAGTTAAAGATCTAATCTAAAAAAAAAACAGTTTGTTAAAGAATGTGACTAGCATACCTTGTCCGATGTTGATTTCTCTAAAACACGAGAAATTATCTTCCAAACACTTGCAAAAAACCACGGCATATTTAGCATGTAAAGTTTTGCTAACCGCTCTGGGTAGTAAGACTGCACGATAAGAACCAAACATGATTAACATATACAAATCTTTAAAACTAACTGTTTTTGGAGAAGTATTGAGTCAAATTACTGTTGGGACATATATGGTAACTAAAAGGGAGTGTTATATATACACACACTTACATAGGTTTTGGATTAACTGAAAAGTTATTTTTATTTAAAAGTTGTAAAAAGGAATTTAAGCCTGATATTTTAAACTTAGGCATGGTGTTTTATATTTTTCTAGGCATGCTTTTCTATATAACTGTCACGTGCATAAAAAACAAAACACCATATCTAAAAATTTAAAAAATCATGTGTTAATTTCCATTTTACAATTGTAAAAATAAAAAAGAAACAAAACACAAGTATTGGTAAAGCGATTCGTGGATTCGATCATTTTGATTCATACTGTTGCGCTAGACAAAAGTTACTTTTTAAATTAAAAATGTGACGTATGAGATTCAAAAGTGGTGCAAGAGGTTTCCTCTGACACAACATATTTTAATCGAGGATCTAATTTGTTGATGATTGATGGTACGTATTGTCCTCTAATTGGTAAATTTGAATTTTTTTTACCATTGTCATAGTTTTAAGAATTATAGTCAAGTTAAACTTTTCAATATCTTCAGTGAAAATGGATATTTTCGTGAGTTTATTCTTCACTCGCTTATATATCTTTGTTAAACACATGCACATGTGCATGTTGTCGTGTAATAAATTTCACTGACTTTTTTCTTAACTTTATGCAGATATATATGTCTCAAACAAATTTTCATCTTAATTATATAAAGTTTGGACAATAAAGAGGAGACAACATGAGAGTGAATTTATCATAAAAATGAAGAAAAACGTTTTAAAATTTTAGTTACATACCTTTTTTATTTAACTTTCATTTATAAGATCAAAAAAATAAATTAGCATATGGTATAAATGTTCTAGCATATATTGTATGAGTGTATGTGCAATTTTTTTTTTTTTTTGTATTATAGATATTAATTTACCTGCAGAATTTGAAATCCAGCAATAAATCCATGAGTATCGACATTCTTATAGGCAAGTTTTTGCATATCCATAATCACAACTATCTTCTCATTTCCAATTTCTGTGCCTTTGATTCCACTACAAAGTGTTTCAATCACAACAAATAAGTTGACTATAATTTACGATTTCTACTTGATTGCAAAAAATGTTACTATTTTTCAAATTTGTGATCAACTGGCCGATTTGAATCGGTTTTTAAAACATTTTTCAAAACTAAAAACTAATTAACATGAAACATGAAAAAAAGAATTTTAAAGTATTTAAAACTCCAATAAAGAATATCACGTACCTAGCAATTGCTTTGTCAAGCATATGGACCATAAATTCTGCAATATGAAGGGAAAAGTAATTTACATTTGTAGAGGAATAATAAGTTTTAACTGAATATAAAGATGCATGCAAATTTGACTTTTCATGGTCAAAGCTGCATTTGGTAATTAAGGGGTTAATTGCTGACTAAATATTAATTAGAATATTAGATCCAGTTACCACTTTAGTACACATATTAGAAACCCATAGCATTTTTTCTACTTTTATTTATCAATGTAATTCTATTTCTTTGTAATTATGCATGTATAATATATGCTTATTAACATGTTCATTATTTCAAAACTTTAATATAAATTAATAACTTAGAAAACCACAAAAATAGTTTATAGCGTCAAATCGATCCTCTTTGGCGGGCTTCGTATATCCAACCGAGTTAACAAACCTAGGCAGTTTGTTTTGCCATTTCTTGAAACCATAGTTAGTTGATCAGCCTAGTTATTTTATAAAAATCCAATGAACAGGAGCATAAACATAAACACCCTTTGTTTTGTTACAATGTTTTGAAAAGCATTCATTTTCTAATAATGTTATGAAAGTATTATATTTTTTTTACCAATGTGGAACGCATTCTTTAGAGTATCATTGTTAATTAGATAAACATCTTTTGTTAACCGCAAATTATCTACATCAACTCATCGCACCTCTCCATTAGAGGCTCGGTCCCACTAAGGCCAAATAGTCGTTCCTTACAACAGAGCCCACGCTGGCACAGAGAGTGACATGACTTCAACTGGATAAAACCCCGCAAAGACTACCAAGCCAGTTAAGTGCCCTCACACAAAATGCAATGGGTGAGACTCAAACCCGAGCTTCAGGGTGCCTCAACCATGCTAACATGGCATCATTGGCAATTAGATAAACATCAAAAGTCGATTTATAAATTATAATGCATTATTTATTTATGTAGTTTTTAGTTTTGTAACGTTTACACACAAACAAATTTGAACTATTTAGTTTCTATATATATACATTTAGATTTAAGTGGTTAGAAAAGTGCATATTTGAGCAAAAAAAAATCAAAAGTAGAACAAATGAAAGAGAGAAGAAACATGTACTCTTGTATAGATTCTGATCTTTAGCAGGATAATGCTTGTTAGCTTGAAGAATCACAAGAGGATGCCCACTTTTGGATAAACCCTGAAGAAATACCTTTTTAGCATTCAACTCTTCAAGAACTTCAGATTCAGGGATAAACCCTAGTGGCACAAAAGAAGACCTCCAATTTTGCCATGCAACAAACAACTTTGCTGCTTTATTTGGATCCATTGATTTATCTATCAAGAACCTCTCTAGTGTTGCATCTCCATACTTCTACACAAAACCAAAATAGCAAAAAAAAAAAAACATTACTAGAAAATCAGAAATTTCTTAAACCAGTTTTCGTACGAAATGCGTCATAAAATGGGCTTTCCGACGCATTTTTGACGAATACGTGATGCAGCAAAACGCCTCGTAAGAAGCCCGTTTCCAACGCATTTCCTACGCAACTTCCTATACATTTCCTACAAAACTACAGCGTCACAAACTACTACAAATCTCCTACAACAATTCCTAATTATTATTTTTTAGGATTTTTTTAGCCACACATTTCTGACAAAAAAAAAATTAATACAACATTACTTGGTGACACGGTTCCGATATATATCCGAATCATTCAGATTGTTAGGTTTGGTTACATACTTACTAATGAACCGAATACGATATCAAGATAGATTAGTTACATTACATACCTCGGCTGAAGATCCGAGCTTCTGAATAAGTTCCTTCATCTGAGTGAGTTTAACTTCATTACTTGTGGCCATTTTTTAAGGTTTATAATAAACTGCACACAGTTGATTGATGAGGATATATGAAACTGAAACTGAGTCTATATATATACTGGGATGCAGATTAATAATGAAAGATAACATAATTTTAGTGTTTGGTAATCAAGGGTATGATCAATCAGTTAGATATTATTGTCCTTGATATATAAACACCAAAAGAATAAAACTGGTATATTTTTAGTAATATAAGTAAAGGGTTATTAATATTATTGTATAAACAGCCATATAGAATATTAATTAAATATTCTAGAAATAAGTAAAGTAATCGGGATCAGCTTGTCTCGTTTGACTTTCGAGTGCTATATTGTACCACGGTCAACAAAGGGTCACTTAACTTTTATTCTAGAGCTTAAAATTTAGTGAGAAGTTCTGGTCTTGATTTGTTGGATAGATATAATTGATATATAGAAGATCTTTTAATTTATATTGTTGTGTAGAGCTTTGTATAGCTGAAATGAAAGAGAAAGTACATCAAAATGAAAAAAATCATAATAATAAGCTCCGTCTATTCACACGTCCCTTTTGTTTATTTTGACATCTGAAGCGTTGAGCTTTGGCCAAAACTCTGCGTTTGGGTGTTTTTTTTTGTTTTTTTAGATTTGATTTTAATTCAAAAAACACACCTATACTTATCGAATTTTGATGAGTTTTGTTATTACACGCAGTGACGGGATACATGGCTGTGGTAGGGTGGGCACAGACACCGTACACCCAGCCCAAATGCCTTTATATAATATTTTAGGCCCAACTTTTAAAGTGATCAAAACAAAAGAATTAGTTTCTGGATATGCCTGGTACCATAACTTTATTTTCATCTTTTTATCCACTAACTTTTTTCAATTTTTAAGTCAACTATAACTTTAGTAAATGCTTACGAAACAAAACATTTTGTAGATAACATATAATTATCATTTGAAAATTTTAGGTTAAATGCAGTTTAGTGTCTTCCTTGTCGCTATCAATTGACTATTAAAAGTTGAAGTCATTGAGATGGGGCAATTCTGTTTTGAATTGGAATTTAAGAATCTGGATCAGCAATTTTTTTAACATCATTAACAATTATTTTTGGACACGGCTCATTTTTCTCCTCTTAGGGTGTTATATTATCATCCAAATCAAAGATATGAAATACAGCATCGTGTTGGTGATGATTTTGTGAACATTTGAGTAATTTGTGCTACAAGTAGATAAACTTCTAAATATTACTAATGAAAATGTAATCGAGCATTACGAAAAATAAAAACATGTAGAGGAAAATCAGTTATAATCGAAGTATTTTTATGTTATACTGAAACATTTAACGAACTATGTTATTTTATCATAATTTTTGTCCGACTCATTTTGAGTCGAACCGTATTGTGCCCCCTGTACAAAAAGATTCTGTATTCGTCACTGATTACACGTCATTTTATGAAGTAATGGTCTATACGGCACGTTCCGGATAAGTTCGGTTACGTGTATTGTCGTATCCCATGATTTCATGTGACTCTGTTTTGATTTCACTTGTAGTCCACCGTGCCGTTTTGTATGTATACGCGTCCTAACGGATCAGTACTTGACGTATTTTGTCATTAAATGTCGTATTATGACGTGTATTGTAACTATTGTTCCGTACTATCATGTATTTTGGCCGCACGGGTCATGTCGGTGACATTTGGTATCATGACGTTTATTGTCTGTAAGTGTCGTATTAGTGCGTAGATTGATTGTTATGGCGTATTATGTTTCTATTGGTCGTAATATTGCGTATTTTGGTCGTACGGGTTGTGTCGGTGACATAATGTTGTTTAAATGTATTGACACGTATTTTTCTGCCAAGCTTTGGCCAAAGCGCTGAGTATTACCCTGAGCGATGAGCTTCGGCCAAAGCTCAACGCTAGGTATTACACATTGTCTTATGCAGACTGTTTTTCTGAATACGTTTCATTGAAAAAAACGTCTTCATAAGCTCTTCTTGATGCAGACTTGTCCCAACCACTTCTAGGATCTTCTAAGGTTTACTGTCTACATATGGTTAAACACCAAAGAGTGATCAATAGCTCGACATGAGCCTCACCTTTCTCAGTAGTCTATAAACATGTACCAAGACATGCTGTACACTTGGTTAATCTATCAAGGAAATAGAATATTGGACTGAAAGACCAAGCATACACTGAGAAAAACTAATGTTTGGGGGTAACCCATACACTAAGAGGTTTTTTGGTAGAAACCTATAGAAAAGCGGTCTATAGAAAGTATGATCCAACCAAATTTCAAAAATCCATGATAAGGCATGTCGATTATCTCCCTAACTTGATGTACATCTTTTAAATGTTAGTTTAAAATACTTTTCTTTTAAATATTTTGTTTAATAATTCATTGGTTCAACCTTCGTATTTATTCATTTCAGACTCCATATATACTTTTTTTTAAATTGTAAATACACACCAAAAGAAAAAGTAATTCCTTACTATTGAACAGTGTTGTAAAAATCACGACTATGCGGCGATTAATCGCTAGTCGTCCAGTTACTGAGTAATTTTTCTTAAATCGGTCCATTAATCGACTAGGTCCGACTAGGCCAACTAAAAATTGACGATTCCAGCCATATTCCAGTAAAAAACCTGTATATTCCGACCAAAACCTCTAAATTCGGTCAGTTTCCAACTAAATCATATGAATTCCAACAATTAATCATGTATACTTAAATAAATGAGTTAAGTAAGATTTAAAGCCTAACTACTTAAAATATTTACCTATAAAAATGTATATATGTATACATAAAATTGAAAATTACATATAAAAAACCCGATCCAATTAATCCTGATTAATCCCGAGTAGTCGCTAGTCCTCACTTCACCGGCCGACTAGCGACTAACGAGTTCTTCAAGCTTGCTATTGAAACCAGTCTACAATTACAGTCATACAAACATTGCTCCTAATTCAAGCAAATCGATACTAAATAATGAGAAAGCTTTGTTTTATCATCACAAAATCACACTATGCACATCCTCAAATCAACTCTCACAAAAAAAAAAATTTTAAAAAAAATGAAAAAAATAAAAGAAAAAAGGTTAGCTCTGCCTCACACCCACCTGCTGATTTCTTCTACACAAATAGTCAGAAAAGAATACCCACTCATCTACCCATGGGCATGCTAGTTACACCATTATATAATCAAACTAAAAACAACCGTAATAATCTTCTTTTATCAGACTCCCTTCTTTGTTATTCCGTGTTTCGGATCAAACCCCATCGGTCTACATTCCTGCATACATCAGTCAACGTGTCAATTCACCAATCGGCCCCATCCCGTTTTGAGTACGACTCCATTTCCACTTCCAAACACGATATAATACGCCTGTAAATGAACCGAACGAACACCAACAGAAGCGTGTTCATGTTCGTTCATTTAACTTTAACCGAACACGAACATATAATCGAACGCATTTTCTTGTTCATGTTCATTTATTAAGAAAAATGGCATGTTCGTGATCGTTTATGTTCGTTCGTTTAAAACCTAAACGAACATTTCACGAACGTAAACAAACATAAACAAACAAAAAATAAACACAAATAATATATTTGAAGAAACACAAATGAACATAAGTTACTAAACATAAAGTAATTTTTTTATATAAATTAGTGATTAATTACGATAAATTCCATTGGAAGACCCATTTTTATTACTAGAAAACTCAATTACCAATTAATTATATTTATATAAGTAGTTAAAAAATTCCTTTTATGTTTAGTATTTTATATAAATATAACTACGTATGTATTTAAACTGAAACGAACATAAATGAACAAATATAAACAAAAAAAATGAACGAACATAAACCGACGTTCACGAATAACTTAATGAACAAAATGTGCGTTCATGTTCGTTCGTTTAATAAATGAACAAAAATTGAGTTCATGTTCGTTGGTTTATTAAATAAATAAAATAATCGAACATAAACAAACTTCCCGCCGAACAAGTTCACGAACTATTCATGAATGTTCGGTTTGTTTACAGGCCTAGAAATAACATACCTGGCTGGAATGTGTTCACTTGCCCTTTGAGTTCCCAGCCCGTTTGGCACGATTGTCCTGTTCCTTATCAATACGCATAGCAGCTATCTCTTTCTCCAAAGTCGTTACTTCCCTTCTCATCTTTTTTGACTCCACCTCCATTGCCTTCGTTAAAGTATCTACTTTCTTTGATAACATCTGAAAACAGCATTTCATTAATTATTAATATTAATATCCAAACAATAAATAATAGCTTTTTATTATAAATGAAAAAAGATACGAACCTCAATGGCATCATCTTTATCTTTAAGGCTCTGATCCTTTTCATGACAAGATTTCCTCAAACCGATAACTTCTTTTTGCAGCAAATCATACAACAAGCCCGGGACCGTATCCTCTGTTTCGGGTTTTTCATCTGGCTTATCTTCCCATGAACCATCACGGCCTCGCTATCCTTACTTCCATCACAAGGTTGCTCCGTGTTAAAAGTAGGACTGTTACCGCCACTGGAGAGAAGTTTACTACCCCTGTCAAACGATCGGGTCCCACCATCAAACGACTTTGATGTACCTTTAGCATGCCTCAACATTGAACTTGAACCAGATGGAAGCGTTGATCTTATCTGGAAAGATGGCGATCTTTTCGGTAAAAATCCGTTTGAGGCGCCACCTATTGATTGGCGGCGTGAAGAACAAACAGTGTTTGGCGATCTCAACGTATCTTCTAGCACCTTGAGTCGTAGCTGATATTTTTCCTACAATTTGATAAAATGGTTATAAACTGAAGTCATGAGAATAATAGAGATATTTGAAAGAGTAAAATGCCATTTTCGTCCCTGAGGTTTGGCCAGTTTTGCGACTTTCATCCAAAGGTTTGTTTTTCCGCATATGGATCCAAACGGTTTGAAATCTTGCTATTTTCATCCGGCTCGTTAACTCCATCCATTTTTCTTTGTTAAATCAAGGGTATTTTCGTCTTTTTTGTTAACTTAAAGGGCAATGCGGTCTTTTTCACTTTAGGTATAAGAATTTAAAATACCCATGACCGAATCTGAACTGCATCATAAGTTAACAAAAAGATATAAATACCATACTTAACGGAGAAAAATGGATGGAGTAAACGAAACGAATGAAAATGGCAAGATTTCAAACCTTTTGGATCCAGATGCGGAAAAACAAACCTTTGGACGACAATCGCAAAACCGACCAAACCTCAGGGATGAAAATGGCATTTTACTCTATTTGAAAATATTTGAGAGTTAAGTAAAAGAATATTACTTTCAACTGTGCTTCAGATTTTGCAGCACGTTCGGTTATAGCTAATTTGTCACGCAGTTGTTGCATCTCACCCTGTTAACGAAAGGGTGGAACTGGCAAGTAAATAACTAAATAACGAATAAGTAAACAAATTATTCATGGAAATTAAAAAAAAGGTTCAAGATACCTGCAAGAACCTTCTTTCTTCGAGCCATTGCTTAACTGGCATCACCTTATCATTAGAATCTTTCCATTCATTAGCTACAACTGTTGCCACTCTATTGGCTGTAACTTTTGCACGAGCTAGCTCTCTGTCTAGCGTCTTTCTTTCTTCCTATTAATAAAAATATTAATATAACTAGTCAGTTATGACTGTGGACCAAAGCCTATCCTACAAAAATGTTACAGGTGGCAAGATCAACGAGTCAATAAATGTGTAGTATTTTCTAAATGAGTAAAATGCCATTTTCGTCCTTGAGGTTTGGCCAGTTTTGCGACTTTCGTCCAAAGATTTGTTTTTACGCATTTGGATCCAAAAGGTTTGAAATCTTGCCATTTTCATCCGGCTCGTTAACTACGTCCATTTTTCTCCATTAAGTCAGGGTATTTCCGTCTTTTTTGGTTAGCTTAAAGGGCCATTCGGTCTTTTTACTTTATGTAAAAAGACCGAATACCCCTTGAAAAAATGAATTGCCCGTTAAGTTAACAAAGAAGACATAAATACCCTTGACTCTACGGAGAAAATTTGATAGAGTTAACGAGCCAGATGAAAATGGTAAGATTTCAAACCTTTTGGATCCTGACGCGGAAAAACTAAACGTTGGAAGAAAGTCGCAAAACTGGCCAAACCTCAGGGACGAAAATGGCATTATACTCTTTATAAATAATCAGCAAGGTAATAAGGATACAAAAAGAATCTTGGTAATATAAAATCTTAAAAGAATTAGAAGGTTGTGTGCATTAAAAATAACTCTTGGGATGTTTCACCGTTTTTGAAATTATTTCCATTAAAGCCAAGATTTTTTATCTATCAACCCAAATTGACCCATATACAAGTAATGGGTTAAAATTTGGCAAACTGCCACCTCTATGAGATGAATAAACTTTAATCAGAATATGAGGAAACTATATTATGTTTTACATTCATTTCTTGAACTTTCCGTTGATAGTCTCTCACAGCATTTGCAGCTGCACCGCCAGCAAGGACAGCCTCTTCAAGTTCGCGAACAGTTTGGGTAAGTTTTTCCACCTCAGCAACTTTTTGACGATGCATTCGATCCAAAATTCTATTTTCCTCCTGCAAAAAAGGAAACATGAATTGGCATTTCAAAAAACTAGAAATAACCGATTAACAGGATTCATAATTCAATGTCTGACGCTGACCTGGCAAATTTCTATCTGCTTCATTAACTCCTGATTCTTGTTCTGAAGATCATCCACCATAGAAGCCTTGGCTAATGCAACCTGCACAGTTCTCTCAGCTTCAAGTAATGCAGCCTCTTTTGACTTGGTCAAACGGTCTAGTGCTTTGTTGTCATCCTGCAGCTTTGCAATCTGAAATCCAAAAATCATAAGATTATAATTTTGAGAATGTATATCACCGTCTGCATTGACTACTCAAAGGATAGAAGTCAAAGTCAAACCTCTTGTCTTGCCAGCTTGAGCTCAGCTTCTAAAGGTGCAAGTATGGCTTCTATTGGAGGCATATCGTCGTCTTTCTGAGCGGCATGAACCCTTCTTAGAGTAGCTTCTGCTGCAAACTGAGCGGCCATTGATGCTTTCTTCTCATCGTTGATTTTCTTGATTTCAAGATTCTAAACAGCCAAAAAAGTGTTATTATTATAACTGATGCTGTCATGGAAAGAGTAAATTTCAACAATTTACTTATGAATGGATCAGTTTCAGTGAATACCTTGCTTTCAAGAAAGATTCGGTCAACTTTAACTTTTCGTCCACTTTTGACAACTCTTCAGTTAGCTAAGGTGCAATAATACAAATTAATGTTAACTCAAGACACCATATAATAGAACAAAAGTGCACTGGAAAAGGCACCAACTTAATGAATGTAATATGAAAACAAGCAAGATTACAGTGTTCTTTTGTATCAACTAACAACATGCATTGATGACCTCACATATATTTGCCTTCTTGAATCTTGATTGTCGTATTTACAGCGTTGAAACAGTATAATAGCCAATTTCAGTTCTTAATTTGTTTTATCTTGTACACTAATAAACTTTTCACAGAGTAAAATTAAAGAGTGCTGCTGTGCTGATTAAGGAAGCATGATTAACATTTAACATATGATGGTTTGGCAGACGGTGGATCACAATAACTTGTGTACTGATTCTAATATGTCATCCCTGATACATTAAAATGGGGCATACAATATTGACATTTAAAACTTTAAATATCCTAACACGAGAAGAACAAAATCAAAAAAGTAATGACACGAGGAAACATGCAAGACAAGATAGTATATGAAATTAGCTCCTATTGCCATTGTAATACATATAAACGGATAATGTAGCATCTACGATATAAGACAACCCAATGGACAATGGAAATTAACTAAAACACAAAACCTACGAAAAATTAAGATTTAATGCCACGGTAAAACACAGATTGGAAAATATTCAAACAGGATGATATTAACATCTTGCATGGAAGTGAACAAAGACAACAATAGGAAAATTGGCACATTAAACTATAAGTCACAATAAAGACACAACACCGAAATAGAGAAATAAATAAACAAAACAAGAAAACGTATTTAATACATCGTATCATCGTTTGTTATACAACTTTATCAGTTCCATGGTTCCACCACGTATTCATTTACCCGTGTTATGAACTAGAAAAAGGAAAAGACAAACGTATACGACAAGTGCAAATAAAAAGATATTAGAATCCAAGAGTCACCAATATGGAACATGAAAACAGCAAAACCATGTTCCATTTCTAACTCATGAAATAGACTTGATACCAAAGAGTGAGTAATACTCAAGACAATGACATTGCCCACTTTTTTTCAATGGACAATACCAACATCACATAAAAATATCATCACATAACCATTAGTCATAATCTTCAGATGGATTTAATAATTGCAAATCATAACTAAACAAAGTACACTGATATAAAAAAAAAAAACCTCAAAATCCAGCTTATAACCATTGTATACAAAAACACATATCTTATACAAATAAACAATTATCAACAACTTATATCATGACATCAATACTTGATATGCATACAATTAAAGCAAAATATCTAGTTAATTATCGCTAATGAGTACAAATTCATCCGTTAACAACTAAACATACAGAATAAAAAAAGTTGTTTAGAAACTAATACCTCCTCAACAGCTTTTTCTCTCAATCGTTCAGATAGCCGTAGCGCTTTGATCTCAGCTTGTGCTTCACTCAATTCTCGATCCTTATCTACAAAAATATCAAACAAAACCCTAGCCAGTTAATCAGTGAAAACTAACAAACAACACTAGCGTTCAATCAATCAATCCATCAGATCATTTAACAATTAACATTAATCAGTAATCACTAATCACCTCTAACTTCATTCTCCAATCGATTAAGCTCAAGCTTCACCGGATCCGATCCATGAAGCAAGTTTATAAGATCATCAGCATCCAAACTCGGCCTCACCGTAGCTCTCCTACGACTCACAGCACCGGATCCCCTACCTCCTCCACCACCACCACCAGAAACCGCCAACGGCGTCGTTTCACCGGCAGGAGACCGTACATTGCCGCCTTTATACAACGTCTCCGGCGAGTCGGTCATTCTCGCCACCTCGCCGTCGCCGGAAACTTCCTCCATTAGTCGGATCTGAACTCAATCTCGCATGAATTAGGTGTGAATTGAAGCGGTTATGGTGGTTAGGGTTTGTGGAATGTGGAATAATGTGAGTAGAGTGTATGAATCTAGATGCAGAAGTGTGTGTGTGTGTGTTGGTGAGAGAGAAAGTGAAGAGAATGAGTTGAACTAATGGCTCCGTTTAAAACTGTATCGTCTGATGTAGTAAGATTTTTTTCAAGTGGTTTCTCTCACTATAATTGTGCGTGTGTGTGTAATGTTGTTGTGTGGAAAAGATGACCGTGTTTCTCTCTCTAGATTTGTTAAATAATAAAAAGTTTAAAAAGGTGTTTTATTTCTTTTAATAAAATAAAAACTATGACAATTATTTGTTTAAAATTTATATTTATATTTGTGTATATAAATTAAAGGGGAAGTGCTCTAGCAGTGTCAGTATAACTTTCTTAAAAAGGTTGTCGGTTGAAGTTTTGTTGGTGATTGAATGTTATGCGCAGTCAAGTGTTTTAGTCACGGATTATTAAAATATCAGTATAAATTATAAATCAAAGACACATTTGAAGTAAGAACAGATTTTAAGTGAAGGTTTAGCATATCTAATCTAACAAAAAGTATTGGTAAACTTAAAGTTATATTTAAAGTAATAGTGGATATTAAGGTAATGACTTTAAAACAAGAAATGTTGTCATTCTATGATATTAACGCAGTTTTAAAAAACATTAAAAATCAGTTTTGTTGAAAAACGAGTTTTTTAGGAATATTATGTATTAAAAAAATCAGTTTTATGGAAAAACGAGTTTTTTTTTGGAATTGTTTATTAGAAATCGGATTTGAGTTATTCAAACTAAAGTATTGCATCAAGTAAACTGAGTTTGTATGAGTAAATGTGTATACTAGCAATGTATATTAAACGTTTAGATGAAGTGATTTATAGAAATCTTATCATTGTAATAAACCACTTTTTCATTAAAATGAAATTAGATGAAGTGATTTATAGAAATCTTATCATTGTATATAAATCACTTTTTCATTAAAATGAAATGTTTTCACTTTTTTATAGTTTGATTCCTAAATCGTCGGTGATATAAGTAACATATATAGTATTTTATTATATACTACCAATTATTTGTATTTTGTTTTGGTATGTTAAAAAGATACAGACTCATCTGTTATCATATAAAATAAAAGCTTTACCATTAATAAAAGATATATCAAAGAGCTCTGCTCTAGCGGTATGGTGGTGACTTTCTCTACTTCTTTAGGGATCGTTGGTGACATAATATCATGCATGAGGACGAGGTTTTACCAAAGTACGTCTTCGGGCAGTGGGTTTTCTCTGAGATTGGTGGCAGGCTGGGTTACCAATGTTGTTTGCGATTGCGGGCGTAAGAGGTCTTTTTTCTATATGTATACCCGAATGACCAGACTATGTTGGATATTCAAAAATAATAATAAAGATATACATGAAAATTAATTGTAGTGGATACAACCAACTTCTAAGTAACGACGATGTAAACATTATTACTATTTAAAAGGTTTTTTTAAGGACAAATGTTAGTAGTTTACCCAATTATACTAAAATGCTCTTTTACTTTGGCTTGAACCTAAAACATTCATTCTAAAAAGCATGTGTCTCTATCGGACTAACTAATTTATTTTCGAATTAGTTATCTAATTTATCTTTTTATTTGTATATTGAAATAAAAAATATACGGGTATCGATTAATTATTATATATGTAATATATAATGGGTGTAAAAATTTGAGGGTAAGTTTGTGTTAACTATTATATAAAGATGTGAGAAATAAGTTTGGGTGTTAAGTATTATATAAATTCATGAGAATTTGGTCCGGTGGCAAAGAGGTTGTCTTCTCCAGGTGGTAAAGAGGTTTGTCTTCTCTAGTGGAGACGTAGGTTAGATTCCTCCTTAGGTCATTTTTCGACATACATTTGGGTGAAGGAAAAATTGGGCTTTAATTTCGGGTTTGAACATGACGGAGGGCAAGGGTTTACGGATTCCATCCGGTTTCGTGCATCAGGGGGGTACGATCTTACGGCGGTCGAGAAGTCAACATTGACATGGCCCCAAATACGGTGAGTGTTAGTTTACACGTGAGATTTTTTATCGTTGAAAAAACAATTATATAAAGAAAGATGTGAGAATAATAATTTGGAATACAAATTTAAATGAAAGACATGTGAAGATGCAAGTTGAATAGAAATACTTCAGTTTCTATGATTTTGTTTCCCACTTGTTAGATTATAACATCAAACTTATAATTGAAACATTGCTTCCTCCAACCTTCGTTACCACATGCATCGACTTGTGAATTAAAACACCAAACTCACACAGGTGAAACCTTAAATCCTAAGATGAAATATATATTATATGTTTTTTAAACGACAAATTTGAATGACTGACGGACCACTAGAGTATTATCATATCATCAGCGAAACCATCCAATCTATATATATATTATATGTACACTACCTTTTGGGTCATACACCAACAATATTAATTTTTAATTACCATTTTGTCCTTAATAATAGTAAAATAAAGAGTTTCATTTGTGAATGGTAAATAGTCAAAAGCATGTATAAATTTGAACTCTAAACGATGTGGTGTACCCATCACCTCCTAAAATAAAATTGAACAACCCTAAACAATGTCTCCTAATCCACACTAATTAAAACCCTTAAGTATAATCCACTTAGCTTGATGCCACTTACGCCGAATATAGAGTTGTGGCCTCTCGCAAAGGGTTGTTAATCCAAAGTTGTATACACACGGTTGGAGAAGAGAGAATTATCCATGTGAGTCGTTGGTGTGTATTTTCCATGTGAGGGTCTTAGATAAGTTAAGGGCACTCTCATAGAGCCTTGACGCATAACCAAAAACAATATCACGCATTGTACTCTGACCAATCACACAACCTCGAGAAAAGTATGCATCTATCAAAGCATTTAACAATCAAAGGCATGACAAGTTAGTAATTCACATTGATTAGATGATGAGCACAACTCTTGTATCATCTTCACGAGTGGATATGAAGCATTTTAACTTTCTCAACTATAAATGCAACCTTTGATGGTCGTATAAAATGATTTTGTTTGATACCAACCTAGTACATTCTTACTTGTTTAAAATTTAACCTAATAATATACATGAAAATTTATGGAGTGAACTTCTCTAATACTCAATAACATGAAAATTGAATATTTGGCTTTTTTATTTATAATCTACCTCCTTTCTATGTTTTTCTTATAATAAAATATTTGTTGTTATAAAATAGGGAAAAAAAACCACTATTAATTTGGCTTTTAATTTACACCCTACGTTGATTAAAAAAATAATTTTTACGTGTATGCTTAATATGTTAACTAATATACGTCCTATAACTGACTCTTAAAATTGTTAGATTTGAATTACATTTAATATAATTACTTACATAACTTATTGTTATAGGTTAAGTTATTGGGCAAATTAGTCTTAACATACAAAATATTTTTAACATAAGAAGTGATGTAGATAACATTTTTTTCCTTACTTGTTAAACACGTATTTTAGTCCAAAAATCCAGAAAAAAAACCGTGATTTTATATAGTAGAGTAATTATGTAGAGTAATTATGGTTTTTTTTACATTTTGCAATTAAACGTTATTCTTAAGTAGTGGGGGAAAGATTAAAAAAATCTCCTTCGGTTCTTACATTAAGGTTATTTTGTATGTTTAAACTTATTTGTATTTGATATTTACAATTTATTTGCAATGTATGGAATGATGGTGTAGTGGTATAAGGCTTTGAAAAAAGTATAGTATTACTAATTACTAAACTATTAATATAACACAATATGGATTAGAAGAAAGAGACAAAAAGGCCAAAGACTAAACTTATATAATTATTATGGTTAAAAAGTGGGATTTGATGTGCGAAAGTGTGATTGTTCCCTAACTAACAAAGTAGACTTTAATTTCATAAAAGGGATGGTCAAACTAAACTAAGTATGGGATTAAGGGGAATCACATGATCCAAATCATAAACACATGATGATAAAGACGCTAATTCATGCTTTACTTGTTCATTCCATGTCACAATTATGTTGACCCTTTACCGAATCCCTTTATAAACATATCCGAATAAAAAGAAATCTACTTTTTCAAATAGTTATATTACTTTTTTTAAGTTTGCTTTAACAGTTAACATCTTACATGAAATATAACAGATGTATTTACTAAATAAATTTCTTTTTCATGTTTTTGTATAATTTCTTTTACTTATAAACTTAGTTTTGTTATGAGTTTATACTTATTTATTTAATTTACTCAGAGCATTCGCTTCTCATTCTTTATGCATTTTCCATCCTTAATTTTTTTTTAAATACCCCTTAAAAACACTACTTTATCTCATTCACCATCGTTGTACCATATCCATATATTAACAAAAAAACTAAAGTGAATTTTATATATTTAAAAAAACTAACATAAATCCTTATATTTTATGGATAGTGAATGAATAGATAATGAGATGTAGGAGAGTATCAAAAAACTAAAGTGACTTTTAGCTAAATTGGAAAGATAAACATAAGATATGAAATATAAACGCTCTTGCATAAAAATTAAAAAGTTAAAATAAATCATTCGGAAACTATCATTTATTTGGTTTAGACGGTATGGATTTGTGACACCGAATTTTTCGCTCAGTAATGTTATATATATAGTTTTCGTATAGAAATTTTTGGTATATACGTTTTCGCACCCCGTTCTATAGAAATTTTTGGGTATATACGTTTTCTCCCCCCGGTTTTCGAGGGCAAGCTTCGCCACTGGTCCGACACACTTAGAGATGTAAAAAACTGGTTACGCAACCGAAACCGTTAAAAAACCAGAACCGGTTATTTTAAAAACCGGTTCGGTTACAAACTGGTTAGACCGGTTATAAATCATTCTAAAATTTGATTTGGAAATCGGTTACAAAACTGGTTATATAAAAAACCGGTTTTAAAAACTGCTTTACAAAAAAAAAACGTTAAAAAAACCGGTTTTACACGAGCTGTGTAGAAAAATGGTCATATGACTGCTGGAACCAAAACTTGACCCTTTATTTTGTTTTTTTTAAAGAAATCATCTCCAATTAATATAAAAGGGTGGTGGTGTTTTGGTTCAATCACACCATTCTCTAATCTTCTAAATCTCTTAAAAACGCTCACTTACGCTCACTTTCTTGTTCGATAATTCTTACAAAAAGCATGGCAAGCTCCAGTGCTCATGATTCGGTCAATGTTGGCAAGTCTACAACTCACAGGTGGTTCGTGTTATTCCAACGAAGTGCAACCCCTAAGTTTGGTCACATTTCGATTTGTGTGAGATGGCGAACGGGTCGAAAAAAGCGCGTTGTCATCATTGAAATGGTTTTTACGCCGTATGGGCAAACACCACCTTGAAACAACACATTGAAAAACCGTGTTGCAAGTTGTTGAAACAACAATCCGCTAGTGGTCAAGCTTCCATGGCAAATGAAGGCGCTAGTTTGTTCGCATACAATTTGGATATGACTAGGGTGGAAATGACGAAGTTTGTAATCCAAGAAAGTTTGCCGTTCAACCATTTCACACAACCAACGCTACACAAAGATGGTTCAAAGAAGTCTCCAACCACGATATACCCATGTAAGTCGTGCTACTCTTAGGAGTAATTGTTTAAAATTGTGGAAAAATGTCAAACTAGAATCAACCGGTTTACGTAATCGAATAAAAAACCGGTTTTTAGGTAAACCGATTCCTAACCGGTTCTAACCGGTTACGACCAGTTATGATTTTCAACTAAAAAAATCGGTTTATAACCGGAACCGGTTACTAAATAACCGGTTTTGAAAAACAAACAAAAAAATGTTGGATATTTGGGTGTGTGAATGAAGTCTCAAAAATGGTGAAAACAACTTGTCCCACATTGGTGTGGGAGTAAAGAAAAAGTTATTTATAAGGTAATTTGTTTACCTAGCTAATATAACTTTTGAACATGTTTTACCATAAGTCCTACGCGCGAGTGCAGGGGGGTGCAAAAAAATTTGGAACCGGATTTAGTTGAACTCGCGTACGCCCGCACGTCCTGCGGACACGAATGCCGCTCCGAAAACCCGGCCCGCGCGAGGCGGTTTTTGCACTTATTCAAGACTGTAACGGTTAATTTTTTGAATGAGTTTTAAAATTGAATATTCGTATTGATGATGATCATTATTTAGTCTTCGGTTTTAATTCATTTCGAACTGAACCAATGATGACCATTATTCAGTTTTAATTATCTGCAATGATGGGCAGATTTCGGTTATGGTTTTTGTGACTATAAAACCAGATGAAAGCTGCTCAATTGAGACACTCACAAAAAACGCAATCTCCTCTCTTCTCTTTCGATCTCTGCAGCGTTCTCCGATTATCTTTTCAGGCAAGTGTTCAAGTTCGGCAGTACTCGGTTACTGTTTCGAACCGGCGTACCCTGGGAACAGACGGTGAATCTGTTTAAGGGAATTGTGTCAAACACAAGCCCGGTTCACGTTTCTGATTCCTTTGCTTTACTTCTTTCTGTTTCTTGATTTCGTTCATATTAATAACAGATTACTAACAAACTAGCAGAACCGTATAACTAATTGTTTCTGCATTGGCTTATCTTTTCAGAATGGAATCCCAACCCATGGCTACTGTTGTTTCTGCAGTCATGACAACTGCCGTGTCTGCAGTCATGACCTCCGTTGTTGCTGTGACAACCGGTCTCGTAACATCGCTGCCTAACGCAGTCTCACATGCCAGAAACCTGAGAAATTCAATGGTGTGAATTTCAAACAGTGGCAGCAAAAGATGTTCTTTTACTTGACCACGCTGAACCTTGCTAGGTTCTTGTCTGAACCCAAACCCCATGTTGATGAAGGGGATATGGATGCTCAATCTGTGAGCGCGATGCATGCTTGGGAGCATTCGGATTTCCTGTGCCGCAATTTCATTTTGAACGGTTTGGTGGATACATTATACAATATGTATAGTAAAGCCAAAACCGCCAAAGAAATGTGGGAATCTTTGGATCGGAAATACAAAACCGAAGATGCTGGCACTAAGAAATTTATGGTGGCTAAGTTCTTGGACTACAAGATGATAGACGCTAAAACCGTCATGAGCCAAGTCCAAGAACTACAAGTTATTCTACACGATATTCATGCGGAAGGGATGGTGCTTAGCGAGACATTCCAAGTTGCCGCGATGATTGAAAAGCTACCACCTAGTTGGGTTGACTTCAAGAATTATCTCAAGCACAAGCGAAAGGAGATGACCATTGAAGATCTTGTTGTTCGCCTTCGTATTGAAGAGGATAACAAAGTGAATCTGAAAAAGAGTGATGGTCTTAAAATAGTGAAGGCCAATCTTGTTGAACATGGTCAGGCTTCAAAAGGAAAAAACAACGGAAAGGGTGGAAAGAAAAGCCATGGGAAACGCTCCAACCTTGGTCCTAAGGGAGGAGTTGGGAAAAAGAAGTTCCAAGGAACTTGTTATAATTGTAAAAGCAAGGCCATAAGGCCAGTGAATGCAAGCTTCCTAAGAAGGAAAATGCTAGACAAGTGAACATGGTTTATGAAGTCGACAATCTCGTTGCTATGGTCACGGACCTATCAATCTTGGTCACCGAAGTTAACATGGTTGGCCAAAATCAGAAAGATTGGTGGAGTCGATACGGGGCTACCCGTCATGTGTGCTCTGACAAAAGCCTTTTAAATACCTTCAAGGAGATTACTAGTGGCGAAAAGGTGTTTGTGGGAAACTCTACCACGCCGAAATTAAGGCGAGGGAACATGGTTTTGAATATGACTTCTGGAAAGGAACTCACCTTGACCAATGTGTTGTATGTTCCAGAAATTCGTAAAAACCTTGTGTCGGGGTGGCAGTTGAACAAGTTTGGGTTCAAAATGGTGATTGAGTCGGATAAGGTCGTGTTGACCAAAAATGATGTCTATGTTGGTAAGGACTATGCCCTCAATGGAATGTTCAAACTCAATGTAATGGTTGTGAATGCAATGAATGAAAACGCTACTAGTTCTACTTACTTGATTGAGTCTTCTAATCTTTGCATGGTAGACTAGGTCATGTTAATTTAATTCCATTCGTCGTTTAATAAACTTGGTTGCATACCAACATTCGATATCGACTCAAATAATAAACGTGAAACTTGCGTAGAAGCAAAACAAACGAAATCGTCATTCAAAAAGGTCGAACGAATCACCGAACCCTTGAAATGATCCACACTGATGTGTGTGATCTAAAAGCAATTCCTACTCGTGGTGGGAACAAGTACTTCATCACGTTCATTGATGATAGTACAAGGTATTGCTACGTGTACTTACTTAAGAGTAAGAACGAGGCTATTGATAAGTTTATCTTGTTCAAAGCCGAAGTTGAGAATCAACTAAATCGGAAAATCAAAATCGTAAGGAGCGACCGAGGAGGTGAATATGTGTCACCTTTTATCGATGTGTGTGCGAAAAATGGAATCATACATGAACTCACGGCTCCTTACTCCCCGCAATCGAATGGCATAGCGGAACGGAAAAACCCACTTTGAAAGAAATGATGAATGCCATGATGATAAGTTCTGGTGTAAACCAAAACATGTGGGGGGAAACAATCTTATCGGCCAATTATGTGTTGAACATGATACCCAATAAGAAAAAGGATGTAAGTCCAAACGAATTATGGACGGGAAAGAAACCACCATATAAATACTTGAAAGTGTGGGGTGCCTAGCTAAGGTGGTGGTCACACCACCAAACCGACTACTAATTGGACCCAAAACAGTGGATTGTGTATTTATTGGATATACCCGTCCTTATGGTACTTATCGTTTTCTTGTGCATGATTCTAAGAACCCTGGAATATCAAAGGCACCATAATGGAATCTAAGGATGCATCATGGTTTGAACATGTGTTCCCTTGCTTAGATAAACGTGAACCAAGTTCTTCTAGAACGGTTGAGGAAAGTGTTCCTGAGCGTGAGGTTGAAAACGATGAACATCGAGAAGAATCTAAGACTGATGAAGTTGAAATCAGGAAAAGTAAACGGCAAAGGACTGAAAAATCCTTTGGCCCTGAGTTTCTTACCTATATGGTAGAAGATGAACCTCAAACGTACCAACAAGCGTGCATTCCTCAGAAGGACCTCAGTGGAGGGAGGCAATCAAAAGTGAGATAGACTCTATCTTACAAAGCCATACTTGGGAACTAGTGGATCTTCCTCAAGGATGTAAACCACTAGGATATCGATGGATCTTCAAGAAGAAGATGAAGCGAGATGGAACCATCGATAAGTACAAGGCAAGGTTGGTTATAAAATGATATAAGCAACGAGAAGGTTTAGATTACTTTGATACATATTGCAGTTACGCAATAACATCCATTAGGTTGGTGCTAGCCATTGCCGCCATTAGAAATTTGGAAGTTCACCAAATGGATGTGAAAACAGCTTTCCTGAATGGAAATCTAGAGGAAGAAATTTATATGGAGCAACCCGAAGGCTTTACAGCTATTGGGCAAGAAAAGAAAGTTTGTAAACTTGTAAAATCCTTGTATGGATTGAAACAAGCTCCAAAACAATGGCACCAAAAGTTTGATCATGTCATGCTTGATGTTGGGTTCAAAATCGATGAATGTGACCAGTGTGTGTATGTGAAGGACACATCTGATGGATATGTCATTTTGTGTCTATATGTAGATGATATGCTCATTGTTGGAAGTGATGACAAAATCATAAAGTCTACAAAGAACATGCTAAAGGCAAGATTTGACATGAAAGACATGGGTCTTGCGGATGTGATTTTGGGGGTTAAAATCACGCGAACCCATAAGTGGACTTGTTTTAAGTCAATCCCACTATGTGGACAAAATTTTGAGAAGTTCAATGCAAATGACTCTAATGAGGCTAGAACTCCACTTGACACGAGTCAACATCTAGCCAAGAATAGAGGTGAACCTGTAAACCAGTTGGAATACTCAAGAATTATTGGTAGCTTGATGAAATCCATGAGTTGTACTAGACCCGACATAGCATATGCTGTGAGCAAGCTAAATATATACACGAGCAACCAAGTTCAATGCATTGGAATTGTATCACTCGGTTGCTTCGCTACTTAAGATATACTCGGGAATATGGGTTGCATTATGACAGATATCCAGCAGTTATAGAAGGACACTGCGATGCAAATTGGATATTGACACGAATGATTCCAGAGCAACAAGTGGGTATGTATTCACACTTGGAGGTGCTGCTATATCGTGGAAATCTTTGAAACAAACAGTTATCGCTAGATCCACGATGGAATCAGAGTTCATCGCTTTAGATAAAGCAGGTGAAGAGGCAGAGTGGCTACGTCAATTTGTTGAGGATATACCAAGATGGCCTAAGCCGGCATCGGCCATTTGTATACATTGTGATAGCCAATCGGCACTTGGTAGAGCTCGTAGCACAATGTATAATGGTAGGAACAGACATATCAGAGTAGACATAACACGATACGACAACTAATCTCTACAGGAATTATCACTATTGACTACGTAAGGTCAAAGGATAATATCGTGGATCCGCTAACAAAAGGCCTAAGTAGAGAGTTAGTGCAGAAGTCGTCAATGGGAATGTGACTGAAGCCCTTGAAAAATAAGTTCATAGATGGAAACCTAACTCAGTAGACTGAGATTCCAAGAGCTGAGTTCAATAGGAAAACCTAATTGTATGAATGAGTGAGGTCACTGTGGGGGATAACCCTACATATATATACAAGGGAGTTATTGTAAAGCGAAATAAACTTCCTAGTCCATTCCTAAAAGTGACAAGTGTGAGGCTAAGCCTGTGGCTTTTAATGATTCGACTAAAGTAACCATACATAGTGGAATCACCTATGTGAGAGAGAAGTGGGGTCGCTTCGAAGGGTATTATTGGGGCACAATACCTAATGGTTTCTCGCAGAACCAGGCATTATGTTCATGACCATAACGAACATAACTATGAGGACTTGACTTTGTAGGGAGAGTCTTGTGTGAAGTGTATTGTCGTCTACACAAACGGCATGGCGAGTTCAAAGACATCGATGTCTACTCAGAGCCAGTGGGCTAAGTGCACTTCATGAGCGAAGGTTCAAAGGGTAACACCTACCTATCGTATGCAAAACTCAACTGCTGAAATCTAATGGGAATATTGTTGTCTGAGATCGACTCCACTCATGTGGGGGATTGTTGGATATTTGGGTGTGTGAATGAAGTCTCAAAATGGTGAAAACAACTTGTCCCACATTGGTGTGGGAGTAAAAGAAAAAGTTATTTATAAGGTAATTTGTTTACCTAGCTAATATAACTTTTGAACATGTTTTACCATAAGTCCTACGCGCGAGCGACGCAGGGGGTGCAAAAAAAATTTGAACCGGATTTAGTTGAACTGCGTACGCCCGCACGTCCTGCGGACACGAATGCCGCTCCGAAAACCCGGGCCGCGCGAGGCGGTTTTTTGCACTTATTCAAGCTGTAACGGTTAATTTTTTGAATGAGTTTTAAAACTGAATATTCGTATTGATGATGATCATTATTTAGTCTTTCGGTTTTAATTCAGTTTCGAAACTGAACCAATGATGACCATTATTCAGTTTTAATTCTCTGCAATGATGGGGAGATGTCGTTATGGTTTTGTGACTATAAAACCAGATGAAAGCTGCTCAGTTGAGACACACAAAAAACGCAATCTCCTCTCTTCTCTTTCGATCTCTGCAGCGTTCTTCCGATTATCTTTTCAGGCAAGTGTTCAAGTCCGGCAGTACTCGGTTACTGTTTCGAACCGGCGTACCCTGAGAACAGACGCGAATCTATTTAAGGGAATTGTGTCAAACACAAGCCCGGTTCACGTTTCTGATTCCTTTGCTTTACTTCTTTCTGTTTCTTGATTTCGTTCATATTAACAACAGATTACTAACAAAAAAACGGTTCAGTTTTTAACCGAAACTGATTTTCCAAAAAAACCATTTTATACATCTCTAGGCACCTGCCTCCGGAGCGCCAAAGATGGGTTTGTGAGTGGCGCCAAACCATACCCCATAACGTGAGTTATTAAAGTTGAAGCACACATATTTATCTATCGTTATTTTTCCGTTGATATTATTTGTTATCAGATTTAAATTTATTTTTATTTCATTATCTTTATAAATCTTATTTTATTTATCATAGTCAGTCGGTTAACCAATGCAATTATTGGACTAGACACAAAAACAAGTATTCATACACCATGGAGATGCTCTGCATATACATCTTTTTAACGTCGTTTGTATTTGACATGTTCCCTTCTTTTGGGCTGCGTGCAAGGAATTCTTTCGAATCGAAATTATTGGTTGACCCAGGAATAATTCATGGTGCATTAAAATAATCTCAATGAACCTTTTAGCTTTTTATTTTATTTTAAAAAGTCCATATATTTCCTTATAGTGTAAAATATTAAATATAAAATTAAACCCCTTTTCTGTTAATAATAATAATAAAATATAATATTAATAAATATATGCAACATTCTATGTGTTCCTTAAATAATTGATTAATAATAAATCATCATTGTTGTATCAAATACGTAGAAGATTTAAAACCGTAGAATTATGTGATTTTGATTTTTGAGAAATCAAACGTATGTAGAAGATTTAAAACCGTTAGAACTATGTGATTTTGATTTTTGAGAAATCAAATGTATTGATTTACAGAAGTGCAAGAGTGCGTTCAATACAAAACTAAGTTTAAGTAGAAATCGAACTGCATAATACGTAAGGGTGTCTTCAATACGTAACTAAATTTAAGTAGGGTTATTGGATTTTATCATCTCATCTATCGGGTATTGTCCGCTGCCACTCTCAACTATCACTTTGACTTTCACCACTCTCACCTTAACACTTTATGTGTTGATGTCACTCCGCATTTATGTTTTGTGGTGGGAGTTCATTTTTCAGACAATGGTGAAGCTTGAGATTCCCGACCGGGGGTCGAAAACGTATATACCTAAAACATTTTATACGAAAACTTACCAGACACTATTGAGCAAAAAGTTCGGGGGTCGGGCACCCCCCGGGCCCCTTCTATCCACGCCCTTGTTTTCAGATGACACTAGATGCAGAAGTAGAAGAGCCCATGTCAATTCGAAGTTAGTGTTTGCTCTTCAGTTTTATAGGTAACTCTAGAGTGACACAACACACAAAGTGTTAACTTTTAAGTGGTGGAAGTTGGAAGTGATAAAATTCAATAACCCTTTACTGAAATATATAACATATAATAGATAATCATAAGTTATGAGAATATAAAAATAATATTTTATGTATCACATTCAAATCTATGGTTGTATATAAACTCTTATAGGTTTTTTTTTTCCTGAAATTTGTTGTGTTGAACGTATGTTCTATGCAATTTGGGTACACATAGGAAATAGGATATTTAAAGGCAAATGTATGATATGATGAATGACAACTCGTGATCGAATAATCTCCTGTGTTCTAATCATAAAGAATCATGACATTAGCTTTTATCAATGGAAAGTTACTACACATGTTATAAATTGTGTATTTATCTCGAACATCAACTATTTTAAGGGTAAAGATCAAATAGGAAGTTTATTTTAGCTAGGAAGGATAGAAAACAATGATAGAGTGACACGTGTCAAAGATACAAAAACATTGGAAGGGCATTTTAGTCAAACAACCATAAGATAAAAACCCAGTTCTATAACAAAAACCCAGTATGTCATTTTCTTTCACGATACATCTCACCCCACCACCACCATCACCACCGTCGTCACTCCATCGCCCACCACCACCAGAATCGTCTCCAAACCTCACCACTCTGTCAAATTTAACATGATGCGTGAACATAGATTTCCGTTAAAAAAGGTACTCCTCTTCTCAAATTTCTCTAACATTTTGTATTCAAAGTGAAGATATCTCTGATTCTACTCTTTCTCTTGATGTATTCATGCGTTGGGCAACATCATTAGTTCCAATTTCATTGAGAAATCATTAATAAAAAGTTCCACACCAGGTGTTTGACAAAATGTCTCAAAGAAAAATTACAAAACACCTTTCAGTTTAAACTTTCATTTAAAATTGTGTTTTACAAAAAAATGAAAAAACACACCTTATTGGTGTTTTTTGCCCATTGCGTTTTACAAAATAATAAAAAACACTGTTTTTTTATCCATTGCGTTTTACAAAAGAATGAAAAAACACATTTTTTGGTGTTTTTTATCCATAGCGTTTTACAAAATAATGAAAAAACACACTTTTTATGTGTTTTTTGTCCATTGCGTTTTACAAAATAATGAAAACATAGTTTTTTGTCCATTGCGTTTTACAAAATAATGAAAAAACACACTTTTTGGTTGTTTTTTGGTCTATTGCGTTTTACAAAATAATAAAAAAACACAGTTTTTTATCCATTGCGTTTTACAAAAGAATGAAAAAACACACTTTTTGGATGTTTTTTGTCAATTGCGTTTTACAAATAAAATGAAAAAACACTGTTTTTTATCCATTGCGTTTTACAAAAGAATAAAAAAAACACATTTTTGTGTGTTTTTTGTCTATTGCGTTTTACAAAATAATGAAAAAAACACAGTTTTTTGTCCATTGCGTTTTACAAAAGACACTTTTCTTTTGTGATTTTAGTACATTGCCTTTTACAAAAGACACTTTTCTTTTGTGATTTTAGTCCATTGCCTTTTAGAAAGTACACTTTCTTTTATATTTTAAGTCAATTGCGTTTTAGAAATAAACTTTGTTTTGTGTTTTAATTCATTGCTTTTTAGATAAAACCACATTTTCTTTTTGTGTTTTTTGTCCATTGCCTTTTAGAAAAAAAACACTTTATTTTGTGTTTTTTAGTCCATTGTGTTTTATAAAAATGAAAAAAAAATTATGTTTTTTTTTTCATTGCGTTTTATGCATCTGGGTTATCGAAAACTTTTTTTAAAAGTATAGCAATAGTGTGCTCATTTTAAAGATAAAAAAATGCTAGTTTTATAGTGCAATTTTTATAAAAAAGTTATGTCGTATGAATGAATTATTAACGTTTAAAAAATGGGGGAATTGGAGGAGAGAGAAATTATTACCTTGGATTGACTACAATGTCACTCAACAAACTCACGCGCTTCTTTTCTTCCTTCAGTTCCACCTATTTAATCTTAGCCCTTGATTAGTAGATAGATGGTCAAGATTACTTCTATCCTTCCTACCCATGGAAACTTTCTAGTATATCCTAACCCACTATTTTAAATCTAAAATAACGACTCATCATTTAGGTTGTATATAACTATATTAAGAAGGGCTGGTCTTTATGACAATTTGTACATACATAAATCATACATGAATAGTAGAATCATTATAAACTAACGAAAAAGAAGAAAAAAATAAACCTTTTTCAACATTATGAATGTAACAAGAAAGAGAAATTCATAAATAAGAATTTTACACGGTTTTAGATTAAACAATTAGTGATGGTTTTTGAGTATCGAAAATCAAAAGTAAACAGTTGACACTTAATTTCGAACCAAACCAAAATTGTTAATAAGGTTTGGGATAAGTTTAGCGGAGGAGTACATTCAAAAAACCATAAGGTAAGCATACGTTTATCAAGAGGGTACATACAATAAAAAGCGAGTAATACATTTAGCAGAACCCTTATTTATGCTTCTTAGATTAGATTTCACTAGTGAGATTCCTGTGTGTTGCCGCAGGCATCGGGTCACTATCGGTTTGGTTCGGCTCGACTCGTTATAACAGTGGTATGATACCAACACTAGGATCGGCCCGAGTGAAACATGTGGTTTACATCGTCGAAACCAATAACGATTATCGGTACTAGTTTGGGTAATACTGTAACCGACACTAATGTTATTGGTCGAAATCGATTCGACTTGTCACATCATCGATCGATAGTTACGTCGAGAAAACCATTTAAAAAAGAATATAGGTACCGATATCGAACTTGTTCATACTGTGTCATTCGAATAGTTATGGTAAAGAACAAAAAAATTCAACTATATTCTACCCATTCGATTTTGAACAAAACTTTTATCAAAACATAGATAAAAATTAGCACGAACGCAACGGAATATTCAGAATCTTATAACGCATTACATTATCATGGTAACGAAAGGATAAATGGCGTCACTTTATAGGAATTTAAATCGTGAGATAAATGTGCTTCGATTTTTTGTACAACTCTATTCACAACTCAATTTCGTAAAATTTTACGTCGCAATGACATGCTCAGAATTCGGCCGTGGTGACCGAAAACTTAAAAAAACAAATGAGACTTTTATGCAATCATAAAAACAACATTAATGACTCAGTATCGGTTGTGTTTGGTATGGTATTGATAGGGTATCGACACTCGGTATAACAACCGAAAGAGAAAACCTAAAATATAATGTCGCCGAAAAGGATTCGTACACGTGTTTTTAAAAACGAAGGAAAAACATAAAATCAGATATTAGTAGCATGTTGCGTCGGGGATGTAGATCCGGCTAAAAATATGTAAGGTCGATTTCAACAACTTGTATATAGTATTTAAAAATTTCCGTTTAAACGACGATGAAAATAAGCAACCATACATCTAACAAGGTTGCGTATTTAGTTTTTTCTAAACACCTAACGAGAAAAATCAAATATTGCCTTAAAATAAATCTTAGATTTTTTTTAGAAATGGACACATGGGAGTACACCATTGGTGAATTAAATGCAACTAACATGATTAATGTGGCGCAGGTTGAAGGCAGGTTCACCAACCCAATTTGACTACCTTAACCACCTGAAACGGGTACCCTGAACCCTTTCGAACCCGTTGTCGAGCCCGCCATGTGCTTAATTTGGGTGCCCTAAGCTTGAGTTAAATAAAAATTAAATATTAAACTAAATTCAAACGTTTGAAAAGAAAAGAAAAGGATAGTATATTTATAACCACTACAAAGGTGACATGTGTCCTTAGATTGCGTTGTGACCTAGGTTGTTGGACTAACCTGGTTGTGGTAATGGTCGGGTAAAGTAACATTTTTGTATTTTTATTTAGTTATATCTCACAACCAACCTTAAGCCATGATAATGGATGGTATGAGGTTGGGGGAGTAGCTAAGTGGAGTACTGGCATCCAGAGGTATAGTGATTGTTATGGCTTGTTGGTAGCAAAAATCATGGGAGACATCAAGATGGAGCCATCGTTATAGGTAAAAGTTGAATCAAATCTTAAAGCACTAATGTGATGTAGTTGGTGTAGTTTTGATTTTAGTAATCTCTTGTATTTATTCTTGTCTTTTGTGTTAGGTCTCATGGTTCTAACAACTTGCTAGTCCATTTAAATTTATTAATTAAATATGCATTGTCGCTTACAAAAAAAGATGGATACAAAATGCAAATTTAAAAAAAAAAAAGGATGGATATATAAGAAACAATAATCAAACAATCTTTGGTTTAAAGCCACCTAACACTAAAAGTATTGCCAAAACGCAAATCATCTTCCTCGTAAGTCCTTAATGATTTCAAAGCAGAAAATGAAGAAGCACCAACAACTATGAGGGTTAAACCTGTCAACAACTTGAGAATGCCTTTTTCCTCAGTGGGAGGCGTTAGAGTTGAAGGATCGTCTCCCCCTAATTTGATTAAAAGTTCTTCTGGTTCACCATGAAATTGTGAAACTTTCCAAATACATTTTACAAATTGTGAGATGATTGGTATAAAAACGATAGTCCTGATGATTGATATGAATCACAGCAGCCCCGTTGTCCTAAATCATTAGTTTTATCTTCTCTAGCATATCTACTCTGATTAGGTATCTTGGAGGTACAAATTGACCGGAGAAAGAACACAAACAGCTTCATTCAGTTATGTCATGATCACATCAAATTTAACGTCCCACTCCTTACGATAAACAACAAGATTTCTCCTTGCGACTCGTGATAAGTTTAGATCAGTGTCACCTTGTTTAATGACGTGTTCCCATAGCCTGTAACGCCCCGTTTTTCCATATTACCATGTTTGTGGAAAATACGTGACGTTTCCCTATCACAGTCGAAATCAGACTGAAAAACGATTAAAAACGACAAAAAACGCGAGCATTATCGACTACGACATCATTTTACGAAATTTTGACCTTAAAATAATATCCTACGATCTTTTACGACGACCGGGTTCAAAAGCGGGCGCCAGAAGCGTATTGGGTCGCTAACGGACTTCGGGCCCAAACACACTCAAAACCCTATGTATTTAAATCTCCTTATACCTTCTTCCTCACAAATAAACCCTAGCCACCCCACATCACTCTCGCTACTCTCTCTCAAGACTCCGGTCACCGGAGCCGTTTTCCGGCGTCACTCCGGCGCCGGGTCTTCGGCCGTGTATCCGACAAGCCAACCACCCACAACACCCCCCTTCAACCCTATATCTCCCCCACAAACACGACCCCTCACTCTCGCTCAATCTCTCCCTCTCTCTCGGTTCAATAAATCGCCGACCACCACCACCATGGTTAGCGGCGCACCACGACCAGCGGCGTTAGCCGCACCATATGAGGTCGGAGGAAGGAGGGCCGGTGAAACCGGCGGAGCCGTTGATACATGGCGACGACGATGATGATGTTACTATTGTTGTTGTTGATGATGATAGATTGATGATGGTGATGACGAAGATGGCGGCACCACCTCAGCCAACGACGGTGGTTACCGTCTGTCTTCCGGCGGCAACCGGCGACTGGCCGCGGCGATGGCGGAGCTCTGTTCAGTTAATGGCCAGATTTGGTTCGGGTTCTTGCCGGATCAATATCGGTGGTTTAGTGTCGATTGGCTCCGGTTCAGCGACTGTTCGGCGGTTTTGGTGAAGCCACTTCTCCGGCGAGGCGGTGATGGAAATTGTACTTGTTTCAGGTTCACGGCTTGACTCGGTTCAGTTGGTGTGACTCGGCTGAGTCTCGTTCGGGTCAACTGTGGACAACTTTGGTCGTCGGGTCAGTTTGGAGTTCGGGTTTCGAGCTCGGGTCAACTCCAGTCAACTGAGGTCAAACCCAGTCAACTCAAGAATCGGTAAAATTTAAATAATGTAAAATTTGGACCGATTGGGTATCTTAGTTCATACATTGTTTAGTAATCGATAATGTTACAAAATCATATATATACGTTATTAAACTTGAATTATTGATGAGTTTTGGAAAGTATAACGACACCTTGGTTTGTTGGGATCGTACAAAAATAGGGGAAACTCTGCCGTTTTTCGTAAAATCCGCATTTTGAAAAATGTTTATTATACATCAAAGTCTATCGTAATTCAAGTGATCGTATTATAAAAAAATAAATGTAAATGTATATTCTATTTAATAACATTTCGGCCACCACAAATATATATATATATACATATACTATATCATCGAAACACTAATGAAAACGTAAGGAGACTCAAATGAGGTTATAAAATAAAAACAAGTGTATATATATTTTAATAACACTTTTGTACCTTCGTTTACTCATGTATGATGACCTCGGCGTTGCGATGTGGAACCCTTCAACACTTCGCGGAATACAAAAAGACGTTTCGCAAGATGTGAGCATACTTGATCCCCTTTTTCGCTTTATTACTTTGGGGACAATACATGTACTTAAAACAAATCATTCAAACTTACGTGCTACACTTGTACTCATACGTGTTATACCTGAAATCTTACGTGTTATGCTTGTAATCGTATGTATTGTACTTGTAGATTGCATGTCATGTTCACATTAAGCTAGTATATTAGTTACTCATGTGAAGTTGATTTAAAATGTTTTCTTTCCTTACTTATATTCAAACTTGTATGCTCGCCAATGATTTTGTATTGATCTACGCTTTAACATGTATTGCAGGTTGATGATATCAGTAAAGTTGCAAGGAATCTAGTAGGATTGCCTAGAAACATACTTAAACTTTAATGCTTGTTATATTGTAACCTACTTTCAATTTGTCGTATTTTGTTTCCAAATCATGTACTAGATTAACATAAATGAAATGAAAGTTTATTATTTGATCATTTGTTGTAATAGATTTAACTTTTTTTATATTATTTCAAGCAATGTAAAATCAATAAATAAATCCTTGTCGCAAATAGCGTTACGAAGTCTCTTGCAATCTCGTTTTCGTCTCATCCTGATGTTTCCGCCATCGGTTGGGGTGTGACATAGCCGATTAAAAAATAGCAATTTTCCACTTTAAAGTCACTTTTAACAACCTCAAAAGAATCCATTAAGAAATTAAGCCAAATTATTTTGCATTTCAATTGAGTTGTCATGAAGTTCAACAGCACAACTGCATTACCTCCCAAACATAGACAGATTCTTTATTTTTTCATCAGAACAGTAGAAATAGGTCTAAGCCCATTTAACATTGCTTAACATAATGGATCCACCAAGTTTTTGTTGTCAACCTTAAAATCCAACCTTTCCTAGTTGGTCTTGTCGTCCAATATAACATGTTTTGCTCATACGAGTCAATGCAAAAAGTTTGGTTTCACAGTGGATCCAATTTCTGGTATTCTTATATCTAAGTGTTTTTCTTGCCTTGAATTTCCCATTAATTCTAATCACTTCTTCATGAACACTACGGTGTCGAGGTTTCCAATAAATAATTGTCTCTATCTTTGAGGGATCTACCATGATTCCGTCTGCATTGACCATGTGACCCAAGAATCGCATTTCTCGTAACCAGAATGCACACTTGGAAAACTTATCAAACAACATTTCTTTCTTTAGCGTGGCCGGCGCCACCTGGAGGGGACAAGTTTGGTCTTCTTACTCTTGGAATAAACCAAGATGTCAGCTCTAAGTAATCTATACACATTCTCATGATTCCATCCTTCTTTACGAAAGACACCAAAGCACTCCAAAGGGAAATTAATCGGCCTGATCAAACCTTTGTTGAAGAGGTCTAACAATTGGGTCATCAGCTATTGCATTTCTAATGGACTCAGGTGGTACGGTGCTTTAGCAATGAGTTGAACACAAGCCATAAGTCATTCTGAAACTCTATCTCTCGATCGGGTTGGTACTCCAATCAAGTCCTTAGGGAAAACCTCTAGAAAGTTGCATACCAATGGTACGTTCTGATTGCATCAATGTAGTTCTGATACTTTTCTTAACTTTTACATGGATGATATACACCAAGTAAGCTTCGTACCCTATATACATAAAAATTTGTCGCCTTGATCATTGCGACGAGCCTCGACACTAGACGTTCTTTCTCTCCATGCATCGTAGCCAGATTACCATCAGGTGTTTGGTGCTTTAAGGTGAATCATCTTCCTTTTACAAACTATTCATGCTTTGGAAGCATCTATCAATACATTCCCAACACTACATCAAAACCTCGTAAGGGCATAAGAAATAACCAAATAGGAAACTTTTAGCCATCAAATTCTATCCAACATTATCTATATCTTCTATTACCTTTATGTCCCTACCAACAATAGTCTCTACTACTTCAAAGGTCTCGTCTTGATCAATGTCGTGGGAACTGTGTCGTAACACAATGTCGTAGCATAGTAGCCCCACAATTGCCACACCTGCATTACGAGAGTCACTCCAGAGTGCCGCATGTTGAAAGACCAGTGTTGCAAACATGGAGATTCACTCGTCCGTTTTTTTTTTCCCAAAATCATAACTTTTTACGTCCAAAATGTTTGTCTATTATCTATGAAGCAAGATTTACGAATTTTTAGGCTATTAACGTGTAAAGATCCAACCTTTACAAAGGAAACCCAAATTTTATCTAAACCCCATTTTCGTCGAAAACATGGATTTGGATGTCGGTTCTTACCTGGATTTCAACCAAAACGTTGCTGTGATGATTCTTAATCATCTGCTAAGAAATTCCAAACTTCAAATCATGATTCCTTGATTTTTAATCTCTTTTCTTCAACTTTTCTCTCTAAAATCCCACTTTCTCTCTCTAGATTTTTCTTTGTAGAATAAGCGAAGTTGATGCAGATGAGGCCATAGTTCTCTTTTTTTGTTTATATAGCAAGAATATGATGACCATAACCCCTCATGGGCCTTGCATTTTGGGCCTAATCATCCATAGAAATTCCAGTGTAATTAATCCTATTATTCCTTTAGAGAGAGGTTATTGTACAAGAGGAAATAATTGTACGAAGTGTATGAGACAAGTTTGGCCCTTGATTTACAAGATTAATGGTTGAGATTAAGTGGTCCCAGTGGGGAATGGGTAAAATAGAAAAATCCAATATTGTTGACTCATAAACCCACTCCCCATTTATTTTCAAACGGTATAACTTTTTCATACGTTAATATTATTTTATAAAAATACACCGTATTAACAAGCATTTCATTCTCTTTAATTCGAGCATCATATTGCTATATTTTCCTTAAAAAAATTTAACAGGATTTTGAATAGCCATTATTACGTGATTTTGATACCCAGTAAGTGATTACGTAATTACGTAACACTAGTTCACTATGTATTATTACGTGACTACATGATTTTAAATACTTATTTCGTACGCGATTTCATTATAGTACTTATATGAAACCCTACTGAGTGATTACATAATTACAATACATAATATTTCATATAAAATACCAAAAATTTCAGGTCCAATCACGTTTTAAGGGTCTATTATCTATAATAAATGAATAGATTAGGGCTGATGTTTCATTAGGTGAGGGCTCTAGATTCACTTTTTGACGGGAAAATGAGTTGGGTTTTTTTATATTCGCGAATGGCCGTTTAAGGTGATTTGACCCGGTAGATTGGATCCTATTTATTCTATATCCATATTATTCTTCACAATCTTGTCATACATCTCTCGATTCTTTCACCCTTTTGTCTTCAGAGATCTTTTACATTCAAAGAATCTTTCTTCATGAATCTACAATATCATCTATTATCTTCTCACTATTTATGTTACAATCCTCTATATAATAACAGATTTTCCTTTTGATCGTCTTCTTCTTCCTTAATTTTATTATTTTCATCTGATGTATTAATATGTGTTCGATTTTATTGTGGTTTTTTCAATCCAGATCTACCTCTTGGTAGATCTTTTTTTCTTATACAACGAGATGATAATGTTTTAAGGTTGTTTATTTTGAGTTTCATGCTTATTTGTTTCCTGATTACTTGTAAGAAGTTGTATTTTTTTTTTGTGCTTTAGCGTTCGTCGATCTGAATGGTATTACATTTTAGGTTTTCTTTGCTTGTTGATTTAATAGGGTATTTTATAATCATCATGTTCTGTGCTTCTTCTTCTTTTTTTTTTTTTTTTTTGGGTTTTATGTTATTTGTTTACTCATTTAGTCATTACAACTTATAATTTTTCATTTTTTGTCCGTTTAGTTCCCGTCGATTTTTGGTTTTTTAGATTTGGGGTTTTTTGCAGGATCAACATTACAACCGAGAGGATGTCAAGTTGTAACTCATTTGGTCCTCATCCGACAACAGATGATTTATTTGATAGCGACGGACAACTTTTGGTTGAGTCAACGGATGTTGTGATGACTCAGCGATGATGGTTCCAACATTTACATTTCCATTCACTATAAAGATAAAGACGACTAAGGTTATTATCCCGTTGAATTTGTATGGAAGTTTAATCAACATTTTGTAAGTTATGTTATGTGGTTTATTTTATACATCCGTTAATGACTGTTTTAAAATTTGTTATTTATGTTAAACACATGTATGTCTTGGTGTTCATTATTTGTATTTTAATTTATTTTTTAATAGCAAAATCTTGATGGAATTGACACGTTATTTCTTTTCGACCTGAGAAGCATGGACGTGGGTTTAGATATGGTGCAAATGCATGGCAGCCGAATGGTATAAACGCACCTCAGTCTACTCTCCGGATGCAGGCAAGCTGATTTTGAAGAAATAGTATGTTGTCTGGTTTTAGTACAAAATCCTTTTGAATATGTTTTTGTTATCTATGTTTTTATTTGGGATTTATCTTATCGTTTGCGTTTCTAGACAGTGGAATAGAATATTATGTGTATGCTAAAAACTTACTAAATTTTTGGTTGATAGGTTTGACCTACAATGTATGGTAATTGGTATGCATTTCAGTCATGTCGGTATTTTGTTAGCGTTAAATACCCATTATTTTTACGTTTGAATGTAATGAATTGGAATGTGTATTTGACTTTTACGTTATCTATAAATATTCCAATATTAAATTTTAATTTTTTTTTTATTTCAAATTTATAAACAAAAACATTAGCGTTGGGCTCTACTCGAATTTCAAATTAACGCAGATTGTCTCTTTTTTGTACTTAATTACTATTCAATTGATGTTGTTTTTTAAATTAGAATTAGAATAGAATAGAATTAGAATTATTTATTTAAATTTAAATTTCATAACCAACATGATTTTATTATATCCGTGATGAAAGATTTTTATTTATTTAATTTATGATTTATGATTATAAGAAAACTTAATTATTGATATTTATATTAGATATATAGGTGATTGGTATGTAATAATCCACAATAGTTTTCATGTTTTCCGTTTCCTTTTAATTGTAATTTGAAATTCAAAATGACAGTTTCCTTTTTATTGTTATTGTTAATTAATGAGTGATAAATCATTTCCATATTTTAGTAAATAGGTTATAAAATGAAAGTAGAATTTTAATTAAATTGCGGTTTTGTATAATCCTTACGTTAAATTAAATAAGAATTCACCAACATTATTCTTTATATTAATTTTAGTTAAAATAAAAAATAAAAATAAAAATATGGTGTAAGATAATATACATTATTGTATTGATTATATTGATTGTGTGAAGAAAAAAATCTCATGATGACAACTTACACCAAATCAAATCAATAATTAATGCCAATATCTTGAAATTTAAATTTTGACGGTAAGTTTTTTGATTCTTATCTTTATAAGTATGAAAAATTTATTAATTATTAATTTTCACCTTACATTTTGATTTGAATATATGCTTTTGAAATACATAAAATTAATTAGACACTATACATTAGAAATATTTGACATTTTGACGTTACAATATACCTACTTAACAAATATAAGCCAACAGAAAATTATTAATAACTAAATATTATACTTTTCTTAATTATCATATCATTTCTAAATTTAAATTTTTATTCAAACAATATATAAAGTCAAATTCAATCTAACTTGTGAACTAAGATTCTGCAAGCTTGAATTCCAATGTTTTAGTTTTTGTTATGAGCATGCATGCTAATTGTATTATCACATTACTTTTATCATTAGTTATATTTTGATGTGGTGTTCTTTTTTATGTACAGTCTTCAAATAGAAAACGTCTTATGGTGAAGTTAAATCGTAATCTTGGTGAAGTGTACGACGTAGATGATGGATTAGGTTGTTCCTCTACAAAGCGCCGCGTGAGTGATAAAATGGTTCAAGATGAAGATGTTGGTGTTTCGAAGCTGTTGATTTCGAAGATATGCCTGTGTTTTATAAAACATTTGGTTTCATTTTCATTGAGCATTTTGAACACATGGTTTTGGTTTTCTTGGTTTTTGTTGTTTAGTGTTTTTATGTTTTGGACTAATCGTGGAATTTTGAATTCAATAAAACATATCTACTTATCATACTGTTTTTTTGTATTATTGCAATTTTTTTATGCAACCATTGTCCAATAATCTCGTAAATCATATTCATTATATTAAATTAATAACAAAAAACAACTAAATGAAACAAATCCAAACATTTCTAATCTTGTCATATTATCCCGTGTTTTAAAAGCCGATTTAAACCGGCCGGTTGAACCGGTTAAACCAGATGCTGGATGCTTGGTCGACACGAATCATACCGGTAAATTAAGGAAACGACAAAGATGTTGTACCGCCGGTAAAATAGGTTATACCGGTTTAAACCGATATACCGGTACCGGTTCATACCGGACCAAAGGTCAAAATTTTGAACTTTTAATTTTTAGATGCCTAAAAAATGGGTCTATTTACCTTCTTAGTTAAAGTGTAAAACTTACCGCCTACAATTGACAATTCACATCGATCAAACTTTTTCCTTACTCAAAGATAGAAAATAATTGGGTTGTTCAAATTAAGTTAATCAACTGATCATCCAAACCCTCTTTTAATTTTTGTTCAATTATTCATGTTGTTAACTATTATAGTGTTTACTAATTGCTATATAATAGGTATTTAATCATGAACTTTTGGATATTTTTTTATTATGGATTAACTTCAGGAATATTTTTTTATTATGAAATGATGTAGTTTTGGATTATTTTTTGAGTTGAAATTATATTTTATAGATTTTTAGAGTTAATTAGTCAACACGGTTGAACCGCCCGGTACAACCCGCTTCAACCGGTTGAACCGTTTCTGAGTCTAACCCGGTACGATTAAAATACAGGTTTTTTAAAACATTGATGTTATCTCAAAATTTATATGCGCTTATCGGTAGATGATGTTGGGCTTTATTGGTTTTTCCCATTATGATTGTCCACTCAATTTTTAAAAAATAAAAAGCACAAGGGCTTAGGTCAGTGATCCAAATTTGTTGTTAAAAATAAAAAGTATATAAGACTCTAACTTCTTTTATTTATATTATAACTAGATTTGAACCCCGTGTATTACACTGGTTGTATAAATGTAATCTTATATAACAAATAATAAAACAAATATATCTTTAAAAAACCCGTGTATTGCACGTGTTGAATAAATTATAATTTAATATGTTAACACATACAATCGTTAAAAATTATCTTTTTAAATTGAACTTTGGTGTACTATTCACTTATTGTAACATTTTAGTTTCAAACAGGAACCTTTGATTCCTAATTTACCATAATTTCAATCATCGAACTCCAAAGTATATATCTACTCATAATACTCGGAAACTCATATTATAGATTGTTAGAGTAACATAAACTATTTTGTTATAGGTTTTATCATTTACCCTAAATAAATAGATATAGGTAATGTTTGTTAAGTAATAAGTTTCAAATAAAAATATATTATTTTAATCCATGATTTTTATCTTTTTATCTTTTACCATTTTATTTTTCATTTATATTAATCATGTTTTTGCTTTATTATAAATATTTCAAAATGTAATCTCAATTATTTTTTCCCGCCTAAATAAATCGATAGAGATAATATTTGTTAATAAGGTTCAAATAAAAAATATTATTTTAATCCATAAATTTTATCTTTTTATCATTTACCCTAAATAAATAGATTATTCTAAAAGATTACATATTATAGATTGTTAGAGTAACATAAACTATTTTGTTATATGTTTTATCATTTACCCTAAATAAATAGATATAGATAATGTTTGTTAATTAATACGATTCAAATAAAAATATATTATTTTAATCCATGATTTTTATCTTTTACCATTTTATTTTTCATTTATATTAATCATGTTTTTGCTTTATTATAAATATTTCAAAATATTATATAGATAAAAAAATAAAAATCATGGATTAAAATAATATATTTTTAATTTGAATCCTATTAGTTAACAAATATTATCTATGTCTATTTATTTAGGATAAATGATAAAAAGATAAATTTATGGATTAAAATAATATTTTTATTTGAACCTTATTAACAAATATTATCTCTATCTATTTATTTAGCGGGAAAAAAATAATTGAGATTACTCCATAGAGCGACATGTGTCTCACATATGATTTACTTTATTATATGTATAGATAGATTTACCGATTATTATCTCAATGTTAATGTTAATGTTCGGATATATATTATTTAGGTTAGATTTTTTTAGATAATTTAAAACCATTTCAAATTTGAATAAATTGATTTATCATATTTTGTGTAACTGGTTCAAAGATTAACATGCTAGAAAGTTTATAAAAAATATGTTGTTAATATTTTGTATATAATAGATTCTACAACTTAATTGATTCAAGAATTTTAAACGATCATTTCTTCGTTTTTAAGAAAGTATTTTTCATTACAACATAATAATATGGAATATTATAATTCATTGGTTCTAGCAGAAATCATAGGTATCAGAACTTATAATTCAAGATTTCAAAAATCCCATATTTATATTATTGTTTTTTTAACTTTTATCTTCCACCGTTCTAAGTATATTTGTTATATCTAGCCTTTTATTTTCTAATTTGTTTGCACTTTATTGTTTAATTCTTATTGCTGGAACTTTAAAATATATAAAGCATGTTGTATTCTAATATTTTTATGACTACTTTGTGACGTATAAATTATTTTTGTGGAAAGTAATTATAACGTCAACTATACATTGTTTAAAGACTATGGTTTTAAACGGATAGTACATGAATGTATTTGGACATAAACAATTTGAGAGTTGTTGCATTGACTAAAAGTCAAAGACGAAACATCAAATGTATAACCATATCATGAGAGAATAATGAAAGAGCGTACTCAATGTATTGAGATGAAATACACAAACGAGATCCATGCCGACATACTTCGTTAGAAGTGATTGGAAAATTCACATGTGTGAATTCTTATGGCTCAGTCAACATACAACAAGTGTTGTTCACTTGCAAAACAATTCCAATATAACCATTAAATCAAATCGTTTTGGTGGAGGTTAATAAAAATTGAAGATTTATTAACACGATGTAGATTTAAAAACTTCAAGTTTTTAATTATTTATTTTTTGACAAAACCTTATTAAAAAATAAATAATAATTATAAGTTGTGAAGCAATCCCGGGTGATAAGTAGTAAATTATATACAAAACAATTGCCAAATTAACCTATAATAACCACATGATGCCGTATTTAGAGATTTAATCATGTAATAAAAACATAAACAATCAAGTTCTTATTATTGAATGTGTAATTACGTAATAAGCATAATTGTAATAATATCAATTATAACAAATCATATTGAATGGGTAATCACGTAATGGATTTATACTGAATGTGTAATCACGTAAAGGTATTCAAAATCACGTATTGGTATTCAAAATCACGTAATCACGTAATGAACTAACATGTATTCAAAGTCCTGTAATTTTTTTTAAGAAAACTATAGCAATGGGGTGCTCGAATTATAGAGAACGAAATGCTCGTTAATACGGTGTAATTTTTTTTATAGAAATATTAACGTATGAAAGAGTTATAGGCTTATAGGCGTTTGAAAATCAATGGCGTAAATTGTATAAGTGAGAAATGACAAAATTGCCCTTCAAGACAAGGACACTATCCTCCTCCCTTGATCACGTACACTTCGTACAAATCATTTGTCTTGTATATGATCCTTTATCTATTCCTTTATTTGAAACTTTTCCACATTACTTAATATTTTGGGTCGTTAGAGTTCGTATTCGTTGGAACTTTCAAATAAAACTCGTTAACTTGTTAACATTGTTTACATCATATATTTGCAAATTATTTGAGCCTTAATATAATTTTATAACTATTTGCCACCATATTAACCAACAACTGGATTAACATAAACAAACTTTCATCTATTATGATTTAGCTCTTACAACTTTAAGGTTCTTGTCATTGTTATTGTTGCTACTTATCTATTAAGGTACAAATTAGGGATGAGACTGGTGCAGTAACCATATAGGTACCCATATTGAAAATACCGGTACCAAATATTATGGTACGATACGGGTACAGGTAAGGGTACGGGTATTGATCCCAGTATTCGGTACGGTACTTGCTTTCTTACTACTTTGTTTTTTTGTAACCTTTTTAGCACTTGTACGGATACCAAATAGGTAAAATCAGTACGAGTATTAATACAGAAATGTACCAAATAAGATAAAATCGCTATGACTAGTAATACAATACGAGTACCAAATAAGTAAAATCGATTTGCACTATAACAAAATAATACTAAAAAATATGCATTCCCAAAAAAACTCTTGAAATTCTATATAAAATTCGGTACTACCACCATTTTTACCCATACCAATAAAGAAAGTACCGAATATTGAAATCAATAAAACTTGGTATCAATATATGTGCTGAATAGTAAAATCGATACAGGTACGAGTACAAGTATCTGGGAAAAGAAACTCATACGTAGTACGTATAGTCTAAACCTTTTTTTGGATATGTGTCGTTTGACCTACGGATATCTAATTCCTAAAAGTTATAAATTGTTTCACATGTTATTATGCTACTTGTCTTTTCATAATGATTCCATATGAAAATTTTGCTTAAAGATTTAAAGGGTTATATGTATATGAAATTGGTTTTGTACATTTTGCTTAAGAAATATTATTTATGAATTGTGTGATGCAAGTAATGTGCTTGTTTATCATTCATGATGCATGTTTCGTCTAGGGATGGCAACGGGTTGGTTTGGGACGGGTTTAGGTAATCTCAATCTTAACCCGATTAGATAAGTTTGTCTAAACCCGTCTAAACCCATCGGGTAAAACCCGTCGGGTATCAGGTAAACCCGTTAATTTGAAAAAAATATCCATTGTGTATACTAGACCCAAACTCGTTGGGTACCTATCGGGTAACTACTTAAGCATTATAATTATAAAATATATTAAATTATGACAAAGTGCAGAAAATAAAATATCTAAACATAAAAAAAATATTCAAATGCATAGAGACAAAATAATTTTTGACTTTGTTAGTACAAAATGACAAATTGGGCGAGATATATCTAGGTGATTATTAGATTTCCAAATAAAAAAGGGAAAATACATGTATTAGCATTTGATTTCAAGTTCTCGGTGAAAAAGCAAATTTTCCATGTAAAATTTTGTCTTTTTATTGCTTTCTATTCGCTCATTAAGCATAATTCATTTCGCTCATACATACGTCTCTTTTGTTTATTCTTACTAGTATTTTGCCCGCCGCGCGTTGCGGCGGCGCATGGGCCTGTGAAACGTTATTGAGACAACACACTATTTGTAAAACACAATGTGTAAAAGACAATTTAAAAAAAATGTAAAACACAATGCGTAAAGAGAATTAAAAAAATATATAACATAAAAGTAGACACGAAGTGTAAAATAGAATGCCTAAGACATTTTGTAAAACACAATGCGATGACATTTGCAAAGGTAGGAGTAGTAGTCTAGGGGTTACAGAGTTATAGTTGCAATTTTTTAAAGTTGAGTGGGTATAAAATGAAGTAATAGAGAAAAGGGTAAAACCGCAAAGTCTGTAAAAAAGGAGAAGTGTAAAAGTAGAAGTGTGGTGGCGGAAATATGTAAAAAATGAGGGAATAGTGGTGGAAATGTAAAAGTAGAGGGGTGGTGGCGTAAATGTGTAAAAAACTGAGGGGTTATGGTAAAAAGCAAAGTAAAGGGGTAGTATTGGCCAAGTTTGAAAGATGATCATGTTTTTGTGGAAATTCAAAGTAAAAAGGGTGGTGGTGACAAGGTTTGAAAATTGAGGGTGTCGGTGGCGTAAAAGCAACCGACTTTGTTCTTTAAGAGATTGTAGAATGTATCAGGTTAGTAGGACTATCAGAATTGGCAAGTAGTGGTTGATAGTTAAAAGAGGGTGGATTATATAGGTTCAGATTAATTACATTCTATATTGTAACTGATGTAAGCTTCCCGGTTGCGGCGGGGAGTTAGCATGTCATCTTGCTCTGTTCTCTCTCTAGAAACCTTATTGATGTTCTCTTCTCTATAAAATACGCCGCTGTAAGGTCCGAAAGGGTCAGACAAAACTCGTCAGAAAGTGTATGCAACCAGTAGAAGAGTTTCAGAGAGAGTAAGAGATCTTAAAGAAAGAGATTAATTATGTAGATGTTGGGTTTTAAAGAGCAAAGAAACAAATGTCTCAAACAAAAATAGAACTACATACGTAGCCATTATTTAAAAGACTTACAATCAAATCAAACCATAATGCAAGAAATTGATGCAAGAAAAAAACACCAAATAAAGTGTACAATATCATTATGCCTTTAAATGTAGGGGATGAGCAAATGGTAACCGGGTACCGATATCGAATTTACCGAACCGGGTACATTTTCAGTACCGATTCGGTACTGACTTTTAACATTTTCGGTACTGGTTCAGTACGGTATTTACCAGTTTTACCCTCAAATACCAGTATCGTATCGGTACCGAACCGTACCGTACCGGGTATATTCAGTACCGGTATCCACTTTTGGGGATTTTCGGTACCGGTTGGTACCAAGCCCATCCCTATTTAGATGTTGCAAATTATACTACTATATATGTAAATATAAATATACAAATTTGTCTTTAGTGGATACAACCCACCAATGTTTTAAAATTCGGTTATAATACTACTGGATTTGGCTCAAAAGCGGTTTAACCGGGTGTACCGGATAGTTCACCCGGTACAACCGACCGGTTAAACCGATTTTAAAAACATTGCAACCCAATAAGCATATATATATATATGTGTGTGTGTTTTGTGTATGTATATACAAGTTTGTCTTTGGTGGGTACAACCAATAAGCATTATGGTACAAACCATAATGCATAGGTATGTTGCAAATTATATATATACCGTACTGGATTTAGCTAAAAACGGTTTAACCGGGTGTATCAGGCGGTTTAACCGGGTGTACCAGACGGTTCACCCGGTACAACTGACTGGTTTTTAAAATATTGCAACCCAATAAGCATTATGGTATATATATATATATATATATTGTGTGTAAATATAAATATACAAGTTTGTCTTTAGTGGGACACGCGACTAAGCATTATGGTGCAAACCATAATGTATACCCATCTTATAAATTATATGTATATATAATTCAAAATCATGTAACGTCATAAGCATTTATATATGGATTTTGTTCTGTGATTCTCATTTGGTGGTGTGACATGTTAGCCATTGTTGGGTTGCAGTGTTACATATAAGGGAATGTTTTAAACAGAGCACATAATACTGCGAGAATATAAGAACAATTTTGGACCACTCATTTTATTAATTTCTAAAAAAACAAAAACTAAGTCAAAATACAATGGTAAAGATAAAAGTTTAGCCCTCCAAATAACGAACTCCATCTTCAAATAATTAGTTTCTCTTCAATACTTAGTTAATTGAAACAAATATTATTCTATGCATATATTAAATTATATCTTTAGTTTTTCCAATTAATTTGTTGAAATTAATCCTAAATGTAATGGAACTTATACTAAACATAATGAAAATTTCATCATTTGACAATTTTAATTTGTATTAAATTTAACCAACTTCTTAATTTTCGTGTGAATTATATATATGATAACTATGTAAACTATGTTCGATCATTATATTAAGCACTTAAGTATTTTTGTTGAACTCTTCTTAATCTTTGTTCTGAAGAAAAAAAAAATACGTAGTTTTATCCTAAAAATGTAGCTATCGACTAAAAAATAAATAAGTCGGCTAAAAAAGTACCTCTCGGCTAAAAAGCACTTATTTATTTTTGGTGAACTCTTCTTAATCTTTGTTGTGAAAAAAAAACACATAGTTTATCCTAAAAATGTGGCTATCGACTAAAAATTATGAGTCGGCTAAAAATGTACCTCTCGGCTAAAAAAATGTACCTATCTTATTTGTATAAAATTCAACAAAAAAGCCACCACGTTTTGGGCATATTACAATTTTATTTTTTCGTTTCACTTTAACTTGTATAAGAAGTGCACCGAAACCGACTGAGTTCCCACAACCACAATGCACAGGATTAATTTCACTGTTTGTTCAAATACATGTTTGGTTTGCAAAATAAGGAATTGCAATATATTCTTCCGTCTAGCATGGAATTTAAAACATCCCCAACAGAATGGTCTTAAACAAAATGAAGCACAAATCAACATAATCAGTGCAGAACCTATTAAATCAAACAAAATCAAACATTTAGTAGGGAGAACCTGCAATTTGAAGACGAAGACATAAACTAGCAACCAGTTGACGAAACGAAAACAAAACGAAGAACATAAATTAAGTTCGAGTGAGAAACCATTACTGGTTGCGATTGTGGAGACCGATTTGGAGTTTGTTGAGCACAACTTCATCTTTGTGAGCGAATTTTTGAACATATATGTATGTAGGCGGGTGAGTAGAGTTCGACAATTGACATATGCACTAAGTTCTTACAAAAATGTTCACCTTTAATATTAACTAGATTCAACCCCCGAGCGCGATGCGCTGCGGATTCCACCATATATGAGTTTAACCCCAATATGCGCCTCATGTTATCTTTTCACGCTCACCACTTTAACACGACAATCTTATATTTTTCTATTTATCGCATAGATAGATGTGAATATCAACATATCAGACACTCACCAAAAAAAAACACGAAGGGTTACTCATTTGCTTCTGAGTTCTGATGTTGTGAACAAAACATAAAGACTATTTCCACAACTTGAGCGCTCAACTTTTAGCCTGTCTTTTTTTGTTGTTTAAAGTCAACAGACAACTATTCTTTAGGATATCTCAGTCTATAAAGCAACACCCAAACTTAGCAAGTCACTAAGTAGTGTTGTACCAATATAGTTGCAGCAGGTCAGCAACAACACCAAAAAACAAACAAACTACAATACATCAAAGCGGAGCATAACCTAACCACCATGAGAACCTACATAGGAATCTGTCTTCAATTCCTTTCGACCTGTTATCCCATGATGTATTCTTAACAAACACCAAAACCCACCAGCCTTCAAAAAGGAGTATATAGCACTTAAAAAGCCTTTCGTTTATGTGGCGTCATATCCTCCAGCATGCTAGTAGGAACACCTCATTGTTTTCTGTCAAATGCCTAAACCAATGCTAATAGCAGGAGTCTTACGCGTTGGGTTTGTGGTTCGTTACACTGTAAACTATGATTACACCGTCATAGCCCTTGTGCTGTCAAATGAACTAAACTATGAGAGTTTATTAGTGAACTAAATAAGTACATACCCGGTGTTAGGAAAAGCTGCCGTTTTGTGAATGCGTGATCATCTTTAGTTGCAGCTGGTGTGTTGGGAATAAGAGTTTCTTGAGTTGTAGCCAAGGTGGAATAGACAGGTGGTGTCCCGCCGGTATTTGTTGTTTTAGCAATGTTGTTGAAGACCCGGTTGACAATGAATTTTATGGCACCTCTATCGTCTTTAAGGACTTTAAGGACAAACGACGTCTGATGTCAAGAGGAAATGACAAAAACGAAAGGAGCATAACAAAACTACTAAGCTAATATATTCTTTCAAAAAAATGTACAAACTATAAAGGCAGAGGCTCTAACATGCAAGCACTAATACCAAAAGGCGCCTGTTGGATTTTTTGAGTTTATCAAAAAATGTACCAACTATAAAAACAGAGGCACTAATACCATGCTTTAGGACGGCTGAATGTGACATAGGAACCTTCCATTTTAAGAATCAAAAGGTGGATGATCATCATATTTGTACTAATATTATAACTAGTCATCAATATGTTCAAGAAAACCCAACAAAATTCTACATACTTATCATCATATAAGTCATATAATACCAAAAGGTTTGATAACACCTTCATGAACAGAAAACAACCTCGTTCTCGCCGACTGTCCCGCCATAAACTAATGTCGCGGGATCCATCAAACTCAAATTCGTCTAAATCGGCTTTTAGCCGCAAAATTTCAGTAAAATTTTCTTCCAGCATCTTTGACCAGTCCGGCACGTTGACCGTCAACGATGACACCGTTCCTCCTCTGACCACCACAGACGCCGAGTTATGCGATAACACCTTAAGATCATAACAGTAAACAATTTATATCCATCCACAATAATTATATTTAGAGAACTATGTTGTCCTTAATCCGCAGTACGACATATAAGCTTTGATTAGACGTGGCCAAACTAACGATGTAAACGATTTTATATTTAAATGATTATATACATTTCAAAGATGTGGTCAAACTAACGATGTGGTCAAACTAACGATGTAAACAATTATATATTAGGTGCCAAGGATAGCATAGTAAATGGGAATATGGATCTTAAAATGCATATCAACTCTTGAGTGATTCAATGTAATACTTACGGTTGAATTACAACAGTACTTTGTATGACTCGTCTTTAAAGATAAAAAAGAAAGATTGTATAACTATATTAGTTTCTAAAATGTTTCATGATCACGGTTCTTAATCTTGACATAAAGGAAAGAAAACACAACAACACTTAACAACCACATGTGAAGTGAATTTTTTTCATTGTGGCATTGAAGCAAACAACTTGCATGCATTTAAGCCACAAATTTTGTTACAAAAACTAAGCTCACCAGGCCGCTCCCATGGACCACAGTTGTATAATTCGACGAACAGAATCACTTCGAGTTTGATTTCAAGCCCATGGACCATCCCTTTTATGTTGAAATCTCACTTTTTTTTTCTGAAATATACTTGAAGAATATTCATCTGCTGGAAAAATGACATGTTCAAAGAATCAAGCTTTTTCATCAAAAATCTCAGCCTCTTTTCAGCTTTGTTTCTTCATTTGATTTCCATTTTCAATTACTTCTCAAGCTCAATCAACTGTAATTTTCACAATTTATAAAAACCAAATGAAATCAAGTTCAAATAATGCATGTAAATTAACTTATTAAGAAACTCAAGTTCAAAATCTTAAAGCTTTATAGATGACACTATCTGTAAAGAAACACACACACACTTTAACCTCTGACCTCCTGTTAAGCTTTCACTCGGGGAACCAATAAAAAATATGTATGCTATGAAGCATAAAACGTAAAATTAAATGAGAAAGTAGTGGGGTTACCTCAAACAATCAATGATCTTCGTCATCGAACTTAAAAGTTGAAAAGGCCGCCGACAACGGCTGGCTTCTGTCCTACACCGCCACAGTCCCAAGCCTCAAATCACCCCAAAAATTAGGGTTTACATCACCATTATCAAGTAAAGCTACATCAGATATGAGATGTCTTCCAAAAATTAGGACGAACACACAACATCGAACCAACATAGCTCTATATCAAAAGATCTGGTGGCCTGTTTCAACTTCTAAATCATAACTCACAACTATCGCTCATCGACCGGAACTCCGGTGAACGCCATCGCGCTTTGCCGGCGGCGATATCGGACAGTAAAACTGTGACGATTGCGTAACTAACTCCATCTCCTCACTCAAACAGAACTATCCTAACCAGCAGGCGGCGGTGGTGGCTGTCGGTGCGATGCGGAGAGGTGGATAGTGAATACGCATGTCTCTCTCTCAAACGGAAGAAGAGAGAAAAGCAGGTGTGTAATGGAGATATGATAAAGATGGGTTAGTGATGAAGTGTAAGATTGTAAGGCACGTGTCCCTGTAATGACTAAAGCACACAGAACACATGTGACAATTCCAACTTTCATCAATTGACCAACATTAATCCAATTTAAAATTTTCTCTGACAATCCAAACTTTTAAGAATTTGGTCCCCATCGATCCTTTTATAAACCTAGTTACTTGATAATGTGACTGCTTAAGTGGCACAAACTTAGTTTTTGGATTCTAATAATCCCAGCTTTCACCACCATCAGCCGCCACCATCGCCACCATCAGCCCCACCACACTATCAGCCGCCACCACCCCCATCAGCCGCCACTGTCACACCCCAACCGATGGCGGAAACATCGGATGAGACAAAAAATCGCACATAGCATCATAACTCTAATATGCGGTAATATAATTAAATCAAATTTCATAATTTCTAAGAATTCAAATAAAATGTTTCAAATAAAATAAAACAAATATAACAATTGTTAAAGTGCGTTTCTAAAGCTTGTCCTAACTTGTTTCTTCACTTCATCTTGGCTAATAACATGCAATATGTATTAAAATATGATCAACAAATAATGTTGAGCGAGTATACAAGTTTGATACAAGCATAGTAGGATAAAAAGACTCATATCCAACATGAAAACATATAACAAATTTTACCATGCTAGCTAACGCAATCCAAGTGATAGCCCAAGTTTCCAATGCGTTAAGTGCCTTTCCCAAAGTTTAACGGGAGGTATACATGTCTCATCCTAACAATACCCCAAAGACTAACTGGGAGGTGCATTACCCCTATAGCATATGCATAGTACTACCATTGTTAAGGCGGAACTACACACAAGGATTAAACGTTCACATAACATCAAAGTCTCAAGTATCACAAGTTGTTTGATGTTTAAATGGATAGAGTATGTTTCAAATAAGTTTCAAGTGTCAAGTGTCTTGATATAGAATACATGTTGCACCCCAAAAGTGGTAAAACAAAAAGGGAATCGAGTATGCTCACCTTAGGTTGCGTATACGTTCTTGAATAAGCGCACGAGTAAAGGTTTGAGAATTGAACGAGATGTTTATCCTAGATGCAGTTAAGAGAACTCGTTAATTATATGTTGGTTTGATTAGCATTATTTTGCTAGATGATATTTGTTATTTTTAAGGAAACGCTCGAAGTACTAGGTACTAATTTGACGATTAATTAAAAGGAAATTGTATCAAATACAAACTCGTTATCCAATATTAGTAATAATAATATAAATAATTGTTAATAATAGTTTTAGTATTAAAATATTACTAGTGATCATAATATTTATAACAGTAAACATATTAGTTTATTAAAATAAGAATAATGTTGAAAGTAATAATCTGATTTATTTATTTTTATTATTTATTTATTTAAACTGATTAAATTTTAAATCATAAAATGTTTTTAAATAAAACTCCTTTTAAATGAAATGGTTCTAAATTTTAGATAAACAGTAAAGAGTAAAAGAAAAGGAAAAAAAACCATGATAAATGGTCATCTTCTCCAAGCTAGTTACCCAGCTCCATGTCTTACCCCATGATTTTACATGCTTAATAATCATCATGCGTTTAAGAACAATTACAAGAATCATCATCTATCACAATGGAAGGGATAGATTTAAGAAAGAAACGTAGAAGGAGAGTATACCGAAACAAGAAGTGACTCGTCGGCTTCTGGCGAGACTTCGTCTTCTCCGGCGGTCCTCTCCGGCTAGTTGCAGGTACCTCCGGCAGCGGCGACAATGGTGTTTTTGACAGAAAGGTGATTCGAGGGAATGGAGGGTGAATGTATCGAGTGAGGGTGATGTAATGAAATGATGGTGGCTTGGTATTTATAACCGTTTCGGAACCGAATCGAGTCAAACATTCGGGTGTTGTTCGTGATGGATGACGAAAAAGGTAATTCCACTAATCACTGAATTCGCTAAAACAGGGATTGCAATAAACATGGAAACACAGCTAAGATATGGCTGGTTTCGGTTAAATCAGTTTTGGCGCCATTTGGGGAATCAGGCTCGAAGTTAGAGTTGTTAAATATAATTTAGTTTCCTAAAATAACTGAATGAGGCTTGACCCCTACTGGTTAACACGCGTTCGGTTAAGTAGTTGAACCACCACACCTTTTTTTGTTATTTTTCATTAAATCAGGTTTTAAGAATTGCAGAATCAGTCCCTGATGTCACGGCCCGCTTAAAAATCAGATCTTTCATCGTGATTCCGGAACCTTCGGGATTATTCAAGGCACACTAGGGGCTACTGGAACATTCCAGAGAATGCTATACAATTCTGGTCCAAAACCCAAATTACAAGGTTGCGGAACTCTCTAGAAAGGGCTGGAAATTCAGCCCTAAAAGCTCCAGCCAAGAAGCATCTAGATCACCCTTGAAACATCATGATATCACCAAGATATTATCAAGGAATAATCTATAAAATGGCTGATTATAAGTGCTACCAAAAGAACACTCTAGACCAGCCAATTTGCACCACAAATGCTGATATTTTAGCAAGAAGATTCTAGAATTCAGTAGATATTATGTATGGAATAATCTAGATTAGGAACCATCTAGATCTAATCCAACTAGTATAAATAGTGTCAAGGGGCCTCATTTGAGTCACCCAACTTCTTGTAATCACTCTCACTTGTAATACTTGTTCAAGTAATACATAACCATCTTTGTTGTAGTATTACACTACAAACTCGTTCTTGTGTTCACACAAAAGACTTCCGCTGCTTAAACACAACCTAACACAACCGAAAGGCTTAACTTAGATCAAGTCTGAGTGCCGCACGAGAGTTCAATAACTAACTCCGTGACAAGTGGTATCGAGCTAGGTTCGATCTATTGGAGATGGCTGAAATAGAGAAGACGCAACACATGACGGGTGCCGGAGACGAAACACGTGGACGTGACGACACTCGAAAAGGTGGAAGGAAGACCCGAGAAATGTCCAAAGACTTGGTTGCAAGTCTGGACAAACGAATTGAAGACGTTGAAACATCGATGGCTGAATACAACAACAACGCTGACACTCTAAGGGCTGAATTCGACGCCTTCAAAGAACACGTCACTGAATCACTACAACAATTGGAACCTTTGAGTAGTGATTTCGACGAAATGAAGGACGCTTTCAAAGCCGCTATTGCTATAGCACGAAATGAAATGAAAGAAGTGTTTATGCACGAGTTGGGTCAACTCAAAATCAACGTAGAAAAGGAGCTTGCAGGCTGCCATGATAGCTTCAAACAAATGCAAATGGACTTCAACATCCTCAAGCAAGCTGTTGCAAATGGAGTCGGCAGTTCAAGCAACATTGTTCCCACAAAAGTGTCCCGCAACCAACACCGTTTACTGGAAAGCGAGAGGCACGAGCGGTAGACGACTTCCTATGGGAAATTCAACAATACTTCGAAGGTATAGACATCACGGATGATACTAAGAAGATCAAGACGGCACAACTCTACTTGAAAGACACAGCAGCATTATGGTGGCGACGAAAACAAAAAGAGATTGAACAAGGTACGTGTTTCATCTCTACTTGGGCCGATTTCACTAAAGAAATCAAAAGGCAATTTTATCCGAAAAATGCTGAGTATGAAGCGAGAATTCGACTTCGTAATCTCAAACAACGGGGCACTATCAAAGATTACATAAGTGAATTTACAACACTTATGCTTGAAATTCCGGATATTTCGCCAAAGACTCACTTGCGTACTTTATTGATGGCTTATAATATTGGGCGAAAAACGAAGTCGAACGTGTAACGTTCAAGACTTATCATCAGCCATCATTGCTGCCGAATCTTTACATGATCGTACTAAAACACGATCAAAGTTCACGCAAGTGGAAACCAACAATATAAAAGGTGGGGAGCCAAACCCATCAACCAATTCCGGAAAGAAGATACCTGGAAACCACCCCAACTGGCCAATGAACCCTATAAGGGCTGCTTGATATGCGATGGGCCACATAACCCACGTTTTTGCCCAAAGAAGAATATCCTTAACGCAATGGAAAAGACTAATGAAGAACCTGCTGAACCTGAGGAGGCTCACCGGGGGTCAATACAATTACAAGTCCTCAATGCCTTAACCGCATATGATGGAAAACGCTTAAGGATGGCAGAATGTGAGCAAAACAAAACCTACCCGCCAACAACAACAGACAACAATACATGTGAAGAACCCAAAGGACTTCGATTCGTGCATATCGAAATAAATGGCCAACCCGGTAAAGTACTTGCCGATACAGGCGCAAGCGACAATTTCATCACCCAGAAGAGGCTACGAGACTCAGGCTACCGATCGCATTTCGAAAAGGATGGATCAAAGGGGCCAATGGAAATCCCGAGCCAATAAAGGGACACTCATGGAACGTCAAGACAAGTATCGGGACATGGTCAGGAAGGCTAGATTTCACCATAGTACCTCTAGACGACTACGACATCATCCTTGGGATGGATTTCTTCCGTCAAACCAAAGCCGTCGTGGTGCCGTTTACAAATACCATGTACCTGGTCAAAAAGATAAGTATACACTGCCGATCTAGAGACCAAACTAGTACAAGGAAAAACCATATCAGTTCTTCAACTCACAAAAAAACGACCAACAATATCCAAGAATCGCAACGAGGACGTTGCGAATTTAGGTGGGGGAGGATATCACGGCCAGCTTAAAATCAGATCTTTTCATCGCGATTCCGGAACCTTCCGGGTTATTCAAGGCACGCTAGGGGCTACTGGAACATTCCAGAGAATGCTACACAATTCTGGTCTCAAAACCCAAATTACAAGGTTGCGGAACTCTCTAGAATGGGCTGGAAATTCAGCCCTAAAAGCTCCAGCCAGGAAGCATCTAGATCACCCTTGAAACATCATGATATCACCAAGATATTATTCAAGGAATAATCTAGAAAGGCTGATTATAAGTGCTACCAAAAGAACACTCTAGACCAGCCAATTTACACCACAAATGCTGATATTTTAGCAAGAAGATTCTAGAATTCAGCAAGTAGATATTATGTATGGAATAATCTAGATTAGGAACCATCTAGATCTAATCCAACTAGTATAAATATGTGTCAAGGGGCCTCATTTGAGTCACCCAACTTCTTGTAATCACTCTCACTTGTAATACTTGTTCAAGTAATACATAACCATCTTTGTTGTAGTATTACACTACAAACTCGTTCTTGTGTTCACACAAAAGACTTCCGCTGCTTAAACACAACCAAAAGGCTTAACTTAGATCAAGTCTGAATGCCGCACGAGAGTTCAATAACTAACTCCGTGACACTGAGGTTCCTTTGTCACATTCATTAAGTTTTAGAAACTATAAGAACAGTCCCTTGACTTGATAACTTAGTTAACTAGGGTAATAAAAATGAATATTCTTGTTGAATAATTAAGTACTAATTAGATGATTTATGTACCTATTAAAAACATACAAATAAGCAACAAATTTATGCATTAGTGTTTGTACTTTTGGCTTTGGGAGTCTTTAAAAAAAATTTAGAATTTTCATTTATAACTCAAAAGTTTTAATCTTTAACATTTTAAGTCTTAAAGTTTCAATCTTTGTTAATTCAACCCCTTTGATTAATTTGATTTTTCACTTCTAATTCAAAAGTTTCCATCTTTTGCAATTTAATCCCTTTGATTTTTTTTACTTTTAACCCAAATCTTTTCATCTTTTGCAACTTTAGTCCCTTTTACTTTTAATCTTTCGCAAGTTTTATGTTAACGTTCGCTCTAGATTTTCCAAGTTAACACGTCGCAACGTGTATGTGGGGTTTGACGATTCTTCATCTACTTTTTCCCGTTTGACATGCCCGTCACAGCACTTATATTTTTCCCGTTTGATAGGTCCGTCGCAACGCGCAGGTCATAGATCGATTTAGTTATTTTTTTTATGTTTTACACACATGCTCGCGGTCATGCAAAAAATATTTGGCTTTCATCTAATATGATATATAACTAACGAATCCTCGCCGCATTGCGGCGGGTGGTAATGTAACATTTGCATAAATCGGGTTTCGAAAGCTCGCCTCAAATTATCAATCAAAGTGTATTTATTCTTGTCGTTCAGTTATTTTTATATTTCTTATATAAATAATAATAATTAATGTTTAAAATAATCGTAATAAATAACCAATTAAATAATAAATATTTAGTTAATTAAAAAGCATAATAAAAATAATTAAGGAAAATAGGTGAACCGGGAATCGAACCCGGGTTGCCCGAGTAAACACACACAACAAGCACCACCGAGACACACGCACCTTTTGTTAAGAAGTTCGAATAAACTTATATATATATATATATATATATATATATATATATATATATATATATATATGAACCCGAGTGATTTTTCCTGCAAATTCAAATCAGGAAAAACCCGCCGATCTTGTCTCTATTCCGGAAGCCGGTAAGAACCAGCTGTCTGTCCGCGTAAACCCTTCCCAAATTTAGAGCCAATCAATCAAAATCGCGAGCAATCAATCACTCAATTCGGTTTCCGAATTCAGAATTCAAGCGACCCCTTTCAAGCCTATAAATACTGATCGAACTCCTCATTGTTAAACCCGCTCTCTCCTTTTCACTTCTAACCTCGGGATAACTCTGCTGAACGCCCCTCCTCTGTCTCGCCGGAGCCACAGTTTTGTCGTCGGAACATTACCACCGGAAGATAAGCCAAGAGCCAGCGACATCAGTGGTATAGATCCTTAATCATCCTTCTTTTTTGTTGGTATCATATTAATGAAATTATAATTATCTGAGGAATGTCGGCTCCTGATCTGAAATCATACTCGTCGGAGAAGATGAACAATAACTGTTAACTGATTAATATAATTAAAACGTGTGTTTTAAACAGGTTAGACACACAGTCCAACGGTGGACTGTGTTCATTATATATGCGTAATCCGAGTTCGAGTCCACGCCCTCACACCAGCCTGACATTTTAAAACCCTTCTTAAATTCACCTTTTCTGTGTAAACTTGTTTAGTATATAAGTATAATTAAAATGCATTTATAGCCGGGTTAGACACCCAGCCCAGTTGGTTGGACTGGGTGCATCACACCGCCAAGGTCACGGGTTCGAGCACTTTGGCACGCACCGGTCGGATTATTGAAACCTTTTTGTAAATTTAATTAAATTTGAAATAATCTAAAGTGTGTATAAATATAATTAAAATCCAGAATATGTCGGGTTAGACACGTAGCTTAGTTGGAAGAGCTGCGTGCACGTGAACGTGAGGTCCCGGGTTCGACTCTATACACGCGCATGCCTTTCCACACTTTGAACCGGTCTGACAGAGATCTTGTCAGACTGACAAGATATATTTTTTTATTATTTTATTTTATTTATTTCATTTTTATTTATTTCAATTCTATTGTACCTATTTAAATGGAAGGTTAAATATATATTCTTTTAAGGATTTAAATATCAGTACAATCCACGAAAAGAACTTAAAAATCTAAACAAGGGTTTTAACCCTAAATATTAGTTGCTTATTATCGCGTTACTATTTCTAGGCTAGTACTTTCTCGCCGGTTAAATTTCCCAAACTCGTGCGCTCTCTCTCCCACTCAATAATACGCACCCAAGGTGAGTGAATCCTTTCAAATTCCCGTTTAATCACGTTTTGGGGTGTATCATGTGTCGTATCATTTATTTATTTAATTTAAACACTTGTGCTTATATCATTTCGTGATCAAATGTGTATTGCTTGTAGTGTGGTTTATATGTGGATTCAATTTATCATTTCAGTGCACTCATTTCATTAGGCCCATCAGTTCCTCGTGGGATACGAGTTGAGCATCAGGTGCCTCATTAGATCGGCTCCGTTTGATTGAGCCTTGATCTCAGATACATCATCATTCATGTCATATATTCATTCAATGTGGTTTGTGATTGGTTACAAATATATATTTGCTCACATGTGATTTATGCACAATTTTCTTTAATAAACATAATAAGCATCATTTAAATGTTTTATCAAGGTTCAGTCGCCAACTTTTGTTGACCCAAAATTTCCTCTGTTTTACACATGATACAGGTGATCAAGTTGAGGAAAGAAACACTTAGGATGGCCTAGAAGAATAAACAAGTTTTTGCGTTGGAACAAACATTTAGATTTTTATTGTGTTTGTATGAAATTTTTGTTGGATATTGAAATTTTAATTTGATTTTAATAAATATGAAACTTCTTAGTAAATATCATGAGCTTTGGTGATAACCCAATCATGCCCCGACTTTTATTCCGCTGCGGGTCGGGGTGTGACAGTTATATCATTTCGTGTTCAAATGTGTATTGCTTGTAGTGTGGTTTATATGTGGATTCATTTTATCATTTCAGTGCACTCATTTCATTAGGCCCATCAGTTCCTCGTGGGATACTGGTTGAGCATCAGGTGCCTCATTAGATCGGCTCCGTTTGATTGAGCCTTGATCTCAGATACATCATCATTCATGTCATATATTCATTCAATGTGGTTTGTGATTGGTTACAAATATATATTTGCTCACATGTGATTTATGCACAATTTTCTTTAATAAACATAATAAGAAATCATTTAAATGTTTTATCAAGGTTCACTCGCCAACTTTTTGTTACCCAAAATTTCCTCTGTTTTACACATGATACAGGTGATCAAGTTGAGGAAAGAAACACTTAGGATGGCCTAGAAGAATAAGCAAGTTATTGCGTTGGAACAAACATTTAGATTTTTATTGTGTTTGTATGAAATTTTTGTTGGATATTGAAACTTTAATTTGATTTTAATAAATATGAAACTTCTTAGTAAATATCATGAGCTTTGGTGATAACCCAATCATGCCCCGACTTTTATTCCGCTGCGGGTCGGGGTGTGACAGTTATATCATTTCGTGATCAAATGTGTATTGCTTGTAGTGTGGTTTATATGTGGATTCATTTTATCATTTCAGTGCACTCATTTCATTAGGCCCATCAGTTCCTCGTGGGATACGGGTTGAGCATCAGGTGCCTCATTAGATCGGCTCCGTTTGATTGAGCCTTGATCTCAGATACATCATCATTCATGTCATATATTCATTCAATGTGGTTTGTGATTGGTTACAAATATATATTTGCTCACATGTGATTTATGCACAATTTTCTTTAATAAACATAATAAGCAATCATTTAAATGTTTTATCAAGATTCACTCGCCAACTTTTGCTGACCCAAAATTTCCTCTGTTTTACACATGATACATGTGATTAAGTTGAGGAAAGAAACACTTAGGATGGCCTAGAAGAATAAACAAGTTATTGCGTTGGAACAAACATTTAGATTTTTATTGTGTTTGTATGAAATTTTTGTTGGATATTGAAATTTTAATTTGATTTTTATAAATATGAAACTTCTTAGTAAATATCATGAACTTTGGTGATAACCCAATCATGCCCCGACTTTTATTTCGCTGCGGGTCGGGGTGTTGACAGGTAATTCTAATTTAAATAAATGGGTAATAAACGGTTTAAAAGAATAATTAGATAAATAATAAAAAATCATTGATTAATAAATAAGTGGATAAATAAAACGCGAAAATACGGGGCGTTACAGCCACCCCCATCAGCCGCCGCCACCACCATCAGCCGCTGCCACCAACCACCACCATCATCAGCCGCCATTCGCCACCCGCCACCACCAACCATCATCAGCCGTCAACCACCTAATTTTTGGTGGTGGCGGTCGATGGTGGTGGCGATAGTGGGTGGCGGTTGATGGTGGTGATGGGTGGCGGCTGGCGGCGGTTGTGGGTGTCGGCTGATGGTGATGGTGGTGGCGGTAGTGGGTGGCGGTTGATGGTGGTGGTGGTGATGGGTGGCGGCTGGCGGCTGGCGGCTGGTGGCGGTGGCGGTGGTGATGGGTGGCGGCTGGCGGCGGTGATGGGTGGCGGCTAGCGGCGGTGGTGGGTGGCGGCTGATGGTGATGGTGGTGGCGGCTGATGGTGGTGGTGGTGGCGGCTGATGGTGGTGGCGGTAGTGGGTGGCGGTTGATGGTGGCGGTGGTGGTGGTGGCGATGGTGGTGGTGGGAGGCAGTTGATGGTGGCGGCGGCTGACGGTGGTGGTGGTGGTAGTGGTAGTTGATGGTGGTGGCTGTTGATGGTGGTGAAAGTTGGGATTGTTACAATCCAAAAACTAAGTTTGTGCCAAATAAGCAGCCACATCAGTAGCCACGTTATCAAATAACTAGGTTTGTTCCACGTAAGCTGTCACGTCAACAAGAAACTAACCCAGTTAGAAAAGGATCGATGGGGGCCAAATTCTTACAAGTTGGGATTATCAGAAAGAGTTTTTTAAGTTGGTATTAATGTCGGTCAATTGGTGAAAGTTTGGATTCTTAAATTCAAATATCCCTTTCTTTAACGGTTATTTTCATTATAAAAAATAAAAGTCAATTGAGACATAAGACGAACCCCTCAGGGAAAAAGTTAAATCCATTCTTAAGTGTCTAACGTGATGTGTTTGGGTTGGGTCTTATTACTTTAATAACTTGTCACTCCTTTAAAGATGAAACAAGCCAAGCTCGTTTATACCCGTAACGTATAGCAAACCCATACAAACATCATCTCTATTGCTCCCGGACCTCCTGTTTTATAGAATAATTTAACAATCCGTTTTCTAGAAACTAGGATTAGGATTTTAAAGGTGTTAAGATGTAAAAGCATGAGTATAAGGCTAGTGGGTATGGGGGCCGGCATATGCCGATCAATGCCCAGCGCCGGACCCCCACACCGCCCCTTGGCTCGGCTTCATCCTCACCGTCATCCTGGAGCAGCTCATGTTGGGCCTATCCCACTCTCACACACCTATACATACATACATACATACATATATATATAAAGGGGTTCATCCCCCACCCCTAGGTCCATCCTCTTTAGCCCCATCCTCACATTCGCTTATGTGGCATCCTACGTGGCGGCTAATCCCTATAGAGATGACCCTCATCATACCCACTAGCCTAAAACGAAATATTAAGAAGAGCATTGGTGGTCACATCACATCAAAAGCATAGACCACAATTCTCAAGTTATAATCAATAACATCGAGTTCCAATAAAAAGGAATCACAAGGGTGCTACTAAATACACCTCCCCTAATTACTAATCACACCCCCTCCATATAAAAACATCACGTCATTAAATCACAAATCAACATTTTATTTTATTTTGTCTTTTTTTGTCTTTTTCATTATTATTATTACATTACTATTATTATTATTATTATTAACTATTAGTAATTATTTATTGTTATTATTATAATAGTAATTATTATTATTTAAAAAATATGTATTTGAAAAAAATATGTATTTAAAAAATATTTTTTTGAACGGACTCCGTTTTTAATAAAATATATATAAGAATGTTCAAAAAAAGTTAAACAACACTGTGTTTTCAGATTTTAAAAAAGTTAAATGTTTGTGTCTGTATGGACTGACGAGTGCTTACATTTCGAAAATCAGACAACTAACAGAGCTGAAAGCCAACATGCCAAACTAAAAAGATACCTAAATTCTGCAAATTGTACCTTAGATAAGTTTCTTGGTCACGTTGATGATGTTGTGAACTCACAATATACAATAGTCAAAGACAGTTTCGAAAAAAGTAGAACTGTTCTAATGCATGAACACAACCTACCAATGTTGAAGCTATTATGTGGTTCCGTTTCTCAATTATAAGGACAAGCCTTTTATTATTATTATTATTATTATTACTACTACTACTACTACTTATACTTTATAAATTGTAAATAGTATTAAAAAAGTAAGAAAATATATTTAGACTAACTTATTTAGGGATGAACATTTGGTAGTGGGTACTGGTACTAAACCAGTACCGGTACCGAACGTTTTCGGTACTAGGACCACTTTTTGGCATTTTTCGTACCGGGAAAAAACTAAAGCTAAAAGAATTGATCGATCCAAGTAAACCTTTTGTTGAAGAACCTGTTGTTAAAGAAACTACTCATGGACAACCAACTACAAAAATCCAAACAAAAAAAAAAAACAGAACCATGCAACAGCTAAACCTCCCCTTCAACGGAACTACTCCCAAAAGCCTCCAAGGCACAATCCGTTTGGGAACTCCCAAGAGCATGATTACACTAAAGAGCCTGCAAGGCATAGTTCATTTATGAATTATCAAAGCAAGATTACACTCAAGAGCCTTCAAGGCATAATTCATTTGTGAACTTCTAAGAGTATGATGACACTCAAGATCTTTGGAGGCATAGTTCATTTGGGTATCCAGAGGTTGCTACACAAAGTTCATTAAGGGACCATAATGATTATGTTGGTTATATCAGTCCATACGTGAACTACCAAGTGCCTGGTGAACCAAGTCCGTTCATAAATTAAGATAATAAGGGAAAAAACTATTCAAGGAGTATGAGTATGATGATAAAGTGGGTTACACCAGTCCATTTGTGAACTACCAAGTTCCTGGTGAACCAAGTCCGTTCATGACCCAAGATATTGATGGATAAGGCTTTTTTGCCAGCCTTCTATGATTTCATGGGGTTAAACCAAGATGTTGTCGGACAGAGTTCTTTCGCCAACTCTGCAAGTGCGCCGCACTATGATTTCATGGGGTTGAACCAAGATCAAGCATCACAAGTGATACACGAATATATTGATCAAATTCCAAAAATCTTCCATGCGTATGTTACACGCATACATAACGTGTTAGGTGATGAAAATTGTGGATTTCGGGAGACGGCTTCTGCTCTAGGGTACAATGAAGATGAATGGTTATTTATCCGAAGATCACTGTTGGAAGAGCTACTTCAGTTTAGAAATAAGTACACTAAAGCTTTCTATGGCTCATTTGAAAATGTGTTTACATCCTTGGCTTGGTCAGGGTCGGGGGTTGCACCAAAAAAACATTGGATAATTATGCTAGAGGCGGGATTCGGCGGGATTCTTGATTGCGAACAAGTTTAACGTAATCGTTCAATTTTTATCTAAAGAAAAAAGAAACAGTTCGACTTGTTTTTCGCTTTGGATAGGCCCTCACCAATTCCTAGAAAAAAAATTAATTTCAATTGCACACGTGAATAGTGACCATTTTATAATGGTAGAATTGCAAGAAGAGTATCTAATTGCCAGCACAAACAACCTATGGACATAAATGAGAGAAAATGATACGGCTGACTGGGGGAATATATTTGAATCACGTCAAAATATGTATAATTCTTGGATAGCACAACCTGCTACATATTATGTTGCAGATTAAAGCTCGTTATGTAAAATGTTTAATGATATGATTTTGTAAGAATGCATGTATTTTTTAAAGCTTCTCTTACTATATAAATGTAATTGGATAAATTATTAGTTATATTAATAACTAGTTATTATGTAAAATGTTTAATGATATAATTTTGTAAGAATGCATTTATTTTTTAAAGCTTCTCTTACTACTATCAATGTAATTGGATAAATAATTAGTTATAATAATAACTAGTTATAATAATAATAATAATAAATAAGTAATCACCAGATAAAAGATTAAAAAAAGACAACTAAAAGACAAAAAAACTAAAAACTTAACAAAAGTTGTTAACTGAAAGACAAAATAGACTAAAAACAAAATAAAATTATTAATTGATGTGATGTTTTTATAGGTGAGGGTGTAATTAGTAATTAGAGGAGTGTATTTAGAATGAGCCAATCACGATATAAAACAAAATAATAAAAATGAAAAGCTTTGCAGGACACATCAAATCAAAGCATAGGACATATGATAATAGTTGATGCGTTAAGTAAGCAACACCAAGTTCCAAAATAAAACACATATTGTTAGTTCAAATTCAAAAGGTTCAAATCATAAAAAACAAATACTTACTGGTTTAAAGCTACCGGCACCAATCACAAACATAGTCTTCTCCTCTTTAACATACTGTTGCAAATTCCTTTATCTTCTTTAGCACTTCAGTTGCATTAGGAGCAGTTGATGAAGAAGAAGAACCACCTGCTTTGGAGAGTAAACCTTTCAGCGAATCGAGAATACTTTTTTCTCTCGGTTGAGGAGCTGGAACTAAAGAAATGTTTCCTCCTGATTTGATTTCAATGCCAACAAGGTTGTTTTCAGTCACCATAATTTTTCTGACCTTTCCAAACACATCAATTAAATTTGTGAGAAAATCGACACAAAACTGATAGTCCGGAGAATTAACATGAAACACAACAACCCCATTATCTTCAGTCATTACTTTGATCTTCTGAAGCATAACTTCTCTCGGAGGTCCACAATGACCAGTTAGGGAAAAAGAATCAGCCTTAGTCATGATCACATCAAAAAGGCTAAACTCTTCACGGAAAATAGCAAGATGTTTCCCTGCAACCGATGATGGGCTTGGTTTGGCGACATCTTGTTTGATGATTTTCTCCAGTCCAGATTAAAACAATAGCTGTTTGTCACATCAAAGGCAACTTGTAGAGCCTCAAAAAGCCCAGTGTCAATTTCAACCCAAACTACTACAAATTTCAGTTGATTTGCTAGGAAACTTGCTAGCACAGCTCCATTACCTCCCAAACAAAGACATCTTCTTAATGGGTCTCAGCCCATTTAACATTGCCTCACATGTTGGATCTACCAAGTTCACATTGTCAACCTTAAAATTCAACTCTTCATAATTGATTTTGTCGTGCAATTCAACTTCTTTTCTGCTCTTGGGTGTTAATGCTTTAATTTTGGCTTCACAGTGGATCCAATTGCCGGTATTCTTAAATCTTAGGACTTTTCTAGCCTCAAATTCCCCATTAATTTTTGTCACTTCTTCAGTAATACTAAAGTTACCCAAAGAACTTACTGGCTCCATCGAGTTTGAAATGTTCGTTCTAAAAGCAAAGCCATCATTGTATTTTAGAAACGGAATTTTGTACTCGGCATTCCTTAAAGTGACAGGAATGAATTCGGTTAGAGCAGCGCGTATTCTATCCGCTGCAAGTTCTGTCATTCTCTCACGTACCCTAGTAAAACGATAGTCTTTTGGGTTATCCTCAGTTAAGTTGGCGACTAAAATAAGTCGGGAAATTCCATAAAACTTTGTCATGAGCTTTGCAAATCAGGCTTGTGTGCAAAACGCCCAGTCATTTTCACGCCAAAGTGGGACGAACACAGCAGCCACAAGTGGTGAATTCTTTGTCATGCAACAAGAATCTATCAGTATTAGTTTTAAAGATTCTGAGCTCAAAATTGGATCTTGTTGTCCTTCAGCTGGGTTTTTCACATGAACCAACGTGTGATTCCATTGATGGATTGAGTCGAAGACTATCGTATCATATCGAAAAGCCATTTCTTTTCCTGATAAATATTTTCAATTGCGAAGCCATGTCAGGGAAGATATGTAGACAATAGTTATATATTATTTTCAAACTTGCATATAAAAGAAAATAATACAAGTAGGGCTCTTCTTAAAATCAACTCGTATAAGCATTAGTCAAATTAGAATTTATTCGAATAAACCGGAAAAAAAAACTAAACTGAAATTGTCTAAAATCTAAACAGTATAATTCACATGTCATTACAAAATAAACGTAGAATCAAAACATCCGAATAGTCACAAATAAGCAAATACCGACTACTAGGAAAATTAAGTTCTAACAACATCAAGTCATTTCTTTTGCTCATAAATATTATCAATTGGAAAGCCATGTTAGAAAATTTATATTATTTTTCACACTTATAAGTGAATGACTTATGTGCTTATATACAAGTGTGAACGACTTAAAAAGCTATAACAATTGATGAGTCAAGTTGAATAAGCTGTACATATCATAAATAGAATTATGAGAATTATCATCGTTGTTAACTGTCACCTCAATATAACTAGAACATTTATGATGAATTTATATATATATATATATATATATATATATATATAGGGGATGAGTAAAATGAGAACCACCTTGAGTTGTGAGAACCGTATGAACCAATATAAGTCATTGATCAAAATTGTTTTAATGAATTAGATTAAAAGACAATAAAGTAATTGTAATCATTTTGCTTTAATTAATAAGTTTTTGTTTTTAATAGGATAAAGGTAAATTGGTATTTCTACTAAGTTCTTTAATGATTGGTAATTAAAGTTGTAAACATTATTCTTTAATTAATGTTTGTGATTTAATTAATGTGATGTAATTAATGTTATCTTTGAATCATGCAGTAAGAACATTATTTGATGTAGGAGTTCAAAATTTTTTTGCGCGCCGGTTTTAAACATTTTTACGCGCGGGTTCAGACTTTTTTACGCACGGATTCAAACTTTTTTTACGCCCGGTTTTAAACTTTTTTTACGCCCGGTTTATAACTCTTTTTACACGCGGTTTCAAAATTTTTTTACACGCGGGTTCAAACTTTTTACGCGCCGTTTTAGAAACTTTTTTTACGCGGGGTTTTAAATTTTTTTCACGCATCGGTTTTAAACTTTTTTACGTGTCGGTTTTAAACATTTTCTACGCGCCGATTTTCAACTTTTTTTACTCGCGGTTTTAAATCTTTTTACGCGATGGTTTAAAACTTTTTTACGCGCCCGTTTAGAACTATTTTTACGCGCGGTTTTAATTTTTTTACGCGCCGGTATAAAAGTTTTTTTAGGCGCGGTTTTAAACTTTTTTTACGCGCCGGTTTCAAACTTTAAAACAAATTTTTTTTACAAAAAACACTTTTTTTACGGGTTTAAACTTTTTTACAAAATACAAAAAATATTTTACGTCAAACAAAAATATTTTAGATGTCTTTTTACGCCCCCGACACCCGGATTTCGGGTTTACGAAATTTGAGGATATTATCAAACGAACTCACCCAAAAATCACAACTTTATAGATGTTTCATGTTGAATTTTAAATAGAAGAGAGAGAAAAGATGTGACATGGGAAGTAAAAGACTAAAATACCCTTTTGATTTAATTTGGTTATGGGTGATGTGTAAATATGTTATTGGATGATAGGAGTTCTCATGGTTCTCATAACTGGGATTGGTTCTCTCTTGAACCTAATCATATATAATATATATATATTAAATTTGTTTATGCAAAATTTTTCAGCCTCCGTAATAACATTTATAGTCAATAATACTAACAACAGTGGTAGTTACATTTTGTTATATAATAAAATAACTACCCGTGCGTTGTGGCAAACGTTCGGTTCACTTCGTTATTATATCGGTTTGATACCGGCATTAAGTATAGTATCATATATACCTAAAAAGAAATGAAAACGTATTTTTAAGTGAGACATATAAACAAATAGTTAAAACTTAAGTTGAATAGAAAAAAAAGTTCAAGAACCGGCTAAAAGTAAAAATATATATAAGTAATTACCAAAAGTTACTTAAATAATAAGATTAAAAAAAAATAAAAGCAAAACCTAAAATTAAAATATAAAATATTTAGCTAGTGAAGGTTATTTAGGCAAAACCTAAAATTAAAGTATAAAATATTTAGTTAGTGAAGGTTATTTATTATGGGTGTCATTTAAATGGCATCTAAATGATATTTTCATTCAAACTAATAAAAATAATAACTTTTATCTTTAAAAAAAACTTATAAATAATATAAAATATATTTATAATTAATATATACGATAAGTGAAAACCCCTAAAATCTAAGCTAATTGAATTGTTCACACCTAAGTAAACAGATTGGTTCACCCTCGGTAATAAAATTACATTAATATTAAAAGTCATTAATACTAATAATAATGGTAGTTACATTTATTATGTAATACCCTTAATTCATTTATACAATTTACGTATATATTTTGACTATAATTGTGTTTATACGATTACACATACATTGAAAATACGGGTTTCTCAAAACATTTAAGAATTTATCAACATTATGTTTAGAAGTTCGTCGTTTAAAATGACGACGAATCATCGTGCGGAAGCTTGTATCATGATTGTGTTCGTTTCTTTCTTGAGCTTGATCATCATCCGAGGTCTAAAGTGCATCGTTATCTATCATACAATTTCATTCGAATGGTTAGAAAACAAAGCATTTGAACAAAAGGATTAAACAAAAAAAAAGACATTTTTTTCAGCCCTTTTCACCCGGCTGTATCAGCTTTTCCTCTCGGCCGTGTCAGCTAAACATTTTTTTCAGAACATTCACCCGGCCGTGTCAAGTGTCCACCCGGCCGTGTCAGCTCTGCACGTTTACTTTTCTCACAATTTACATCCAAACTTATTCCAAACTCATTCCTATCACTTGGGGTTCATTTCTTAACATGTCTAAGTTGTAATCAATTACCCGGATCCAAAATTCATATAGTTTACGCTCCCGTTACCCGGTTTGTGTTTTACTTGATTTTGACCCGTTTGACGTTTAAGCACCTAAGCTCAAATCATTCATAACTTTTTAGTGGAATTATTTTTCACGATTATGCCCATTACCCGGGCTAAATAACTTTGTGTTCCACGCTCCCATTACCCGGTTTGCGAGAACACGATTACATTCACCGGTTTATTCTGTAACTTTCTAAACACATAAACCAAAATTTAACCACTTACTTTATTTTGACCCGTTTATAGGTTTCTAGCATATAAGCATAAATTTCACTCATCATTACTCGCATTTTATTTCTACATTAAGATATCTATTTGCCTTCCATCACCATTGTATTCGTGGTGGATTTAATTGGGTAATCTAACTATTCCGAAGTCTACCATTCGGTTAGTCAATTTTACGGAAAAGGCCAATTTTTGTGCATTTGACCCTAAAAGAATTATGCAATTAACTTTTACGTTTATCAAAGACTTACTTGGTAAAAATACTCATTTCTAAACAACCTTTTAAGGTCGTTTGCTCAGTTTATTGATCAAGGGCGTTTTGGTCAATTTTAGCCCCTCATTTTACGACGAAGGACTTTCACTAATATTTGACCAAAATCGCATGTTTAAGCCATAATCTTATTTATGCGTACCTGGCTCGGATCAAAGTATTGACCCGTTTTAATATCTCATCATATAAGTTGTTAGTTAATAACAACGGCGTCTCACGCGCTATTCGTTTATGTCAGCATAAAACTCAACAACAACATTAATCACTAATGTCAATTGGTGTTTTCATCAACTTTTGACCCGTTTATTCCATTTGACCATTTATTCATCGTAAGATGGTATTTATTTACCATCCCATTCATGTACCCATTCGGGTTTACACCGTATTATCATATTACTAAAAATCATCTCTTATTTGTTTTGGCTTATCATGTTTTACGTCTTATAGCGCCTTTTTCAAAAACAATTATTGTTCCGTTAGCCCGTGGCCAATTACCATAATACCCTTTTTACTCATTATGTTTACCCCATAATATGTCTTTTCTCAAAACTCATGTTTATTCGGTCTATTCAAGACCGAATTTCCGTTTTACCTCTTTTTACTTATTCCGACCCGTAATATTTCGCGTCGAATCACCATAATTAATTTACAGTTATATCATAATCATAACAACTTCAACGAGTAAATGATCTAATAGAAAAGTGTAAGCTTTACTTACCTTACATCCGATTATGCTCTTTTTCCGCATACTCGATCCGTTTGACCCGCTTCTTTTCCAAGCCTCCACCTAGCTTGTCAAGCGTCCAACTATCATAAAATTTTCACAAGGTGGTTAGGTTAGTCGTTCTAGATTATAACCTTTACGCCTTATGAACCTTTATACTACTTTTCTTACCGAACTCTATCATAGGTCGGTTTGACTTTTAAAAGTTAAACTGCCTTATAGCTTATGAAATTGAGCAACTAAGTTTGACAAACTCATGTTAGCGTTCCACCATTTACTCGATAAGCACTATTCTTAGGCCACCATTTTAACTAATATTTAATCCGAGTTCATGGTATTACTAACACTAAGTTTAACTTAGCTCTCGATTATCAAAGACACATTATTCTTTCATTACGTAAAATCTATGGGTTTTCATCTTTAAGTGAAACCCATTTCATCATGTTATTAGGCATTCATCCGAATACCTAATCTAATCAAGTTCTACATTCAAACGAGTAGGCGCGCGATTTCACATAGGCATTTTAACGAACACCTTGCGAGCAAGATTTTTATACATCTTTTGTCTAGTTCATGTGTAACATCTTGTGTTTTTATGTCCTATAAAATTTCAACACGTGTCCCGATGATCTCCATATGCCGTATGTTGGACGAGAGGGACTAATATCGCCAACATATTCGGCCCGTCAAGTCCAGGTCTAAGGTCGGTTCACAACCGAAAGTCGCAAGAGTTGACTCCTACTTTGACTTTCGGTTCCGACCCAACTTAGGTTACTGATTCTAAGTTACATTACTAACCCTCTGGAGTTATACTTCCTGGTCATGTAGTAATCTGAGTTTTTATTGCAAGTCCCGTTATTATGCCTAAAAGTCGACTAAAATGCCCTTTTTGTTAAAAATAAAGTTTTAACTATAAATGAGCGTGCAAATAAGTTAAGTACTGATATGTTAATGTAATTAACATATCTTGATGTTATAAATCTGGTCATAATTGAGTTTTTGCAAAAGTAATCGTAAATTATGTTTTATAACGACCAAATCTCCCTTTTGGCGTATAAAATGATTTAAACATAATTTCTTCAACAATATCATAAATGGGATTATTTGGGATATCAAATCAGATTGTAAAACTGAGTTTGCACACAAGATCTTGTATTATGTCCTTAAATGACGATAACGCCCTATCGGCATATAAAATGGATTTTAACCAAGCTTTTATTACAAAACCTTTTACCCACTGATATATTATATTAAATAACATATTATGGTTATATAAACTTGGTCATAACTTCAGTTTTCATTAAAACATCTTGAATATCGTTATTTAGCGACTTAATCGCCACCATATTAGAGCATCAAGACTTGATACCTACTGACTTCAAAACTTATTTTAAACATATTTACAGTAGGTACATAATCTAAACTTATATTCCTAGATAATTTGTCAAATGATATGTGAAATGACCAAAATGTCCTTTCGGGGCATAGTTTGGTCTTAAACTCTAAACCACACACATACTAGATATCCTACTGATATAACATCATAAATAAACTATTTTTACAGTAAGATTATGACCATAACATCAGTTTGCTCATAAGTTCTTTTACAAGTCATAAAATGACCAAAACGCCATTTTTAGGCGTAACTTGATTTTAAAACCATAACGGGCATACATATTGATATCCTACTAATATTACAACATGCTTTAAATATAATGGCATATGGAACTTTTATACGACTCATCCGGTTACCCAATTTCGCTTATATGCGTACAGTTAAGCCTACGTGACTAGTTTACGTAAATTAACCGAAACGGGTTTAACCTTATCATTTTTATATCAAAATCCAGAATGTAATATGTTTACCCATATTAAACAAGTCTTAGTACTTGTCGGGTTTAAACTACATTCTATTCCGGTCATCGCTTAATCTCGCGTTTAGTACCGTTATTATCTTTAAGCTACCCGGTTCGAGTCTACAAAGTAGATAGGACCCGTTAGCATTCTAATTGGTTATAAATACCATCATTTCCAGACTAAGAGCCTCCCGATAGATTGCCATCTAAGCTTACTTTTTGAATATTCGGCTGAGTTATTTATCTTATTGAAGAATTTGCTCAGGTAAATACTTTTAACTTCTTTTCCCTATACAGGCTTGGGATACGGTATAATAATACCGCTTGGTCGAGTATGGGATCATGTTATCGGATTGTGATTTACTAAATCTTCATAAGTCGTTTTATTCTGTATTGTTTGATAACTTAAACATTGGGGGTTAACACGACCATGTCTGAGATATCCTTGGCTCATTTAAGTTACTAATGGCCACGACCTTAAGCGCGGGGTGTAGGCATACACCCGACAGACGCTAATGCTAATAAAATATTGAATCCCACTGGTGGATTATTTAAGTGGCGTGTCGGTTAATTAGGTTATTCGGTTTCTGCACCGGACCCCATATGTATTGACAAACACGTAAAACTGTAAACAAGGTCATTTTGAACTATCCCAAGTTATTTATAAAATGTGCCAAGTGCACCCAAAATCATTTTTAATAAATATTTACAAAATGAGTCGGTTATTCGTATTTAGCAGTGAAAACTGACGTATTTTCAAAAGACCAAGTTACAGGTGGTAACGCGCAATAGATCAGGAGCTGCGCTATAGTGACAATAAGAGGATTTGCAAGTCTCTAGGTTGCTTAAAGTCTGTTGAACTATTACTTTGTATATTTATTTCTATCCGCCTGTGGATCTTTTTATTACAAGCCTTGTAATTTATTTTTGAACTTTGGACACTCGGTTTGTAATAGCAATTTAAATCCAAGACTTCCGTTGTGCTGTGTTTGTTTGGTTATGATGTTATCAACTACGTCACGATATTCCCCAACTTGGCCCATCGGGTTACACGTGGAAAATGGGGGTATGACAGGTTGGTATCAGAGCCAACGTTCGAGTGAATTAAACACTAGCCTTTTTGTGTTTAATCTCGAAAATACACAATAGCACATTCCTTAGACTTCCGAGTCTAGGCTGTGACCTAAGAGTACTCATTTCATTATTAAGTTATTATTATTACTTTGCTTTGTGTTTAATCTCGAAAATACACAATGCCACCAAAATTTAGCCGCGGAGGCAAGGGCAAGGGGCCCATGAGGGGCGGACCCTCTATGACTTGACCATCTTTCAGACCACCATTCAGACCCTCTCTAGCTGGAGCGGCTAATCTACCTGAACATAACCCTTACGAAGGATCCGGAGATTCTTCATCCCCTTTTGAACCTTACAGACACTCTATTCCACACGAGTACTCCCCTCCTCAATCACACTCTCATCATTACTACCATTCTCACCATTCCCACCAATCACACCATTCTCATTCCCATTCTCACCAAGAATTCTTCAACTTTAACTTCGTCAACCCAGCCAACCAACCCTCACCAGAAACCCCTCCAGCCGACTCGCCAACTCACATGGAGGAGGATTCCGATCCGAAAGAATTTCCCCAAACGGATCATATGGTCATCCCATCGAGCTGTCTAGTGGCTCGAACTCCTTAGCAGGATCTTCGTTTCAAGGTCTTGATGATTATGAACAAATATGGGCACAATATGTGTTCGTCAACACACCCTCCTACCACAGCACTCCCCAACGTCATGCCTCATCACCACATCCTCAAATCGAGGATGAACCTATGCAGCCAGTGGAGCAACCACAACCACCTCCGGAGTCATCACCACAACCACGTCAGAGGCATGGCGCACGCATGTCGGTGCGTGCTGGCCAAAGGTCTGGCTCGCTACCACCTTTGCCACCTTCTTACCCTATTATCCCCGAGGACCCACAAATGGGTGGGCCCTCAAACACATCACCTGTGGCGGTTCCAACCCCACAACTTGCTGCTGATCCGATACCCCAACCGGCAGTTCAGCCATCTTCATCGGGTTTTGGTAACCCGATTCCCACTTACCCAGATCTATCTAGATATGGTGCTGAATTCACTGCTCCTTCATACCATCCGTACCTTGAAGCAGCCATGCACAATGCCCATTATCATTCTCCTTTTCCTAGTTATCCACCTTCTTACCCTTCTTATGCGGCTACCGGGTATCCACCATATACGTACACGCACCCGGGTATGCCTCAACCACAACCACCTCCACCTCAGCCCTAACCCCAACCACAAGCACAACTCGAGGCCATTAATGAGGCCTTAGATCAGGTCAGGGAAATGCGGCAACAAGTTAAGAAGTCGGAGAAGAAAACGACCAAATTTATCAAGAAACTTTATAAAGCCGTGAAAGGGAGGAAGAATGAGTAGGTTTTGTATTTCCATTATATAATTTTAATTTCAAAAAGTCCCTGCGAGGACATTGCTATTTCTTTTAAGCCCCTGCGTGGGTATGTTTTTCTTGTAAAAGTCCTTGTGCTGACGAGATTTTGTACTAAGACCCCTTTAGAGGCAAATATGTAATCCCTACCGTTTTAATGAAATTTTCATATTTGGATTTACTTATACAACTCTGTTACCTCTTTTAGCGAGCCTCGATTTTAATTCAACTTTATCGCTCCGCCAATAAATTCCAAAGGATCTTTCATGGTCCATATACCTAAGATATATGAAAAGCATTCATTGTAATGCTAAAGCCTAAATGGTTTAATCATACCATGGCTAGCCTATAAGGTTCCTAAATCGCCATATAGTATCGAAGCATAAAATGGCTCACTCAGATGGTGCAAGCAGTCACCACAACGATGACGATCACAATAAGACAAACATAGTCATTAACGAGGATAAATTCCAGGCCCGCATAGATGCAGCCGTAGGTAAGGCTATGGAAAAAGCGTTAGAAAAGTTTAACATGTCGAGTTCTACTCGCTCGAAAACAGTATCAAGGGCTGTCTCTAAACTTCCCATCTCTGATAAGAAAGAGGGATCTGTACATTCCTCAAGCGTGAGGAATGAAGCTAAGAAAAAGGAAATTCATGATAAAACCGATTCTCCCTCTGGCGGCTGTTCATATAAGTACTTTGTCTCGTGCAAGCCATGAGACTTCAATGGAGAGAAAGGGGCTATTGAGACTCTGAGAGTGGTAGATATCAGCGGGTGTGCTGAAAAGGATATCGTGAAATTTGTATCGCAATCTTTCAAGGGTAGCGCCCTGATTTGGTGGAAAGCATTAATGCAATCCTCGGGAAATGTCCACCTATACAACTTGGGATGGTCCCAATTTGTGGACCTTGTTAAGGAAACATACTGCCACCACATGAGGTGGAAAAGATTGAGATGGACTTTCTCGCTCTAACAATGAAGAACCTCGATTGTCAGAAGTTTGTTACCGACTTCGACTCATACTCCCGGCTAGTTCCTTACCTAGTCACTCCAGAACCGAAGCGCATTGCACGATTTATCAATGCATTGGCTCCGGAGATCAGAAGTTTGGTTAAGGCTGTTCAACCTAACACATATAAATCTGCTGTTGAGCTAGCCTTGTCCCTCACTCAAGACTATGTGAGGAGAATGTCGACTAGAAAGAAGATGAGGGAAAGAGAAAACGAGAGGATGATAACTCCCAACGGTTTAAAGAGAAGGGAAAGTTTGGATCCCACGGGAATCAGAACAGGTCCAGAGATAGACATGTGTGTAAAATCTGCAACAAAAGGCATGGAGGCCAGTGTAGGTATGACCCAAAGGCTAAGCCTTGTGGAATTTGTTAGAAAACGGGACACAAGACCCTGGAGTGCAGGGACATTAAGGACGCTACATGCTTCAAATGTGGCGAGAAAGGTCACATAAAGACCAACTGCACTAAAAATCCGAAGGATAATAATGCTAAATCTGGTGAGGCAAAGAAAAGTAATGCGAGGGCCTTTCAAATGAACGCAAGGGAAGCTGTTAACGACAATAATGTCATCACCGGTACGTTTCTTATCAACGATACCCTCGCTAGAGTTCTATTTGATTCGGGTGCGGATAAATCATTTGTGGATTATAAGTTTAGTGAGCTATTAAACTCACCCGTAAGAACTCTAGACATGACATATGAAGTAGAACTTGCTGATGGAACCATTGAAACCACTTCCTCTATTCTGGATGGATGCTTTATATCCATCAGGAATCACTGAATCCCTATATCTCTTTTACCAATGAAATTGGCGGGGTTCGATGTAGTTTTAGGCATGGATTGGTTATCGCACAACCAAGCTTGTTTGCCTGCGATAAAAAGCTAATCGAAATTAAAACCCCATCCGGTGATGTACTCACCATCTATGGAGACACGCACTTCGGATTGCAAGAAAAAGGTTCTATGCTTAAGGCCTCTCAGTGTTTAAAAAGAGGTTGTGTCATTTACATGGCGCAAGTAACCGTTGATGAACCCAACCCTAAGATTGAAGGCATACCTGTTATCTTGGAATGCCCAGATGTCTTTCCCGAAGAATTACCCGGTCTACCTCCTGATAGACAAGTGGAGTTTAAAATTGACATTTTACCTGGATCCGCACCTATCGCGAGAGCACCTTATCGTTTAGCCCCAACCAAGATGATGGAATTAAGAACCCAACATGATGAACTCTTGGAAAAGGGTTTTATTCAGCCTAGTTCGTCACCCTGGAGAGCTCCGATCTTGTTTGTAAAAAAGAAGGACAGTTCAATGCGTATGTGCATTGACTACCGCGAGCTTAAAAAGATAACGATCAAGAATCGTTATCCATTACCCAGAATCGACGACTTCTTTGATCAACTCCAAGGAGCAAGTTATTTATCCAAGATAGATCTTAGATCAGGCTATCATCAGCTAAAAGTTAGAAGTGAAGATGTCCCAAAGACTGCGTTCAGAATGAGATATGGACATTATGAATTCCTAGTGATGCCTTTTGGGCTCACAAATGCACCCGCAGCCTTGATGTACCTCATGAATAGAGTCTGCAAGCCTTACCTAGATAAGTTTGTTATAGTCTTCATTGACGACATACTTATTTATTCTCGTAATCAATCCGATCATGAGAAACATTTAAAGTGCATTCTAGAGTTGTTACAAAAAGAAAATTTGTATGCAAAAATCTTTAAGTGCGAATTTTGGCTTCGCGAAGTCCAGTTTCTTGGACATGTGGTTAGTGAACGCGGTATCCAAGTCGATCCTGCCAAGATCGAAGCTATTATGAATTGGGAAGCACCAAGGACGCCTTCTGAAGTCCGCAGCTTTCTAGGACTGGCTGGTTACTATAGAAGATTGATTGAAAATTTCTCGAGGTTAGCCACTCCCCTAACTGCTTTGACCCGCAAGAATATCAAATTCGACTGGGCTTCAAAGCAGCAGGAATCTTTCGAGATCTTGAAGCAAAAGTTGAGCAATGCTCCAGTTTTAACCTTGCCAGAAGGCATTGAGGAGCTTGTTGTTTATTGTGATGCATCGCACACTGGTATTGGATGTGTGCTTATGCAAAGAGGCAAAGTGATCGCCTACGCATCACGACAACTCAAAGTGCATGAAAAGAATTACACCACCCATGATTTGGAGTTGGGTGCCGTTGTATTTGCACTTAAACTTTGGAGGCATTATTTGTACGGAACCAAGTGTATTATATACACTGATCACAAAAGCCTCCAACATTTGTTCAATCAAAAGGATTTGAATATGCGACAACGCTGTTGGAAGTAAACCTTTAATGATTATGATTGTGAAATCTGATATCATCCCGGCAAGGCAAATGTAGTCGCTAATGCGCTTAGTCGCAAAGAAAGGATCAAGCCTTTAAGGATTAACGCCAAAAGCATTGAAGTCAGAAACAGTTTAAACGAAAAGCTACTTGATGCGCAGAAGCAAGCCCTGATGGAGGCTAATATTGCAAATGAGGAACTAGGTGGAACTGTCGAACAGTTAATACCTGGAAATGATGGAATCCTCAGATTCAATGGATGAATTTGGGTTCCAGTATTTGGGGGACTTAGAGACTTGATCCTCCAGGAAGCTAACACTAAGTACTCTATTCACCCGGGAGGTGATAAGATGTACCAGGACTTCAAATCTAATTATTGGTGAATGGGTTTGAAGAAATCCATAGCCACCTATGTAGCTAAGTGCTTGACGTGTTCGCAAGTTAAAGCTGAACATCAGAAACCGTCAGGACTTCTACAAAAGCTCGAGATTCCCACTTGGAAATGGAAAATGGTAACTATGGATTTGATCACCAAGTTGCCAAAGACCAAGCGTGGTAATGACACGATTTGGGTCATAGTGGATAGGCTAACTAAGTCAGCACATTTCCTGCCAATCAAAGAAACGTTTAGTTCGGACAAGTTGGCTAAGATGTATGTGGACGAGATTGTGTCCCTACATGGAGTGCTGGTCTCTATTGTATCTGATAGAGATATAAGATACGCCTCCCATTTTTGGAATAGCTTCCAACAATCTCTTGGCACTCGATTGAACTTCAGTACCGCTTATCATCCGCAGACTAACGGACAAAGTGAGCGTTCCATTCAAACTCTTGAGGACATGCTTCAAGCATGTGTGATCGACCTAGCTGGTAGTTGGGACGACCACCTACCCTTAATTGAATTCTCCTATAATAACAGTTATCATACAAGAATCAAGGCTGCACCTTTTGAGGCCTTGTATGGGAGAAAGTGTCGAACGTCCGTCTGTTGGGCGGAAGTTGGGGAAGCCCAACTAACAGGACCTGAGATAGTCCTAGAAACGACGGATAAAATCTTGCAAATCCGCGACCGTCTCAAAGCTGCCCGAGATAGGCAGAAGAGCTACGCGGATAAGAGGTACAAACCTCTTCAGTTCCAAATTGGGGACAAAGTGTTACTGAAGGTGTCGCCTTGGAAAGGCGTAATGCGATTTGGTAAAAAGGGCAAGTTGAGCCGAAGATATATAGGACCGTTCGAGATTATTGAACGAGTCGGGTCCATAGTTTATAAGCTCAAGTTACCTAAAAAGCTAAGTGGAATTCATGATGTGTTCCACATTTCAAACTTAAAGAAATGTCTAGCCGATGAGTCGCTAGCAATGCCGCACGAGGATGTGCAAATTAATGAAAACCTGCGTTTCATTGAGAAACCGATAGCGATTGAAGATCGTCAGGTTAAGAAGCTTCATAGAAAGCACGTGCCTATTGTAAAGCTCAAGTGGGATGCCCGTCGAGGCCCTGAGTATACATGGGAGGTCGAGTCCACAATGCGACAGTAGTACCCCTATCTTTTTGAATAAATCTCGAGGTCAAAATTTCTTTTAAGGGGGTGAGGATGTAACATCTTGTGTTTTTATGTCCTATAAAATTTCGACACGTGTCCCGATGATCTCCATATGCCGTATGCTGGACGAGAGGGACTAATATCGCCAACATGTTATTTTATAACCTCTGAGTGGTGAATATTAAAGTTGAGGGGTTAAACGTGTCAACATGCTTAAACTATGCCTCTGAGTGACCTTTTAACGAACCCGGAGCTTAATGATGTTCGGTTATACTCCCGAGAGTGCTAACAGGAGCAACATTGAATAAAATATGCTTATGTGTCGAAATATGGGAGTTTGGAGAAATCCATGGGCCAAAATGGACATTTTGTGAATTAGCACCTGTGGCGCCACGCGCCAGGGACAAGGTGTCCCCAAGCGACGCGCCGGAGAAATCAGTTCGCAGAAACAGCATGCCAGCTACTGATCTGCATGTTTGGCACCACTCAACCCACCTGCACTCACATAACTCGAAACCATTAACTCAATTCCGGTTTTAAACACCTCCTATCACACCTGGAGTGATATCTGGTGTTCCCATAACACTTGTCTCAATCCTAGATCATTCACTTCAACTATAATAGGGGAGTTCATCACCCTTCATTCCTTGCACCTCTAAAAATCTCTCCTTTCTATCTCTACTTGGAAGTTCCTGATCAAGGAGCATCCTAACTGAGTTCTAGTCATCTTTTTGGATCACTTTTAAGTGTTCCAACCTCCCCCTTATTATTTTTATTAGGCTTTAAGCCAAAGTCAAAGCGTTGACGTAAAAACGCTTTGACTTTGAGCTAAGACCATTACGGTCCAGCCATTGTTCGGTACGAACATGGCTACGTGATCGTAATTAGGTAGGTGGTAATCCCCTAAAAGGGAACCTCCTAATTACCACGTTTACTAGACCTATTGACGGGTCAAAGTTATTGATAAAAAGTCAAACCGGGTCAGTTTTTAAAATAAATTTATATCTCATAATGTAGGTGTTATAAAATACATTGTGACACTTTAATAACTTGGTAATAAGTTTTAGAACATGTATAAACATGTTCGGCCCGTCAAGTCCAGGTCTAAGGTCGGTTCGCAACCGAAAGTCGCAAGAGTTGACTCCTACTTTGACTTTCGGTTCTGACCCGAATTAACAACTTAGGTTACTGATTCTAAGTTAAATTATGACCATGTTATGTTGTAGTATAAACCTCTGGAGTTATACTTCATGGTCATGTAGTAATCTGAGTGTTTTTTGCAAGTCTCGTTATTATGCCTAAAAGTCGACTAAAATGCCCTTTTTGTTAAAAATAAAGTTTTAACTATAAATGAGGGTGCAAATTGTCACACCCCGACCCGCAGCGGAATAAGAGTCGGGGCATAATTGGGTTATCACCAAAGCTCATGATATTTACTAATATGTTTCATATTTATTAAAGTCAAAATTACATTCTCAATAATCCAAACATGTTCATACAAATACAAAGAAAAATAATCAACTAAACAATCCAAGCTCTAAACCAGTTTATTCTTCTAAGCCAATCCTATGTGTTTCTTGCTCCAGCTGGTTCACCTGTATCATGTGTAAAAATGGGGGTTTTTGGGTCAACATAAGTTGGCGAGTGAACCTTGTTAAATAAACATTTATTATTGATTTCTTGTTATCTTTATCATGGAAAAATTGTGCAATAGTCATATGTGAGCAAATGTAAATAATCAAACAATAGCTATAACAACCACAAACAATAACATACAATAATGTACAATAACATATGAACTTGCATGAATATATAACATGAATGAAACTGTATATGTTGGCAACGTCACATTCACGCTCATAATGTAATGGGGAACTGACGGCCTATGATGAATGTCTGTGCGATCAAGGCTCAATCAAACGGAGCCGATCGTATGTTGGCAACGCCCGGTTCATGCTCATAATGTAATGGGGAACTGCTCAACGCTCATAATGTAATGGGGAGCGGCGGCCTATGATATTGCATGTACTGAAAATAATAAATTAAATCTAAACAATAACCACACAAACAGTTGATACAAGCTGAATACACATTTGTTCATGATATGATGTATGCACAATGATTTAAATATAATAAATGGTAAGACACATGATACACCCCAAAAACGTGTTTAAAACGGGGAATTTGTAGAGATTCACACACATTGGGTGCGTTCGGTTGGCGATGATGAGATGCGCACGAGTTTGAAGGATTGATCAACGAGGATTAACTAACCTAAATAGTAACGGAAGGTATAGTAAATGAGTGGATTTTATTAATAATTTTAATAGGATTTTTAGATATATTTTTGTGAGTTTAAGGCTATTTCCTATCTTTAAAAACATTATTTTTAAGTATTTTTAATTGATTTTTAAATTAAATTAAATAAATAAAAATATAAAAAAATGTTGACTTTTGCGTTGACCATTGACCGTTGACTGTTTGACTGTGACTGTTGACTGTTTGACCGGTTCTATTGTGTGCATGTATGCGCTGGGTGAGGCTCGAACCCGAGACCTTCCGTACGCGTGCACGCAGCTCTACCAACTGAGCTACGTGTCTAACCCGAAATATTTCTGTTTTTAGTTATATTTATATACTGTTTTAATTTATTCAAAATTCTTTTATTTTTAAATAGGATTTTAATTATCAAACCGGTGCCGTCAACCGGTCTCGAACCCGGGACCTGTGATTTAATGTTGCACACAGTCCACCACTGGACTGTGTGTCTAAGTTGGTTAATATACTGATTTTTATTATACTTAACATCTAATTGCGAAAGGATCCGGTTCAGTTTAAAAAGGAACATTTTAATTACAGAGAGTGTGTGTGTGTCAAGGATCGAACTCGCGGCGTGTGATATATGTGTGCACACAGTCCACCGCTGGACTGTGTGTCTAACCCGAGATAATATCCGAATTATATTAAACTTATAAACAACCTAACTTCGTCTTCTTCGTTACCAAATCTCAGACTACGATTACTCTATTGTTTTTTTGTTTAATTCAATTGATAAACATTCAAATGACTAAAATGAAATGGCAGAGAAGATTTTGGAAGTAGACATACCGGAGAAACGATTTATCTCAGAATTCCGGCGAAGTCGTCGGCTCTGTTTTTACGGATTTCGTCTGAGCGGACAGATTAACAATTTTTATTAGCTAAATGCGAAATTGAAGCACTGAACAAGAATTACCAGAAGGTTTAAAAGACTATACCGTTTCACAGCGAGAATTTAGAATTTTCAGAAGTTTTCCGGCGAGAGTGAATTATCCGATATCGACGTCTGAAACTGATTCCGATTGAAGGGTTTGAGTTAGCAACAGCTTAACAACTGATAGACGATGAAAGAATTGAGAGGCTTACTGATTTGATGGAAAACACGGTTTTCCAGCGAAAGTCCGGCGAGTTCAAATAGCTCTTCCGACGAACTGAAAGTATTGCGAAAGTGAAATTAAAGGTCTGCAGATGTGTTTGAGTCGCGAGAGGGGACTATGATTGGAGTAATTCAGGAAATGCAGGTTTTCGGTTATTAAAACCGATCAACTCTTGAATTCAAGTCCATTCAAAGCTAAATTGATTGGAGGTGTCGGTGTATCGGTTATAATCAGTAAACCGCGAACGATCAAACGTTTTTGGACGTTTGGTGACCGATTTCGGTTACAGTTAGCGTAAACAGATCGATTCATGGTTGAACATAAGATTTAGTTTATTCCTAGAACTATCAGAAAACATCAAGTGGCGGAGTGGTTACAAGTGTGCGTGTTAAGTCGTTGAGCTCTTTCCGGCTGACCCGGGTTCGAGTCCCGGCAGCCTATTTTTCATTTTATTTATTTTATTTTTACTTTTTATCAATAATAACTTTTATGTTCTAGTTTGTTTATTAATTATGCATCATTAAAAATTAAAATTGACATAAATACGCAACGAAACATTTATAACTTGATATTCGATTACAAACGGAGCGGGTTTGGAAAACCCGTTTTTGACAAATGTTACACAAATGAGTTAAGTACTGATACGTTAATGTAATTAACATATCTTGATGTTATAAATCTAGTCATAACTGAGTTTTTGCAATAGTAATCGTAAATTATGTTTTATAACGACCAAATTGCCCTTTTGGCGTATAAAATGATTTAAACATAATTTCTTCAACCAAACTCATTAGTTACTGATGTAATATCATAAATGGGATTATTTGAGATATCAAATCAGATTGTAAAACTGAGTTTGCACACAAGATCTTGTATTATGTCCTTAAATGACGATAACGCCCTATCGGCATATAAAATGGATTTTAACCAAGCTTTTATTACAAAACCTTTTACCCACTGATATGTTATATTAAATAACATATTATGGTTATATAAATTTGGTCATAACTTCAGTTTTCATTAAAACATCTTGAATATCGTCATTTAGCGACTTAATCGCTGTTTCGGCGCATAGTATGATTCAAAACCATATTAGAGCATCAAGAATTGATACCTACTGACTTCAAAACTTATTTTAAATATATTTACAGTAGGTACATAATCTAAACTTAGATTCCTAGATAATTTGTCAAATGATATGTGAACTGACCAAAATGCCCTTTCGGGGCATAGTTGGTCTTAAACTCTAAACCACACACGTACTCGATATCCTACTGATATAAATTTTTACAGTAAGATTATAACCATAACATCAGTTTGCTCATAAGTTCTTTTACAAGTCATAAAATGACCAAAACGCCCTTTTTAGGCGTAACTTGATTTTAAAACCATAACGGGCATACATGTTGATATCCTACTGATATTACAACATGTTTTAAATATAATGGCATATGGAACTTGTATACGGCTCATCCGGTTACCCAGTTTCGCTTATATGCGTATGGTTAATCCTACGTGACTAGTTTACGTAAATTAACCGAAACGGGTTTAACCTTATCATTTTATATCAAAATCCAGAATGTAATATGTTTACCCATATTAAACAAGTCTTAGTACTTGTCGGGTTTAAACTACATTCTATTCCGGTCATCGCTTAATCTCGCGTTTAGTACCGTTATTATCTTTAAGCTACCCGGTTCGAGTCTACAAAGTAGATAGGACCCGTTAGCATTCTAATTGGTTATAAATATCATCATTTCCAGACTAAGAGCCTCTTGGTAGATTGCCATCTAAGATTACTTTTTGAATATTCGGCTGAGTTATTTATCTTATTGAAGAATTTGCTCAGGTAAATACTTTTAACTTATTTTCCCTATACGGGCTTGGGATACGGTTTAATAATACCGCTTGGTCGGGTATGGGATCATGTTATTGGATTGTGATTTACTAAATCTTCATAACCCGTTTTATTCCGTATTGTTTGATAACATAAACATTGGGGGTTAACACGACCATGTATGGGATATCCTTGGCTCATTTAAGTTACTAATGGCCACGACCTTAAGCGCGGGGTGTAGGCATACACCCGGCAGACGCTAATGCTAATAAAATATTGAATCCCACTTGTGGATTATTTAAGTGGCGTGTCGGTTAATCAGGTTATTCGGTTTCTGCACCGGACCCCATATGTATTGACAAACATGTAGAACTGTAAACAAGGTCATTTTGAACTATCCCAGGTTATTTATAAAATGTGCCAAGTGCACTCAAAATCATTTTTAATAAATATTTACAAAATGAGTCGTTTATTAGTATTTACCAGTGAAAACTGACGTATTTTCAAAAGACCAAGTTACAGGTGGCAACACGCAATAGATCAGGAGTTGCGCTATAGTGACAATAAGAGGATTTGCAAGTCTCTAGGTTGCTTAAAGTCTGTTGAACTATTACTTTTTATATATTTATTTCGATCCGCCCGTGGATCTTTTTATTACAAGCCTTGTAATTTATTTTTGAACTTTGGACACTCGGTTTATAATAGTAATTTAAATCCAAGACTTCCGCTGTGCTGTGTTTGTTTGGTTATGATGTTATCAACTACGTCACGATATTCCCCAACCTGGCCCACCGGGTTACACGTGGAAAATAGGGGTGTGACATCATGACTAGCTTCTAACCAAGTTTCAATCATCAAAATCAAGCCTGATGTCTAGTATTCATAAACAAATTTCAAGACTCGCATCATAACATTAATTATTCACAATCTAACATTCAAATTCATGTGTTCATCATCTTGTTATAAAAACCCACTTAACACATATATGGGTGTTTATCAAATTCATAGTTTTCAACACTAATACTTCAAGTTTTCAACTAGGGTTTGTTCCTAGACATGAATTTAACCCAATATCACTCATGCATACAACATTCATCACAAAATTTCGATTTATGAATGTTAATCAGAATTTCAAAATATCACCAAATAACAAAATTCAACATACCTTGTGATCTCCTAAATTTAGTGATCACTTAATTCAGCTTGCTTTTGATTTTAATTCATTCTTCTCCTTGGATTTTGATAATTTTCGTGAGTTAGGGTTCTTGGAAGAGAACCCCTTTTTGGCTCTGCATATGTCTACCAAACACACCTTTGTGTGTGTGTTTTGGTTTTTAGATTTTGTTTTAATTAAAACATCTTCCTAATTGCCCACTTTTAGTCCCTCAAAGTTTTAGAGGTTTATAAATGGGTCAATTACTACAAGTTTCTTCATTTCTTTATTGTTTTCAAACAATTAACTAACTAGGTTAATTATTCCTAGTTAACTTTATGGGTTCAGAGAGTTATAACTCGTTTTATTTCAAGTCCCGTTAACTCGGGCCTCTTATAAACTTTGTCTACTCAAAGCGTCGATTCTTCTTTTTAATTAATATTAGGATTATTTGTTTAAATTGTAATATTCACAAGGTTAATTTCACCACTAAGGGTATTTCACCCGTCTTTTTAATATTAACGTGGTTTAATTACCAAACCCGTTTTCAGGGTGTTACATATTATATAATAACTACCCATACGTTGTGGCGAACATCCGGTTCACTTCGTTATAACATTGGTACGATACCGGCAACACGCATTTTAAAGTGTGACATTACCATACAAACAAATAGTTAAAACTTAAAAGGTGGGCGCGTATAGCATTTTTCTTAATCTCCTATATATTAAAAGCATAACTTTCTAAATAGTGTTAAGGTATTCTGGAGATTTATGAATAAGTATAAGGGTATTTTGGTAATATTGGTTGTAAAAGGGTACAAGATAACAACATTTGAGTGTCCACTCAACTCACCTTTTATTTTAGCAGACGTCTGTGGGAGAGAAAAGGGATTTCTCCATCTCATCTATACTCCTCTCACTCTGTGTCTCAGATTTCAGATTACAACAGCCGTCTTTCTGAATAGTGTTAAGGTATTATGGAGATTTATGAATAAGTATAAGAGTATTTTGGTAATATTAGTTGTTAAAGGGTACAAGATAACAACATTTGAGTATCCACTCAACTCACCTTTTATTTTAGCAGACGTCCATGAGAGAGAAAAGGGATTTCTCCATCTCATCTATACTCCTCTCACTCTGTGTCTCAAATTTCAGATTACAACAGCCCGTAAGTTTTTTGGATTATCATGAACGGTGGCGGCAAACAAGTGGTTTATCTCCGCCGTTCGCCGGTTCACCGGAATTTACGGCCGTTTGTACGGTGGCTATGGCTGCGATTCCATGTCATGGAAAACATTTATCACAAATGCGGTTGCTATTGTGGCTGCTGCGAAAGCCACTGAAGATAAACAAACAAGCTGCTTCTAATTGCCTCAAGTCGGCTTCCTAAACCCAAATCCGGCGCTAGCTAAAACACTTCCTGGAAATTGTGGGATCAGTTTGGGTTTCACCATCTCAGCTAATGTTGATTGCACCAAGTAAATTGCTAATCTCCTTTTGTAGATATAAACAAAAGAATTAGCATAGTAATTGGCTATACAGAAGCATATTGATTCATCTGGATATGACCATATGTGATCATTAATATCTATTAATTTTTACTGAGAACCATTTGTGTTAATTTTACGTTAGATTGTTTAGATTTGTTTGATTTTGTTGCATTTTGAAAAACCTAATTTTGTCACATTGAGATTTTAGGTTAGTTTGTAGTATGTATTTTCTGATTGATGTTAATAATAATAAGCTTCAATTTATGGTGGAAATTTGATAGAAAATTTATCAGATGTGTTAAGTTTGATTTAATTCTAATCAAATTTGAGATATGTTCATAAAATTGATAAAATAATAACAAAACTTAAAAAAAATAAAATTCATAGTTTATATTTTTTCTAGGTTCTCGGCAAGACTGTTAAAGGGTGTTTGGTTTGGTGGCGGCAAGGGTTGCTGATGTATAGATCTTTGTGGCTGTTTTAGGGTTTCCCAGAAGATAGTATTACGGATAACCGTTAACCTTTCGGTTTACCTGTTACACGGGTGATTTGTTAGGCTTTGGTTCCATACCATTTTTGGTTCTGATGAGTTCTTAGATTCTGCTGCTGAAAATTTATGAGCATCTCACCTTTGAGTGATAGGGATTGCGGATGGTGGGTCTTAACCTGCAACCCCCCTGCAGCCATGGATATTTCATTGTTTTCGGAACTCTGAACGTGGCTTGATTTCCGTTTTTTGTTTACGGTTTGTAAGGTTTTTGATTTCTATTAGCATTATCTTGAAGTGAGAATGAGTGGATTCGTGCGCTTGCAGTTCGTTTGGTACATATTGTATGGCTCAGAAGCATTGGTAGTTGACAATGCATCGTCTTGGGGGACTATGTCTATGGTTACCTGAAGCTTGGAATATTATGCCTAAATTTCCAAATTTTATTTTGTGCCGGCCTATGAAATTTGCTAGCAGTTTTATAAAGTTCTACGGTTAGAGGCACCAATCTCTAGACATGTGATGGAGAATGAACTGATGAATCCATGGGTTGACGGTTTGAAGCCTGTGAAAAGATCAATTGATATTCAGAAAAATCTAATCTTGAAAACATTAGAAAACACCTGACCCAATGATGTCACCTCTAATGCTGGTGAAGATTCTGTTCAAGAACATGAACGAGAAGGTTCTTGAGCAGAAGCAGCTAGCAAATATGCAGGTGTTGAGCTGGCGAAAAGCTTAGTTTGGACGGTTCGGTCACTTTCTTTCTCATCTCACAAATCATTAGAATTTCATACAAGATTTTGGCCTTTTTCATAAACACGGCTATGTTTAGGAACACAGTTGGAAAGGGCGGGAAAGTTGGCCGGTTTGAATAATATTTGGTCCGGTTTTGATGGTTTGATAGCTTACTGTTCGGAACTGCTGGAACCGCCGTTTAACTTTTTTTTTTCAATTTAAGAATATAAAGTTATTACTTATTGATTTTCTTAATATCTATTACAAGGGTGCGTCATAAGTCGGAAATGAATCATCAGGCGTGCGAAAAGACGATTCCCAGACAAGCAAAATACCAACGTACTGGAAACTACAATACATGTAAGTACTTCAGCAAATACACTTTCTACAATGTAATTTTATGTCAACCCGTCTATTTATAAATGGCCGGTTCCGGTTCACGTAAAAAATTAAGCTAAAATGGGAACGGCTGAGATATTGAGTGTAATTTTTAAACACGACAAACCTTTCGTAAATTAAATTATTGTAATAATCTCAATTTTATAATCACTTTCTATAAAAAAAAACTGACCGTTGGGCTGAAACATTTAAGTTTGATGTGCAGCGGGAAAGGGCGGAGGTGTTTTGGAGACTGCTGAGATGTTGGCACACATGGGCATTGGTGCTACTGTTCCGAGACGGCAGCAGATTTATATTCATCCACCTTGTAGACCTTGTTTCAGCAAGGTGGCGGGTATGAATAGAATTGGTTTCTTCTAAGTAATCCTCGAACGTTGGTTGGTATATGAGTTATGTATTAAGTCAGCTACTTTGACATGCTATTGTATCGGTCTTCTTTCTACCTATAAAATGAAAGGTCTATGGTTGATCATGTCAGTGTGTGCGTCAACACCAGTTACTGAATTGGTTGTGTATCAAACGGGTTCTGATTAAATTGGCTTGGGTTAAAAAGGGTTGTTTCAAAGAAAGTATTACTTTGGCGTGGGTTTAAAGCAAGTTTTAGCTATAATAGGTTTACCTTATATGGGTCGCTTTAATTACACTTCTTACCAAGGATAGCCACTTATGTTGTCAAAGGTGCGCGCTAGGCACTAAAACGCAGCCCAGCATATCATATGCGTTGCGCCATGAAAGGTGTGGTTTAAGGCTCTTAGGCGCAGGTTCAGAGCAATTTCCGGCTAAATTCTGCTAAACCATTTTATTTGAAAGTATATAATGTGGATAAAATGTTTTGTGCTAACCTAACTTGACTACACTTAAATTGGTCTTGAGTATCCCAAGCCAGGCGCAGGTCCATTACAGGCTTTTTTAGTTGTTTTATACTTGATTTCGGCTCGTTTAGATTGTTTTAGTACCATTTTATGTTTATATAGGCTGGTCTTTGGCTGGTTAAGACAAGTATTTTTATAGGTTAGTGCGCCTTCTAGGAGTTTGGCTGAGCCTCGCTTGTATCTCATCACACCAACAATGATTCAGTTTAGCGTGCCGCAACGCGCGCGGCTTATAAAACTAGTTAGATTTAAAATGAAGGATTGTGTGGCTGCTATTCATCTGCATGTTGTGACGGAATTAAGTTGGATAACAAAAAAATTATCAATCTAAGAACTGGCGATAAGTAATCATTTAGATAAATAATTACAAAAAAGTTAGTTTAATAATAAGATTTAAATATACATGAAAAACCCTAAAATTAAAATATGAAATATTTATAGTTAGTGAAGGTTATGTATGGGCATTATCTAATAATTATTTTATTCAAACCAATAATAGAATATTTTTTATTAGTAATAATTACTTATAATATATATATATATATATATATATATAGACATCACTATGCACTGATTTATATAGGATAATGCTATTTATATAAGGTCCTCCCTTATTTTTACACCCCAAAGCGCCCCGCTATGACCAAAGCGGGGCGCTTAGGACTTCTTTGACCGACAAAAGGTGACTTAACTGATGTTTAAGAGACATAAAGGTTGTACGAGGTTTCAGGCTGTACGAGGTGCCCCGTGAACCCTAAGCGCCGCGCTTTGGCCATAGCGTGGCGCTTCGACCCCAAATTTTTGCTTTTAAAAGCTGGCCATGTACAAGAGTTAGGTATTCGATATATTTTTTCCAAATCCAAACAGGCGGGGGTTTTGTTGTTTTAGTTGTGATTCTTTAAAATAACACGCGGTTTTGCTGTATTAGTTGCGTGTCTTCAAAAAAACGATGTCGTGGTTAAGCAACTATCGTTTCGGTCCATATTCTGACGAGTTAGTTGTTCCTGATTCTTACGAGGGGACCGCTATTTCTGGCTCGTATGAGAAACCGGTCTCGTCCAATTTGAGGGAGGAGGAGGTTGTATCTGGCATTCGTTATCGTGATAACACGGTGAAGCTGGATTTAAATACCCCTGCGAGGACCCTTACGCACAACCAGGTTATTCAAATTACGGTTACGGAGATGAAGCGTATCCTCATGTTGAATATCCGTACGGTCTTCCTAACGCACAATCAGGTTATCCAGGGTTACGGTGGCGAGCACAGCCTGGATAACCTGATTATGGGTCGAACTCCTAAATGATTACGACTGTGAAATCAGATACCACCCTGGTAAAGCAAATGTGGTGGCTGATGCACTTAGTCGAAAGGGTTATGCGAACTCCATTCATCTTCTATGTTCGCAAATTATAACCAATATTAAGGATCAAATTCGAGAAGCTCAACACGTTTCAATAACAGAGGAAGATGTACAAAAAGAGATGTCCTGCGGAGCCGAGCTAAAACTTGAAACTAAATCTGATGGTATTTTGTATTACCTAGATCGTATATGGATTCCTAACCACATCAATCTTCGTGAAACACTCATGCATGAAGCTCATAAGACGCGATATTCTATACACCCAGGAGCCGATAAGATGTATCAAGACCTACGGTACACCTATTGGTGGCCTGGAATGAAGAAAGATATTGCTGTTTTTGTTTCCAAGTGTCTCACTTGTTCTAAAGTAAAGGCTGAACACCAAAGACCCTCAGGACTTCTGGTCCAACCAGAAATACCTGTTTGGAAGTGGGAAAATATAACCATGGATTTCATTACCGGGTTACCTCGCACTTCTAGTGGGTATGACACTATATGGGTGATTATAGACCGACTTACAAAATCAGCTCACTTTATTCCTATTCGAGAAGATTTCAAGAACGAAAAGCTTGCTCGTATTTTATCAACGAAATCGTAAGCCGGCATGGGGTACCAATAAGTATTATTTCTGATCGTGATGGTCGTTTCACCTCACGAACATGGCAAGCAGTACAATCCGCTATGGGCACTCGATTAGATCTCAGTAACGCCTACCACCCTCAAACTGATGGACAGTCTGAGCGCACCATTCAAACCCTTGAGGATATGCTTAGAGCATGTGTCATAGACTTCAAGGGAAATTGGGACGCCCATCTACCGTTAGTTGAATTTTCGTACAACAACAGTTATCATTCTAGCATCGGCATGGCACCTTTTGAAGCTTTATATGGTCGAAAGTGCCGATCTCCTGTTTGTTGGCACGAAATTGGGGAAGCACAAATTACTGGTCCAGAACTGATCCAAGAAACCACAGATAAGATTCATCAAATCCGAAACAATCTTCTAGCGGCTCAAAGTCGTCAAAAGAGTTACGCAGATAAACGACGGAAGCCCTTGGAATTTAGCGTTGGTGATCATGTGCTTTTAAAAGTATCACCGTGGAAGGGAGTAGTTCGTTTTGGTCAAAAGGGAAAGCTAGCACCACGTTACGTAGGACCTTTCAAGATACTCGAAAGAGTAGGTCCTGTAGCTTACAAGCTTGACCTACCGGAAGAACTCGATAAGATTCATCCCACATTCCACGTGTCGAACTTGAAGAAGTGCCTCGCTGATGAGAATCTTCATATTCCACTAGAAGATATTCAGATCGATGAATCCATGCACTTTATTGAAAGACCAATGGAGATTATGGACTATGGAGAAAAGCGTCTGCGACGAAGCCGCATTCCTATTGTTAGGGTACGCTGGGAGTCGAAACGGGGACCTGAGTTTACTTGGGAACGTGAAGACTCAATGCGTGAAAAATACCCTCATCTTTTCCCTACTACTTCAACTGTTTAAATTTCGGGACGAAATTCCTAAAAGTAGGGGATACTATAACATTTGTATAAATCGGGTCTCCAAAACCCGCTCCGTTTTGTAATCAGATACCAGGTTAAGAAAATACAGTAATTATTTATGGTTATTTTGAGTTTAAACGTTACATAATTAATAAATAAACTAAACCATAAAAATTATATTTGATAAAAAGTTAAAAAAAATAAAAAAAAAATATTGTAGCTGACCGGACTCGAACCCGGGTCAGCTGAAACAATTCAACAACTTAGCATCCACTTCCCAAACCACTCCGCCATCAAGTGTTTTCTGATAACTTTAGGAAGGCAATTGAATCTTATACGCGAACTCAATCAACCGTTAATGCCATCTGCATAACGGAAATCGGTAAACCGAATGGCCAAATCGGTTCAAACTCGTTTAGCTAGCTTATAACCGATGAATATCGGTTTCTAATTAAGTTCAACTTGAATGAACTTAAAGTTCCGGTTTTTGAAACCGAAAAGTATTCAAACTCCAAATAATTCAGGTTCCAATCATTTATGCGATTCAGAACCGTCTCAAATACACTCCATTTCCTTTTCGTCGCGTTTTCAAGTCTTTTGAGCACCAAAAACTGTTCGCCGGAATCCTCTGCAAAACTCGCCGGAAAACCGTGTTCAACACAAACCGGTAAGATTTTCCTCCTTTGCGGTTTCAATCTATTGTTAGGACTCCACTAACATTAATCCATTACTCTAAATCAGTCACAGAAGACTTTGCTGGATTTCTGGGTTCGCCGGAGAAATTCTGGAATTTGCCGGAAACTCGCTAGCTAACGGTAAACACGTTAAATCGTGCTAATAATCCATGTACTCTGGTTTAATTTCAAAACTAATTCCTTAATTCTGTTGATAGACTCTCTCAACCGGAGGTCCAAAAACAGAGCTACCTGATTTCGCCGGACTCCTTAAAGAAGACGACCTGTCCGGTATTTCCTCCCCCAAACTGTTCGGTTTTGTTCATTCAAGCTAGTAGTCATGTTATTTAAATAGTTAAATCAAGAACCAGTCGTTTGAGTGAAGTCGGTAATTGTAGTGAAGAAGATGAACTGAAAACCGGGATAAGACTAAATAAAATTCGGATAATAAACGGGTTAGACACACAGTCCAACGGTGGACTGTGTGCAAAGTTAACATACACGTCCCGAGTTCGATCCTTACTGCACACACGCTTCACGTAATAACACTCTTTTTATTCATGAACTAACCGGGTTAGAACGGGTAGTTGTTAAGTATAATATAAATCAAGAATATAACCGGGTTAGACACACAGTCCAGCGGTGGACTGTGTGCAAAACAAACTTCACGTCGCGCGATCGAGTCCCGTCACAAGCACCGGTCCGTGAGATTAAAACGTTTTGCAAAATAAAGGAATTTTCGGTAAGTTCGAATAAGTATATAAATATAATTAAAACTGGGTTTCTAACAGGTTAGTCACGTAGCTCAGCTGGTAGAGCTACGTGCGCGTGAACGGAAGGTCACCGGTTCGAATCCCGCTTGGCGCAAATAATTACCGCTGACCGAACCGGTCAACGGTCAACGGTCAAACAGTAAAAAAATAATATATTTTTTAAATATTTATTTGTTTATTTTAATTTAAAAATCAATTTAAAATACTTAAAAATAACATTTTTAAAGATAGAAAATAGCCATAAACTCACAAAAATATATCTAAAAATCCCATTAGAATCCTTAATAAAATCCATCCATTTTAATATATTTTCCATTGTTATTTAGGTTAGTATTCCTCGTCGACTCGCTCGTCTAAATCGTGCGCATCTCGCTATATCCAATCCAACGCACCCAATGTGAGTGAACCCTTCAAATTCCCCGTTTTAATCACGTTTTTGGGGTGTATCATGTGTCTTGTTCATTTACATATTATAACCAAGTTATTGTGCATATATCATATCATGACATGTGTATTAGTTTGTTGCTGTTAAGTAGTTATTATTGTTTGCAAATTATTATTTCAGTACATGCAATTGCCGAGGCCGTAGCTCCCCATCCATCGAGGTTGAGTTTGATCCCCATTTTATTATGCGGTTGATCAGGGCGTGCCCGCACGATCGGCTCCGTTTGATTGAGCCTTGATCGGTCATTTCATTTTACATTTCAATACATGCAATACGCTCGGCTCCGTTTGATTGAGCCTTGAGTGCACAGTTCAATTTACATTTCCAGTTCATGCAATACGTTCGGCTCCGTTTGATTGAGCCTTGAGCGCACAGTCCAATTTACATTTCCAGTTCATGCAATACGATCGGCTCCGTTTGATTGAGCCTTGATCGCACAGTTTAATTATGTTAATTGTTATATGCTGTTGGTATGTTCATGTATGTTATCGATTGTTAATTGATGCTTGCCAATGTTTGATTCCATACATGTGCTCTTTTATGATTATGCACAATATTTTATTGATAAACTAACCAGACAATTATTATCAAATGTTTATCTATAAGGTTCACTCGCCAACTTATGTTGACCCAAAAACCTCCTATTTTACACATGATACAGGTGAACCAGCAGCAGCTAGGAACACGTAGGACCTGGATTAGAAGGAATAAAACGATTTAGTATTTGGATTATTTTTGGTTATTTTCCCTTGTAATGAATGGACATGTTTGGATGTTTGAGAAATGTAACTTTGACTTCATTTAATTATGAAACATAATAGTAAATGTCATGTGCTTTGGTGATAACCCAATTATGCCCCGACTCTTATTTCCGCTGCGGGTCGGGGTGTTACAGATTGGTATCAGAGCCATGACTATAGGGATATAGGATAGGTTATTAGACCCTTAGAGCCTATACTATAGTCGATTAGAAACTTATAAGAATTTTGTGTGTTATATGCCAAATCTCATGATGTTTATATTTTTATGTTAAATGTTACATTTGATATTGTTCAAGCATGTTCATAAGTATGTATTATCAAGTAATGCCTATCATGAAATCGTATGATCATAACATATCACATCCATGCAAGCACACACCACATCATGATTGATTTTACAATGATTTTCGTGTTTCCAAATCTCATCAAAGTGAGTTCTCATGACGGGCATGTAGTAACTGGAAGGGTACTAGTACCGGTAGTCGGAACGTCCTGTCTAGGCTGGCATTCGTATAAATCCAAAATAAAGAACCAGTTTGCCTACCTGGGGACTAACGATGAGAGTACGAAATACCTATTAGGCCAAAGCATGCTATACCAAACGTCGTGAGAGCTAATCCCACTTTGAGTTGTCATTGTGTCTACACCTGGACACGTTCCGACCAAATATCTCATGAACATATTTTGTGGTTAGCATTCGGGGGATGCGAGTGTTAAATTGCCAATACTAATGTCAATCCTACCAAGCCAATAGCCATGGGGGCCCACATGACTATATAGGTGAAGGTATGGGGGACATTTGAGGCCCAACATGAGCGAACCTAAGACATCCTTTGGATGTAGTTGCATTATTGATATTTATGTATTTTCATTTTTTCTTAAAGACACATGACACCTAAAAAGATACCATAAACTCACAATCTTCTCATTTTATGATCCTGTAGATGTCGTCTAGACCGCATCGAAGGAGTAGGAAATCGGAAAAGTCTCGGGAACGTTTGTCCACTCATATCGCGAATCAAATGGCCACGATATTACCTGACATCGTAGTACAAGTACAACAAGCCCTTGCTGCAAATCCTACTAACCCTCCTCAACAACAGGACCAGATCATCAACAACCCTCCTACCATCAAATGCTCCTACAAACATTTTAAGTCCTGTGATCCTCCGAAATTCGAAGGGACTGAGGGAGTCACTGCTCTCCTACATTGGTTCGAGGAGATGGAAAACGTTTTCTTAAACTGCGATTGTCATGAGGATCGCAAAGTTCGTTATGCCACCGGGAGACTACTTGGGGTAGCTCTCACTTGGTGGAATACCGAGAAAGGAAAGAGGGGAACGGATGATGCGATGGCCTTAACTTGGGAGGAGTTAAGGGAAATCATGACTAGGCGATTCTGTCCTAGAAGTGAAATTAAGAAATTGGAAGATGAATTTCATGCCTTGAAGCAAAAAGATGGTGATCACTCGACTTACAACAAAAGGTTCTTGGAGTTGAACCAAATGGTTCCAAACTTATTCACTCCAACCTACCGTCTGATCGAACATTACATTCGAGGACTTCCCTCGAAGATCCAAGATTCGGTCCTCAGCGTTTCACCGGTAACACTCGAAGCTGCCATGGAGTTGGCAACAGAACTGACCGAAAACCGAATTCGCAATGGGAAGTTCAAGGAGGAAAAGAAGAAAACCCCTGCTGAGGGACAAACCTCAAACCACCACACCCATTCCTCTAAATTTGCTAACAAGAGGAAGCGTAACACCAGGAACTTTGCAGTCACCCAAACCAACACCCCTGTTCCTGCTGCACCCATCACTCAAGCCACTCCTCCACCCTCGCCATACAAAAGACCATACACAGGGCCACTACCAAAATGTAACCGTTGTCAGTATCACCACTCCCCTGACTATCCTTGCCAATACTGTACCGGCTGCGGTCGCGCTGGACACACTGTTCAAAACTGCCGCACGCTCCAACGAACAAACCGCCACCAACCTATAACCCAAACCCACCAACAATTAATGGGTCAAGCCCAACAACAACAACCATTTCCACCCACTCAACACCTAGCCCAAACATACTATCAACCCAACTACCCTATGGGCCAACCTATGCGGGCATGTTTCAATTGCGGCGACCCAAGTCATTTCAGAAACACATGTCCAAGATTGGTCAATATCATTCATGCTCAGGCCCAAGCCAACCCTGTGAATCAAGCAAACCAGGCTCCTCCACCTGCTAGAGGAAGAGCTTTCAATATTAACGCAAATCAGGCCAGAGCTGACGGCAATGTGGTCAACGGTACGTTTCTTATAAATGGTAGATATGCCACTATGTTATTTGATACTGGTGCGGATAGAAGTTTTGTGTCATTAAAGTTTGAACCTATCTTAAGTAAAAATCGAGATAAGCTCGCGGAATCCATAACGGTGGAAGTTGCAAATGGAAAACCAGTTTCGTTAGACTCTATTTTGCGCAACTGTACGCTCACCCTAAACGACCACGATTTCTCAGTCGATCTTATTCCTATGAAGCTGGGAAGTTTCGACATCATAATCGGAATGGATTGGCTCAGTCAGCATCATGCGGAAGTTGTATGTCGTGAGAAATTTATTCGTATTCCTCTTTCAAACGGTCAGACTCTTCGAATTATTGGAGAAACCTCGGCGAAAGGGCTCAAATTAATGACTTGTCTTCAAGCTCAAAAATACCTTCGCAAGAAATATGTCGCGTTTTTAGCCCATATCATCAAGAAGGCGACCTCAGAAAAGAAACTTGAAGATATCCCTGTTGTAAAAGATTTTCCACAAGTTTTTCCTGACGATATTTCAGGACTTCCTCCAATCAGAGATGTCGAATTTCGTATCGATCTTATACCTGGTGCTACACCAGTGGCAAAATCTCCATATAGGTTAGCCCCCTCTGAAATGCAAGAGCTAGCCAGTCAATTGCAAGAGTTGACTGACAAGGGATTTATACGCCCCAGCTCATCGCCTTGGGGTGCACCTGTACTCTTTGTAAAGAAGAAGGATGGATCTTTTCGCATGTGCATCGACTACAGAGAGCTCAACAAGTTAACTATCAAAAATCGATATCCTTTACCTCGCATAGATGATCTTCTTGACCAACTACAAGGTGCCTGTTGCTTTTCAAAAATCGACCTTCGATCTGGCTATCATCAGCTTAGAGTGCAGGAAGAAGACGTCCCTAAAACTGCTTTTCGAACTCGATATGGTCACTATGAATTCATGGTTATGCCATTTGGATTAACCAACGCACCAGCTGTTTTCATGGACCTAATGAATAGAGTTTGCAAACCTTACCTTGATCGATTTGTTATTGTATTCATCAACGATATTCTTATCTATTCAAAATCTAAAGCTGATCATAAGCGTCATCTGCGACTTGTTCTGGCACTTCTAGAAAAGGAAAAGCTTTATGCCAAGTTCTCTAAATGTGAATTCTGGTTAAAAGAGGTGCAATTTCTCGGGCATGTAGTCAATGACAAAGGAATACATGTGGACCCATCAAAGATCAAAGCAGTTCAAGAATGGCAAGCTCCACAAACACCAACTGAAGTAAGGTCTTTTCTTGGACTAGCTGGCTATTATCGTCGGTTCATTTCAAACTTCTCTCGCATTGCTGTGCCACTCACGGCTTTAACCCATAAAGGGAAACCATTTGTATGGGGACCCAAGCAAGAAGAAGCCTTTCAAATTCTCAAGCAAAAACTTTGTGATGCACCAATCCTCACTCTTCCTGAAGGTTGTGATGATTTTGTAGTCTATTGCGACGCGTCAGGGCAAGGATTAGGATGCGTTCTCATGCAAAGAGGAAAAGTCATAGCTTATGCCTCAAGGCAACTCAAGACACACGAGAAGAATTACACCACTCATGACCTTGAACTTGGAGCTATTGTATTTGCTCTTAAGATATGGAGACATTATCTCTATGGTACGAAGTGTGAAATCTAAACTGACCACAAGAGTCTTCAACATATCTTCAATCAGAAAGAGTTAAATATGAGGCAACGAAGATGGGTCGAACTCCTAAATGATTACGACTGTGAAATCAGATACCACCCTGGTAAAGCAAATGTGGTGGCTGATGCACTTAGTCGAAAGGGTTATGCGAACTCCATTCATCTTCTATGTTCGCAAATTATAACCAATATTAAGGATCAAATTCGAGAAGCTCAACACGTTTCAATAACAGAGGAAGATGTACAAAAAGAGATGTCCTGCGGAGCCGAGCTAAAACTTGAAACTAAATCTGATGGTATTTTGTATTACCTAGATCGTATATGGATTCCTAACCACATCAATCTTCGTGAAACACTCATGCATGAAGCTCATAAGACGCGATATTCTATACACCCAGGAGCCGATAAGATGTATCAAGACCTACGGTACACCTATTGGTGGCCTGGAATGAAGAAAGATATTGCTGTTTTTGTTTCCAAGTGTCTCACTTGTTCTAAAGTAAAGGCTGAACACCAAAGACCCTCAGGACTTCTGGTCCAACCAGAAATACCTGTTTGGAAGTGGGAAAATATAACCATGGATTTCATTACCGGGTTACCTCGCACTTCTAGTGGGTATGACACTATATGGGTGATTATAGACCGACTTACAAAATCAGCTCACTTTATTCCTATTCGAGAAGATTTCAAGAACGAAAAGCTTGCTCGTATTTATATCAACGAAATCGTAAGCCGGCATGGGGTACCAATAAGTATTATTTCTGATCGTGATGGTCGTTTCACCTCACGAACATGGCAAGCAGTACAATCCGCTATGGGCACTCGATTAGATCTCAGTAACGCCTACCACCCTCAAACTGATGGACAGTCTGAGCGCACCATTCAAACCCTTGAGGATATGCTTAGAGCATGTGTCATAGACTTCAAGGGAAATTGGGACGCCCATCTACCGTTAGTTGAATTTTCGTACAACAACAGTTATCATTCTAGCATCGGCATGGCACCTTTTGAAGCTTTATATGGTCGAAAGTGCCGATCTCCTGTTTGTTGGCACGAAATTGGGGAAGCACAAATTACTGGTCCAGAACTGATCCAAGAAACCACAGATAAGATTCATCAAATCCGAAACAATCTTCTAGCGGCTCAAAGTCGTCAAAAGAGTTACGCAGATAAACGACGGAAGCCCTTGGAATTTAGCGTTGGTGATCATGTGCTTTTAAAAGTATCACCGTGGAAGGGAGTAGTTCGTTTTGGTCAAAAGGGAAAGCTAGCACCACGTTACGTAGGACCTTTCAAGATACTCGAAAGAGTAGGTCCTGTAGCTTACAAGCTTGACCTACCGGAAGAACTCGATAAGATTCATCCCACATTCCACGTGTCGAACTTGAAGAAGTGCCTCGCTGATGAGAATCTTCATATTCCACTAGAAGATATTCAGATCGATGAATCCATGCACTTTATTGAAAGACCAATGGAGATTATGGACTATGGAGAAAAGCGTCTGCGACGAAGCCGCATTCCTATTGTTAGGGTACGCTGGGAGTCGAAACGGGGACCTGAGTTTACTTGGGAACGTGAAGACTCAATGCGTGAAAAATACCCTCATCTTTTCCCTACTACTTCAACTGTTTAAATTTCGGGACGAAATTCCTAAAAGTAGGGGATACTATAACATTTGTATAAATCGGGTCTCCAAAACCCGCTCCGTTTTGTAATCAGATACCAGGTTAAGAAAATACAGTAATTATTTATGGTTATTTTGAGTTTAAACGTTACATAATTAATAAATAAACTAAACCATAAAAATTATATTTGATAAAAAGTTAAAAAAAATAAAAAAAAAATATTGTAGCTGACCGGACTCGAACCCGGGTCAGCTGAAACAATTCAACAACTTAGCATCCACTTCCCAAACCACTCCGCCATCAAGTGTTTTCTGATAACTTTAGGAAGGCAATTGAATCTTATACGCGAACTCAATCAACCGTTAATGCCATCTGCATAACGGAAATCGGTAAACCGAATGGCCAAATCGGTTCAAACTCGTTTAGCTAGCTTATAACCGATGAATATCGGTTTCTAATTAAGTTCAACTTGAATGAACTTAAAGTTCCGGTTTTTGAAACCGAAAAGTATTCAAACTCCAAATAATTCAGGTTCCAATCATTTATGCGATTCAGAACCGTCTCAAATACACTCCATTTCCTTTTCGTCGCGTTTTCAAGTCTTTTGAGCACCAAAAACTGTTCGCCGGAATCCTCTGCAAAACTCGCCGGAAAACCGTGTTCAACACAAACCGGTAAGATTTTCCTCCTTTGCGGTTTCAATCTATTGTTAGGACTCCACTAACATTAATCCATTACTCTAAATCAGTCACAGAAGACTTTGCTGGATTTCTGGGTTCGCCGGAGAAATTCTGGAATTTGCCGGAAACTCGCTAGCTAACGGTAAACACGTTAAATCGTGCTAATAATCCATGTACTCTGGTTTAATTTCAAAACTAATTCCTTAATTCTGTTGATAGACTCTCTCAACCGGAGGTCCAAAAACAGAGCTACCTGATTTCGCCGGACTCCTTAAAGAAGACGACCTGTCCGGTATTTCCTCCCCCCAAACTGTTCGGTTTTGTTCATTCAAGCTAGTAGTCATGTTATTTAAATAGTTAAATCAAGAACCAGTCGTTTGAGTGAAGTCGGTAATTGTAGTGAAGAAGATGAACTGAAAACCGGGATAAGACTAAATAAAATTCGGATAATAAACGGGTTAGACACACAGTCCAGCGGTGGACTGTGTGCAAAGTTAACATACACGTCCCGAGTTCGATCCTTACTGCACACACGCTTCACGTAATAACACTCTTTTTATTCATGAACTAACCGGGTTAGAACGGGTAGTTGTTAAGTATAATATAAATCAAGAATATAACCGGGTTAGACACACAGTCCAGCGGTGGACTGTGTGCAAAACAAACTTCACGTCGCGCGATCGAGTCCCGTCACAAGCACCGGTCCGTGAGATTAAAACGTTTTGCAAAATAAAGGAATTTTCGGTAAGTTCGAATAAGTATATAAATATAATTAAAACTGGGTTTCTAACAGGTTAGTCACGTAGCTCAGCTGGTAGAGCTACGTGCGCGTGAACGGAAGGTCACCGGTTCGAATCCCGCTTGGCGCAAATAATTACCGCTGACCGAACCGGTCAACGGTCAACGGTCAAACAGTAAAAAAATAATATATTTTTTAAATATTTATTTGTTTATTTTAATTTAAAAATCAATTTAAAATACTTAAAAATAACATTTTTAAAGATAGAAAATAGCCATAAACTCACAAAAATATATCTAAAAATCCCATTAGAATCCTTAATAAAATCCATCCATTTTAATATATTTTCCATTGTTATTTAGGTTAGTATTCCTCGTCGACTCGCTCGTCTAAATCGTGCGCATCTCGCTATATCCAATCCAACGCACCCAATGTGAGTGAACCCTTCAAATTCCCCGTTTTAATCACGTTTTTGGGGTGTATCATGTGTCTTGTTCATTTACATATTATAACCAAGTTATTGTGCATATATCATATCATGACATGTGTATTAGTTTGTTGCTGTTAAGTAGTTATTATTGTTTGCAAATTATTATTTCAGTACATGCAATTGCCGAGGCCGTAGCTCCCCATCCATCGAGGTTGAGTTTGATCCCCATTTTATTATGCGGTTGATCAGGGCGTGCCCGCACGATCGGCTCCGTTTGATTGAGCCTTGATCGGTCATTTCATTTTACATTTCAATACATGCAATACGCTCGGCTCCGTTTGATTGAGCCTTGAGTGCACAGTTCAATTTACATTTCCAGTTCATGCAATACGTTCGGCTCCGTTTGATTGAGCCTTGAGCGCACAGTCCAATTTACATTTCCAGTTCATGCAATACGATCGGCTCCGTTTGATTGAGCCTTGATCGCACAGTTTAATTATGTTAATTGTTATATGCTGTTGGTATGTTCATGTATGTTATCGATTGTTAATTGATGCTTGCCAATGTTTGATTCCATACATGTGCTCTTTTATGATTATGCACAATATTTTATTGATAAACTAACCAGACAATTATTATCAAATGTTTATCTATAAGGTTCACTCGCCAACTTATGTTGACCCAAAAACCTCCTATTTTACACATGATACAGGTGAACCAGCAGCAGCTAGGAACACGTAGGACCTGGATTAGAAGGAATAAAACGATTTAGTATTTGGATTATTTTTGGTTATTTTCCCTTGTAATGAATGGACATGTTTGGATGTTTGAGAAATGTAACTTTGACTTCATTTAATTATGAAACATAATAGTAAATGTCATGTGCTTTGGTGATAACCCAATTATGCCCCGACTCTTATTTCCGCTGCGGGTCGGGGTGTTACACTGTTGTTCAGAAGAAAACTCGTGGTCGCCCAACATTGAAAACGCAGGAACAAAGGAAGGTTGAAGCCGCCAGAAAAAGCTCGTATATGCCGTCGGAAGAAAAGTGGGACGAGGCCTTAGACGATCTTTCGCGTCACAGCTCGTACGTATCAACCCAAGATTCCGGAGGACAAAAGAATACCCAACCCCTCAACCTACACCCTGATTTCCTGATGATCAAGCTCGGTGATATAGCGATCCGCAACTACGCATCTCAGATTCCCCAAGTGATCCACCCATACATCATGAGAATAAAGGACGTGAGACCAGATGGTCACTGTGGGTTTCGATCGGTGGCTGTTGGGTTAGGAATGAAACAAAAAAAGTATTTGACTATCCGGAAACAACTTATAATGGAGTTACATATGAATGAATCGCTTTGGAGGCAGTTTTTCGATCCAGAAAACATAGGACATTATGATGCGCTGGTTAGACTGATCGATTTCCAGGGGGTGGGACGAACCGATATCGAAAATTACATGACGATGCCTGAGACAGGGTTTCTTGTTGCCCAACGATACAGTGTGATTGTTCACACCTTCGACAACCGTGGGAACGATACAATCTTCCCTCTGGTGGGCGGGCCAGACGAATCTGAGCAACCTCACCAGGTGGTTGCGGTTGTGTTCGTCGACGGTGGGCATTTCATCCACATAGAGCTTAGAGGATGGTATCCAATGCCTCCCCCAAAATTACTCTGGACAGCGAACAGAACAGAGAGCGAAGCAGCCTGGCATACATTATACAGGGATCAGATCAATTCGTACGAAATGTTTACATATCGTCCCCCGGACCTTAATGTAACCCCATATTTTCAAGATATAGGTTAATTGTCTTTAATAATAATCACGTTAATTCATTTACAATACAAGAGTACATCTGTGTTTGTTCAATATATGTGCTAAATCACGTTAAAAACAGAATGTCACCGACACGACCCAATCCGATTCAATATGCACTTGTACGACCCAAAATGACAATATACGTCATAATACTACAATTAATGAAAAAATAAGTCACGTACGTGTACGGTAGGCGGCTGATACACATAACACTACTCATAGGAGTACTTGGCTTTCAAACCAAAATGATACGATATAATTGAATACGACATCAAACGTAACCGATTTGATCCGGAACTTGCCGTATAGTCCATATATATATTAAAAAATGATGTATAATGGAAAAAACATAAAATTTAGACTATTATCGATGCGTTTGTGAATTAAAAACGATTATAAAAAATTTAAAAAAGGCCCTAAGCGCAGCGCTTTGACCTAAGAGGGGCGCTTTGCCTGAAAATTTGAACTGAAGCGCCCCGCTTTGCCCCTCGTATAACTTGAAGCGGGGTGGCTTCTCCCCCATTTCAACACCAAACACAAACACACACACAAAGGTGCGATTACACACACTAAGGCTCAGATCGTGTTTTTCAAGATTTCAACCGCTAAAAGGTAAGATCAAACTTCCTTTATTGTTTTGGTTAAATACTTATTGTTGATTGTGTTTTGATTGTTCAGGGTTTTGATTCGGTTGCTGGGTTCTGTGTTTGAAAACGAAGAACCAAAGCGTCGCGCCGAGGCCAAAGCGGGGCGCTTTGGTTCATAATTAATTTTTTTTTTGTTTTAAGGGTTATTTGTTTATTATTATTTATACAATATTATTGTTTAATAATTCTAATACATTTTAAATAAATAATATTATTTGTATTTTTAATATAAGATATTATTTATGGATTTATACAATTTTTATTTTCTTTGTATTTGAATTGTTTAATAATAATATTTGTTTATTATTATTATTTATACAATATTATTGTTTAATAATGCAAATACATTTTAAATAAATAATATTATTTGTATTTTAATATAAGATATTATTTGTTTAATAATATTATTTGTTTATTATTATTTATACAATATTATTGTTTAACTTGTATTTGTATTTGTATTTAAACGTGCAGGGATGGATTTCGATCATGAGGAGGAGGAGGAGATTGAGGAGATGGAGGCTGAGGTAGAGGTTCCTCTACCTAATCACTTGTACCTTCAGTTTGAGGAGGGGTCACGGGCGGCGGGGAGATGCGCTAGGTTGCTCACCATGGAGATTGGGGGGCATGTAGGGATAGACTGGGATCTGCTGGAGACTGTGGGAGAGGTCCCGCGGGCGCGTGCTACAGTTGGCCTGGATAGTCCTTGGTCGCACCTCTTTCAGCTAGCGATGGAGGACTCGTACCGTGAGCTTACGGTCGAGTTTCTTTCTTCGTTTACATACGAGCCACATCCGACGGATTACGTGGAGGACCCGTATCATCCAGTCCACGAGGTTACATTCCATCTCGCCAATCAGCAGTTTTAGATGAGTGTGCGGGAGTTTGCTGTCCATTCAGGTTTGTACACACAGGCCGAGCTTGATACTGATTTATATACGCAGGGGGTTAGGGCCATGGACAGGCAGACGCTTATTAGTTTCTGGAGGGCCATTTCCAGGGTTCCCTTTGGGAAATCCTGGCAAAAGGCCACCACCATTAGAGACCCCTTGTACCGATACCTGCACCATATTATCACGTCATCTATCGTGCCGCGGGGTATTAGCAGGGAGAACGTCACTCAGTGACCTTTTCTTTCAATACTGCCTACTTCGCGGCTAGACCTGCGATCTAGCAGCCGGCCTGGCAGAGTACTTTGCCGGTGCATACCACCGGCTGCTCCACGGGAAGCTGCACGGTGGCTCATATATCACCGCCATTGCACGCTCGCTAGGGCTCGTGCCCGAGAGTGATCCGAAGCTGTCCGCGGCGATCCCGTCGACTAGGTTGGGCCGCGCGTCAGTATCTAGCATGCAGATCACCCGTACCTTTGATGTTGGTCTGAGGTTTAGGGGTCGTGACGGGCAGATTTGGCATGCGGAGGAGTTGTCGGAGGTCATCCCGGTTGTTATTGAGGTGAGGGATGGAGTGTTAGCCCCTGCTCATGTTCAGGAGGCCGCTGGGCAGGCTCAGCTACAGGCTCTAGGCCTCGATCAGCCTCAGGGCCAGGCTCAGACTCAGCCTGTATTCCAGGATCCTGCTCAGGAGGAGCATGTCGAGGAGATCCGGTACCACCAGTTCAGCCAGCTCCTGAGCCGCCACAGTACCCGCAGCACGTTTACGCTGACCTGCCTCCGGCAGCGCGTGAGGTGGCTCGGGACTTCGACCGGCGCCTCAGACACCAGGGCGCACTCATTGACTGGATGGTCGAGACGCTCGTTTCTCTACGAGAGCTTGCCGGGTTGCCTCCCCTTCCCCTCCCACCGTCGCACCGCACGAGGATCAGTACCTTAGTTTGTTTGTATAGTGTTTTGTTATGTATTATGTACCTTTTGTTTTGTATGTACAAACTGATATATATATATTGTAGTTAATCTTCTATTTACATTACATTGGTTTTGGATTGTTTACGTTAAATTCTTATGGTTTTCTGTACATTTTATTTAAGGTGTTCGTTTAATTTAACAAAATAAACTAGGTTAACAGTTTATAAAGACGCCCTTATATTATATGGATATTATATACGTTCTATAAAAATAATGACGTAAAAAACGTAATTATAAAACAACTATGAATATATAATACTAATATTTTATGATAATAATAATAAAACTCAAATACAAATTTTTCATCCAAAAAAACACTACCAAACTAACCCACATCCCACCTATTTCCAACAAAAAAACAACATAAACTCCATTCCACACGCCATTTTTCTTTTTGCACACTCAAGGCGACTCGCTTAGGCCAAAGCGCAGCGCTTTGGGACTGGTCAACAGACAAGGACTGACAGAGTCCCAAAGCGCTACGCTTTGGCCTAAGCGAGGCGCTTTGAGTGTGCAAAAAGACAAATGGCGTATGCGAATAGACCAGCCTTTATATATTTGCTAAGTGAGAACAAAGCCTGTAAGGTACTAATTTTTGGGTGTTGTTAAATACACCAAAAAAGTCAAACTTTTTATACTTTTACTCACAAGTCAAGCCATTTCAGTCAACTTTTTAACCTTTTTCATAAACCAACTTTAATGGAACAAGTTTCCATAAAGCAATTTTATTTCATTTTCTTTCCATTTAATCTTTCCATTTTTTATCGTTTTTCCATTTTCTTTCTATTTCAATTCTTTGTTTCGTTTTTCATTTTAAAATTGAAATCTTATATTATTATTTACTTTTTTTAATTCTTTTTATTATTTAAAATAATTACAACTAAACAACTATTTAAATTATTTCTTTCCTTTTATATTATAATGTAACACCCTCAAAAAAGCTAAATGTGCATGCATTTAAATTAATTAGAACTTAACTTAGTTGGAATACATGTAAAAAAATGTTAGCTTAAGAATGAATAATATCTAAATAAAAATTAACATATAAGTAGAGGGACCAAATATGAATAGTATGAAAGTGAGTTTATTAAAAACAAATTAAATACACCAAACACACACATCTAGTGTGTGTGTCTAGTCGACTAAGCAAGAAGAAAAAGGGGAGAAACCCCTTTTGATCTGAAATCAAGAAATTGGAAGGATAACTAAGGCCAAATCAATGCATGAACCAAAATTCTTAACCATCTAAGTTTGATTATCATAGTGGTAAGTCGAATTTCTTGATTTGGTGAATTGTAGAAAATGGGTTTCCATCCATCCATGAGTTCATGAAAAATTTGTATGATTGTGAGTTGGAATGATACCATGAAACTAGAATTATGCTTAATCTTGGTCGTTTGAATGATTTAAAGTGGTAACCCGCTTGATGTAGTATTAAAATGAAAATGATGATCATATAGATGTGAATAGTTGTAATCTTGATGTATGATTTTGTATGTGATAGAGAATTTCTAGATAATTTGATGTAGAATGAAATATGTATGAACTTGATTGATTATGATGAACCATGATATGAATTAGTAAAAATGTGCTTAGAATACTTGTACTTTATGCTTTGTTGGTGATACGCACACCAAGTGTTTGATGAAATGCCTTAGTTAAAAATTCTGCAATTTTAACCTCGGACCTTACATAATGATCATGATTTGAGTATGTAAATGAAGTACATGTCGAGTTTTTATGATGCCTTATCAAGGAATGTATGTAATATAAACATAAGACATGAATTCTAAGTATAAACGGTTATGTATAGGTATAAAGGAAGAAGGTTCAAGTCACTCAAAGCAACAAGGAAGTCAAGACCGAGGTACGCTACTTGTACAACTAAAAGCTTATTAGTAACATTTCTTAGTGTTATATATTGTAGTAGTAGTTTGTTAAAGATAAGATCATGAATTAGACCTAATGCGAATGGGTCGAACGAACTAGAATGAATGTGTAACTAGAATGGTTATATTTTGATTCGTTGTGAACGGATCAAATAATTAGAATGTGATATTAAAGAATGAGTATGAGATTTTTCCATCGCGAATGGGTCCAATAAGCTAGAATGTAATGATGAAGATTGGTTATGTGATTGACCCGTTATGGACGGGTCGACAAGTTAGAATGTGATGATAAAGAATGGTTTAAATGGCGCGCTACGCTCGGAACGAACACACTCCATTTTGCTCGCAATACGCTTCCGGACTTTAACATTGTAAATGGGTCAAAATACTTTTGTTGTCTTTTGATCATGGTGTTGATGATCCTTACTTAACAACTTGTGTTTATAACTTTTGTAAGAGATAGTGGATTTCTAGTTGTTTAAAATTGTGTATTTTGTATGTTTAATTAAGTTTACTTGGATGATGCGTCAAAGTTTAAATTGGGTCGTAGAATGAGTTGTTTAAGTATTGCTTTGACCACTTGAGAAGACGGGCGTTTCATATAATTTAAAACTAATGAAGCAAAGACGCTTTGAAAATATTATAGCTATATTTTTTAGATTTTTTATTTTAGTTTTCATGGCGAATAATTTAAAACAGACAAAGTTTTCATGGCATATTTTTGTGATTTGTTTTTTTTACGGTAAAGGAAAAGTTTAACAAAATATATTTAAAGTAAAAAAATCATATATAATTTTTTTATATAATTTGTTGCATTTGATCGTTTTACAATTGCCCTAGTAAATGACGAGAACCATTATGTTATGGTGGAATTATAAGGAGGGTACTCGACACCTACAATCACACCTTATTGGAATTTTCGCAACATTAGCATGTCTGCGGCTGGATGGGAGACCATGTATAGGTGGCGTCTAGAATTATATACCCAGTTTTATCATCGTGAAAGTGGTTTTGTCGATCTAAGTGATTAATTGTTTTAATGTTTGCACGTTTACTTTTTATTAGATGAACTTTTATATATTTATTATGAACTTTTTCACTTTCATGTTTATAATAAAGTGTCTTGACTATTTGTTTATTAATATTGCTATTAATACTAATAATAGTATAACAAAATATAAAAAAGTAACAAAAGTATTATAAAATAAACATAAAAAACATAATTATTACTTTTGACTTTTATAATAAAATAATGTAATAAAGTAAATAACGTAAAAAACATAACTATTATAATAAAATAATGTAATAAAGTGCTTAATGATTATCAAATTTGACTAATTGGTATATTAATCCTTATATTGGGTGTATTTATCACACTCCTAATTTCTCTGGTTAGGTAAATTACAAGTGTCTCAAAGATGTAGGCTTGTAGCTTCATTTTCATTCAATTTATGTCCATTTACAATTTGGTCCATTGTACTTAATCAACGTTAACTACTTAGAATGGTGGACGCATTTAAGCATTTTTGTTATTAGATTCAAAATGTAGGGTTTTGTGGCTACAACTCAATCGTGCGGCGAAAATTCGATTCGTATCGTTATAATACTGGTTTGATTTCGACACTTAGAATGACTGATAACTATAAAAATAAATAGTTAAACTTAAGTTGAATAGAAAAATAAAAATCTAAGCACCATCTTGAAGTAATAATTATAGAAGGTTACTTATATAATAAGATTAAAATAAAAATAAATTAAAATCCGAAATACTTATAGCTAATGAAGGTTATTTTGAGTGTTTCAGACTTATAAAAGAATGACTTTTATTTATTATAATGACCTATAATAATATATAATATAGGATCAGCATATTATAGGAAGTATTTTTATTTTTCATAATAACCTATAATAATATATAATATAGGGTCAGGATATTATAAGAAGTATGTTTTATATAGCAAGGATAGGAAGTAATCTTAACCATCAATTAAATAAGGAATATTGAATTTTAATAATCCAAACTATTCGCTGTTGGCCGCCAATAGTCCCAACTTCAAAAATAACCACCGGCAGTCCCAACTATTGACATATTGGTCACAAATGAACCCTGACTAACAGAACCCTAACGCCGTTAGTCTCCCGACGCCAGAAAGCCGTTTTTAGCCAGAAAAAGGTTTCTAAATGTCCGATCTAAGGTTACAAAGAGGTTTGGGACAAATACGTTAAGTTTTCCAGCCATAAAGTTGAGATTTCATGCCAAAAAGAAGTTTTCCGGCGAATTTTTTTTTTCCGACGACTTCAATAATTGGGGAGGTTTGAGAGAAAAATGTTGAGTTTTTCGGCTAAAAACGTTTTTCCGGCGCCGGAGACTAACGACGTTAGTGTTCTGTTAGTCAGGGTCCATTGGAGACCAATATGTTAATAGTTGGGACCGCCAGTGCTTATTTTTGACGTTGGGACTGTTGGCGGCCAACGACGAATAGTTGAGATTATTAAAATCCAATATTCCATTAAATAATCAAGGACTAATATTAAATGAGTGAGATTGGACAAAAAAAGAGGCGCGTCTTCTATGGGTATTGTAGTCCATCCAAGCCAATAGTTTCTCTCTCATCCAATTCTCCCATCGTTTTTAAAACGTTAATAACTTTTTCATACGATATTATTTTTTTTATAAAAAGTACACCATAAAAACGAGCGTTTTTTTATCTTTAAAAGGAGCACACTATTGCTATACTTCAAAAAAAAAGTTTTCGATAACCCAGATGCGTAAAACGCAATGAAAAAAAAACACACACAAAAAATATTTTTTTCTAAAACGCAATGAACTAAAAACACAAAAGAAGGTGTTCTTTCTAAAATGCAATGGAAAAAAACAAAAAGAAAGTGATTTTTGCTAAAACACAATGGATCAAAAACATAAAACAAAGTGTTCTTTCTAAAACGCAATGGACCAAAAACACAAAAGAAAGTGTTATTTCTAAAACGCAACGGACAGAAAACACAAAAAATGTCTTTTCTAAAACGCAATGGATCAAAAACACCAAACATAGTGTTCTTTATAAGACGCAATAGACTAAAAATACAAAAGAAAGTGTTTATTCTAAAACGCAATTGACAAAAAATACAAAAGAAAGTGTTTTTTCTAAAACGCAATGGAAAAAAACACACAAAAAACTGTGTTTTGTCATTATTTTATAAAACGCAATGAAAAAATACTATGTTTTTACATTATTTTATAAAACGCAATGGACAAAAAACACACAAAAAACTGTATTTTTTCATTATTTTGTAAAACGCAATGAAAAAAACTATGTTTTTTTTTCATTATTTTGTAAAAGCAATGGACAAAAAACACATAAAAAGGGTTTTTTTAAATTCTTTTGTAAAACACAATTATAAATGAAAGTTTAAACTAAAAACTATTTTGTAATTTTCTTTGAGACATTTTGTCAAACACCTGGTGTGCAAGTTTTTACCACTGATTTCTTAATAAAATTGAGACTAATAATGTTTCCCAAGCGTAAGAATACATCAAGAGAAGGGAAGTATGAGAAAATATTTGAAAATTTTGGAAAGAGAAGTACTTGATTCAATTGATTTCTCATGTCCCATCGTATTATGTTAACTTGATAAAATGAGAAATTGCAAAAATCAATTGGGTTTCTTCAAAGAAGAAATTGAAGAACACGTTGATTGAATGTATAAACCATTCATTGATGCAGATAATCGCACAATGATATAGTAATTATAGAGAGAGAAAATGAAGGAAAGGTTGAAGATGATGGGTTTTAAAAATGGTGGGTTTTGAAGATGCAAAGAATAATAAATAGAATAGATGAAATGTGATTGACTAAAATGCTCCTCCTTATGTTTTTGTTATTTACTACGTGTCATCTTATTATTGATTCCTAGACTTCCTACTCAAACTAAACTTCCTATGTGATCCTTTCCCATATAATATATTACTTTGCAATAAGATATATAAATATATATATATATACACACACATATTTGTTGAACCTACTAAGTGTTTTAAAGTTGTAAGCATACATTTCGTTTATGTTGATTTACAATTAGGTCCATTATGTTTTAAAAGGTGGGACTTTATAACGTTTTTGTAATATAAAAAGATTTAAAATAAATGTTATTTGCCTACTATTCATCATAGTTGTTTTTAATATATATATATATATATATATATATATATATATCCCTATATTAATTTGTAAGTTTTCTTATCCTCACAACACTACTATTCATTTTTCTTTGACATTTGTTATTATTTTAATTTAATTTTAATTTAATTAATTTTAATTTAATTTTAATCTTCAATTTGTATTTACTTTTAACCCTTTATTTTTTTTACCATTTACACTTTAACCCCAACTTATATATATATATATATATATATTTAAAACAAATCATAAAAAGACAAATTTATACAACATGTAAAATACATGGTGGAAAAGTGTTAGGGTTAAAAATAGAAAATGTTTGTGACAAATATATATATATATATATATATATATATATATATATATATATATATATATATGTATTTAAAACAAATCATAAAACGACAAATTTATAAAAGATGTAAAATACATGGTGGAAAAGTGTTTGGGTTAAAAATAGAAAATGTTTGTGATAAATATGTAAAAGTTGAAAACTATTAGGGTTTAAGTGTAAAAGGTAAAAAATAAAGGGTTAAAAGTAATACAAATTGAAGATTAAAATAAATTAACAATTAACAAATGTCAAAGAAAAAATGAATAGTATTGTTGTGAGGATAAGAAAACTTACAAATTAATACAGGGATAATATATATATATATATTATATATATATATATATATATATATATACACAACGAGTTGATGTTAACTCGTGCGTTGCGGCGAGATGCTAATTATTTATAATAACTCTTTTCGTTTTGTTTAACATCCAGCATACAACACGACACTAAAGCATGATGATTAAGTGTTTTGTCTAACCTAAACTATGATGTCCCTTTTCTAAAGCAAACCAAATTGAACCCTTCTTAACTAAGCATTTTGCCTAATCTAAACTATGACTTGTGTTCGGATTGTTAAAAACATTTCAAAAGTTATTAAAAATAATATTTAGTTTAATTTAAGTTATATAATATTTTATTATGAAATATCAATTTTATTACCATAATTCAAATTTTATTACCAAAATTCAAATATAATACAATATTAAACTAACAATACAGAACATATCGTAAACTATGAGGGTGTATAGTCTATTCATACACGCTATTTAATTGAGAAAACTGTTTAGAAGTTCAGTATTTTCATATATTGAAGTCCAATATTAACAATAATGATATAGTTTTTGTAGTTCAAGAAAAAAAATACCTGTATATATTTTGTGACAAATATTTTCAAAATCTGTTTCAAAAAAAGTTTGATACACATGCTGAAGTGGGGATGCATATCGCCGTTAATATATTCACACCGGTTAAATGGTTTCTTTTCCTTTTTTTTGCAATATCCAGGGATTGTTTTGTTAAAACATCAAAGATAGGTAGTTGAGATGGAGGAGAGATTGTGTGGTCGGCCAGTATTCCGAGTGGTGGCGGGTATCTGTAACAGTCGGTCGGCAGAAGACGGGCGCGGTTTTAGGCAATCCGACGAAATGTTCAGACCACTCATGCGGGCGATGAAGAGTTTCGGTCGGACGAAAGCATCGGCACCGCGTTACAAAGGAGAACACAGAAAATGTCATTTTTCCCTCTATCTCACAGCCTCTTTCTAGATTCGACCTCCGGTCTCCGGCGGAAATGTGTTTCCGAACCAATCAGGCGTCGTTAAATCGACGGGGAGAAGAAACTTACGGATACTTCAACACGAATTGTAGAAAACAATTGGGAGAATTTAATTGAAGTGTTGAGACATGACTGGTGGTTTTTGTGGTGGTGGTGATGGTTATATAGGGTTTTGGAAAGGTGGCAAACGATTGTGGGAAACGGTGGTTGGAGGAAGCGCGGCGGTTCGGTTGCTGTAGTTAAATGACAACGGTTGTTAAATGCATGACGGAAAGTGACGACGGTTGTTGAATGCTTGACGAACAGTGATAGACGGTTATTGAATGTTTGACGGAATTGATTGTATGGCTAGATTGTGGGTGTACCGTGGATGTGGAGTTGAATTTCAGATGAACATTTCAATTGAATGTAAATTGGTTTTGTATTGAAGAGAGTTAGAATTTCAAGGCATGTGAAAATGGTAGGGGTAAGATATTAATATATTATAAAAAAAAATTATAACGTTTCCATGGGGTGGGATTATGACGTGTTCATTAGGGTTAATATATGAAAAGGTGTGTTTTTATAATTAACATATGAAAAGGTGTGTTGTATCAGGAATTTATGTGTGAAAAGCATGTGTTGTTTTTTGCATAGTTAGGTCTATTATGTTTTAAAAGGTTGGACTTTATGACATCTTTTTTATATAACAAGATTTAAAATGGATGTTGTTTGCCTATTATTCATCATAATTGTGTTTTAATTTTAACTAGTGTTTTTCCCTCGCGCTATGCGGCAGGAACTCAGTTGTTATCGGTTCAGTTTGTTTCAGTACTGAGACTCACTATAGTAGCTGAAAAATATATCTAAAAAATAAAGTCGTCATATGCTGAAAAGGATATGTGTTTTATATCAATTGAAAATCATAAAAAGAATATTGATTTTAATACTACCGATATTAGTACTGATGTGGTTCGATTGAAATCAGTTCGGTTAATGACGTATCATATACTCGTATAGCTTATAATAAAAAAATATCTGTTTTTTTTTTTAATTTTTGTGGGCACTTTACGATAAAAATGAATTACTAATTATTTTCAATAAATAAAAAACAAATTAAATTAGAAAAAATCAAAATAAATATAATATAATATAATTTAACGAAAACTTTAATTTACTATTGATCAAGAGTTGATATACATAGATACATACAATTAATAATTAATATATAAAAAATTAGATGTATTATGTTTTAAAAGTTGCGACTTTATGACTTTTTTGTTATATAACAAGATTTAAATGGATGTTGTTTGCGTACTATTCATCATAGCTGTGTTTTCTATTGGTTATCAAATTCTCTTTCCACTGTCTCTTTCTTTCTCTCATTCCCTCTGCTCTGTAACTTTCTTAGATGACGATCAAAGTTGGGGGGTTTTTGACAAGAATGCGTTGAGATTGCACGACTGCCCGCCCCCGGTGACCACCACTACCGCAAGTAAAAATGATATTCAAATTTATATCTTAATAAATTACATATAAATTTTATATTAAAAGACTAAAAGAGAAATTAATTTTACTATCTTGAATGACCGAAGGCATTTGTATTTAATTGATACAGATGTCGTTCGTAAGATATGACATCCTAACAAAGAAAGGAAGTCATCATAGTATACCCATTTTACGTCATTTTTTACCATTTTGATGTCGAATTATTAAAGTTTTATTTTTTATCGATCTATATTTTGCGAGTTAACATTTTGCAACGCACATGCGTGATTCAACGATTTTACATCTACATTTTGTTAGATTTGACGCTTTCGCCGCAACATGCGCAGTGGCAGAGGACAATTTAACCAATAGTATATTGACACCTTATTCAAACACAAATTAATTCAAAAGGACAATTTGGTCTTTTACTCTTCATGTCATATCATTTTTCTCTCTCTTCGATTTTAAACTAAATCAATCAATCATTTTTTTCTCTCTCTAGGAAGGGGGGGGGGGGGGTGCACCCCCGGGTTCCTTAACAGCTCCGTCCCTGAACACGCGTGTCCTTAAAACTCGTATAAGATAACATTAGAAAACTACACATATGAAATAATTATAGCCTTGAAGGGCGTTAAACCGTAAAGAAATTGAAGTAACAATGTTAAACCACTTGCTCGCGGCAGCATGTTAACTCGTAAATGTCACACCCCGACCCGCAGCAGAATAAGAGTCGGGGCATAATTGGGTTATCACCAAAGCTCATGATGTTTACTAATATGTTTCATATTTATTAAATTCAAATTACATCTCAAATGTTCAAGTCAAATTCATACAATACAAGGAAAGGAAAATTAAATAAACAATCCAAAATCTAAACTGATTTATTCTTCTAGGTCGTCCTATATGTTTCTTGCTTCAACTGGATCACCTGTATCATGTGTAAAAATGGGGGTTTTTGGGTCAACAAAAGTTGGCGAGTGAACCTTGTTAGAAAACATTTAGTATTGATTTCTTGTTGTAATTAATATGGAAAATTTGTGCAATAATCATATATGAGCAAACGTAAATAAACATGCAATGACAAACCACCTTGCATGAGTATATGACATGAATGATAATGTATATGTTGGCAACGTCACGTTCCGCTCATAGGTAATGGGGAACGGACGGCCTATGATGATGTATGTGCGATCAAGGCTCAATCCAACGGAGCCGATCGTATGTTGGCAACGCCACGTTCCGCTCATAGGTAATGGGGAACGGTTCCGCTCATAGGTAATGGGGAACAGACGAGCCTATGATGATGTATTGACTGAAAATGATAAATTAAATCTAAACATTAACCACACAAACAATTGATACATATTGGATACACATTTGATCATGAATATGATGGATGCACAAGTGTTTAAATGAAATAAATAAATAGCGACACATGATACACCCCAAAATGTGATTAAAACGGGGAATTGGTAGAGATTCACTCACATTGGGTGCGTTCGTTTGATGATGTTTGAATGCGCACGAGTTTAGAGAGTTGATCGACGAGGAATAACTAACCTAAATAATAACGAAAAGGTACGGTAAATAAGTGGATTTTATTAACAATTTTAATTGGATTTTTAGATTTATTTTTGTGAGTTTAAGGTCACTTTCTAACTTTAAAAATGTTATTTTTAAGTATTTTTAATTGATTTTTAAATAAAACAAATAAATAAAAACATAAAAAAATGTTGACTTTTTTGGTTGACCGTTGACCGTTGACTTTGACCGTTGACCGGTTCAGACTTGTGTATATAAGCGCTGGGTGAGGCTCGAACTCGTGACCTCCCGTACGCGTGCACGCAGCTCTACCAACTGAGCTACGTGTCTAACCCGAAATGTTTCTGTTTTTAATTATATTTATACACTATTTAATTTTATTCAGAAATCATTTATTTTAAAAAGGGTTTTAATTATATCGGACCGGTGCACACAACAGGTCTCGAACCCGGGACCCGTTGTTTAGCGTTGCACACAGTCCACCACTGGACTGTGTGTCTAACCTGGTTAATACACTGATTTTTATTAAACTTAACATCATACAGCGAGTTGATCCGGTTCGGTTTAAAAAGAACATTTTTATTTCAGAGAGTGAGGTTGTGTCAGGGATCGAACTCGAGACGTGTGCTAATTGTTTGCACACAGTCCACCGCTGGACTGTGTGTCTAACCCGGTTTAATAACTTGTTTTAATTAATCTTATAAACATCGTCGACTTCGTCTTCTTCGTTCAAAGACTCAGACGACCGATATTCTTCTGTTCTTGATTAAATCGTTCATCGAACATATTACTGGTTGAAATGTAAAGGATAAGAAGAGTTAAGGAATCGAATGTACCGATCAGACTGTATTTCTCAGAATCCCGGCAATGGTCGTCGGCTCTGATTTGTATATTCCGTCTGATCGAATCAATTAACAGTTTTGATCGATTAGTTGTGAAATTGGGTTACTAAACAAGGATTAACAGAAGGTTTAAATGATTATACCGATTCACAACGTGATTTTGGAAATTCCAGAGGTTTTCCGGCGAGTGAAGAATATTCCGGCTACGTCGTCTGGGATTGATTCTGGTTGATGGATTGAAGTTAGTAATAGTCTAACAATGGATTGAAACCGAAAGAGTCGAGGTATTTACCGTTTTGATGTAAGTCTCGGTTTTCTGGCGAAAGTCCGGCGATTGCAGAAAATCTCCGGCGAGTGAAATTGATTCGAGAAATAGTGCGATTTTGAGCGAAATGATTTCCAGAGACTTGGGTGTGTATTTATAGGGAAGAATCACGATGAATTGGGTCTGATTTTAGTCTTGATTTGTGGTCAGCTTTTCTCCGGCGGTTATGACTGATGTCGCGGGATTAGACATCGGTTATAACCGATGTTGATGTTAATACATTCGTTAAGTCAAAGAAAACCGTCGATAATTGGCGAAATAGTCGGAATTTCCGGCGAGAGCGATTTGGGCGCGCTGATGACCGAATTTGATTTCGAGTTTCATTATATGTTTTAATTGTTTCGATATAACAACAAACAACTCAAGTGGCGGAGTGGTTAAGTCTTTGTTGGTTGAGTCTTCCGGCTGACCCGGGTTCGAAACCGGCAACCGGTTTTCTTTTTTATTTATTTTATTTTCACTTTTTATCAATTATAGTTTTTAAATTCTAAATTGTTTATTAATTATGTATTGTTTAAAATTAAAATAAATCATAAATACGCAACGAAATTTTATAACTTGATATTCGATTAATAAACGAAGCGGGTTTGGAAACCCGTTTTTCGACGGATGTTACAGTATCCCCTATTTTAGAAATTTCGTCCCGAAATTTAAGTAGTAGTGGTAACAGGAAAAAGATGTGGGTATTTCTCGCGCATTAAGTCTTCACGTTCCCAAGTAAACTCAGGTCCTCGTTTTGACTCCCAGCGTACCCTGACGATTGGAATACGGCTTCGTCTTAAACGTTTCTCTCCGAAGTCCATAATTTCTACTGGTCTTTCAATGAAATGTATAGATTCATCGACTTGAATGTCTTCTAGAGGAATATAGAAATTTTCATCGGCGAGGCACTTCTTCAAGTTCGATACGTGGAATGTGGGATGAATTCTGTTGAGTTCGTCTGGTAGGTCAAGCTTGTATGCTACAGGTCCTACTCTTTCGAGTATCTTGAAAGGTCCTACGTAGCGTGGTGCTAGCTTGCCTTTTTGGCCAAAACGAACCACACCCTTCCACGGTGATACTTTTAAAAGTACTTGGTCACCAATGTTAAACTCCAAGGGCTTTCGTCGTTTGTCTGCATAACTCTTTTGATGACTTTGTGCCGCTAGAAGATTGTTTCGAATTTGATGGATCTTGTCTGTTGTTTCTTGAATTAATTCTGGACCGGTGATTTGAGCTTCTCCAATTTCGTGCCAACATATTGGTGATCGGCACTTACGACCATATAAAGCTTCGAAAGGTGCCATGCCGATACTTGAATGATAGCTGTTGTACGAAAATTCAACTAATGGTAGATGAGCGTCCCAATTCCCTTTGAAGTCTATGACACATGCTCGAAGCATATCTTCAAGAGTTTGGATGGTGCGTTCAGATTGTCCATCAGTTTGAGGATGAAAAGCGGTACTGAGGTCTAATCGTGTACCCAAGGCGGCTTGTACGGCTTGCCATGTTCGTGAAGTGAAACGACCATCACGGTCTGAAATGATGCTTAAAGGTACACCATGACGGCTTACGATTTCGCTGATGTAGATACGAGCTAACTTCTCGTTCTTGAAGTCCTCGCGAATCGGAATGAAGTGAGCTGATTTTGTGAGACGGTCAATGATTACCCATATAGTGTCATACCCACTGGAGGTGCGAGGTAACCCGGTAATGAAGTCCATGCTTATGTTTTCCCACTTCCATACAGGTATTTCAGGTTGGGTTAGAAGTCCTGAAGGTCTTTGATGTTCAGCTTTTACTTTAGAACAGGTAAGGCACTTGGAAACAAAAACAACAATATCCTTTTTCATGCCAGGCCACCAGTAAGTGTATCGAAGGTCTTGATACATCTTGTCGGCTCCTGGGTGTACAGAGTATCGTGTTTTGTGCGCCTCTTTCATAAGGAAATCACGAAGGTTATTGTGATCGGGAATCCATATGCGATCTAGATAATACAGAATACCGTCGGATTTTGTTTCGAGTTTAAGTTCTGCTCCACAAGATAGCTCATTGCGTATGTCGTTTTCTGTTATAGAAACATGTTGAGCTTCTCGGATTTGATCTTTGATGTCGGTTATGATTTGCGAACATAGAAGATGAATGGAGTTCGCATAACCCTTTTGACTGAGTGCATCGGCCACCACATTTGCCTTGCGAGGATGATACCGAATTTCACAGTCGTAGTCATTAAGAAGTTCGACCCATCTTCGTTGTCTCATATTCAACTCCTTCTGATTAAAGATATGTTGGAGGCTCTTGTGGTCAGTGTATATTTCACACTTGGTACCGTAGAGGTAATGTCTCCATATCTTAAGAGCGAACACAACGGCTCCAAGTTCCAGGTCGTGGGTGGTGTAGTTCTTCTCATGAACTTTGAGTTGTCTAGAAGCGTAGGCTATCACTTTTCCCCTTTGCATTAATACACAGCCTAATCCTTGCCCTGATGCGTCGCAATATACTACAAAGTCATCGCAACCTTCGGGGAGTGTGAGGATAGGTGCGTCACAAAGCTTTTGCTTAAGGGTTTGGAAGGCTTCTTCTTGTTTAGGTCCCCATATGAAGGGTTTTCCTTTATGAGTCAAAACCGTGAGTGGTACAGCAATACAGGAGAAATTTGCAATGAAACGGCGATAGTAACCCGCCAAACCAAGAAATGATCTTACTTCGGTAGGGGTATGTGGCGCTTGCCATTCCTGTACTGCTTTGATCTTTGAGGGGTCGACATGTATTCCCTTGTCATTGACGACATGTCCAAGGAATTGTACTTCTCTTAACCAGAATTCGCACTTGGAGAATTTAGCGTAGAGCTTTTCGGTTCTTAAGAGTGTGAGGATGAGTCAAAGGTGTCGTTCATGATCAGATTTAGACTTTGAGTAGATGAGGATGTCGTCGATGAAGACTATGACAAAGCGGTCGAGATAGGGTTTGCATACCCTATTCATTAGATCCATGAATGCAGCTGGGGCGTTGGTTAATCCAAATGGCATGACCATGAATTCGTAATGACCATAACGAGTTCGGAAGGCGGTCTTTGGGACGTCTTCTTCATGTACTCTGAGTTGATGATAGCCAGAACGAAGTTCGATCTTTGAAAAACAGGTGGCACCCTGGAGTTGATCTAGAAGATCATCGATGCGAGGTAATGGATAGCGGTTTTTGACCGTTAATTTGTTGAGTTCTCTGTAATCGATACACATGCGAAACGTTCCGTCATTCTTCATCACAAACAGAACAGGTGCACCCCAAGGCGATGAGCTAGGGCGTATGAATCCTTTGTCGGTCAGTTCTTGCAGTTGACTGGCCAGCTCTTGCATTTCGGATGGGGCTAACCTATAAGGAGATTTTGCGACGGGTGTAGCGCCAGGTACAAGATCAATGCGGAATTCGACTTCTCTCATGGGAGGAAGTCCTGAGATGTCATCGGGAAAGACTTGTGGGAATTCTTTCACTACAGGTATATCTTCGAGTTTCTTCTCCTTGCTTCCCTTCTTGACAACGTGAGTTAGGTATGCGACATAGTTCTTGAGGAGATATTTTCGGGCTTGAAGGCAGGACATTAGTTTGAGTCCTTTCGAAGGGGTTTCTCCAAAGATTCGTAGGGTTTGACCGTCTGCATTAGGAATACGAATGAACTTTTCGCGGCATACTACTTCAGCATGATGTTGGCTGAGCCAGTCCATGCCGATTATAATGTCGAAACTTCCCAACTTCATAGGAATGAGGTCAACTGGAAAATCGTGATCGTTTAGAGTGAGAGTACAGTTTCGGATAATGGAGTTTAATGAGACCGGTTTTCCGTCAGCAACTTCCACCGTTATGGATTCCATGAGTTTATCACGAGTTTGGTTGAGGATGGGTTCAAATTCTAAGGACATAAAACTCTTATCCGCGCCAGTATCAAATAACATGGATGCATAACTACCATTGATGAGAAACGTACCGTTAACCACGTTGTTGTCGGCCCTAGCTTGATTGGCGTTGATGTTGAAAGCTCTTCCTCTAGCAGGTGGAGGAGCTTGGTTAGCTTGATTCACCGGATTTGCTTGAGCTTGAGCATGTATGATGTTCACCAAGCGTTGACAAGTGTTTCTATAGTGGTTTGGGTCTCCACAGTTGTAACAAGCCCGCATGGGTTGCATCATGGGATAGTTGGGTTGGTAGTAGGATTGGGCCGTATTTTTTGTAGGTGGTAGTAGTAAGGGTTGTTGGGCTTGACCCACTATCTGATGGTGGGTTTGGTTTGAGGGTTGGTTACGGTTCATTCGTTGAAGTGTGCGACAGGTTTGGATGGTGTGACCTGCACGGCCACAGCTGGTGCAATATTGGCAGGGGTGTTCGGGAAAGTGATGGTATTGACAACGAGTGCATTTTGGGTATGGGCCGGTGTATGCCCTTTTGTATGGTGCAGATGAGGGGGCAATTTGGGTGATGGGTGCAGCAGTGATTGGGGGGTTTGTTTGTGTGACAGCAAAGTTCTTGTTGTTTCGCTTCCTCTTGCCATCAAACTTCGAAGAGGAGACAGAGTGGTTTGTAGTTTGAGCCTCAATGGGGGCTTTCTTTTTCTCCCCCTTGAATTTTCCGTTTCGGATGCGATTTTCGGTAAGTTCGGTAGCTAGTTCCATTGCAGCTTCAAGTGTTGCAGGTGAAGTGCTTAGAACTGAGTCTTGAATTTTCGAGGGGAGGCCTCGAATATAGTGTTCAACCAAGCGGTACACTGGGGTGAACAAGTTAGGAACCATCTGATTCAGCTCAAGAAATCTTTTGTTGTAGGAAGTATGATCTCCTTCCTTTTGTTTTAGTGAGTGGAATTCATATTCCAACTTCTTGATTTCGCTTCTTGGGCAGAAGCGTCTTGTCATTATTTCCCTTAACTCTTCCCAGGTTAAGGCCATGGCGTCTTCGACTCCTCTCTTGCCCTTCTCTGTGTTCCACCAGGTCAGGGCTACCCCAAATAGTCTCCCGGTTGCGTAACGTACCTTGCGATCATCGGGACAATCGCAATTGAGGAAGGTGTTCTCCATTTCCTCAAACCAGTGGAGAAGAGCAGTGACACCTTCGGTCCCTTCATACTTTGGGGGATCGCAAGACTTGAAGTGTTTGTAGGAGCATTTTTTGGAGGGAGGGTTGTCGACGTTCTGGTCTTCTTGGTTGGGAGGGTTGATGGGATTCGCGGTGAGAGCTTGTTGGACTTGAATAACGATGTCAGGAAGCACCGCGGCCATTTGTTTTGCAATTTGGGTGGCCAAGCGTTCGTTTTACCTTCCTGACTTTCGACCTCCACGTAGCTGCCTAGCCGACATCTACAGGAACATACATAGGAAGATTGTGAGTTTAAGAAGTGTTTAGGTGTCATGTGTCGTTAAAAGTAATAAAATAACATAAACATCAATAATGCAACTACATCCATAGGATGTCTTGGGTTTGCTCATGTTTGGGCCTCCAATGTCCCCCATACCATCGCCTGTATAGTCATGTAGGCCCCCATGACTATTGGCTTAGTAGGATTCACATTGGTATTGGCGGTTTAACACTCGCATCACCCGAAGGAAAACCATGAAATATGTTTGCGAGATGTATGGTCGGAGGGTGTCCAGGTATAGACACAATGACAACTCAAAGTGGGGTTAGTTCACACGACGTTTGGTATAGCATGCTTTGGCCTAATAGGTCCTTCGTACTCTCATCGTTAGTCCCCAGGTAGGCAAACTGGTCATTTATTTTGGATTTATACGAATGCCAAGCCTAGACAGGACGTTCCGACTACCGGTACTCGTACCCTTCCAGTTACTACATGCCCGTCATGAGAACTCACTTTGATGTGATTTGAAAATACAAAAATCGTTGTAAAAATCATATGAATTGTGAGGTGTGTGCTCTCATGGATATGGTATGTTATGAGGATATGATTCATGATGAGCATTGTATAATAATATGTACTTATGAACATGCTTGCATACCATTGAATGTAACAATAAACATAAAGCATATAAACATCATGAATTTTGCATGTAACACACAAACAATTTAAATTTTTTTAATCAACTATAGTATAGGCTCTAAGGGTCTAATTACCTATCCTATATCCCTATAGTCATGGCTCTGATACCAATCTGTCACACCCCGACCCGCAGCGGAATAAGAGTCGGGGCATAATTTGGTTATCACCAAAGCTCATGATGTTTACTAATATGTTTCATATTTATGAAATTCAAATTACATCTCAAATGTTCAAGTCAAATTCATACAATACAAGGAAAGGAAAATTAAATAAACAATCCAAAATCTAAACTGATTTATTCTTCTAGGCCGTCCTATATGTTTCTTGCTTCAACTGGATCACCTGTATCATGTGTAAAAATGAGGGTTTTTGGGTCAACAAAAGTTGGCGAGTGAACCTTGTTAGAAAACATTTATTATTGATTTCTTGTTGTAATTAATATGGAAAATTTGTGCAATAATCATATATGAGCAAACGTAAATAAACATACAATGACAAACCACCTTGCATGAGTATATGACATGAATGATATGTATATGTTGGCAACGTCACGTTCCGCTCATAGGTAATGGGGAACGGACGGCCTATGATGATGTATGTGTGATCAAGGCTCAATCCAACGGAGCCGATCGTATGTTGGCAACGCCACGTTCCGCTCATAGGTAATGGGGAACGGTTCCGCTATAGGTAATGGGGAACAACGAGCCTATGATGATTATGTACTGAAAATGATAAATTAAATCAAAACATTAACCACACAAACAATTGATACATATTGGATACACATTTGATCATGAATATGATGGATGCACAAGTGTTTAAATGAAATAAAAAATAGCGACACATGATACACCCCAAAATGTGATTAAAACGGAGAATTGGTAGAGATTCACTCACATTGGGTGCGTTCGTTTGATGATGTTTGAATGCGCACGAGTTTAGAGAGTTGATCGACGAGGAATAACTAACCTAAATAATCGAAAAGGTACGGTAAATAAGTGGATTTTATTAACAATTTTAATTGGATTTTTAAAATTTATTTTTGTGAGTTTAAGGTCACTTTCTAACTTTAAAAATGTTATTTTAAGTATTTTTAATTGATTTTTAAATAAAACAAATAAATAAAAATATAAAAAATGTTGACTTTTTGGGTTGACCTTGACCGTTGTTATCCGGTTCGGACTTTGTGTATATAAGCGCTGGGTGAGGCTCGAACTCGTGACCTCCCGTACGCGTGCACGCACTCTACCAACTGAGTTACGTGTCTAACCCGAAATATTTCTGTTTTTAATTATATTTATACACTATTTAATTTTATTCAGAAATCATTTATTTTAAAAAGGGTTTAATTATGTCGGACCAGTGCACACAACAGGTCTCGAACCCGGGACCCGTTGTTTATCGTTGCACACAGTCCACCGCTGGACTGTGTGTGTAACCTGGTTAATATACTGATTTTTATTAAACTTAACATCTTACAGCGAGTTGATCCGGTTCGTTTAAAAAGAACATTTTTATTTCAGAGAGTGAGGTTGTGTCAGGGATCGAACTCGAGACGTGTGCTAATTGTTTGCACACAGTCCACCGCTGGACTGTGTGTCTAACCCGGTTTAATAACTTGTTTTAATTAATCTTATAAACATCGTCGACTTCGTCTTCTTCGTTCAAAGACTCAGACGACTGATATTCTTCTGTTCTTGATTAAATCGTTCATCGAACATATTACTGGTTGAAATGTAAAGGATAAGAAGAGTTAAGGAATCGAATGTACCGATCAGACTGTATTTCTCAGAATTCCGGCAATGGTCGTCGGCTCTGATTTGTATATTCCGTACTGATCAGACAATCAAAATTAACAGTTATTATCGATCCAGGATTTAGCCTGTGGAAATTGGGATTACTAATAAACAAGGATATATACAGAGAATGGTTTGCGAAAATGATTCATGATTATCCGATTCATACAAGCGATTTGAACTTTTGGGAATCTGATTCGAGAGCTTTTCTCCGGCGGTTATGACTGATGTCGGGGATTAGACATCGGTTATAACCGATGTTGATGTTAATACATTCGTTAAGTCAAAGGAAACGTCGATAATTGGCGAAATGTCGGAATTTCCGGCGAGAGCGATTTGGGCGCGCTGATGACCGAATTTGATTTCGAGTTTCATTATATGTTTTAATTGTTTCGATATAACAACAAACAACTCAAGTGGCGGAGTGGTTATGTCTTTGTTGGTTGAGTCTTCCGGCTGACCCGGGTTCGAAACCCGGCAGCCGGTTTTCTTTTTTATTTATTTTATTTTCACTTTTTATCAATTATAGTTTTTAAATTCTAAATTGTTTATTAATTATGTATTGTTTAAAATTAAAATAAATCCTAAATACCAACGAAATTTTATAACTTGATATTCGATTAATAAACGAAGCGGGTTTGGAAACCCGTTTTTCGACGGATGTTACAGTAAAATTTAGAGCGAATCATAAAACTAAAAATTTGTAAAAGATGTAAAGTACGTAGAACCAAAGTTGATAATGGAAATGTTTTGTGGTTATGAATAGAAAATGTTTGTGATATATATGTAAAAATGAAATCTACGGGTTCAAAGCGTAAAAGAAGACAACTATTGAGGTTAAAAGTGTAAGAAATAAAAGTAAAATGGTTAAAAGTAAAAGAAAAAAACTAAAGAGTAAAAAAAGTCAAAAAGTCAATGGAAAAGGAATAGTGGTTATGTGAGGGAGACAATATTTGATAGTTAATACATATATATATATATATATATATATATATAGGATACGGTTCAAGGGAGAATCACTCCAGTTGCGAGAACCGTAGGAACTACTCTTAACCAATAGTATATTGACACCTTATTCAAACACAAATTAATTCAAAAGGACAATTTGGTCTTTTACTCTTCATGTCATATCATTTTTCTCTCTCTTCGATTTTAAATAAATAAATCAATCATTTTTTTCTTTTTCTCTCGGGGGGGTGCACCCTGGGGTTCCTTAAAAGCTCCGTCCCTGAACACGCGTGTCCTTAAAACTCGTATAAGATAACATTAAAAAACTACACATATGAAATAATTATAGCCTTGAAGGGCGTTAAACCGTAAAGAAATTGAAGTAACAATGTTAAACCACTTGCTCGCGGCAGCATGTTAACTCGTAAAATTTAGAGCGAATCATAAAACTAAAAATTTGTAACAGATGTAAAGTACGTAGAACCAAAGTTGATAATGGAAAAGTTTTGTGGTTATGAATAGAAAATGTTTGTGATATATATGTAAAAATGAAATCTACGGGGTTCAAAGTGTAAAAGAAGACAACTATTGTGGTTAAAAGTGTAAAAGAAGACAACTATTGTGGTTAAAAGTGTAAGAAATAAAAAGTAAAATGGTTAAAAGTAAAAGAAAAAAACTCAAGAGTAAAAAAAGTCAAAAAGTCAATAGAAAAGGAATAGTGGTTATGTGAGGGAGACAATATTTGATAGTTAATATAAAATATATATATATATATATATATAGGATCCTGTTCAAGGGAGAACTACTCCCAGTTGCGAGAACCGTAGGAACTACTCTTAACCAATAGTATATTGACACCTCATTCAAACACATATTAATTCAAAAGGACAATTTGGTCTTTTACTCTTAATGTCATATCATTTTTCTCTCTATTCGATTTTAAACTAAATCAATCAATCATATTTTCTCTTTCTCTCTCTTCTTTTTTAAACCGAATCATATTATTTATCTCTCTTCCTTTTTTTAAACTAAATAATGATTGTTGCTAGAAAATTTAAAATAAAAGTGTGACATGTATGCTTCATCTATATAGTTTCTATTTTTGAACGAAATGTATATTTATGTACATCTACATGCTATACCTAAGTTCAAGATATGTATGTAGTCGTGTTGATTGTTTATCAAACTAGTTTTTGACATATTCTTATGAAGACTAATTAGTATGTTTAGAAGCATTTTTTAAATTGCATATGGTATGTTTAGTCGTTTTGTCATGCGGTAGTCGGTTTTTAATGGATGAATGTTGAAGGCGGTTTCAAGCCCATGGGTTTTTTTTAAACTGACGCGTAAAAAAAGTTTAATACCCAAAAAGTTTTCATACCGGCGCATAATAAAAGTTTTATACCAGTGCGTAAAAAAAGTTCTAAACTGGGGCGTAAAAAAGTTTAAAATCGTGCGTAAAAAAGTTGAAAACCGGCGTGTAAAAAAAGTTTTATACCAGCGCGTAAAAAAAATTCTAAACTGGGGCGTAAAAAAAGTTTAAAATCGTGCGTAAAAAAGTTGAAAACCGGCGCGTAAAAAAAGTTTAAAGCCCGTGCGTAAAAAAAGTTTAAAACCGACGTGTAAGTTTAAAATCGCGCGCAAATTTTTTTTATAGCAGCGCGTAAAAAAAAGTTTAAAACCGCGCGAATTTTTTTATTAAACCGGCGCGTAAAAAATCTGAAAGCGCGCGTAAAAAAACTTTTACACCGGCGCGTAAAAAAATTTAAAACCGCGTATAATAAAAGCTTTATTTATTTATTTATTTTTTTACATTTTTTGGGGATTTACTATATTGTAAATATTAAATGCATGTTTTAAAAAAAATTTACTGTGCAAGGAGCTCAAGAAATTAAATCACATTATTAAATTTGTATAATTTTGATGAATTATAAAATTTTCTATAAATCATAATAAATTTGTATTAATTTTTTGATGAATATGTAAAAATTTTACTATAATCACATAAATTAAATTATATTAATTTTTTTATTAATTAATTTTACCATAAAAATTAAATCAAAGTTTTTTTGATGAGTTACTGTAAAAATTTTACTCTAAATCACATTAGTTAAATTACATTAATTTTTTATTTATTAAATTTTGTTGTAAAAAATTAAATCAGATGAATTATTACAAAAGTTCTAATCAAATCATGTTAAATAAATCATATTAAATGGACCAATCATTAATATATATAGTAAAAGACCTAATTGCCCTTATCTGACTAAAAATAAAATATCATTAATTAAAACACAATCATTACTTTACTTTATTGTCTTTTTAATCTCGTCTATATAAACACCTTTGATCAATGGTTAGTATTGGTTCCTACGGTTCTCATACCTCAAGGTGGTTCTCATTTTACCCAACCCCTATATATATATATATATATATAGGGGTAGGTTATTGTACAAAATGACTTATCATACAAAATGTACGCGACAATGACAGCCGCCCGATCCCATGCGAATTCACTCTTGTCCATGCGAATTCATCAAATTCAACCCCAAACTATGCGAAATTGCAACATCCATGCGATTTCATACATGCATATATACCATGCGATTTTGCACTATAGGACATGTCGTACATAATGTACGTTAAGCCATTTTGTATAATACTCTCTCTCTCTCTCTATATATATATATATATATATATGGGAGGGTTATCTTGAGAACGATAAATATTGCGAGAACCGTGAGAACAAATGAAAAAACCAATCAAAACCAATTTTTTTAATACAAAACTCATTGTAACTAAGATACAAAATTATAAAAAAAGAATTTACAACATCAAATAATTCATTTCTCTTCTCAAAATCACTGCTATTAGATTTTTTACACGTGTAATTGGCAAACTTACACATGCGTAAATTTTCTTTATTTCCAAATTCACGTAAATTTAAACGTGTAAATTAAATTTCTAACATTGTATTCGAATAATAATGACAAGTGTAAAAAGAAATTTTGAATTTGATTGTTTTTGACCAAGTTCTAGTGATTTTTAAATTCGTTCTCACGGTTTTTCGCAATATTTAACGTTTTCATTTAAACCATCCCTACATAATATATATATATATATATATAATATATATAATAATATATATATTAAAACACAACTATGATGAATAGTAGGCAAACAACATCCATTTTAAATCTTGTTATATAAAAAAATGTCATAAAGTTCCACCTTTTTAAACATAATAGACCTAATTGTAAATGTTAAAACACAACTATGATGAATAGTAGGCAAACAACATCTATTTTAAATCTTGTTATATAAAAAAATGTCATAAAGTCCCACCTTTTCAAACATAAAAGACCTAATTGTAAATGTTAAAACACAACTATGATGAATAGTAGGCAAACAACATCCATTTTAAATCTTGTTATATAAAAAAATGTCATAACCTATATTTACAATTAGGTCTATTATGTTTGAAAAGGGAAGTTTGCATACAAGGTTGTTCCAATTTGATACAATTTGAAGTAGTGAGAGGTGTAATAAATGTGTAAACTCATAAAACTTGTAAAACATAAATATTATGCACATGTTACTCATAATCTAGTAAACCTGTAAAACTTTTAAAATGGATTGATGAAACCAAGTCAAAATATCATTTAGGAAACAGAATATCAAATCAGATCACAATATCAATAGAAAATAACATATCATATATTCTGAAGCTCAAAAACTTATCCAACAACATTCATAAATTGGTTATCCTTACCTTTATAACAAATTGTAGTGAACCAAAATAAATCCTAATTAGCTTGAACCACACATCATAAAAACAGATGCTAGATAAAACTAATACAGATGAGAAGGTGAAAGCAAACTTTCAACATAGTCGATGGGACGCGAATACACGAGTGGGTAATCCATGTGGAACACAAACCTGTTGAAACCGTTTATCCAATCTATCGCCATGGAATCATCAATAGTTGCCAAACCATTAAGCGTCTTACATGAATCTTTTGATGTGTCGTATCGTATATAACCAGTTGATATGAGTCATTTCTTACAACAATTTTCCCACTCCCATCGCATAAAATATAAAAAGGATAAAACGTGTTAGGTATATCTTCCGGACCAAAGGTGAATGAATACGCTTTTAACCATGAGTACTCATCTTTCAAATAGCCGCGTAGAGGATGGAGTCCATAACCTTTTTCCACTTCGCCGATCCTCTACTCTCGTTCATCATGAACTTGTCTCCACAAAAGACAGGAGTTTTGTCCACACGAAGACGTGCCACCAAACCGCTTTAACCATGACGCCCTTGGCAGCAAGGTGATTCACAGTTTCCTTCCGGAAACCGCAAAGGCTGCAACATGTCTCTTCGATCCGCATTCCTCATCTGCGAGCTCCGTTTTTACCGGTAAACCCCCGACCAAAGCTTCCATACGAAATACAAGACTTTTTTTGGGACCCACACCTTCCATTTATAGCCCTCCAACTCCACTTTAGAACCAACCTGATCCGCAACCTTTGCCATAAACCGCGCCACCGAGTACACTTGATCTCTCCAGCTTCCCCTCCTAAACCCATGCTCTCCCCTTTTATTAAAAAAATATTGTACAACTATGCAGGTTAGGAGCAAAGCTGCTTATCTTCTTCAAGCACCAATTTTAGGCATGCTAATTGAGTTCTTTTAAGGGTGTAAACGAGTCTATCCGAGCCGAACCTGATCTCGCCTAAGTTCAACCTTGACTAACTTAACTTAAGAGATATCGAGCTCGAGTCACAAGTAGAATATTAAACGTATAAAAATGAGAAAAATAATAAAATAATCAGGTCAGGTGAATGGGTATATCACCAAATCCCAAACTCGTCTGAAACACCCGATCATCTATCGTGTTTCCGCTATACAATGTGGTGTGTTGGTCCCCATAGATGCTCATTACAGATCAAAATGAAAACCCATTTAACCATTAATCTATATTACTCGTACTTAGTTCACAACAGTCATAATTTGTTCACAACAACCATAATTTGTTCCTAAATTGTTCCAACCATAGTCACCTCCAAACCCAAATACAAGTCATAATTTGTTCACAATCAGTCACCTCAAACCGGAACCAATCACTTTCTTTTTATTTGCATCCTTTTCTTTTGTAGCAAATTTGTACTCAACAACTTTTGTGGTGATTTCACTATCAGTCCAGCTCCACTCTTGGGATATTGCCCTTCAACCTCAACCGAATCTTCTTGTGCATCAGCACCTAAACATTATTAAGTATAAATGTTATAAATGTGAAATTAGTATAGTAAATCAATATTCAAAGTATATGTGTATAGCTAGGGACCCTTGTAAATTAAAAGCGAACCAAATCGAACCGTTAGTAATGGTTTGGTTTCATAGTTTGAGACCTTGTATAAATTGAGCAAAATAAAAGATACAGGTTTATTTTTCTTTGTCAGGTTGATTCAATACAAGGAATATTCCATGGATTTTTGGTTATCTTAGGCATGTAAATGAGCCGAACGGTCATGAACTATTCAGCGGGGAGTTCATTTATGTTTGTTTATTTAATAAACGAACAAGCATGAACACACGTTTTGTCTGTTCATTTATGTTCGTGAAGGTCCGTTTATGTTCATTCATATGCGTTCATTTATGTTCGTTTATTTACATTTGTTTATGTTTGTTCGTTTCAATTTAAAGGCATACGTAGTCATATTATATAAAAATATTAAACATAAAAGAACTTTCTAACTACTTATAGAAATATAACTAATCGGTAATTGGACTTTCTAGTAATAAAAATGAGTTTTCCAATGGAATTTATCGTAATTAATCTACTAATAATTTATATAAAAATTTAATTTACGTTAGTAAATTATGTTCATTTGTGTTGTTTATTGTTTGTTAAGTTATGTTCATTTAAGTTTGTTTATGTTCGATTACGTTCATGAACACAAACATACTCATTTTCTTAATAAACGAACACGAACAAAAGAAATATGTCCGATTAACTGTTCGAGTTCATGTTCGTGTACGGTTAAAGTTAAATCAACGAACATGAACATGCCTCTGTTCATATCCGTTTACAAGCTGGCACATCTTCTTTCTATTAAATTCACACCACATTCTAAGTTCGTCAAATCTATCACACTTTTCATCTATTAGTTCAACAACAAAGCAAAAAAGAAACTACCCTCAACAACATCCTGATTCTTCTTCCTTGGTGAACATTCACACAGTCTCTCTAACAGTTGTTTCTTCGATCCACCAGTCGAAACACCATGAAGAAACGCTTCTTCACGCAGTTGCTTCACACTCAAGCTCCTTAAATCATCAACCGCCCGAATTTTCACCAAAACCCCATCTTCAGATTCTTCACTCCTCGATCTCTTTCCTAACCTATGATTTATATCGGTATGAATAGCAGATTCAAGCCTTTTCACCTACGTAAAAAGTGAACATTCGATGATGATTTTGTAGTGAAACTGGAAGCAGAAATAGAAAGAAAAAGAATTAGCGTACCAGTGTGGCTTTGATTCCAGTGGTGGTGAGGCCTCGTTTCGAGAGTTCGTCTCGGAGTTCTGCAACTTTGAGTATGTTCGCCATTAATGAGAGTGAGCAGGAGAAAGGGGTTAAGTAGAGGTTTGTATTAAAAGCTTCCTGAGGAAGATGGTCGTTGTGCTCAGGACGATATTCCCACCACTTCCTGAGTGTGTAATGGTCGATGATATGCATACACATATTGTTGTTATAATCGATTTTCGTTTATGACTTTTATTATATGATGTTGAAAATTTTATAGACTATTTTATTATATGAAGTTGAAATTTTATTGACTATTTTATTATATGATGTTGAAATTTTTTGACTATTGCGACGTAACTAATTTTATCAACATCTAGACTTTTTTTCTAAATCGGAGTTCTGAGTGATATTGTACTAAAGTATTCAAAACACAAACGTATGTTATCAAAGTTCTCTAAGATTTAGGCTTTTTTGAAAAAAAAATTTAAATCGGAGTTGTGAGTGATATTGTACTAAAGTATTCAAAACACAAACGTATGTTATCAAAGTTCTCTAAGATTTAGGCTTTTTTTTTTATATAGATTGACATCATTTACACTTTTCGTTATTTTACTTTCAGATATAACGTTCGGACATGCTTGTTTTTATCTACGTTCAATAAAGTGTTGTTCATAATCAAACGGGTTAAATATAATTAACTATTTTGTTCTTTATCGTGACAAAACAAAACAATACCTCCGAACAACTTCGGTGGCGGTACTGACATTCATTTTTATTTTTTTATGGTATCTAGTATGGATTATGTTCCAATTCCGACCAAACAATATTAAAAACATAATTGTTTTCAAAATAGATTGTTGTTTGTATCGTAAGCTATAACAAGCGTCGCTGATGTACCGGTGTTGTGACAAAGTGAACCAATTCCGAACGAACAATATCGTTACCGATATTCATTTTAATTATTTCCAATCGATGTAAAACACTCGTTGATATCTTTTTGGGCATGTCAGGACTTATTTTTTTCTTTTTTAGTTGCTATAACCGTTACCAATACCATAACTAACGAAACCAATACTAACCGAATTCCAGTCACATATCGCAAGAGAAATTCATTAGTTATATCAAAAGGCTATATTGGTAAACATTAAAAGCTTATCTCTACAATTAATTAACTCCTTCAGTTAATTAGTTTCTCTCTCCAATACCTTAGTTAGACTACACGATCTAGAGGACATGAAGTGCCACGTGACAGCCGCGTCAGCAAAGAGGGTAGTAAAAAACATGGGGTGAAAGGGGCATTTAAAAAAAAAAAAAAAATGGTATGACTCATTTAAAAAATGTACCTATCTTATTTGTTTAAAATTCAATAAAAAACCAAACACGTTTTGCCATATTACAATTTTATTTTTTCGTTTTCTCTTTCACTTGTGAGTGCACAGAAACAGACCGAGTTCCCCCTCACCGCAATGTGTGGGGTTGATTTTACTAGTTTGTTCAAATACATGTTTGGTTGGCTATATAAGGAATCACAATTTATTCCCTCCAGCCATGGAATTTAAAACATCCCAAACAGAATGGTCTTAAACAAAATGAATCACATATTAAAAGAATCGGTACATACCAGAATCTATTAAAACACAAAAAAGAAGAAAAATTCACTAGGGAGAACCGGCGCTTTGAAGATGAAGACGAAGACGAAGACATAATTAGGAACGAATTAACAAAAACGAAGACAAAATTCAGTTACATTGAACACAGTCAAAACAAATCAAATCAAGAACATAAATTCAGTAGGTTCGAGCAGAAACCATTACTGATTGAGATTGTGGAGACTGATTTCGAGTTTGAGGAGCACAACTTTGTCTTTGTCAATGAACATTTGAACATATATGTATTTGTATGCATGCATGCGTGTGAGTAAAATTCGATCGACATGCACTAAATTCTTAAAAAATGTTACTTTTAATTTTAGTTTTTAGAACATCACAAGTTAAATACTGAGCATGAAGGTGTAAATGACAACACTAACTTTGTAAGTAAAAGATGTTTTATTGTAGTTTTTTAGTAAAAATTTTTTAACTTTAAGAAAACTTTATCTTACTCTGCAATAAGACTGATTGTTAAAAACTTTATAAAAAATGAAAGAAAACATAAACAATCTTTACATGATCAAAATAATGTCCTGATTTCTTGGTGAATCTACGGTTGACTAAATAGTCAACGAGAAAAGAAATTTAACAATCAGTTCAATTCCTGGAACTCCATCACCTACAACAGTCAAACGAAAACGTTAAGTATCAGATTTTGATGTTTATAATAGGCTTATGATGGATGATTTTATCTTGTTGATACTGTTTAACAAAGATAAGAGAAAAGTTTGACTTTTATGGTCAAATAAGTTGGTTTTGTATTCAAATTTTGGCATGCAAATTAGTGAAACTTGTAGATAATGAAGATGCCGCATTAAATGACATAAAATGGAGTAGACGAGACTGAGTTTTGAAAAAAAAAATAAACGAAAGAAAGTTAAGTTATTTGGGAGTGAAAGATGAACCATTTGACCACAACAGTCAAAATGTGCATAACAAGTTATAAACAAGAAAGAAACAAGAAGTTTGACCTTTAAACAACTAGGACATAACGCACTTCTCTCTTGCCAATCATATATACAACCAAGATGAAAATGGTGTGAGCATTTCGTTATAATCCTCGGGTTTTCATCGCTATATCCTGCAACCAAATATGCTTCAATGTATATATAGATAATTCGAGCCAAATATATAACAAACATTGTTACAATACAAGTATACAACATATGCACTTTGACTTTATTTCCAAAAGTCAAAGGCTGATTTACTATAGATAACTACACAAAATAACAACATATTTTCCCACATTTAACAATAATATGGTAAACTTTAAAAGTAAACAAAAGCATTTCTTTAAACAAAAAACAGAAATAAAAATGCACCTTCAAAGCATATAGGACATTCTTCATCTCTTGATAATATAGAGTCTTCACTTATCATAGATTTACAAGTGATCAACCCGGTACTTTCAAGAACGGGTTCGGGTTCGGGTTCGTTATAGGTAAAGGCTCGGGTTCTTTTTGTGGATGATTAATAAGCCCTATCTCACCTCCTTGATTAATTGTTCCACTTCCAAGACAATTGTTATGCTAGAAAAAATAACAAGAATAGCAAGTTAGTCAACAGATTAGATCAATTTTGACTTTTGAATGTCAAACAAGTTGATCATTAACATCAATTTTGACCTGATAATTATTTCAAAAGTAAAAAAAATAAGAATAATATTCTTTTGGTCAACAAATAAGGGTGGAGAGGGCACCCATCACCCTATCACATGATCATTAAAAACCAACCAATCACAAACTGCCACCTCATAACACTCCATCATCACTATAATTATAAAATAAAATAAATTAAAACATAACATTTTTCAAATACATAATAAAATTAAATATGAAAGTCAAATAAAGTAAAAATACATTTTCACTAAAAACTAAATTAAAGTGAAATGACCTGATGAGACTTGGGTTGGCATGTTGGATTCGTTGGAAACAATTGGGTTTGTAATGGTTTTGTAAGTGGAATGTATTCGGTTAGCTTTGGATATCACGGGCCACAAACATTTGGTACAAGTTTTTCTTTGAAGCCGACCTTTTCTTTGCTTGAACCCTTCATTTTCTTTAAATAGTGTTTTAATGTAGGAGAAGAGTTGTGTCAAAAATGTTTAGAGGTCTGATTTATTTGAGATAGTTTGAAGTTTTTTTTACCAAAGTTCGTAATATTGGTCATCCCACACTATGACCACCATCACATATGACATACATCCCATATTACATGTGGCGGTGTATCACGGTGATCACACACCTCCATCACATAACACCCCCTCACCTAATGGACATTAACTTTGTAATATGGTATGTATTGACTCTCAACAGTCAAAATATAAATTTTCATCTTCCGTACATACCATATTTGTGACGTCATCATTATGGTTTGACACTTGATCTTCGTCTTTGACTGTGGCCCAACGAAAACAAGGAAAGAAGATTCCCATGGCTTTACAATGCTTGGTTTGTCTAATCTGTAGAAAAATAGTTCAAGTCAGAAATTCCCATAAAAATTGCATTGAAAACGATCATTCACAACAGTTTCAAATTTGCAAAAAAAAAAAAAAAAGAAAGAACAACTTATCAAAGAAAACCTAACCTTCATGAGCTAAACCTTGAAAGGAAAAGATTATTTATACGATAACTAGATTACGATTCTAATTTTAAATTTGATAATTCCTGTTTATTCGGAATAACTATTCCAATGATGATATATTTTTTTAATTTAATTTTGTATTATAGGAAAAGGATAAACTAATAAAGGTTATTTACTATAAATTAGGCAGCCCATTAGACAGCCCGTCGGTCTATACAATACAATGTACTTATGTTTCTAAGTGGGCTTGAGAAGCCAGCTTACCGTCACCACGAAAAAATAAACAAATATATTAAAATAAAACTTTTTAAAACGTTAATGGTGTAATGAAAATATAACACGATACTAATATGTAATATAAACTGAAGATTTGTTAGCGAAATATTGTTGTTCTTTAAAAATATATTATCTCTTAGACGTATCACATATGTAAGGAAATTATAAGGTATATATCTTGCAATTATACGAGCTAAATAAATTACGTGCTTATATTTACTGGGTATGGTGGTTTTACACGGAGAGATTTGCTAGTTGTTTTACAATTTACACCTTGTTGTGCTAAAATTTATGCAAGTGTCTCTTTAAAATCGTTGGATTATCTATTCATAAATCACATTCACAATATGACAATAAAATCAAACAATTCAACCTACAATAGTTACCTTAATTAGTAATACCTATATCAAACATGTTTCTTCACACCCCAAAAAAATATAGGTTTAAAAACCATACTAATCTACTGGTCAACCACAGACAAGAGATTAGACTATGTGTAATCAATTCACAGCACAGTGACATGACACATTTTCGGGTGTAACGGGTGTGGAGAAGGTTTGAGGATTTTGGAGGCCAAGTTCAACCATGTTTCTTCACACCCCAAAAAAAGTATAGGTTTAAAAACCATACTAATCTACTGGTCAACCACAGACAAGAGATTAGACTATGTGTAATCAATTCACAGCACAGTGACATGACACATTTTCGGGTGTAACGGGTGTGGAGAAGGTTTGAGGATTTTGGGGGCCAAGTTCAACCAATCACACTTCACCACTATTTTATTTTTTTTCATTTTATTAAATTTCCATATGAAACCAATACACTGAAAAGTTAAAAAAGTGAATAAAAACTCATGCTTACTTGAAAGTGATGCGACTCACTTTTAGTGAAAATAAGTGAACGCATTCCACAAAGCCTTACCAAACTAAATGAATTCGGCATAATCTCACTTATAATAAAGCTATCACATAATGATTTTATACAAATCACCAACATTCACATTTTATGCCTCTCTATGTGGCCACACTCACACCATTACTCCCAAGCCCAAAACAGGAAGGTGTGCAATGTGGCCAACACATAAGAGGGCTGACATGGCACGCCCCACGCCCCCACGTGATCGAAGTCGTTCCACAAGGCAGGGTCTTACTTTAAAATTTGGCATCAACTTCTTGTCGTTATAAATGTAGTAAAAAATAATTACAAGCATGCAACTAGCAACCAGGAATCACATTTATTTTAAGATGAACTTTATTCACAACGTCAAACCCTACAACAACGGGACGACAACAACAACCGACTACACAAACTATGCATGCCTCTAGAAACTACAAGTGTTTGCCATTTTTTTTTAAAATTCACAATACACTAATATAACACTTGATTAATAAACAAGGGACCCTTTTCGTAAATACCCTAAATCCCCTTATAAACCGGCTAGGGTTGTTGAATCAAACCCACACACCCAACGACAAAATTGACGACCACAATTGAACGAAAACTCAGAGGAATCTTCTTATCCGACAACTTGCCGGAGATTCTAACCAACCCCATCGGAGACATCTTTTCTAAGCTGTTCCAGTATCTGATTCACTTGTTTAACCAAACATTCCCACCAGAAAAACGTGACGAGCAAATCCATTGGTTGTTAGATAGTGCCACGCCCTATCTCATCGGTGCTGCTTTCGTGATCACGTGGCTATGCTGTTGTAGCTGCTTATTATCGTGCATGTCTTGTATGTTTCGTAAGTTTTATTATTTGTGTTGTGGAACAAGATCGGAGAGAAAGATGATGAAAGCGCCAGGTAGACCGGAGATGTGGCTTCCGAGATCGGCGTTTGAAGAAAACCCTAGAGAGTATTTTCGGGACCTTCGTGGTCATCCTAATAATTTTGTTTATTAGTTGATGGTTTTTCATTTTCGTATGCTTTTTTATGCATGTATGATACATATTGTGATATACATTTTGTGCTTATGTGATTTCAGTTTCTTTTTTATCAAAAAAAAACTAATAGAGTATAGGTACCGTCTTTTTTTTTGTTTGTAATTATAAACTCAAAAGATTATGCTACTTCTGTAGTTGGGGCTTTTGACAACTTCTAAATGGTTAAGTGTTGGTCAGAACCATAACTGCTAAACCAATATAAGGTCTGAACCATTAAGAGCTAGTATAATGCTTAACAGTTCAGAGGAAAATGTCTGACCAATTCAGATAAAAAGCCTTAACTATTCAGATTCAATATAATAGGCAGTCTGAATTATTCAGATATCTACTCGCGAAACAACAGTCTGATCCATTAAATGCTGAACAATTAATTAGAGGTCTGAACCGAGGCTTATTAAGAGCTAAACAAACAGCCCTTAGTTGTGTGTTCTTTTGGTCATCACATATTATGAATGATTTTGCAATATATGTGTTTTCTCTAAAATTATTTTCATTCTTCTTGTTATTGTTATCAAGATTGACAATTCATTTAAACTTGCTTTAATATATATGAATGCGAGTTTAAGAAGCAGTTAATACATTTAAATAACACAAATACCTAGTTAATATATGTAAATGTTCACTTATACAAACATAAGCATGCTTATTTTAGATTAAACTTATTGATAGGTTTGGGAATTATTGGATCTTGACAATGTCGAACCTACTTTAGCTTAGCTTTTTCTTTCTTGAACGACCAACGAAATCACTGGGATAAGCATTTTGGGATGCCCTCAATCGAGCAAATGCAACCCCTCGTCCATAACGGTCAGAGTTTGATTCATACGCGAGCCACCAAGCCACCTGTTCCGGGGAAAACCCGCCCGTCCGAAGGCCCACTGCGATAAAACCCGGTTCGGCTCGGTTTCGAACTGGCGACCTCCAGAGAGGCCTAGTTCTAAACTTCATTGTCACCACCAATGTCCTTCAAAGTGATGCTAGTGAGAGTTGAACTTGAGACCTCAAGAAGAGAAACCAAATAACTAACCATTAGACCAACTTGTCAGAACATCTACTTTAGCTTTTGATTTGTAAAAAAGTTTATTCTTCATTTAGTGCCATTCACATCAAATCCGTACCAATTTGTATTAAAGAGTATCTAAATTCTTAAAGCACTGATTACAATAAACATGCTAATAATACCATTTTAAACGTCACATAAGTTCATTCATCGTTAAATGATCTCTTGGTTTAGTGGCTAATGAGAAGGTGAAAAGCTTTGCTTCTCTTGGAAGTCCTGGGTTCAAGTCCAGGCAAGGGGTTTTAATACTTACTTGGTGATACTACCATACTAACTTACTAACCCGGTTAGCGATATCCTAACCGTACGCCATTCGAAAAAAAGAGGTTCATTCATCGGAATACTTTTCCAAGAGATTACACACAAGTTAATATTGATATGCTCGTATTGTAGAAATAGAGAGGTTGTCATCTGCCCACCAAGCTTGGGGGTACTAGTTATAGACATCATTAGGCACAGAATCATCTATGGGTATCTATTGCAAATAATTCTCAAGACAACATATGGCCGAAAAACATGGGTGAAATATACTTATCCTCTCATTACCGATGGATCATCCATTAACAATAAGTTCCAAGAAGTCCCACCAGATCCAGGCTTACCCGAGATAGGTGGTCATTGGTAACATGTCGGTGATTGTTGGTTTTCCATTGTTGTGGTATCCGTCAATAATCTGTTTGTAATTAGTGATGGGTTTACTAGCGCCCTATAGATATTACTTTTTTTATTTGCCTTTTTACTGTATTCCCTCTGTATTTGTCATGGAATTATGTGTGTCGATAATAGTTATATTTATATGATGTCATTTTTGTGTATAAACGACTTAGCGCTAAACAGTGTAATGTCCTGCTTGCGGTGTACACATATAATGTATATATGTGTGGGAGCTCATGGGGCAAAAGTGAAATTGTACTAACTTTAACGTTATTTTACTAATTTCGTGAGAATAACGTTAAAAGCGGCGGATGGTTAATCATGCATCATGTGGTGGTGTTGATAGCCGAAAGACACGGGGGTATATGCACCAATCGGTCTCTGTCCCGATTGTTTGAGTGTTATGTGCCTTAGGTTCAAGGCTTGATACAAAACTACAATCGAGCTGGGGGTCTCATTGGAAGCATCCTCTCTATTCCTACAGGGTAGAGGTAAGGTTGTCTACATCTACCCTCCTCAAACCCTACCTTAGCTTTGCTATAGGTGAGATTTTACTGAGTATGATGATGATGATCACCACATGATATATGGAAATTCTTAGGCTTACGCAAAACATTATTTTCATCATGATTTATCACCGGCCTACATCACCACACGAAAACATTTTACTTTCAAAAGGGAGAAAGTGTTTTGAACCGGTCCAACTTTGCTGGCATAAATTTGAACCGGACATTTTTTGACGTGTGCCTAAAATGTTACAAAAAAATAAAAGTAAATTACAAAAATCTTTCTTTATGTCAATACCCGATTGCAAACTATATCATTTACCTAAAAAGTATAAAGAAGGTACTCCATGTTTGCAAACCGTTGCACGTTACATTCTTTAACCCTAACTCAGTTAATTGTAATGGTTAATATGACCAAATAGACCTCACATGAGGTAATTTTGATCATTTAAACCCATTTATTTAAAGAAAGTTAATAAATAATTTTAGATTTTGAAAAACAAATAAAACCCACCCACCTATTCCACCTCCTCCCACCCTACTCCTTTCTCTCTAATACACCCTCCTTATCTCTCTCCCTCACCTTACCACAACTACTCAACCAACTATGCAACCACCACCATCGCAAAATTCCAATGATATATAACAAATGACGAACTTAAACTAATAAAACTAAGATACTAACAAAATTAATAAACCAAATCAAGAAATTATTATTAATACGAAATGGATCATAAGTCCCTTGAACATGAAAATCAACAACACTCCTAACAAAAGCCTGTTGCTGTAAGATTCTTGTTTCTTGTACGCTATCTCTATCTATAAGTTTACTCAATTCACCATCTCAACCCAAATGCAAAACATAAATCGAGATTACATAAACCCCTAAATATCAAAAAATCCAAGTAAAATGATACTCAATCCTATAATACAAAATCAATTTTCTCTACTAAACATAACAAACTAGTCAAAGTTATAAACTGGATATAAAAGCTTGAAAAGTCAAACTTGTTTACAATCAACTACATCAAATTGAATCGTAAGATTGCCATTTTGAATTGGAGATCTGTACGTCGCAGCTCTTGATTTTCCGTAACCAATAACGGTGCATATCTCGAATCGGATAATCTATTGTGTTGGGGTGGTGCTGTTATGAAGGTGGGGGTGGCATGGTCACCGGTGAGTACCCATCGTAGGATTCAGGGTTGTGGTATGGGCATGGTGTACGATGGTGTTGGGGGTGGTGGTGGCATGGTCGCTGGTGACTACCCACTGTTGGCTTGGTGTGGGCCCGCTGACAACCTTACCGACTATTTTGAAATAAAAGTTGTTGCCTTACCCCTTGACTACTTCAATTGCATCAATCTTGGACCCTCCGTTATATTTCTGTTCTATTAAACGTTAAGTTTTTGTTAAATTACTTTTGTACCCTTTTGCTTTATTAAACTCCTAATTTTCCCGAAATTGATTCTTTGTTCATCTTCAAGCCCTGCTGCTTCTTCATCTTCCAGCTCTCATCATATCATTTATCAAAAAAGAATCACATCAATTCAATCCAGATACCGGGTTCTTCAATTTTCAAACTTTTGTATGGTTTAGGTTTGAAATCTGATGGTGTGAAAGATGGGCCACAAAAAATTAATCTGGAATCTTACCTGGAAGATCTTACAGCTATGACTAGTAGTTCTGTTTGTGAACAATGGCTGGTAATTCTGTTTGTGAATAAATGAATCAACAGACAAGGGATGATCTCCAACAGGAGGTTGAGTGTGCAACTGAAAACAGTAATATGTAAGAGAGCGACCATGTTTCCGTGCACTCTTAGAACCAGGATGTTGATGAGCAGGTTATAGTGCAACCTATGCATTATGATATTGGTGCTGAGCGCAGAAAATTAATAGAGTGCAGGATATTAATATGGGTGAAGTGCAAGCAGATGTTGATAAGCAGGTTAACGTTGTTCATCTGGACCAACATACAAGGTATAAGGAAAACCATGTCCCAGTCCACTGTTGGAAATAGGACGATGATGAGCCACATATGACATCAACTAGATAATATGATAACTAAAGATCTAGAAGATTTAATCACACTCTCTAGTGCCAGTTTTAATGATTCTCCGGTTTGAATCTCTTCATAATCCAAAAAGGTTGTGATATTAGCATCAACCAAAGACGATGGGATATGGAGATGATGGCTAGAGACCCTAGGGATATGGAGATGGTGTTAGGGTGGGGGTTCTTGATATAGATCTTGGGTTCTTTGAGAATTGGGGTTTGGTTTGATTTAGGAAGAAACAAGTGGGGTTCTTGATATGGATATGCTATTTTGATTTTGGATTTCTAGGAATTGATAATGGTTATGGAGAATAATAATGATGATGATGATGATGATAATAATATTGAGGTAAGATTACGAAAATGCTCTTGTCTATAACAGTCAAACAACCGTTGACCGTTAAGAGGGTCCAAGATCGATGCAATTGGGACTAGTTGGGGGTGGGGGGGTAAGGCAATAATTTTCTTAAATTAGGGGGTAAGGGTGTCGCCGGGCCCAAACTCAGAGGTAAAATTGCAGTTTACTCAAATGTAAAATAACCCACCGATTCAAGATTCTTAAGACTTTGAAATCGAGAATTCCAATGTACTACAAATAATATCATCCTTAGTTTTGATTACACAATGATGATTTCAAATAAACAATTGTCGCACCTTATAAATTGGATTTTAATTGAAACCGCTACACCACTTCTATTTATCAACCTAATCGTTTATAACAACCCTCTCAAACTGATAAACCGCTCTGATACCAATTGTGGGAAATTAGAGTTTCTTCAACTTAATCGAAACAACGAATTTGACATGAAAAAAACTCTTTAATTAAAATTGAAGTTACATAAACCCTAACATGTAATCCCTATTTATATTAAACAACCACTTGGAGAACAAGTAACTTACTTCTATAAGAAAACCAAAGAAAATAAAACTAGCATAAATCCTACATCTTCCTACTAAAACAAAAACTAAACCATTTAGCATCCTACAACTTTTGAGTTATCACAAGATTACTCCCAACACACCATGCCTTTTAGGAGCTACCAACTTATCCCAAGCAATCCATTAATCCAATCTTGTCATTAAGCTCTAGTGCTTCCATGAAATGATTACTTTACCTATAGACGATGTAAATACCTTTAGAAAATTGGAATTGCATTTACATGCATACACTTAGAAACTAGTAATTTTCGTTCTAAAAAGAAACTAGTGACTACGTAAATGTATCTAGGAACTACTATTTTGCTGGCCCTAATCTATAATTATAGAATCTTCTGCCGTCAAAAAAATGATATGGTGAGATTTGACTATAATCAAGGGACTATTTTTTAAACTAATCTAAAGTTCCTTTATATAGTTGCTACTCTTGTTGCTAGTCAATCCACACAACCAACGACTAAAATGACGACCACACTTCAACCAAAAGGAATCTTCTTACCGACAACTTGCCGGAGAATCTTACCAACCCAGTCGGGGACATCTTCTCTAACAACCCAGCCGGAAAATCAGCTCCACGGCTGCACTTGCTTTCGGCTTGTACCAACATTCATATCTGAAGTGTCCCATACGATTGCAATTAAAACATTGCACTCCACTTCTTCCTCGTCCTCCTGATTTTCCTCTACGTCTACCTCTACCATGACCATCTCGTGGTCCAAAACGACCTCTACTTCTTCGAGATGTATCTTCTTTCTCCTTTGCTTGGAAGACTTTCTCATCTTCCAGATGTATTGTCTTTCTACTTTGCTTGAAAGACTTTCTCCTCTTCACCATGATCAACACTTCGATTCACCCTTGCTTCATGTGATTGAAGAGACCCTATCAACTGATCAAAAGTGAGTATTTAAAGATCCTTAGACTCTTCTATTTCTGTGACAACATGGTCCCACTTTGTGGGTAAACTTCTCAGCACTTTTTCAACAACTTGCTTATCTGGTACATCTTCACCGTAGGATCGTTTTTGGTTCACTGTCCGCATAACTTATCATTTCAGTATTCGCTACAAGAAAACGTCGCAATAGCGGCTTAGTATCATGCATTTCTTGTATTTTTCGTGGACTCTATAACGCCGTGTGCTCGTTTTTCCGGTGTATTTGGTGCTGTTTATGTTGTGGGACGAGATCGGCTAGAAAGATGATGAAAGCGCCTGGTAGACCGTCGAGAAGGATTTCGAGATCTGCGTTTGAAGGAAATCCTAGAGGGTATTTTCGTGACCTTCGTGGTCAGCCTAATAATTTTGTTTACTGATTAATGGCTGTATGCTTGTTTATGCATACATATATCGTTGTTTATGTGATTTCATTGCCTGTGTTGTGAAAAGTGATAACTATCATTTCAGTATTCGCTACAAGAAAACGTCGCAATAGCGGCGACAGATGTCGCCCGTAAGGATCCTAATCTGTGCCGCTATAGCCGCTAAAGGTTTGTAATAGGTAATAGCGGCTGCGAAATTGTTTATGAATTTGTTTTTTTTTTTGGTTTGTAATTATATTCTCAAAATAGATTGTACTACTTGTGTGTTCTTTTGGAGTTTTGGTCATCACATCAAATTATGCATGAATTTTTATGTTTTGTAGTTATTTTATGATTACATACAGTATAGGAAACTAAAGTAGCCACCAATTATCATACGTATATACTATCTGTTTGAAAATTGGTTTCACTTTTTTTAAATAATAGAACTTTATCCTCTCTTTTTTCTTTTGTAAACGTGTTCTCTCTAAAATTATTTTCAGTCGTCCTTTTATCAAGACGGATAATTCATTTAAACCTAGACAACTGTCTAGGGCCCTCTAAAAATCTAGGCATATGTGTAATAGATATGAACGCGAGCAGGGCGTACTATACATAGGGGCTTTTAAATCTTGGCATCCGTATAGGCCCTTCTAAAAATAGGGTCTTTTAATATTTTAAAAATCTTTATATATCATATGTGTATTAGGCCCTTTTAAATAACCAATTTTTAAATAAAATAGTCTAATTCCAACTCCAAGCGATATGCAAATCCTATTTAATTTAGGCCGCCATCGTTATTCTCACTAACTACTAACTGTAACGTTGCACACGCCCGTTTTGCTCAATGGTGTCGCCGATTCATTTGGGAAAAATTATACGTGAAATTAGGGGAAATTAACGCTGTCACAAGGATAATCCAAGTTGGTTGACGGTTATTTTTTTTATTGTAATCTCTATATATTGCGATTCACATATCATTGTTTTCTCTAAATTCCTAACTGATACTTTAATTATGATATTGTGCTTGCGACTAAGACTTAGAAGGAAGAAAGTAGAACCGATATTTTCTTTATACTCATTCAAAGGGCCCCATCTTTGCAGTTTGTTTAGGACTTTCAAAAACGCTAGAACGACCGCGAGCAGTTAATACTTTTTAATTATTAACATAAATATATAATTGTTCAAATATACAAACGTAATTATGGGTTAGGTAAAAAGCATGGTTATTTTAGATTAAACATATTGATATAGGGTTGGGAATTATTAGATCTTGACAATGGCGCACCAATTGTGGCTTTGGCTTTGTGGAATGTTTAGTCTTCATCAATGTCACTTCACATCAAATCCGTACCAATTTGTATTAAATATGAAACCCAGACAATATAGAGTCTTCACTTATCATAGATTTACAAGTGATCAACCCGGTACTTTCAAGAACGGGTTCGGGTTCGGGTTCGGTTATAGGTAAAGGCTCGGGTTCTTTTTGTGGATGATTAATAAGCCCTATCTCACCTCCTTGATTAATTGTTCCACTTCCAAGACAATTGTTATGCTAGAAAAAATAACAAGAATAGCAACAGATTAGATCAATTTTGACTTTTGAATGTCAAACAAGTTGATCATTAACATCAATTTTGACCTGATAATTATTTCGAAAGTAAAAAAAAATAAGAATAATATTCTTTTGGTCAACAAATAAGGGTGGAGAGGGCACCCATCACCCCATCACCCCATCATTAAAAACCAACAAATCACAAACTGGCACCTCATAACACTCACATCATCACTATAATTATAAAATAAAATAAATTAAAACATAACATTTTTCAAATACATAATAAAATTAAATATGAAAGTCAAATAAAGTAAAAATACATTTTCACTAAAAACTAAATTAAAGTGAAATGACTTGATGAGACTTGGGTTGGCATGTTGGATTCGTTGGAAACAATTGGGTTTGTAATGGTTTTGTAAGTGGAATGTATTCGGTTAGCTTTGGATATCACGGGCCACAAACATTTGGTACAAGTTTTTCTTTGAAGCCGACCTTTTTTTTGCTTGAACCCTTCATTTTCTTTAAATAGTGTTGTAATGTAGGAGAAGAGTTGTGTCAAAAATGTTTAGAGGTCTGATTTATTTGAGATAGTTTGAAGTGTTTTGTTACCCAAGTTCGTAATATTGGTCATCCCACACCATGACCACCATCACATATGACATACATCCCATATTACCTGTAAAGATGACATGGTATCTAAATTCTTTAATTAGTAATTTAAACAAACCTGTTAATATCGTATTAAACGTTACATTAGTTAATTCATCGGAAGGGTTAATATGGCTCACATCTTAAGACCGATGTGTTTGCTTGCATGTAGGGCCGTCTCCGAAAATGTTAAAATATTTTTGGGCCCTGAGCGAGATTAAAAAACGGGCCCTACCCTTCCTATAATATAAACTCATCAGTTAAACATACAAAATGTAAAAACTCATAATGCGATGACACTTATTATAAAATAAATCAAACAAAAGAAGTGTAGCCAAATGATCGAAATTGGTTTGATTATTTTAAGTTTGAGATTTTTAAATTGAGTGGGTCATATTACTATTATGTATATAGTTATTTTACTATTATTTATTTAGTTTGGGTTTTTTAAAATAGTTGTAACTCCAAGTATTGAAACAAATTTTGAATAAACAACTTCTATCAAATTCAATTAAATTTTAATCGTTTGATTTCGAAGAAAAAAACATTTATCAAAACTCGTTCGATTTAGATAAGCTATGTGTATAAAATCTTTAATAACTATTATTAAAGATGATCAAGTTATATATAGTGGACTTTTATTGATTAAGGTTTTTTTGATATAAAAGTTTTATTTAATTAAGAAAGTTGAAAAATAATTTAATTAGAAAGTTGAAAAATGTAGAAAACAAAAACTCAAATATGAATGTGGAAAACGTAAAAAACAATAAATAGCAAAGTAAAAAAAAAGTTGAAAAGAACAAATAGACAAAAATTTAAAAGAATAAAAACCTCCAGGATTCGAACCTCTACCTCTACCTCTACCATGACCATCTCGTGGTCCAAAACGACATCTACCTCTTCGAGATGTATCTTCTTTCTCCTTTGCTTGGAAGACTTTCTCATCTTCCAGGTGTATTGTCTTTCTACTTTGCTTGAAAGACTTTCTCCTCTTCACCATGATCAACACTTCGATTCACCCTTGCTTCATGTGATTGAAGAGACCCTATCAACTGATCAAAAGTGAGTATTTAAAGATCCTTAGACTCTTCTATTTCTGTGACAACATGGTCCCATTTTGTGGGTAAACTTCTCAGCACTTTTTCAACAACTTGCTTATCTGGTACATCTTCACCGTAGGATCGTTTTTGGTTCATTGTCCGCATAACTTTTGAGAGAAAATCAATGATCGCCTCACCGTCTTTCATTTGAAGAGTCTCAAACTCTCGTCGCAGCCCGTGTAACTTCACTATTTTTACCTTCAAATCGCCTTGGTATTCAGTCTACAGCATGGTCCATGCACTCTTATCGGTCGTTGATGCTGGATAAGAGCCAAAGCCTTGGCATCTTTCTTCTGGTTTTCTCTGAGTCTGGCTGCATTTTCATCTTCTCCAGAATAGCCCTTTGACACTATATCCCACAGTTCTTGTGACCGTAGCACCGTCTTCACACGAATACTCCAAAACTCATATATTTCCCCTTTGAAAATAGGAAGTATTGGTTGTGAAGATTGAGGATTGGCAAACGCCATATGATCTTGATATTCTTGCACACACACTCTATTAGGGGAGTGGGGGCGCAGCGTGGTGGCCGGTGACAACGCGTTGAACACCGCCGCTACCCGTGTCCACAACGCATGATGTGTAACACGCGTTATCCTGATCACGCGATGACAAGATGAGTTAGCCGTTGCAATTTGACCGTTGAGGACCGCTTGAGCATTTGAATTTAAAGAAAAAAAAAAACCTTAAACACTATATATAAATCATCCATTTTAACCTTAAACCCACAAAAAAATACAATCTACATAAAATGGAATTTCCAACCAATTCGTTTTCGATAGACACCGATAGCTCTTTCTCTTCCGACGGTGACACACTTGAATTTTTCGAGATGGCGTATAACGAACTTGAAGGTTTGAGTTGAACAAAGAAGAAAATGGTGGATCGTGATCGTATACATGCCAAACTTTGAATTATTCTTTTAACAGGTATGACCACTTATTTAAGTTTTAGTGCCTCGTAACATTTTTTCCTTCTGTTGACAGTACAGTAAATCACTTGAAATGCGTTTTATAAACATTTGATCAACGGAAAAGACTGGTGAGTTCATTCAATTGTTTAAAAAGACACTTTCTTATACTTACAACAATAAGAGTTTTACATTTGTTTATATCTTACAAGTACCCACATGTATTTGTTACTCGGCATTTCCTGTTATTGTGGTCATATCACTATTGGTCATTCTCCCAACTAGTGAAGCCTATCAGGTAGTGTATACAAAACCCTACATACTAACAGTAGTTTTCTAGTTAATATACAAAGACTTAATCATCGTAAATATAAGTAACAACCGAAAAACATTTAGGTTTTTGAAAACATTTGATAAAAGAGAATGACTCACATTGCAGAATTTAGGGTTTTTAAGCCTCCTGGGGGTAAGTCCTGGTTCCTAAATAAACACACAATGTAATACGTATCAGATTGAAACCGTAACTTATAAAGTCTTACCTTATTTACGCAAAACTTCATCTTTTCGTTGCTAGCGTTTCTAATCAATCAGACAGGGTATCATTTCAGCGATTAGGGTTTCGTACACAGGAATCGAAACGGAGGTTCGGGAATAGAGAAATGAATGTTGTAGCAATCGAATTTTCAAAAACTGTTTGTGCGGTATGAATGTCCAAGACCCCCTCTATTTATATCTGAAAAATGACGTTGTTGCGCCACGCGACGATTCCGGTTGATATGGTCGCGTCACGCGACGACTCTGGTTGATATGGTCGCGTCACGCGAAGAGACCATTTTTATCCAGATGGAATCTGGCATCGTCGCGCCACGTGACAGTCCAAGTCTTCCTCATCGCGACATGCCCGGGTGCAAGCTAGGGCTTAGTTGTGCTGTCTCATCTACCTAGACCTGCCACGTGGCTCCAGGTGGCCTTCAATGAATCTAGCACCGTCGTGCCACGATAAGGTCCTCAAGGTCCTGTCGCGCCACGCGACGGGAATATATTTGCTAACTCTTTTCGTTTTGGTTTATCGCCGGCGTGCATTCAGCGTTTCGATTACGATTTGTTCTAATTACTTTTTGAGAGTTGTTACAATAGGCAGAAGGTAGAGAGATGGTTATGATTCCATTTTGGGGCTAAAGTGGTGATTCCTTGTGGTGGTGGTGTTTGTCTGCGGCTATAGTTGTATAAGAGGATGGTGAAACAGATCTGTAACAAATCTGATGTTTGGGGTTAGAGATTCGGTTCACAAATATGATGGTTGAAAAGGTTGATATTTATGTGGTTTGGTGGCTCCGGTGATTTGGAAGGGCAAGTGGTGGTTGCTGGTGGTTGTGAGTGTGGGTGTTTTTGTTTGAGAGAGAGGGGGTGTAAAATAAAGAAGATTAATCTATATTTTATGTTTATGTAAAATAGACAAGTTTAATGTTTATTTATGTGAAAAGACTCAAATGCCCATAATGTTATTTATTAAATTACCGAACTACCCACAAAACTAACATATATTTTGAATGGAGTTAGAGAGCGGAGCAAAATGGTGATAAGTTAGAAACATCAGGGAGGGAACTTGCACGTTTAAACCATTGGGGCAAAACCGTTAAACGACCAAACCACAAGGAGCAAAACGAAAGTTAACTCATCATTATCAAGCGTATATGAGCGTTGCGTTTTTTTTTTCTCAAACCGATTTAGGAGGTTATGAGAAAACCAATAGGCTTATGTCCCTTTGATAGGCCAATCATCAAAAAACAATCCAATGAATATACGTCCATGGTAGCTTGAATGCTTACACATACATCGATCTCAGCAACACCAATGATAAGTTTGAAACTAATCAAGAACTAATTCACCCACCTGGGAGGAATAACAAAAGGAAACGGGAAATAACCTCTATGGATGCCAAATACAAAGAAAGTGTGTGGAAAAGTTAACTGAAAAGATGTTGTCAACTTAAAGAAACCGTGGCAAAGGAACTCAGAAAAGAAATTGTTTATACATCATTCTGGGAGTGAATTTCTGACAAGGACTTATAACACGATGCAAACCCAACACGAAACTCCCGGGTTTGGATTTAGCTTATACATGTTTGGGTCTGTGTCGGGTTGGACCCACGGACATGTTTACCTAAACAGGTCAGGTTTGTGTCAACCAACCTGTTCACGTGTTGGCTAGCTCGTTTAACCCATTTAATTTTTATTTAAATTTGATAATATATACTATGCTTGTTTTACGTCATAAATTAACTTGGTTGGATATTTTATAGCACAATCTTAGAACATAAAAGATAAATTGATAGAATACTTTATATTTAAAATGTCATTGTTTTATATACAATTTCATTTCTTCGTTGTAAAAATGTAAATTTAGAGTGTTAATATAAAAAAATAAATAAAAATAAAAAATTCGGTACAAACGGGTTGTGTTCAAGTCAACCTACGAATATTTGTATCCTGTTTGTCTAACTTGATCTTGGGGTTAGGGTCATGTTCGGGTTTGTGTCAAATTTTAGAGTCATGAAGTATTCGAGAAGACGGAGAAAGAAATTCATCAGTATTAGTAATACGACATCAATAGTTTTAGGGATTGCGCCGGATTATTTTATGTAGTTTTTAATTAAATATTAAAAGAAATGCAGTATTTGTTTTGTCACATTCTTAAATTTCTTTGGTATTTTATTTACAAGTTAAAATATCAAATAACAATAATAATATTATTATTAATAATAATAATAAAATACATTATATAGTTGATTAAAATTTGGTTACATTTCAAATCTTCACAACACATAACACTAGATCATATCAATATGAGAGCACTCACTCCCTACAAGACATATTTTCATCTTTCTTTACTACAACACATAATTATATATTTGTGAAATTTTCTAATTCGTGCATAAATGTAACATATCTAAAATATGCTAGTTCTATAATTTTCCACTGTAATAAAATAAACTTAGATTCACTTGCCTAGCTAAAACATAAAATTAAGGGGCTGATCAACTTTTTTTTTATTTACTGTGTTGTGACTGATGAATGAGACCAAGTACATGATCTATATGTTTCTCTATAATCTTCTAAGAGAAGCAAGCTATCTTATTTTAGTACAAACTTGTAAGAATCTGACTTGTAAATGAAATTGAGGGAGACTTTAAACTTTGGAAATTACGAAATTAGCCAAGAAAAAAGTCAAATTACCAATCTAGCCACCTTATGCGTCCTTGGAAGGCCACTCACAAATCCCAAGTCTTCTAATGCGTCTGCATGGCCAAGTATTGCGTCCATCAATCCCTAACTGATACGTGGAAAGAATCATCCAATCCCACACATAAAAGACTCATCTATGTGTCTGTGGCCATGTGTCTAATTTTTATTGGGTTTCGCCTCAAAGACTCATCCCATACTTGAAAGACTCATCCCATACATGTGAGTGGCCTTTCAGGAACGCATAAGCTGACTACATTGGTAAGTTGATTAAAATCTTGGCTAGATTGGTATTTTTCCCTTAAACTTTTTACAAAGCAAAATCCAAAGGCGCCAATGTCAATATCTAATATATTCCCAAACACACATCATTAATATATTTATATACTTTTAATAATAACAGATGTTGATTAAAAGACTTAACTCTGTATAAAAGTCGAAGCACGTTACCTCTAAGATAACCATGCTGTGTTATTATATAACAAATTGGTAGGGGATTTAATTTAAAGTAACAATGAATCTTAATGAAGACTTTAAACATTATACAAATCAAAAGCCAAAGTTGCATGGTCTGAAGATATATTTTTTTAACCCAGCATTATGTGTAACATACTTGAGTAACGATATATAATAATCAGGTATTTACTGATTATTGAAACAATTTGATACAGTTCAGCGAGAAAACTTTATGGTATATAATTGAATTTAAATTAAACTAATTATAAACCAACTAATAAAGAATAAATCTTTTAACTCCTAAACATTATGTATATAGGTTTTGAAAACTTATTATTATATCTCTTGCATATATAGTTACTAATGGTATTATTATGACTAGGGATGGGTTAAAATGAGAACCACCACAAGTTGCGAGAACCGCAAGAACTTTTGATCCGGGGCGAGTTGGACCAAAATTTTTTTTACACAAACGTAGTTGAAAATATTATAAACATCTTTAACGAAAGTAAAAAAATTTGTTGAGAGCAAGTTTTTTTAGCCTGGCGTAAAATTAAATATAAAATTTACGCCAGACGTAAAAAAAACTTGCATCAATCAAAACTAACGACTCGACAATTTTAATTTTTTTTACAGATGTGTTTATAATATTTTCATCTACGTTTTTTGCAAAAAAAAAGGCCCAACTTGCCTGATCAAAAAGTTCTCGTAGTTCTCGCGGTTCTTGTAATTTGTGACGGTTCTCATTTGAACCGAATCCTATTATGCCTATCTTTAAAAGTGAATATGCGTGGTTATTTTCAAAGAACACTTTCATAAAAGAAAAAAATACAACAAAACTTCCTCAGTTAATATGTATACACAGACCACATAAACAGGAAATAACATAACATAAACATAAACATAAACATAAACATAAACTGACGATGCATAACAAATTAAAACAACGTAATTAGCCAACAAAATTATTAGGCAGACCCCGAAGGCTGAGGAAATAGCCTGCAGGGTTGTTTTCAAACGCGACCCTTGAAATCAACTTAAAAGACTGACCGGGTGCTTTCATCATCACTACCGTTGTAGTGCGCAAACACGGAAAATAAAAAAAATAAAACGAGCGCAAGCTGTTGAAGAATAAGACGAGAATGTCACGAATGCCCTGAAATATGCATTTAACGGCAGTGAAGCATCCGTTGAAAATATAACCAATTCCCTGATATATGCATTTAACGACACTGAAGAATCCGTTGAGAAAGAGACCACCGCTTGATAATACGCAGCTCCAGCAGCATATAATACGGCAGCAAGTATAAGATAGGGTATGGCATCAATAATCAAGCCGCGGATCTGCTCGTCCCGTGTTTCTGGTGGGAATTCTTGGTTAAACCAATCAATAACATACTGGTGGATGTTGGTTACCGTTGAGACGACCTTACAGAATATTTCTTGGTTAAACCAATCAGTTAAAGATTGGAAGAGATTGCCTACGGTGGAGACGATCGTAGGGAAGAAGTTTGTCACATCCTCTAATGCTTTGTTAAAAAAGCCGATCAGATAGGGGAAAAAGTTTGTTACGGCAGATACCACCGTAGAGAAGAAGTTGCTTACGCCAGAGACGATTATGGAAAAGAAGTTGCTTACGTCGGAAGCGACTGTAGAGAAAAAGTTGCTTACACCGGAGATGATTGTAGAGAAGAAGTTTGCGACCACAGAGAAGAGGTGGCAGATGGGGTTTATGAACAAGCCGATGAGATACTGGAAGAAGTTGCTTACGCCAGAGACGATGGTGGAGAAGAAGTTGATTACGGCGGAGACTATGGTGGAAAAGATGTTGCTTACGGAGGAGGCGACCGTAGAGAAGAGGTTGCAGATGGGGTTTGTCAACAAGCCAATAAGATACAAGAAGAAGTTGCCAATGCCGGAAAAGACTTTAGAAAAGATGTCTCCGATGGGGTTGGTGAGAATCTCCTGCAAGTCGTCGGCTAAGAAGATTCCCCTCAGTTTTACTTGAAGTGTGGTCGTCATTTTGGTCGTAGGGTATGGAGATCGATTGGCAACAAGCGTTGCCACTTTATAAACGGATCATAAGAAGCTTACACTACTTTAAAGTATAGTCCCTTGGTTATCAGTTGGATCTCATCCTTTGCCAATTATCAGTTCACTATACAATTGTAGTCTTATGCATAAAACTTTACTAATGTTTGTAGTTCCTAGATGCAGTTTGTGATTGGTTGGTTTTAATGATCATGTGATGGGGTGATGGGTGCCCTCTCCACCCTTATTTGTTGACCAAAAGAATATTCAATTTCACTAAATTCAATTTCTACAAACAATCATAATAAAGAAAGGAGACTAATGTACTTTAAACAAAAGAAAGCAACAAAACTTTTTTAACAGTTACGGTTTGTACACACATAAACGAAATACAAAATCATAATTCAAATATAAAATGATACTTTGGTTACTTGAAATTATAGGTAAATGAAACAACGTTAATTAGTTAACAAAATCAGTAGGCAGACCACGAAAATCGCCTGCAGGGTTTGCTTCAAACGTGGCCTGTGAAACAACACTGGTTCGAAAATAGCTCGCAGGGTTTGCTTCAAATGTGACCTGTGAAACAAAATTAATAAGCTGACCGCGAAGACCATGAAAATACTCAGCAGTGTTTGCTTCAAACGTGGCCCATGAAACAACAGTCGTACGAAAATAGCTCGCTGGGTTTGCTTCAACTGTGACCCGTGAAACAAAATTAGTAAGCTGACTGCGAACACCAGCAAAATGGCTCGCGGGGTTTGCTTCAAATTCGGCCCGTGAAGAAAACTTAAAAGATTGACCAGGTGCTTTCATCGTCTCTTCTGCTCCCTTGCTGGTGTCAAAGGGTACTTTCATCATCATTTCTTCTCCCCTGCCAACGTCAGACCATCCGATGAAAGTGTCACCAATGCCCTGGATTATGCATTTGACGACGTAAAAGCATCCGATGAAAATGTAAGGAATGCACAGGAATATGCATACAACGCCAACGACGCATATGTAGAGAATGTAACCAATGCCTAGGAATATGGATCCAACAACAGTGAAGAATCCGTTAAGAATAGATTTAGTGATTGTTAATACGCTGCTCCAGAAGTATATACACGTGATCAAGACGGCCGCAATTATAAGATAGGGTATGGCATCAATAATCAAGCCGCGGATCTGCTCGTCCCGTGTTTCTGGTGGGAATTCTTGGTTAAACCAATCAATAACATACTGGTGGATGTTGGTTACCGTTGAGACGACCTTACAGAATATTTCTTGGTTAAACCAATCAGTTAAAGATTGGAAGAGATTGCCTACGGTGGAGACGATCGTAGAGAAGAAGTTTGTCACATCCTCTAATGCTTTGTTAAAAAAGCCGATCAGATAGGGGAAAAAGTTTGTTACGGCGGATACCACCGTAGAGAAGAAGTTGCTTACGCCAGAGACGATTGCGGAAAAGAAGTTGCTTACGTCGGAAGCGACTGTAGAGAAAAAGTTGCTTACACCGGAGATGATTGTAGAGAAGAAGTTTGCGACCACAGAGAAGAGGTGGCAGATGGGGTTTATGAACAAGCCGATGAGATACTGGAAGAAGTTGCTTACGCCAGAGACGATGGTGGAGAAGAAGTTGATTACGGCGGAGACTATGGTGGAAAAGAAGTTGCTTACGGAGGAGGCGACCGTAGAGAAGAGGTTGCAGATGGGGTTTGTCAACAAGCCAATAAGATACAAGAAGAAGTTGCCAATGCCGGAAAAGACTTTAGAAAAGATGTCGCCGATGGGGTTGGTGAGAATCTCCGGTAAGTCGTCGGCTAAGAAGATTCCCCTCAGTTTTACTTGAAGTGTGGTCGTCATTTTGGTCGTCGGGTATGCACATCGATTGGGCACAAACTTTATAAAGAGACTATGAAAAGTTAAGAACTTTACAATAGCTTAAAATATAGTCCCTTGATTATTAGTTGGATCTCATCCTTCGCCCATTATCATTTTCACTATGCAATTGTAGTCCTCTTCATAAAAATTTACAAATGTTTGTAGTTCCTAGATGCATTTAAGACGAATCATGTAACTTCAATTTTCTAAATGTATTTACATCATTTATTGGTAAAGTAATACTTTCATGAAAGTTCGGTTTTTGGTTTTTGAAAACCGTTCGTTTTGGTTTTTTCGGTTTCGGTTTTTTCGGTTCGGTTTGTCGGTTTTTGTAACAAGTTACGTAAGATTCAAAAATAAAAAGTATAATTCAAAGTTTAAGCTTTTTTTTTAATGTTTACATTTAAGTTAATATATTTAGTATTTTTAATTAATATTGTTTACATAAAGGTAACCTTCAAATCTTTATAATGTTTCTTCAAACTTTTTATTAAGACATTTTTTTATAAAACTTTGAAAATCATTTAATTTTTATGTTAATTTTGTTATTTTTTTGTAAACAAATTTCAATGATAAATAAACATGTTAATGTTCTTATTATAAATATTTAACAAGCAAGAATAAAATTAATAACTTTTAGTAGCATGAGTTAAATACTTAAACACAAAAATATATGAATTTGGCCTATATTATAACTTATCGGTTTGGTTCGGTTATTTTTGGTTATTGAAATTAGTTATCCAAAAACCGAACCGAAACTTTCGGTTATTAAAAATCCAAAAACCAAACCGTCGGTTTTTGTTTCGGTTATTTCAGTTTGGTTTTGTAGGTTATTCGGTTACGGTTCGGTTAGGATAGTTTTGTGAGTACAGTTAGTGTCAGGCTAATGGTAAACTATACAATTTGAAAGGGTGTTTTCGTAACACTACTCGGTTAGAAACCCGTTTGTTTCATGGGTAGAATAAATATAATTTTATATACTAAAGCTAGTGGGTGTGGTATAAAGCTTCTATGGGCTTTATCACGTCATATCAGTGCCACGTATGCACCACATAAGCGAGGGGTGTTATTGTTAACTTGCACGGTGTGTGATAATACCTCTTTAAAGCTCTTTTAAACAATATAAAAAAGAAAGAAAAAGGAAATCAAAAAGGGAAAATCTGATTGATGGGAATGAATGGGTCCCACATGCAAACCTCTATAGCACCGTCGTTTGGGTAACGAAATCGCTCATAATGCCCCCATAGCGCCCATGAAAAGGAGGAGGGACGTTATAGGGCGTCAGAGATGCTTAGTTGGCCCGGGGGCGATATACCACACCCCTTGGTCCAAGTAATAAGAAAGTTACATCTTTAAAACTGGTGTATTGCACAGGTTAAACAAACACATATATTACACGAGTTGAATAAATATAATGTAATCGGTTAATAGACACAGTCGTCAAGATGTATTGTTGAAAAGAAAAAGAACTTTGATGTAGTATTTACTTATTACAACATTTTGCTTTTTTTTATTATTATTAGGTTAGAATCTTATGTATTACACAGTTATAACATTTTACTTTGTTATTTATTTATTTATTTATTAATAGGTTAAAAACGTGTGTGTTACACGTGGTTTGATCAATTAAATAATACATACAAGAAATATTAATGAACAGAAAAATAAAACATTTACTTAAGAAATAAAAAATCAGATAAAGATCATCGGGAAAAGATAAATAGGAAGTTTTGGTTTTGGTGATAAGGCTATCAAGGAATGTGGTTGTGACATGTGACAAATCGGAAAACTAAAGATAAGAACATTTTAGTCAATGTTACACCAACTCATCTTCAATCTTATGTCACCTTCTCACTTTACCACCTGCAAGGTTTTACCGCGAGGCGTGTGACGTACCAGGATCTAGCCACTCATCACATTGAACTAATAGTATAATATTAACACACACGTCATGTCCAACATAATTAGTGTAATTCAAAGTAAACGTTTCCAAAAACAAAGTATGTGTTTAGCAGAAGCATAAGTAATCGTTTAATCGATCGGAATCCAATTGTTTCGAAACATAATATTAAATGTTTCTTCAAGCGACACGAACCATGCAAGCTTTAGCTCCTCATACTGCAAGTCCCAATCCGATGATGTATTTAACGACCTGCAAGCGTGCAGACAAGTGTATCAGCATAAAGCTGGCGAGTTCACAGTTTGTTTAACGTAAATCATGTAAGTGTTTAGTATAAAAACATGTTAGAATAATAAACTCGGTACCGATGTGACTGTCATGTTTGTTGTGCCCTCATCAATGTCTATCACCATTGATCAAAGGTGTTTAAGGTCCTTAGTTCACGCCCGGCTCCCAACACGGTATGAGGTTTGTCAAACTTAATAGCGCTATCAACTAATACCCCGTTGCCTCCTAGGTAACCAGCTCAGTAGCAAGTAGGGACTTTCGTGATAGAGTTGAGTTTATTAACTAACATCGAATTTAAACTACAACATATAAAAGTATTTCTCCTAGGAATGTTTAGTTTGTCCCCCCGGGACGCATGCTTATGAAAGAGTAGTGAAACTCACCTTAGTTGCTCGGTAAGTGTTAACGTGCTTCTACGCGTTAAATAACTATTAGGTCCATTGTCCATTACACGCGACCTAATGTACAGTAAATGTAAGTATGTATACGAGTTGTGTTGCAATACCCTAATTGTCCAAACAACCCATTGTTCAGGTGATCAGTTCAACATGTTTATCATACAGTAACACACAGTGGATTCTCTAGTTGGTGATATCAGTTGGTAACATTTAATGTGATTTTAGGAAACACGGACGTCACATACCTATGTACGTAACTCGGAACGATTAAAAACATGTATATTCTAACTTGGTTTATTAAACTCGGAACCAACATAGCCATGCGTTTAAATTCGGACTTGGCATACCCAAGATAAACTCTGGAAAACTTAACTCTGACAAACATACGTTTAAAACGTAACTTACTTCTATAAGAAAACCAAAGAAAATAAAACTAGCATAAATCCTACATCTTCCTACTAAAACAAAAACTAAACCATTTAGCATCCTACAACTTTTGAGTTATCACTAGATTACTCCCAACACACCATGCCTTTTAGGAGCTACCAACTTATCCCAAGCAATCCATTAATCCAATCTTGTCATTAAGCTCTAGTGCTTCCATGAAATGATTACTTTACCTATAGACGATGTAAATACCTTTAGAAAATTGGAATTGCATTTACATACATACACTTAGAAACTAGTAATTTTCGTTCTAAAAAGAAACTAGTGACTACGTAAATGTATCTAGGAACTACTATTTTGCTGGCCCTAATCTATAATTATAGAATCTTCTGCGGTCAAAAAAATGATATGGTGAGATTTGACTATAATCAAGGGACTATTTTTTAAACTAATCTAAAGTTCCTTAGTATAGTTGCTACTCTTGTTGCTAGTCAATCCACACAACCAACGACTAAAATGACGACCACACTTCAACCAAAACTAAGAGGAATCTTCTTACCCGACAACTTGCCGGAGAATCTTACCAACCCAGTCGGGGACATCTTCTCTAACATCATCTCCACCGTAACCAACTTCTTCCAGTATCTTACTGACTTGTTTAACCAAACATTCCCGCCAGAAAAACGTGACGAGCAAATCCACTGGCTGTTACATGGTGCCACACCCTATCTCATCGGTGCCGCCGTCTTGATCACGTGTTTATGCTGCTGTAGCTGCTTAGTATCATGCATTTCTTGTATTTTTCGTGGACTCTATAACGCCGTGTGCTCGTTTTTCCGGTGTATTTGGTGCTGTTTATGTTGTGGGACGAGATCGGCTAGAAAGATGATGAAAGCGCCTGGTAGACCGTCGAGAAGGATTTCGAGATCTGCGTTTGAAGGAAATCCTAGAGGGTATTTTCGTGACCTTCGTGGTCAGCCTAATAATTTTGTTTACTGATTAATGGTTGTATGCTTGTTTATGCATACATATATCGTTGTTTATGTGATTTCATTGCCTGTGTTGTGAAAAAGTGATAAATTATCATTTCAGTATTCGCTACAAGAAAACGTCGCAATAGCGGCGACAGATGTCGCCCGTAAGGATCCTAATCTGTGCCGCTATAGCCGCTAAAGGTTTGTAATAAGTAATAGCGGCTGCGAAATTGTTTATGAATTTGTTTTTTTGGTTTGTAATTATATTCTCAAAATAGATTATACTACTTGTGTGTTCTTTTGGAGTTTTGGTCATCACATCAAATTATGCATGAATTTATGTTTTGTAGTTATTTTAAGATTACATACAGTATAGGAAACTAAAGTAGCCACCAATTATCATACGTATATACTATCTGTTTAAAAATTGGTTTCACTTTTTTTAAATAATAGACCTTTATCTTTTTTTTTCTTTTGTAAACATGTTCTCTCTAAAATTATTTTCAGTCGTCCTTTTATCAAGACGGATAATTCATTTAAACCTAGACAACTGTCTAGGGCCCTCTAAAAATCTAGGCATATGTGTAATAGATATGAACGCGAGCAGGGCGTACTATACATAGGGGCTTTTAAATCTAGGCATCCTTATTGGGTCTTCTAAAAATAAGGTCTTTTAATATTTTAAAAATCTTTATATATCATATGTGTATTAGGCCCTTTTAAATAACCAATTTTTAAATAAAATAGTCTAATTCCAACTCCAAGCGATATGCAAATCCTATTTAATTTAGGCCGCCATCGTTATTCTCACTAACTACTAACTGTAACGTTGCACACGCCCGTTTTGCTCAATGGTGTCGCCGATTCATTTGGGAAAAATTATACGTGAAATTAGGGGAAATTAATGGTGTCGTAAGGATAATCCAAGTTAGTTAACGGTTATTTTTTTATTGTAATCTCTATATATTGCGATTCACATATCATTGTTTTCTCTAAATTCCTAACTGATACTTTAATTATGATATTTTGCTTGCGACTAAGACTTAGAAGGAAGAAAGTAGAACCGATATTTTCTTTATACTCATTCAAAGGGCCCCATCTTTGCAGTTTGTTTAGGACTTTCAAAAACGTTAGAACGACCGCGAGCAGTTAATACATTTTAATTATTAACATAAATATATAATTGTTCAAATATACAAACGTAATTATGGGTTAGGTAAAAAGCATGGTTATTTTAGATTAAACATATTGATATAGGGTTGGGAATTATTAGATCTTGACAATGGCGCACCAATTGTGGCTTTGGGTTTGTGGAATGTTTAGTCTTCATCAATGTCATTTCACATCAAATCCGAACCAATTTGTATTAAAATATGAAACCCAGACAAGTGTTGTCTCACAAGACGGAGACCTGTAAAGATGACATGGTATCTAAATTCTTTAATTAGTAATTTAAGCAAACATGTTAATATCGTATTAAACGTTACATTAGTTAATTCATCGGAAGGGTTAATATGGCTCACATCTTAAGACCGATGGGTTTGCTTGCATGCAGGGCCGTCCCCGAAAATGTTAAAATATTTTTGGGCCCTGAGCGAGATTAAAAAACGGGCCCTACCCTTCCTATAATATAAACTCATCAGTTAAACATACAAAATGTAAAACTCATATATTATAAAATAAATCAAACAAAAGAAGTGTAGCAAAATGATCGAAATTGGTTTGATTATTTTAAGTTTGAGATTTTTAAATTGAGTGAGTCATATTACTATTATGTATATAGTTATTTTACTATTATGTATTTAGTTTGGGTCTTTTAAAATAGTTGTAACTCCTAGTATTGAAACAAATTTTGAATAAACAACTTCTATCAAATTCAATTAAATTTTAATTGTTTGATTTCGAAGAAAAAAACATTTATCAAAACTCGTTCGATTTAGATAAGCTATGTGTATAAAATCTTTAATAACTATTATTAGAAATGATCAAGTTAAATATAGTGGACTTTTATTGATTAAGGTTTTTTTGATATAAAAGTTTTATTTAATTAAGAAAGTTAAAAAATAATTTAATTAGAAAGTTGAAAAATGTAGAAAACAAAAACTCAAATATGAATGTGGAAAACGTAAAAAACAATAAATAGCAAAGTAAAAAAAAAGTTGAAAAATTGGGCCTGGCCCAGAACAAATAGACAAAAAATTAAAAGAATAAAAACCTCCAGGATTCGAACCCGCGCAATTATTGGGGATAGTGGGAGCGTATATCAGCAAGCAAGCAAACATTAACCTATTTTGATAATTTGTATAAGATTAAATAAATAGAGATAATAGATAATATATATTTTTTAAAACTTATGGCCCCTTTTAGGTTTTTGGCCCTGAGCGGTTGCTCATCCGGCACTTGTTCAGAGCCGACCCTGCTTGTATGATTAAGGTGTCGGATCTTGGGTATTTCTTATCTATTTAACAGGTTCCATTGTCCTAACGGGGTCCATCTATTTCTCATCTTCTTTTTGTGGATGATGCCTTATTAATTGGCGATAGATTGAACAATAATGTGCTTACTATTGCTTGCTCTTAATATGTTTTCACCTTGTTTCAGGTCTCAAATAAAAGAAAATTTTCCAAATCAAAAGTTTTTTTGGAGTTGAGGTGAATTCGGATGACAATCAATTTTGCTAATGCCATCGGTTGGGAGATGGGTTATAATTGGAGCCAAGAATAGAATTGCTAATTGAAACCCGATATTGATCTATTCAAATGTAGACACGCATGAGTTTTCAATAGGGAAAATATGGTCTGTTCAAGATAATATTTTATCTCATTTCCACTTCTCCCATTGTTTAAACTAACTCTTTCAAACTCAAACGTGTAACAAAACACACTAAAAGATAATGAAAAAAACATTGTGTTTTTAAATAAAAGCTTGATTACATACTCAATTCCTTGTGTTTTAAACGGACCTAACATTTATTTAACGCGTAGAAGCACGTTAATACTTACCGAGCAAACTAAGGAAAGTTCACTACACTTTCACAAGCATGCGTCCCGGGGGGACAAACTACTATTCCTTGGAGGAATACTTTTTATAAATGTTGTAGTATATATTTCGATGTTAGTTAATAAACTCAAACTCTATCATAAAAGTCCCTACTTACTACCGAACTAGTTGCCTTGGAGGCAACAGGGTATTAGTTGATAGCGCTATTAGGCTTGATAAACCTCACACCGTACTGGGAGCCGGGCGTGAACTAAGGACCTTAAACACTTTGATCAATGCTGATAGACATTGATGGGGGCACAACAAACATACCAGTCACATCGGTATCGAGTTTATTATTCATAGCATGTCTTTGAACTAAACACTTACCCGTTTTACATTAAACAAAACTGTGAACTCGTCGTCTTTATTGCTGGCACACTTTTTCTCCATGTTTGCAGGTCGTTAGATACATCAGCGGAGCGGAACTTGCAGTATCAGGAGCTAGAAGTGTCATGGGACGTGCTACTTAATGCGAAACAATATGGTTTTGTGTGATTGAACAATTATCTATGTTTCCGCTGAACACATATTCGTTTATGAAAAAGTTTGTAAATACTATTAGTTCAATGTGATTAGTGGCTAGATCCTGGTACATCACACGCCCTGCGGTAAAACCCCGCAGATGGTAATTTGAGGGTGTGACATCAACTACTAAAGTTGTATCCACTTTGCTTTTTACATTAAAAGAAAGGTTTTGTTTGTAGACACTGGAACTACGCAAACAACTTTTCCACTTTCTTTATGAGTTATAGTGCATGACTAATCATCAAAAAGTACGCGGCACCCTTTCCTTAATAGTTTCCCTACACTAAGTAGGTTATAACCCAACTCAGGTGCAAATTGGACATCATGCAAAGTCTTTGACTGACCATTTCCCAAAGACAACTTCACTACACCTTTGCCTTCAACTTGGATCCCTTTTCCATTACCCATCTTTACTTCAACCTTTTTCTTCTCATCTAAATTTTTAAACAGCTTCTTATGACCCGTCATATGGTTTGAACACCCACTATTTACAAACCAAACACCTGCATGTTCATCATCTTCATTTGTTGCCATAAGCACAGTAGGTTAAAAGACTTCCGTTGCTGATTTATCATCAGCAATGTGTGAGCCTCCTACTGCCAAAAACAGTTTGCAATCATCGTCACCGTCTTATTGCTCCACGACTGCACTTGCTTGAGGCTTGTACCAACATTCATGTCATTAACTGAAGTTAAACAAATACCACTTGAGAACTTCTCGTGACCGTCGTTTCTAGAAACCCTCTAATACAATAATACAATGGAAATTCAAGTTAATGATCTAATTATATTCACTGCAATCGTTGGTTAGTCGAAGTAATCCATAGTCTCCGTCTCATTAACCTATATAATAACGGTGTACCTCAAAGGGCAACTGGTAATGCAACACCGTTCTGTTTATGGGATCAAGCACTGTCAAATCTACGTAATCCATCGACCCCGTCTTCAGATTCTTGGCAAGTAAATTGTGCTGAATCGCGGGTCTAAGAGAATACAAAACTTCTACATCATCTTCCTCTGTAAACCTGGGGTTTTTAATTTCAAAATTATGATTATTCTGTAAGGGAGAGTTACCTGGTTGCAGACGTAGGCACTGTAGCGGAGGGATGAGTAGGCAGAGTGAAAATGAAGGAGCTTGACGGAGAGATGAGCAGAGAATTGAAATCTTTGGGTGAATTTTGTGGGTAACTAAAATGATCACATAACGTAGTTACTAAAAGTGTGGCGATAGGCTACTTATATCATATTTTTTGGTTTGCCATGATAATCGATAATTTTAGCCAAATATAAAATCTTATAAGTGGCTAATAAGCACCATTCTTTGGTCACACAAATTCGTAAGCGGTCATATGTATTATCTTTTAGTCACATTATTAAAAACCTATTGTGATAGTAACATTTAGCCACAGTTTTCTACTGTGGCTAGTGATTGCCACAATTTTTTTTATTGAAAGTGTGACTAAAGGTTTGAAAAAAATGTATTTTCGTCACATGGACTAAAAAATTATATAAATACTGTGACAGTAGGTCACATTTGGCCAAACTTTTTGAGCTGTGGCTAAACTAGATAGTAAATGTCACCCTTTTTTTGAAAAGTGTGGCTAAAGGTTTTGAGCTGCTATAAAATGGTCACATTAATATAAAATCTGTATCTAAAAGTGTTCTAAAATATTTTAAATATCTTATAGCCACACATTCAAATGTGTGCAGACCGTTTTTGAAAAAAACTGTGGTCGTAGGCCATTTTTGACATAGTGCACGTAGTTATAATAATAACAACACCATTCAGCTTGGTAAAAAGCAAATGCTATAGCGTGTTTGGCTTTTAAATGCATCAGAAACAGAACAATTAGTGAGTACATCATAGTGTTTCATTTACATATATACTAAAGCTTTCACTACGTGCAGTCAAGTTGCTTTTAATTAAATTCCACATGGTTATCTTTGTAATTTAGAGGTAGTGCTTGGACTTTTAGCCGGAGTTAAGTCTTTTAATCAATATTTGTTATTAGGGAAAACACCATAGAAATGTAATCAAGTTTGTCTAGTGTTTTAATTAAGTAACTCAAACATCTTTTGTCTCTCTAAAGTAACTAAACTTTAATTTTATGTGTTCTAATAGTGTCTAATTACTAGGTCACGAGGTTACCATCTTTTATCCTATTATTTTTTTTTCTGATCCTTACATGAATGTAATCAGAATCTAAAAGAATAATTTAATATTTACAAGAATTATGAACTTTAAACCTACAGATCTAAGATCAAATCGTTGATTATAGAGCACATAATGAGAGGTAACAGATACTGAAGCTACATCCTTTAATAAGTTCATGTATACTAAGCTGAAAATCATTATCTTCATTTTGGCGTTCAAATTTTCTTCTTTTATCGGTGCCGGAAGTCATATCGGAATATCAACTCTAGCGAATAATTCTGTATGAATTGAAGGCTCCATGTGAAATTGAAGCACAAGTGCTTCATTTTAGGTTAATGTATGATTGCACAGATGTCCTAATAATCATCGATCTCTCATGTTAATTGCTATAAAAGATTTCATATGAAATTGAAGCCCATGTTCTTTAAAAATTTGACTTTGAAAATTTGACCGGAAGAAAGAGTGGAAAAAAAGAAGGGGGCCGATCGTAGATATGATCGGACGGTGAATAATTATGTGTTTTCTTTTTTATTTAAAATATATACAAATAAGAATTATAAATGTTTTTTGTCAAGCTAACACATCATCATTCTAATATGTTAACTTGATAACTATATAGTATTAAAACAATAAACGAAACTTTATTGACTTTAGAGAGACAAAAATAGTTTCAGTGACTTAATCGAAACACTTAACAAACTTGATTACATTTCTACAAAATTATCCCTTTTATTATTAATAGTGTATAAACATATTGCCAGGGTTTGGAAATACATATTAATATTGACAATGGCGCACTAACTATGCCTTTGGATTTTGCTTTGTAAAAATTTAAGTCTTCGTCAATTTCATTTACAAGTCAAATGCGTACCAATTTGTACTAAAATAAAATAGGGATATTAGATTTAAATAATCCGAACTTTCACATATTGGCCGATAACACTCTGAACTTTTAGTTTGGATAGCAGCACTCCCAACTTTCAACTTATTGGCCGATAACACTCCAAAACCAGTGCCACGTCAGCATTTGGGAGTGCTATTGGCCAATAAGTTGAAAGTTGGAGTGCTGCTGTCAAAACTGAAATTCAGAGTGTTATCAGCCAATATGTGAAAGTTCGGATTATTTAAATCCAATATCCCAATAAAATAAGATAGCTAGCTTCTTTTCGAAGATTCTAGAGAAACATATAAGAATCAACCCCTTAATTTTTTTGTTTTAGCGAGAAACATATAAAAATCAACCCCTTAACTTTTTTGTTTTAGCTAGGCAACTTCGAATTTGAAGATTATAGAGAAACATATAAAAATCAGCCCCTTAATTTTTTGTTTTAGCTAAGGCAAATGTATTTAAGTACTTTATTTTATTACTCTAGAAAATCATAAACTAGTTATATTTGATATGTTACATTTATGTACATATATAAATATATAACTATGTGAGTTGAAATATGAAAAGAAAAATATCAGTAGGAAGTGGGTGCTTTTGTATTGACATGATATAGTGACATGTCTTGCGAAGATTTAAAATGTGAACAAAATTTTAATTAACTATGGTATTTAATTATTATTATATTTATTTGATATTTTAACTTGTAAATAAAATACTCAAAGAAATTTAAAAATGTGACCAAAAAAAAAATACTGAATTTCTTTTAATATCTAAAAACAATACATAAAATGCGAACACGCCGAGTTGACACAAACCAGACTCATAGCTAAACCCTAATCCGCAAGTTTCGTGTTGGGTTTGCGCCGTGTTATCAGGTCATGTCAAAAATTCATAATGTCAGAAATTCACTTCCCGAATGATTGTATAAACCAATTTCTTATCTGAGTTCCTTTGCCCCACACCCGCAGGATGATCCATGCCACCTCACATCACCCGTTGAAGTATGCCAGCTACGTGGTCCTTCCCTCACGCCCCCACAACACAGAGCCTAACTAAGAGGACATATATGAAACATCGTTTACATAAAGATACATCCACATTGATTCCTAAGGGACGATATATGCATAATTAAGATCACAATGGGTATAGTATGAAACTTGAATAAATAACCAAGTGACCGACTATTTCACAATTATTCTAAATTAGTTCCCTTAAAACCTGTACTGGCCGGCGTTGTGTAAGTGTAACCGCACCCCCTACGACTAAAATGGCGACCAAACTGCAACTAAAATTGAGGGGAATCTTCTTAGCCGACAACTCGCCGGAGATTCTCACCAACCCCGTCGGCAACATCTTCTCTAACGTCTTTTCCGCCGTAGGAAACTTCTTCTTGCAACTGGTTGGCTTGTTGACAAACCCCATCTGCCACCTCTTCTCTACTGTCTTCTTCGCCATAAGCAACTTCTTATCTGCCGTCGTCTCCTCCATAAGCAACTTCTTATCTGCCGTCGTCTCCTCCATAAGCAACTTCTTATCTGCCGTCGTTTCCACCGTAGGAAACTTCTTCTATATTGTAATTGATTGGTGTAACCAAGAGGTATTCTCTAAGGTGGTCTACACCGTAAGCAAGTACTTCATGTATCTTATAGACTGGTTTAACCAAGAATTCCCACCAGAAACACTTGACAAGCAGATCCGCAGCTTGATTATTGATGCCATACCCTACCTTATAATTGCGGCCGTCTTGATCACGTGTATTTACTTCTGGAGCAGCGTATTAACAATCACTAAATCTATTCTTAACGTATTCTTCACTGTTGCTAGATCAATATATCAGGGCATTGGTTACATTCTCAACGGATTCTTTGACGTCGTCAAATACATATTCCAGGGCATTGGTTACATTCTCAACGGATGTTTGACGCCGGCAGGGAAGCAGAAGTGATGATGAAAGCACCTGGTCAATCTTTTAAGTTCATTTCAAGGGCCGCGTTTGAAACCAACCCTGCTGGGTACTTTCGTGGTCTTCGCGGCCAGTCTAGTAATTTTGCTTCACGGGCCACATTTAAAGCAAACTCTACGAGCTATTTTCGTGGTTTTCACGGTCAGTTTACTAATTTTGTTTCACGGGCCACATTTGAAGCAAACACTACTAGCTATATTCGCGGTCAGTCTACTCATTTTGTTTCACGTGTCGCGTTTGAAGCAAACCCTGCAGGCTATTTTCGTGGTCTTCGTGGTCTGCCTACTGATTTTGTTCACTAACTAACGTTGTTTTTCGTTTACCTTTAATTTCAAGGAACCAAAATATCTTTTTATATATGAATTTTGATTTTGTAGTTCGTTTATGTGGTATGTGTGTACAAAACCGTAACAATGTATGTATCATCTGTTAAAAAGGTTTTGTTGTTTTATTTTGTTTAAAGTACATTTGTCTCCTTTCTTCTTTATGATTGTTTGTAAAAATCGAATTTAGTGAAATGAGCTTGAACCAAAATGCTTCTGTGTAATAGTTCGCTTACGTGGTATGTGTGAACAAAAGTGAAAATGCACTAATTTTAACATTATTTTACTAATTTCGTGAAAATAACGTTAAAAAGAGTGGATGATTAATCATGCATCATGTGGTGGCGTTGATAGCGAAAACTAGGGAGTACGCACTAATTGGCCTTTGTCTTGATTGTTGAGTGTTATGTGTCTTATGTCCAAGGCTTGATGCAAAACTACTATCGTGCCGGGGTCTTACTGGAAGCAGCCCCTCTAATTCTACGGGGTAGGGGTAAGACTATTTATATCTTACCCTCTTCAGACCCTAGCTTAATTTTGCTATTGGTGGGATTTACTGAGTATGATCGATGATGATAATGTTGAGTGAATTTCTAATAGTGAAAACCAAAACTATGCTAAACGAAACCTCTTGTAATAAACGATTAGATGGTGTATTGATGTAAAAAATGCTCTTTAAAAAAGGTAGAATACTAACAATGATCGATTTCATTATTACCAAATACAAGACACAATAAAAAAAAACTGTTTTACCTGAATTATGTGTAAGAATAAATATATGATTATTGTTAATTATTAGCACAGGTTTTCTCTCTCTGAATTTGACCTATGTAGCATAGGTTCTCTCTGAAATTGTTCCAGTTATCTTTTTATCTAGATTGACCTTTCATAAACTATTTTTAATACTAATTGTTATAAATCATTACAAGTATATTATATACATAATGCTAGGTTTAAAAAACAATAGATCTTAATCATGGCGTACCTTGCAACTTTGGCTTTTGCAATTATAGTCTTCATGAAGAATAATTGTTACAGTAAATCCTGTACCAATTTGTTTTATAATAATAATAACAAGGCATCGTTATCTTAGATTAGAGATTATGCGTTTGGTTGTTAACCAGAGTTGAGTCTTTTAACTAATATATGTAAGTTATTACTAAGTTAACCAGAGTTGATCTTTAATATGTACTTTATTACTAAAAGTATATAAACAAATTGATGGGTGATTCCTGACAATGGCGCACTAAACTTTGCTTTGTAAAAAGTTTAAAGTCTTCGTCAATTCCATTTACATGTAAAATCCATACCAGTTTAGACTAAAATAAGATAGATTGCTTCTCTTCGAAGATTAGAGAGAAAGATATAGATCATGTGCTTCGTCTTATTAATCAGTCACAGCATTTATATAAAAAAAGTTGATCAGGCTCTTAATTTTTAGTTTTTGCTAGGCAACTGAATTTAACTATATTTTATTAATTACTATAGAAAATTATAAAACAAGTTAGATCTTTTGATATGCGACATTTATGCAAAAATTAGAAAATTTCGCAAATTATATATCCTATATACTAAAAATCAAAGTCGGTGATAATTGCACTTCCTGACTTTGGCCCTTCTGATTTTAGAAATGACGGATTTGGTCCTATTGTTTTTATTTGTTTCAAGTAAACCCTTAATGTTTTGTTGTTTTGCCATTTGTGATCCGCCCTTCAATCATAAAATAAGGCGGCACTCAGCCTTAGAGTATCATATACGTTTGTGCTTTTGACGCTTCATTTTCTTTCTCCAGGTGTTTTCTTCTCCGTCAATTTTTTTATCACTGTGTAAACTATGGCGGCCTCCTGAGCTTCTGCATGTGTGTATCTATTTCGGGTTTGTGTTATCATTCCTGAATAAATATATGATTATTGTTAATTATTAGCACAGGTTTTCTCTCTCTGAATTTGACCTATGTAGCATAGGTTCTCTCTGAAATTGTTTCAGTTATCTTTTTATCTAGATTGACCTTTCATAAACTATTTTTAATACTAATTGTTATAAATCATTACAAGTATATTTAAACATAATGCTAGGTTTAAAAAACAATAGATCTTAATCATGGCGTACCTTCCAACTTTGGCTTTTGCAATTATAGTCTTCATAAGATTATTGTTACAGTAAATCCGTACCAATTTGTTTTATAATAATAACAAGGCATCGTTATCTTAGATTAGAGATTATGCGTTTGGTCTGTTAACCAGAGTTGAGTCTTTTCTTTTAATTAATATATGTAAGTTAATAGTTATTACTAAAAGTATATAAACAAATTGATGGGTAATTTGGAAATATATTAGATCGTGACAATGGCGCACAAACTTAGGCTTTTGTACTTTGCTTTGTCAAAAGTTTAAAGTCATCGTCAATTTCATTTACACGTAAAAATCCCTACAATTTGGACTAAAATAAGATACCTTGCTTCTCTTCAAAGATTAGAGAGAAACATATAGATCATGTGCTTCATCTCATTAATCAGTCACAGACATTTATATAAGAAAAAAGTTCGATCTTTTGATATGCTACATTTATGCAGAAATTATAAATTTCACAAATATATACTAAAAAACAAAGTCCGTGGTGAATTCACTTCCCGACTTTATCCCTTCTGATTTTAGAAATGACGGATTTTGTCCCAATTGTTTTTATTACTTTCATGTAAACCCTTAACGTTTTGTGGTTTTGGCATTTGTGGTCCCTCTTTCAATCATGGCATAAGGCGGTGCTAATTGGCCTTAGAGTGTCATGTACGTTTGTGTTTTTAACACATCATTTTCTTTCCCCCATATGTTTTCTTCTATGTCGATTTTTTATCCCTTTTGAGCTTCTGGCTTACTCTACGGTTACCTCCTTACTTGTTCATACACACATTATCTAGGTACGCCTTTTTCTTTGTCGCTTTTTTTCTTCCAACTACAAGATAGTTGTGTGAAGGTCTTTTTCTACTCTATCACTCTCTCCTTAATTGTGGCCTTTATGTGGCCACCATGTGATGGCGGTCTTTAGAGCTTCCACAAGCGTGTATCTATTTCGGGTTTGTGTTATCATTCTTGTACACCATTTTCCTCCAATATCATGTTATACAAGATGTTGCATGTATACATGACATTTCTCATTTTACTCTTTTCTAGTATCCTCGACGGATCGACAATGATACACCATCTCTTTTTTAAGACACGGAAAGCCTGCTCGACATTTTTTTTTCCGGCTCATGTTTTTTTCTTGCAGTACAATCGTTTTTTGTCGTCTGGACATGAAAGAGATTTCACCAACGTAGCCCACTACGGGTAAATACTATCGACAAGATAATTACCATACTTATACTCCACATCATTTGCATAGAATGAAGTATTTTGTGCAATATCCATCTATGACATCGTCGAAAAGACCCAAGAAGATTGTAAAAAAAACGATATCATTGTTTGCAACGATCATGCCAAATCCATAAGTCTTGAGACGCGACCGCTTGTAGTATTAGTGATGACCGTCATGGTCACACGATGATGTTGCTATTTCCAAGCGGTTGGACATGCCACCCACTCCCAATGCGTGCAATAAAAAATACCTAACATCCGGGGAAACCCTTTATTCGTTGATGGGCCTCGTACAAAAGTGGAACGTCGGTAGCGATTGACATCTACAAATATCACCTCCCGTAAAGAAAAATAGCACCTAACATAATACATTATTAAACTATATAATAAAAGCAATGATAAAAATATAAAAATATAAGTAACAATTAATAACTAGTTTAATACCCGTCGGGTGGACGAGTATTTTAATATTATAATGACAAGATTTTTTTTCTTTGCATTCGAAACAAAAAGATCGTTTGTTTATAAAGAGCCGACATGTGATATGTGCTGAGTGTTTTATCAAAAATCGTAATACGTTCACCAATTTTGGCCATTTCTAGAACAATCAATGGCTCTACACCCGTATCATTATCATTTGAGGCGCACAACACATGGAAGACAACAAAGACAGAGGGCATGTGTACACAAGAAATGAAATATGTTGGTTTAATTTTAAAGCAAGTTTTGTTACTTTTAAAGGAAGATGTCGACGACAGAAGATCAAAACAAACAACTGATGTTGAAAACAATGCAACAGTGGTGCTGAAACCAAGCTACAAGATTTATCAGTAAGAAGATAATGCCATACAAGCTACACGATTTATCAATTGGAAGATAATGTCATTTGTATAACATAATAATGGCCTCTTAATTTTAAACCAAGCTACCATATGCTCCTCTGTTGCATAACTTGCCAATTAACAATCTCATCATTAGTTAGCTCAATGTCTTCTAACACGTCATCTAATTTAGTTTAGGGTCAAAGCTAGAATCAGACTGTTCCCAACAGGTGATATGGACAAAAAGGTAATAACGCAAGTCAAAAGAAAAAAAGATTAAAACATACCCCTAAATTTGGCTTTGATCTGTTTTGATAAACATGCGTTGATAGTTAAGCCAATCCATCACAACCTGTTTTGACCTGCACCAAACGTGACACCTTTTGACCCGATCTGTTTTGTCTATCACTGGTGAGGCTCATAAATGTTTAGGGATGAGTATTTGACTTAATTTGTTTTGACTCTCACTGTTACCGGACCGGTACATACCATACAGTACCGATACCAGTACCCATTTTTTCCCTTTTTCGGGGCTGGTACAGTATTTTAGTAGATTACTTACTTAGATATCGGTAAATACCGATACCGTACCCGTTATTTTCGGGTATCGGTGCCCATTATTTTACTGGTCCGGTACCGAGCTCATCCCTACATTAGAGATAGCTCTCATAGCTTTTGATGCTAAACAAAACTTTGTTGGATTATATGTAGGTGCCATTCCCTTCATACGGCTTGCACCAGCAAGCAACTGTAAGAATATTTAGGTCCTGTATTATTTTGAAAAATACAACATTTCAATAATAATCTCTTCATCAGATAGTGACATTTATTATTTTATCCTATTTACTTATATAGACTATCCAAAATTTTTGAAATAATAAAAACCCAAAAATATATCAGTGTTGACCCATATATGGCAGAAAGTGTCAAGAAAGCAGAGATAACTTACACATTGATGAGCCAAAGGCTTAGAATTGGTACAGATATAGGCTTACTGAGACGCCGTATTGTTCAAATTCAACATCATCTTCCCTGCCCCTTACAGCAGCATAAAGCATACTATCATAATCAACACAAGCCATTGGAAAAAAAAAACCCTTCTAATTCATCAAATGAAGTGAGTTACGGATTAACTATCCACCAACAGTGTTTAAATTACCAATAAATACTATCAATTTGATACGGCTAGAGTTCAAAGGCTAAAAGAATACAAGAACACAACAAATTTAACATCACCAAGTTAAACGGAACCTAAGAAACCACAAGTTTTTCTACCAACTATATCTTTGATTCTCTTCGAGTCTTCCACATGAATACTTGAAAGAGGGAAGAACGAAAACAAACATAAAAGGATGTCAAATCGGTGTTCCACAAGAATAAGCTGCACAATTGACGTGTTGGTCTTTATGCCTTCAATCACACCTGCAAAATCAAATTCCAAAAGATGTAAACAAAATCAGCATTACCTTACATCATGCTTACTAATGAATGAAATGAACTCAGGATTACCTTTTGATGATGTTCCATGCAATTAAGAAGGTATTTGAAGGTCTCAATCTCACATGGCATGGTGAGACCGCTGCTATGGTCAACCCGAGCTCTTCTTCATCCTTTCCAAGAAAGACATAGAACATTGGGTCACTAAGATAGCTTGTTGGAATAATGAACTGTCAAAGCTCGGTCCTACATAAACAGCCAGTACCGTTTAGGGGCATCATTTGGTGGTGGTGGTGGATCAGGGCTCTGGCAACCATCTTCAACATATGAATATGATACGTTTTTGCAAATTTAATGCCTGAATCTGAATACAGCTAAATCAAAAACTTTAGCCTGCCATGATTCACAAAAATGTAATGTAAGATAAAACTTGCAACAACAAAAAAGAATTGAAGATACAATATATGATAGTGTGCACCTATAAAAGCAAAATATTGTGGAAGCATACGCATAATCAATTAACTCAAAGGCTAATTGAAACAATAAATGAAAAAACGGAATCGATATTCAGTCTGCAGTTTCATGCTCAAGGTCTTGTACACTCTGCAAGTGCATATCATTGTATGTACAATCATAAACCACTTTATACATAAGAAATTAAACATATACAAAACAACTTATATCTTAGCAGAAATTTCTAGAAGTATCCATACTTTTTTAGTAAAGGAAGAAACCTGGGATTCAAGCAAGCGGACCTTTTTAAGAGAGCCAACCAGTTTCTGCCTAGAGACTTCCTGTTGTAATAATCAATGAATGATGAACGATAAAGTGTTTATATAAATAGTAAATCTATGCTAACATTATAGTACAAGGAAGTTATGCGAATTTACCAATTTGGATGGCAAAGTCCCACCAATGGCACCTCTCTTTCTCTGATTTCTAAAAACACCAACATTCATTTTTCTAATTATTTGATAGTACAGATAAATAAAACCAAACAATTCCATCATCATAGATTGTTGGGTTATAGGCTTTAGGGTAGCCGGCCCTAATTAGGGATAGCCGGCCCTAGTTATTAAGCCCACTTAGTTAACTTGTTGACCAAGTAGTAAACCCTAATCTTGTTCTATAAATACCTAGGATGTAATTGTAGTCTATGTCATTCTGAAAACAGTTGTGAGCATCTAATAAAAGTGAAACCCTAGTTGCAACCCGTGGACGTAGGTCACCTTGACCGAACCACGTAAATTCTCGTGTTCTTTATTTTCTGCTAGTGTGTGTGTGTGTGTTCCGCTTCCGCTCGAGCCTACTCTGATCCGATACCCCTAACAAGTGGTATCAGAGCCAAAGGTTCAGTTAAACACACGGTTCACACGGTTATCGCAGGAAAGGGAAAGAGCTGGACGAGAGGTCTAGATCTGCTGTTGCTGCCGCCGCCTGTTTACGACCCGTACCTATTCTTTGGGTTACGGCTCGTAAGGTTTAGGGTTTTGTGTCGTCGGGTTGTTTGTTGCAGATCTGGTGGTTTTGGGTGTTTTGGCGATTAGGGTTTCGGTTCTTGAACCCTGGTTATTCGCTGGTTTTACGCCTGAGTTTGTAGGAGAAGTCGTTGGTTCGGGTGCTTCGGGTTTCTAGTTTATTGAAGGTTGCTCGGGTTTCGGGTGCTTGGTTTCCCTTTTGGTTTTTTCTTGTTTTCTCGTTTGCTATGGCTGAAGACGGGAAGTTTCGAATTGAGAAGTTCAATGGTACTGATTTTGCTTGGTGGAGAATGCAAATAGAGGCGTTACTTGGTGAATGCGATTTTGATGTGGTACTGGAAGAAAAACCTAGCTGGAATGGATAAAGCAGCCGAAACAATTTGGAACTTAAAGGACAAAAAGGCAAGAGGTAAAATTACATTGGCTTTGACGAGGAGCGTTGCATTTAATATCATGAAAGAAACAACTGCTCGTGGTATGTTAACAACTCTGTCAAATATGTATGAGAAGTCGTCTGCCGGTAATAAGGTGTTCTTGATGAGGGAACTGTTTAATATGAGAATGAACGAGGGCAGTTCAGTTGCTGATCACATTAACGAAGTCAATTCAATTTTGTCCAGGTTAGCAAACAGTGGGCATGAAGTTGGATGATGACACTCAGGCTGTGGTTTTGTTATCTTCCTTACCGGATAGTTGGTCAGGATTTGTGACAACGGTCACCGAAACTACTGGAACTGGAAATTTGAAGTTTGATCGGGTCCGCGATAGTGTTTTAGGTGAAGACGTTCGTCGTAAGAACTCTAGTGGAGGATCTACTTCTGGTATGTTCAATGTTAGCAGGGGAAGAGGTAATAACAGATCCAGTGGGAGTCGTGGAAAAGCTTGACTAAGACTGGGAAGAATGTGAGGTGTTGGAACTGTGGTGAAAAGGGCATGTTAAAAACGAGTGTATAGATCCTAAGAAAGAGGATATTAAACAACATGTAAACAGTGTTGTGTCAGATGAATCTGATGGTGACGTACTGGTTTGCTGTGAAGAGTCTACAGACTCTTGGGCTATGGATTCTGGTTCTTCTTTCACGCCATGCACAGCGGGAAGACGATGGTGAATCTGAAAAAAGGAGACCTTGGAAAGGTACGATTAGCTAACGGTCATGTTCTTAATGTTACGGGTATGGGAGATGTCAATTTGAAGACTCCACTAGGCACTACATGGAACTTGCAGAATGTCAGGGTAATTCCAGGTTTAACGAAGAAACTTATTTCTATTAGTCAACTGGATAAACAGGGACTAGATTTAAGTTTGGTGGTGGAAGGTGGAAGGTGAGGTGATGATGGAAATCTTGTTGTTGCCTGTGGGAGGGACGGGGATCGTTGTATCTAGTTGAGGTACCTACTAAGGGAGTAGCCGTCCCTGTTAAGAATAAAGTTTGGTTCACTGAATCTATTAAGCGGAAGAGGGTTCAATTTGCAAACTTGAATCCTGGTGCTTTGGGGATGTCAGTTGAATGTGGTCGGGTTCTAAGTTTAAGCCAGTCAGGGGATTTGGTGATAGTGGGAGCACGGGCCGTGTTCCGGGTACAATCACAAAGAACCGTTGGGTTTTGAAGACGAAGGTTCCAACTGAAGAAAAACGCTCTCCTGGAAATAGTTTGCAAAATGAAGAGAGTGGTATTAATTCTAGGTGTATCTCTGAGCTGGTGGATTGTGCAAGCCGGTTGAGACAGAGAATAAGTCGGTGACAGTTTCAGTCAGGCTGGGTTGGAGCTTGTGGCAGCTTCAACTGGTCTCTCAGGTACTTGATGAGAGGCGTGGTTGCAACTAGGGGGCTTGGATGCGACTGGAGTCTTAGCTTGTTTTTGGAACTGGAGGCTTGGAAGACTTGAACGTAAAGATTACTGAAGTTACTGGTGATTGGTTTCTTGGATGCTCTTTGTGGACTATGCAAAGCCTCCGAGGGGGAGATTGTTGGGTTCGTAGGCTTTAGGGTAGCCGGCCCTAATTAGGGTTAGCCGGCCCTAGTTATTAAGCCCTTAGTTAACTTGTTGACAAGTAGTAAACCCTAATCTTGTTCTATAAATACCTAGGATGTAATTGTAGTCTATGTCATTCTGAAAACAGTTGTGAGCATCTAATAAAAGTGAAACCCTAGTTGCAACCCGTGGACATAGGTCACCTTGACCGAACCACGTAATTCTCGTGTTCTTTATTTTCTGCTAGTGTGTGTGTGTGTGTGTTCCGCTTCCGCTCGGCCTACTCTGATCCGATACCCCTAACATAGATAAAATCCTCAAAACTATAACTTCTTGCTGCTCATAATGACAATGGATACGGTTTAAACTTTTAACTTCATCATAGATGCATATGGTCTTTTCTCAAATTCCAAAACAAAGTAATTGCAAAACTTAGATAGTTAATTGTGAATTTCATACCATTGTGGTGTGATACGACCAGTAGTCGAAGTAAAGTTACTCCAAAGCCAAGCCTCATTGTGTTCCCCATGTGTGTGCTTGGACCCTGAGGTAAATAAAATTAAAAAAGAACTGATAATAACCCATATATGTTTACAAAAAAAGTGTCAAAAATATAAATTAACACATTAATAAAATACCTTTGTCATGAATATTACAACAGGATTGGGTGCATGCCTATCAAAATCCAGTACTGTTTGCCCAAAAATGACTGACTATACAAAAAGAACCACCAAAACAATGAAAAATAGTAACTTCTGAAAGCTGAATTGTGAGAGCGTGTTGTAATGCTTAAAATGAAAAGTAAATTAAAACACATGTATGATAGAAAGGGGGTGACAGGGTCCTCACCAAGAGCTCAATCCTACCCAGCTACCATTAACAAAGTTTTTTGTAAGTTGAGGTATCACCTCCTATATAAGAATATGGTTTTCATCAACACCATGCAACAAATGATTTAATAATCATTAACTTTTGAGAAACATAAGACAACAAACAAACAAACAAACAGTTATGGGCAAACCTTAGGGACACGACCCAAGAATCGTAAAAGAACCCTTTAATACATGCCTTGTTTGGTTATGTAAACAGGTTTAGTTGCCACCTCTAAATTCTCTAGAAACAAACAGTAAAGCCTTGAAGGTCGCGAGGCATATCATCAATGATGATTAATTATTTTAAGAATTAGGAAATAAGCGAAAAAAGAATCTTACTCCCATTATCCATTTCTCCAGCTTCTTCAACAGGAAGTCCCGGGGTTTTTTTATCACACAACTTCTTCCACAGGAAGTCCCAATTTTTATTATCCTACAACCGGTAGTTATCAGAGACGTTGTAGCTGCAAAAGCCCTAAGCTGACCAGGTTGCACCTCATCTCTCCTAGCCAATCCTTTCCTGGTCTTTTGCAGATTCCTTGGTGTCACCCTTAGGCATATATTACTCAACATTATGCACAAAAAGGCTAAAACAATAATAGTAGAGTTAATAACTCAATCCGTATACTTATAAAGGGTTCCATGGAGCATCTCTAAAGAGGAACAATAAATTAATACATAAAGTCAAACAGGTTGGAAATCACCCTAAGTGTTTTTAAATGCTTCAAACATAACCTCCTAAATCGCTTATAAGAATTGGATTATTATGTTAATAATTATATTATACAAAATTATTTAATACCATTGTTAAGTAACATAATAAAAAAGAACCATGAAAATACAGGTCAGGCACAACTGACCCGACCCATTTGACCTGTAACCTACTCCTCCTGAATTTTTTAAATAACCCGGAACTCTGTTCATCAAACTTCTGAGTGCCTAAATTGAACAAAGACTACCTATTGTATACAAATTAACAAATTGCTAAATATAAACACTAATAATTAAGAGAATACCGACCGCCTAAATTTGAGGAATTCTGCTTACTATTTCAGACAAATTATGAAGTTCAGCAGCCCGGCTTCTCTTAGAGCATGTAGCTTTTCAAGAAGCGCCTGTTCTTGTAGTGCCCACTTATTCTTCTTCATCATCCTAACCAAAAAACGTATGACAGTTAGTGGATTGAACGATTAAATAACACCAAAAGATATAAAGTTCAAATAATGAGTATACATTTACACTTTCAACATACTTGACTTTGGCACAAAGACAGATATGGAAATCTAAACATCCATGAATGTGTATTGAGCAAATTAATAGAAAAGATTTGGGCAGAATCAGGGCAAATTCGATTTAGGACGAGAACAATTAGAACAGAAAACTTTACCTTCAACACTTCCTGATTCAGAGGAAAGAGATTCAGAAAAAAGGGAGAGGTAGATGAAGACTGAGGAACCCTCATCATTTGCTTTTGAAATCACGTCTTAAACTTTTAGAACGGCGTTGATTGTACCGACGGTAAGGTGCATACAGCGTGTGAAGGGGAAGAGGACCTCTGATCTCTCCACTTTTGCGTTTTGGTTTGTGGAGACAACCAACGCCGAACTAAAATTGTGAGCACTACCCTACAATGTAATGTAGGAGCTTGAGTTGTGGAGATGATGGGCAGAAAAAAGTGGAAGTAACCGCCATCTGAGAGGAAACCGTAAATGGTCAGGATTTGATTTTAGCAAGATCCAAAGATAGATATATATATATATATATATATATATATATAATATATATAATTAACGAATACCTTCACATAAATTATCAAGACTGTCACGACAAGTTTTGTCTGACATTCCTTAAATATTTATCCCATGCATTGCTCGCCATGTTGTACGCAAGTTGCCAGAATGCGGCTATACACTTTGGTATTCTAGAGAATCCAATTTTGCGACTAACACTTTCTCTTTGTGTGAAAAATGGATATTGGCCCGCAAGATCATTAGAAATTCTTAAAAAAGACAACGGCTCAAACGAAACCGACGCATAAATTGTGCATCGTCGTACAACAGATCTTTCAAAAATAATCGTGCATTAAACGTTCATGAGCATGTAGTCGATCTCGATCAAGAGGCACTTGTTTGATACGCGTTGTAGACCATTCGGCTCCTTCTGGCAAATACTGAATCGCCTCCTAAGTCACTGCGATAAGCACATCGTTGATCAATCCGCCGGATGAAGAGCTAGACGAATCGGATGAAGAGTGGGTATTAGAGAGAGTTTGTATGTTTTAGTGAGTTAGTTTGTGATTGGTGTGTGTAAATATATGTATATATATAATAAAGTTTTAGGTTTTTTATTTTTTTTTAATTCGACCATTGATAAATGGTCATATTTGACCAAATCCTCGAAATCAGCGAATGACGCCCGTTAAGGGCTTGGCGAAGAGAACAATGGCGCCCCCATGAGGCCTACAAAGTGGGGGCGAGGCGCTATAGAATGTCAGATGGATGATTTGGTTGGAGGCGTTGAGCCACACCATATGTTCAGGAAACAGGAATTACACAAATGCCTCTAGGAACTTGTAATATCATAAATGCATCTAGGAACTACAAACATTAGTAAAGTTTTATGCATAAGACTACAATTGTATAGTGAACTGATAATTGGCAAAGGATGAGATCCAACTGATAACCAAGGGACTATACTTTAAACTAGTGTAAGCTTCTTATGATCCGTTTATAAAGTGGCAACGCTTGTTGCCAATCGATCTCCATACCCTACGACCAAAATGACGACCACACTTCAAGTAAAACTGAGGGGAATCTTCTTAGCCGACGACTTGCAGGAGATTCTCACCAACCCCATCGGAGACATCTTTTCTAAAGTCTACTCCGGCATAGGCAACTTTTTCCTTTATCTTATTGGCTTGTTGACAAACCCCATATGCAACCTCTTCTCTACCATCGTCTCCGCCGTAAGCAACTTCTTTTCCACCATCGTCTCCGCCGTAAGCAACTTCTTCCAGTATCTTATCGGCTTGTTCATAAACCCCATCTGCCACCTCTTCTCTGTGGTCGCAAACTTCTTCTCTACAATCATCTCCGGTGTAAGCAACTTTTTCTCTACAGTCGCTTCCGACGTAAGCAACTTCTTTTCCACCATAGTCTCCGCCGTAATCAACTTCTTCTCCACCATCGTCTCTGGCGTAAGCAACTTCTTCCAGTATCTCATCGGCTTGTTCATAAACCCCATCTGCCACCTCTTCTCTGTGGTCGCAAACTTCTTCTCTACAATCATCTCCGGTGTAAGCAACTTTTTCTCTACACTCGTCTCCGACATAAGCAACTTCTTTTCCACAATCGTCTCTGGCTTAAGCAACCTCTTCTCTTCGGTCGTATCCGCGGTAACAAACTTTTTCCCGTATCTGATCGGCTTGTTTAACCAAACATTAGAGACACTAACAAATCCAGTTTGCAACTTTTTCTCTATGGTTGTCTCCACCGTGAGCAACTTCTTCCAGAATTTGATTGGCTGGTTTAACAAAGCATTAGAGGATGTGACCAACTTCTTCCCTACGGTCATCTCCGCCGTAAGCAACTTCTTCCAGTATTTGATGGGTTGGTTTAACAAAGCATTAGGGGATCTTAAAAACTTCTTCCCTACGATTGTCTCAACCGTTAGCAACTTCTTCCAATCTGTAATTGATTGGTTTAACCAAGAGATTTTCTCTAAGGTCATCTCCACCATAACCAACTTGTATCAGCTTCTTGTTGACTGGTTTAACCATGAATTCCCACCAGAAACACTTGACAAGCAGATCCGCGGCTTGATTATTGATGCCATACCCTATCTTATAATTGCGGCCGTCTTGATCACGTGTATATACTTCTGGAGCAGCGTATTAACAATCACTAAATCTATTCTTAACGGATTCTTCACTGTTGTTGGATCCATATTCCTAGGCATTGGTTACATTCTCTACATATGCGTCGTTGGCGTTGTATGCATATTCCTGTGCATTCCTTACATTTTCATCGGATGCTTTTACGTCGTCAAATGCATAATCCAGGGCATTGGTGACACTTTCATTCGATGGTCTGACGTTGGCAGGGGAGAAGAAATGATGATGAAAGTACCCTTTGACACCAGCAAGGGAGCAGAAGAGACGATGAAAGCACCTGGTCAATCTTTTAAGTTTTCTTCACGGGCCGAATTTGAAGCAAACCCTGATGGTTATTTTTGTGGTCGTCGCGGACAGCCTGCTAGTTTTGTTTCATGGGCCTCATTTGAAGCAAACCCCGCGAGCCATTTTGCTGGTGTTCGCAGTCAGCTTACTAATTTTGTTTCACGGGTCACAGTTGAAGCAAACCCAGCGAGCTATTGTCGTACGAGTGTTGTTTCACGGGCCACGTTTGAAGCAAACACTGCTGAGTATTTTCATGGTCTTCGCGGTCAGCTTATTAATTTTGTTTCACGGGTCACATTTGAAGCAAACCCTGCGAGCGATCTTCGAACCAGTGTTGTTTCACAGGCCACGTTTGAAGCAAACCCTGCAGGCGATTTTCGTGGTCTGCCTACTGATTTTGTTAACTAATTAACGTTGTTTCATTTACCTATAATTTCAAGTAACCAAAGTATCATTTTATATTTGAATTATGATTTTGTATTTCGTTTATGTGTGTACAAACCGTAACTGTTAAAAAAGTTTTGTTGCTTTCTTTTGTTTAAAGTACATTAGTCTCCTTTCTTTATTATGATTGTTTGTAGAAATTGAATTTAGTGAAATGAGCTTGAACCAAAACGCTTCCTAATAATGTCGTTCGCTTACCTGAATTATGTATAAGAATAATATGATTATTGTTGATTATTAGTTTGTTTATAATTAGTTTAATTCAATTTGAATTATGTAGCATAGTCTTTGGAAGATTAGGGTTTGTAATTCAGAAGGGAGTGGCGGCGCAGCTTGTTGCCCGTCTACCTTCTGTTTTGATGTAACACTGACAATTTTTTATTTGAATAAAAATTTTAGTAAATACCTAATTATTATAAATCATTATTCAAGTATATTGTAAACATAATGCAGGGTTAAAAAACATTAGATCTTGATCATGGCGCACTTTGCATGTTTGGCTTTTGCAATTATAGTCTTCATGAAGATTAATTGTTACAGTAAATCCTGTACCAATTTGTTTTATAATAATAATAAGGTATCGTTATCTTAGATTAGAGATTATGCGTTTGGTATGTTAACCAGAGTTGAGTCTTTTAACTAATATATGTAAGTTATTACTAAGTTAACCAGAGTTGATCTTTAATATGTACTTTATTACTAAAAGTATATAAACAAATTGATGGGTGATTCCTGACAATGGCGCACTAAACTTTGCTTTGTAAAAAGTTTAAAGTCTTCGTCAATTCCATTTACATGTAAAATCCGTACCAGTTTGGACTAAAATAAGATAGATTGCTTCTCTTCGAAGATTAGAGAGAAAGATATAGATCATGTGCTTCGTCTCATTAATCAGTCACAGCATTTATATAAAAAAAGTTGATCACGCTCTTAATTTTTAGTTTTTGCTAGGCAACTGAATTTAACTATATTTTATTAATTACTATAGAAAATTATAAAACTAGTTAGATCTTTTGATATGCGACATTTACGCAAAAATTAGAAAATTTCACAAATTATATATCCTATATACTAAAAATCAAAGTCGGTGATAATTGCACTTCCTGACTTTGGCCCTTCTGATTTTAGAAATGACGGATTTGGTCCTATTGTTTTTATTTGTTTCAAGTAAACCCTTAATGTTTTGTGGTTTTGCCATTTGTGATCCGCCCTTCAATCATAAAATAAGGCGGCACTCAGCCTTAGAGTATCATATACGTTTGTGCTTTTGACGCTTCATTTTCTTTCTCCCGGTGTTTTCTTCTCCGTCAATTTTTTTTATCACTGTGTAAACTATGACGGCCTCCTGAGCTTCCGCATGTGTGTATCTATTTCGGGTTTGTGTTATCATTCCTGTAGACCAATTTCTCTATGTTTGTATTTTTCTTAAAGATGTTATTCTGGAGCATACTGTTCAATAAACACTAAAAGTAACCACACTTCTAATCTTGGTTTTGTTTTTCTTTTTTGTGATGAAAGGCCAAACATGTCTTTTTTCGTCTTTCTGCATGATGTGATGTTTGCAAGGGTTTGATAGGTCACAATATGTTGCACCGTTATCTTACATGTTAGCTGGATGCTTTGTACATGTTTTATAGTCTTGGGTTTTTGAATCCTTTTATCATCAGTTGTAAAAGTTTGTAGGAAGATGAAAGTACTGACATTGTGGTATATTATACTCCGAGGTGTTTGCATGTGTTTAGTTTTTGTACTTATAGTGGAGTTAACAAGAGAAATGAGGTGTTTTGACTTAAACGGGTTTTACATTTTCTTTCTTAGGTTTTCTAGACTCTTAATGTTTGCTTTGATGATTTAATTCCTTAAAGTCATTGTTGGTTAGTGACTATGAATGTTGATGATATAGTACTTTAAAAGTCATTATTGATCGTGTTTGGTTTTGTATCCCTGTGTTTGTTAAGATACTTATGTTTTTTCTGGTGGGTTTAAGTTTGTTCTTGCTCTTTGATTCTGTTAAGTAACTTTTGGTTAGCCATTTTACCAATGTTTAAGAGCCATGATTTACATTGGTATTATGTATTTAGTTATGGCATCAAGTATGATTGTTTTTTTGATAACTATTTCAAGGCTTTGATGATAAGTATATATACAGCCATGGCAGATGTACGTTAGTATATTGTATGTTGATTAGGCAATGATTATGATTGTTAATGTATGACCTCTTTTAGGATGTTATATCTAAGTCCCATTACACTTCTAATTAAATATGAAAGTCAAATAAAGTAAAAATACATTTTCACTAAAAATTAAATTAAAGTGAAATGACCTGATGAGACTTGGGTTGGCATGTTGGATTCGTTGGAAACAATTGGGTTTGTAATGGTTTTGTAAGTGGAATGTATTCGGTTAGCTTTGGATATCACGGGCCACAAACATTTGGTACAAGTTTTTCTTTGAAGCCGACCTTTTCTTTGCTTGAACCCTTCATTTTCTTTAAATAGTGTTCTAATGTAGGAGAAGAGTTGTGTCAAAAATGTTTAGAGGTCTGATTTATTTGAGATAGTTTGAAGTGTTTTTTTACCCAAGTTCGTAATATTGGTCATCCCACACGATGACCAACATCACATATGACATACATCCCATATTACATGTGGCGGTGTATCACGGTGATCACACACCTCCATCACATAACACCCCCTCACCTAATGGACATTAACTTTGTAATATGGTATGTATTGACTCTCAACAGTCAAAATATAAATTTTCATCTTCCGTACATACCATATTTGTGACGTCATCATTATGGTTTGACACTTGATCTTCGTCTTTGACTGTGGCCCAACGAAAACAAGGAAAGAAGATTCCCATGGCTTTACAATGCTTGGTTTGTCTAATCTGTAGAAAAATAGTTCAAGTCAGAAATTCCCATAAAAATTGCATTGAAAACGATCATTCGCAATAGTTTCAAATTTGCAAAAAAAAAAAAAAAAAAAGAAAGAACAACTTATCAAAGAAAACCTAACCTTCATAAGCTAAACCTTGAAAGGAAAAGATTATTTATACGATGACTAGATTACGATTCTAATTTTAAATTTGATAATTCCTGTTTATTCGGAATAACTATTCCAATGATGATATATTTTTTTAATTTAATTTTGTATTATAGGAAAAGGATAAACTAATAAAGGTTATTTACTATAAATTAGGCAGCCCATTAGACAGCCCGTCGGTCTATACAATACAATGTACTTATGTTTCTAAGTGGGCTTGAGAAGCCCGCTTACCGTCACCACGAAAAAATAAACAAATATATTAAAATAAAACTTTTTAAAACGTTAATAGTGTAATGAAAATATAACACGATACTAATATGTAATATAAACTGAAGATTTGTTAGCGAAATATTGTTATTCTTTAAAAATATATTATCTCTTAGACGTATCACATATGTAAGGAAATTATAAGGTATATATCTTGCAATTATACGAGCTAAATAAATTACGTGCTTATATTTACTGGGTATGGTTGTTTTACACGGAGAGATTTGCTAGTTGTTTTACAATTTACACCTTGTTGTGCTAAAATTTATGCAAGTGTCTCTTTAAAATCGTTGGATTATCTATTCATAATTCACATTCGAAATATGACAATAAAATTAAACAATTCAACCTACAATAGTTACCCTAATTAGTCATACCTATATCAAACATGTTTCTTCACACCCCAAAAAAAGTATAGGTTTAAAAACCACACTAATCTACTGTCAACCACAGACAAGAGATTAGACTATGTGTAATCAATTCACAGCACAGTGACATGACACATTTTCGGGTGTGATAACGGGTGTGGAGAAGGTTTGAGGATTTTGGGGGCCAAGTTCAACCAATCACACTTCACCACCATCTTATTTTTTTTTTCATTTTATTAAATTTCCATATGAAACCAATACACAGAAAAGTTAAAAAAGTGAATAAAAACTCATGCTTACTTGAAAGTGATGCGACTCACTTTTAGTGAAAATAAGTGAACGCATTCCACAAAGCCTTACCAAACTAAATGTATTCGGCATAATCTCACTTATAATAAAGCTATCACATAATGATTTTATACAAATCACCAACATTCACATTTTATGCCTCTCTCTATGTGGCCACACTCACACCATTACTCCCAAGCCCAAAACAGGAAGGTGTGCAATGCGGCCAACACATAAGAGGGCTGACATGGCACGCCCCGCGCCCCCACGTGATCGAAGTCGTTCCACAAGGCAGGGTCTTACTTTAAAATTTGGCATCAACTTCTTGTCGTCATAAATGTAGTAAAAATATATTACAAGCATGCAACTAGCAACCAGGAATCACATTTATTTTAAGATGAACTTTATTCACAACGTCAAACCCTACAACAACGGGACGACAACAACAACCGACTACACAAACTATGCATGCCTCTAGAAACTACAAATGTTTGCCATTTTTTTTAAATTCACAATACACTAATATAACACTTGATTAATAAACAAGGGACCCTTTTCGTAAATACCCTAAATCCCCTTATAAACCGGCTAGGGTTGTTGAATCAAACCCACACACCCAACGACAAAAATGACGACCACAATTGAACCAAAACTCAGAGGAATCTTCTTATCCGACAACTTGCTGGAGAATCTAACCAACCCCATCGGAGACATCTTTTCTAAGCTGTTCCAGTATCTGATTCACTTGTTTAACCAAACATTCCCACCAGAAAAACGTGACGAGCAAATCCATTGGTTGTTAGATGGTGCCACGCCCTATCTCATCGGTGCTGCTTTCGTGATCACGTGGCTATGCTGTTGTAGCTGCTTATTATCGTGCATGTCTTGTATGTTTCGTAAGTTTTATTATTTGTGTTGTGGAACAAGATCGGAGAGAAAGATGATGAAAGCGCCCGGTAGACCGGAGATGTGGCTTCCGAGATCTGCGTTTGAAGAAAACCCTAGAGAGTATTTTCGGGACCTTCGTGGTCAGCCTAATAATTTTGTTTATTAGTTTTTTCATTTTCGTATGCTTTTTTATGCATGTATGATACATATTGTGATATAAATTTTGTGCTTATGTGATTTCAGTTTCTTTTTTATTAAAAAAAAACTAATAGAGTATAGGTACCGTCTTTTTTTTTTTGGTTTGTAATTATAAACTCAAAAGATTGTGCTACTTCTGTAGTTGGGGCTTTTTGGCAACTTCTAAATGGTTAAGTGTTGGTCAGAACCATTAACTGCTAAACCAATATAAGGTCTGAACCATTAAGAGCTAGTATAATGCTTAACAGTTCAGAGGAAAATGTCTGACCAATTCAGATAAAAAGCCTTAACTATTCAGATTCAATATAATAGGCAAAAGTCTGAATTATTCAGATATCTGCTTGCGAAACAACAGTCTGATCCATTAAATGCTGAACAATTAATTAGAGGTCTGAACCAAGGCTTATTAAGAGCTAAACAAACAGCCCTTAGTTGTGTGTTCTTTTGGTCATCACATATTATGAATGATTTTGCAATATATGTGTTTTCTCTAAAATTATTTTCATTCTTCTTGTTATTGTTATTAAGATTGACAATTCATTTAAACTTGCTTTAATATATATGAATGCGAGTTTAAGAAGCAGTTAATACATTTAAATAACACAAATACCTAGTTAATATATGTAAATGTTCAGTTATACAAACATAAGCATGGTTATTTTAGATTAAACTTATTGATAGGTTTGGGAATTATTGGATCTTGACAATTTCGAACCTACTTTAGCTTAGTTTTTTCTTTCTTGAACGACCAACGAAATCACCGGATAAACATTTTAGGATGCTCTCAATCGAGCAAATGTAACCCCTTGTCCATAACGGTCAGAGTTTGATTCATACGCGAGCCACCAAGCCACCTGTTCCGGGGAAAACCCGTCCGTCCGAAGGCCCACTGCGATAAAACCCGGTTCGGCTCGGTTTCGAACTGGCGACCTCCAGAGAGGCCTAGTTCTAAACTTCATTGTCACCACCAATGTCCTTCAAAGTGATGCTAGTGAGAGTTGAACTTGAGACCTCAAAAAGAGAAACCAAATAACTAACCATTAGACCAACTTGTCAGAACATCTACTTTAGCTTTTGCTTTGTAAAAAAGTTTATTCTTCATTTAGTGCCATTCACATCAAATCCGTACCAATTTGTATTAAAGAGTATCTAAATTCTTAAAGCACTGATTACAATAAACATGCTAGTAATACCATTTTAAATGTCACACCCCGACCCGCAGCGGATAAGGTGATCGGGGCATGATTGGGTTATCATCAAAGCTCATGACATTTATTAAACGTTTCATATTCATTAATACAAATTAAATGAAAGTTTACAATGATTGCTACAACATGATCTAACTAACAATCTAACTTCTTTGTTCTCTTCTAAGGCATATCCTATGTTTTCCTTGCTTCAACCTGTTCACCTGTATCATGTGTAAAAAGGTTTTTGGATCAACATAATGTTGGCGAGTGAATCCTATGGAAAACATTTGAACAATTTATTTAAATTGATTATGAAATATGTGCACAACCAAACATGAATAAAATTTGATGTAACTTGATCAATAATCATAATATGTTAAATGAAACACTCATGAATAATAATGGAACAATTAAAGGCACGCGATGCTCAACTCGTCTCTCACGAGGAACTGAGGGGCCTGATGAATGAATTGCATAAACATGATAATATGAATAACACAACTACAAACTATATAAACTCAATGAAAACACACATGAACAATATTGAATTTGAATTGAAGCACGCGATGTTCTACTCGTTTCCCACGAGGAACTGATGGGCTTAATGTATGAGTTTCATGTAATTTGACAAACGGAATATAAATAAATCACAACAATAAATCAATCTAAGATTAAGTCATGATGTGGTATGGCACAAGTTTAAATAAATAAATTAATTAATTCATAACACATGACACACCCCAAAACGTGTAATTTAAAAAGGGGAATTGTAAGATTCACTCACAGTGGGTGCGTTCGGTTGATGATGATGAATGCACGCGAAGTGGTTTTAACCACGAGTGAGATTTAACCTAGATAAATCGCATTATGGTTTGGTGAGTAAACGGATTTTATTAAACTATTTTAGTAGGATTGTTGGGTGTATTTTTGTGAGTTTGAAGCTATTTTCTAATCTTAAAAATGTTATTTTTAAGTATTTATAATTGATTTTTAATTAAAATAATTAAATAAAAAAATAATAAAAATATTTATTTTTTTTCTGCTACAGTTGACCTTGACCAGTTGACTTTGACTGGTCGTTGACCGGTTTGCGGAATATTGTTGTGCGCTCGGTGAGGCTCGAACCCGAGACCTCCCGTACGCGTGCACGCAGCTCTACCAACTGAGCTACGTGTCTAACCCGTTATATATCCGATTTTAATTTCATATATACATTAATTAGAATTAATAGAAAATCATTTATTTTAAAAACAGTTTAAGGCGAAACGGTCACGCACACCACAGGTCTCGAACCCGGGACCTGTGGGTTAATCTAACACACAGTCCACCGCTGGACTGTGTGTTCAACATGTTATAATATTCGGTTTTTATTATACTTAAATACAAAATAGATATTTCCTTTTCTGCCTTATTTAAAAGAAAAGATAATTGTCCGAGTCGGTGCTGAGGACCGGACTCGAACTCGTGACCTGTGATATAAACAAACACACAGTCCACCGCTGGACTGTGTGTATAACTTGGTTATTATTCCGGTTATTAATATACTTAACATATAACTAAGGCGACTCCGGTTCAGTATTAAAATAAAATAGATTTTATTAAGGCAGCGTGTGAGACGGGAATCGAACTCGAGACCTTTGCATAATTAACGTCTTATGTGCACACAGTCCACCGCTGGACTGTGTGTCTAACCCGATTAAAATCATGATTTATAATATACTTATATGATATGGAAGTGCGTCGTCTTCTTCGACAAAGTTGAACCAGAAATCGGGTCTGACTGGTTCGAGTTTTTATTCAAGTTTCAATAGTGTTTTAGGTTAATTACTGGTGAGATAGAAGTGAAAAGGAAAAGAAACTGAGCGGAGAATATACCGACTGAACTCTCTGTTTTCCGGCAGAAACTCCGGCGACTGAATTCAACTCCGGCGACGTGTTCCTTGTACCAGCTAGTCTCCGAAAAGTTTGGAAAAGGTAAGGGTATCACCGGTATAAGCTTCAGAGGTTCAGAAAAGCTCGGCAATGGGGAAACCGGTTTTCCGGCGACGAACAGGCTTATTCCGGCGAGAGAAATTACGCCGTGAAAAGATGTGATTTTTAGCGAAAAAGTTTGCAGACGATTGTGGTTGAATTTATAGGGAATAATCGAAATGTATTTGGTCTGATTTTGAACTGTATTCATCAATTTAAGTTTTCCGGCGGTTTTGAAAAGTGTCGCGGACTTCAAACATCGGTTATAACCGACATCTGATTAAAGGTTTACGTTATAACGTAAATCGTAGTTAAGGCTCGCGGATACTCCGGGATTCCGACGACTGAATCGTTGGGCGCCGATTTTTGAATTTGTAAAGTCACTTTATGAACTAAATTATTTCATTATTTATCAAACAAATCAGTTGGCGCAGTGGTTTGTGTGTGAGATGTTAAGTCACTAGGTGACTCGGTACAGACCCGGGTTCGAAACCCGGCTGTAACAATTCATTTTTATTTTTCAATTTTCAACAGTTTTTCAAAAACTAAATATATACCCCCGTATAATAATTGATTACGGATCGTTTAAAAATATTTTGGGCATTTAATTCGCAACGAAAATTTTGACTGACTGTTCGGTTGCTAAACGGAGCGGGTTTGGTAAATCCGTTTTTGACGGATGTTACATTAAACGTCACATAAGTTCATTCATCGTTAAATGATCTCTTGGTTTAGTGGCTAACGAGAAGGTGAAAAGCTTTGCTTCTCTTGGAAGTCCTGGGTTCAAGTCCAGGCAAGAGGGTTTTAATACTTACTTGGTGATACTACCATACTAACTTACTAACCCGGTTAGCGATATCCTAACCGTACGCCATTCGAAAAAAAAGAGGTTCATTCATCGGAATACTTTTCCAAGAGATTACACACAAATTAATATTGATATGCTCGTATTGTAGAAATAGAGAGGTTGTCATCTGCCCACCAAGCTTGGGGGTACTAGTTCTACACATCATTAGGCACAGAATCATCTATGGGTATCTATTGCAAATAATTCTCAAGACAACATATGGCCGAAAAACATGGGTGAAATATACTTATCCTCTCATTACCGATGGATCATCCATTGACAATAAGTTCCAAGAAGTCCCACCAGATCCAGGCTTACCGAGATAGGTGGTCATTGGTAACATGTCGGTGATTGTTGGTTTTCCATTGTTGTGGTATCCGTCAATAATCTGTCTGTAATTAGTGATGGGTTTACCAGCGCCCTATAGATATTACTTTTTTTTATTTGCCTTTTTACTGTATTCCCTCAGTATTTGTCATGGAATTATGTGTGTCGATAATAGTTATATTTATATGATGTCATTTTTGTGTATAAACGAGTTAGCGCTAAACAGTGTAATGTCCTGCTTGCACATATAATGTATATGTGTGTGGACGCTCATGGGGCAAAAGTGAAATTGTACTAACTTTAACGTTATTTTACTAATTTCGTGAGAATAATGTTAAAAGCGGCGGATGGTTAATCATGCATCATGTGGTGGTGTTGATAGCCGAAAGACACGGGGGTATATGCACCAATCGGTCTCTGTCTCGATTGTTTGAGTGTTATGTGCCTTATGTTCAAGGCTTGATACAAAACTACAATCGAGCTGGGGTCTCATTGGAAGCATCCTCTCTATTCCTACAGGGTAGAGGTAAGGTTGTCTACATCTACCCTCCTCAAACCCTACCTTAGCTTTGCTATAGGTGAGATTTTACTGAGTATGATGATGATGATCACCACATGATATATGGAAATTCTTAGGCTTACGCAAAACATTATTTTCATCATGATTTATCACCGGCCTACATCACCACACGAAAACATTTTACTTTCAAAAGGGAGAAAGTGTTTTGAATCGGTCCAACTTTGCTGGCATAAATTTGAACCGGACATTTTTTGACGTGTGCCTAAAATATTACAAAAAAATAAAAGTAAATTACAAAAATCTTTCTTTATGTCAATACCCGATTGCAAACTATATCATTTACCTAAAAAAGTATAAAAGAGGTACTCCATGTTTGCAAACCGTTGCACGTTACATTCTTTAACCCTAACTCAGTTAATTATAATGGTTAAATCTGACCAAATAGACCTCACATGAGGTAATTTTGATCATTTAACCCATTTATTTAAAGAAAGTTAATAAATAATTTTAGATTTTGAAAAAAAAATAAAACCCACCCACCTATTCCACCTCCCTCCACCCTACTCCTTCTCTCTCTAATACACCCTCCTTATCTCTCTCCCTCACCTTACCACAACTACTCAACCAACTATACAACAACCACCATCGCAAAATTCCAATGATATAAAACAAATGACGAACATAAACTAATTAAACTAAGATACTAACAAAATTAATAAACCAAATCAAGAAATTATTATTAATACGAAATGGATCATAAGTCCCTTGAACATGAAAATCAACAACACTCCTAACAAAAGCCTGTTGCTGTAAGATTCTTGTTTCTTGTACGCTATCTCTATCTATAAGTTCACTCAATTCACCATCTCAACCCAAATGCAAAACATAAATCGAGATTACATAAACCCCTAAATATCAAAAAATCCAAGTAAAATGATACTCAATCCTATAATACAAAATCAATTTTCTCTACTGAACATAACAAACTAGTCAAAGTTATAAACTGGATATAAAAGCTTGAAAAGTCAAACTTGTTTACAATCAACTACATCAAATTGAATCGCAAATTGTAGAGTAACGAGTTGAAACTGACCGACATGTTATAGGGTGGTGCGGACAACGTGAAATCGGACCGTGATTTGGTTCTTCAAGTCTGGTCGTCGTAGATTGCCATTTGAATTGGAGATCTGTAGGTCGCAGCTCTTGATTTTCCGTAACAATAACGTGCATATCTCGAATCGGATAATCTATTGTGTTGGGGTGGTGCTGTTATGAAGGTGGGGGTGGCATGGTCACCGGTGAGTACCCATCGTAGGATTCAGGGTTGTGGTATGGGCATGGTGTACGATGGTGTTGGGGGTGGTGGTGGCATGGTCGCTGGTGACTACCCACTGTTGGCTTGGTGTGGGCCCGCTGACAACCTTACCGACTATTTTGAAATAAAAGTTGTTGCCTTAACCCTTGACTACTTCAATTGCATCAATCTTGGACCCTCCGTCATATTTCTTCAAGCCTGCTGCTTTTTCATTTCCAGCTCTTCATATCATTTATCAAAAAGAATCACATCAATTCAATCCAGATACGGGTTCTTCATTTTCAAACTTTTGTATGGTTTAGGTTGAAATCTGATGGTTGTAAAGATGGGCCACACAAAAAATGAATCTGGAATCTTACCTGGAAGATCTTACAGCTATGGCTAGTAGTTCTGTTTGTGAACAACTGAATCAACAGACAAGGGATGATCTCCAACAGGAGGTTGAGTGTGCAACTGAAAACAGTAATATGTAAGAGAGCGACCATGTTTCCGTGCACTCTTAGAACCAGGATGTTGACGAGCAGGTTATAGTGCAACCTATGCATTATGATATTGGTGCTGAGCGCAGAAAATTAATAGAGTGCAGGATATTAATATGGGTGAAGTGCAAGCAGATGTTGATAAGCAGGTTAACGTTGTTCATCTGGACCAACATACAAGGTATAAGGAAAACCATGTCCCAGTCCACTGTTGGAAATAGGACGATGATGAGCCACATATGACATCAACTAGATAATATGATAACTAAAGATCTAGAAGATTTAATCACACTCTCTAGTGCCAGTTTTAATGATTCTCCGGTTTGAATCTCTTCATAATCCAAAAAGGTTGTGATATTAGCATCAACCAAAGACGATGGGATATGGAGATGATGGCTAGAGACCCTAGGGATATGGAGATGGTGTTAGGGTGGGGGTTCTTGATATAGATCTTGGGTTCTTTGAGAATTGGGGTTTGGTTTGATTTAGGAAGAAACAAGTGGGGTTCTTGATATGGATATGCTATTTTGATTTTGGATTTCTAGGAATTGATAATGGTTATGGAGAATAATAATGATGATGATGATGATGATAATAATAATATGAGGTAAGATTACGAAAATGCTCTTGTCTATAACAGTCAAACAACCGTTGACCGTTAAGAGAGTTCAAGATCGATGCAATTGGGACTAGTTGGGGGAGGGGGGGGTAAGGCAATAATTTTCTCAAATTAGGGGTAAGGGTGTCAGCGGGCCCAAACCCAGAGGTAAAATTGCAGTTTACTCAAATGTAAAATAACCCACCGATTCAAGATTCTTAAGACTTTGAAATCGAGAATTCCAATGTACTACAAATAATATCATCCTTAGTTTTGATTACACAATGATGATTTCAAATAAACAATTGTCGCACCTTATAAATTGGATTTTAATTGAAACCGCTACACCACTTCTATTTATCAACCTAATCATTTATAACAACCCTCTCAAACTGATAAACCGCTATGATACCAATTGTGGGAAATTAGAGCTTCTTCAACTTAATCAAACAACGAATTTGACATGAAAAAAACTCTTTAATTAAAATTGAAGTTACATAAACCCTAAACATGTAATCCCTATTTATATTAAACAACCACTTGGAGAACAAGTAACTACTTCTATAAGAAAATAAAACTAGCATAAATCCTACATCTTCCTACTAAAACAAAAACTGAACCATTTAGCATCCTACAACTTTTGAGTTATCACAAGATTACTCCCAACACACACATGCCTTTTAGGAGCTACCAACTTATCCCAAGCAATCCATTAATCCAATCTTGTCATTAAGCTCTAGTGCTTCCATGGAATGATTACTTTACCTATAGACGATGTAAATACCTTTAGAAAATTGGAATTGCATTTACATGCATACACTTAGAAACTAGTAATTTTCGTTCTAAAAAGAAACTAGTGACTACGTAAATGTATCTAGGAACTACAATTTTGCTGGCCCTAATCTATAATTATAGAATCTTCTGCCGTGAAAAAAATGATATGGTGAGATTTGACTATAATCAAGGGACTATTTTTTAAACTAATCTAAAGTTCCTTTGTATAGTTGCTACTCTTGTTGCTAGTCAATCCACACAACAAACGACTAAAATGACGACCACACTTCAACCAAAACTAAGAGGAATCTTCTTACCCGACAACTTGCCGGAAAATCTTTCCAACCCAGCCGGAGACATCTTCTCTAACATCATCTCCACCGTAACCAACTTCTTCCAGTATCTGATTCACTTGTTTAACCAAACATTCCCGCCAGAAAAACGTGACGAGCAAATCCACTGGCTGTTACATGGTGCCACACCCTATCTCATCGGTGCCGCCATCTTGATCACGTGTTTATGCTGCTGTAGCTGCTTAGTATCATGCATTTCTTGTATTTTTCGTGGACTCTATAACGCCGTGTGCTCGTTTTTCCGGTGTATTTGGTGCTGTTTATGTTGTGGGACGAGATCGGCTAGAAAGATGATGAAAGCGCCTGGTAGACCGTCGAGAAGGATTTCGAGATCTGCGTTTGAAGGAAATCCTAGAGGGTATTTTCGTGACCTTCGTGGTCAGCCTAATAATTTTGTTTACTGATTAATGGCTGTATGCTTGTTTATGCATACATATATCGTTGGTTTATGTGATTTCATTGCCTGTGTTGTGAAAAAGTGATAAATTATCATTTCAGTATTCGCTACAAGAAAACGTCGCAATAGCGGCGACAGATGTAGCCCGTAAAGATCCTAATCTGTGCCGCTATAGCCGCTAAAGGTTTGTAATAGGTAATAGCGGCGGCGAAATTGTTTATGAATTTGTTTTTTTTGGTTTGTAATTATATTCTCAAAATAGATTGTACTACTTGTGTGTTCTTTTGGTGTTTTGGTCATCACATCAAATTATGCATGAATTTATGTTTTGTAGTTATTTTATGATTACATACAGTATAGGAAACTAAAGTAGCCACCAATTATCATACGTATATACTATCTGTTTAAAAATTGGTTTCACTTTTTTTAAATAATAGACCTTTATCCTCTTTTTTTTTTCTTTTGTAAACGTGTTCTCTAAAATTATTTTCAGTCGTCCTTTTATCAAGACGGATAATTCATTTAAACCTAGACAACTGTCAAGGGCCCTCTAAAAATCTAGGCATATGTGTAATAGATATGAACGCGAGCAGGGCGTACTATACATAGGGGCTTTTAAATCTAGGCATCCTTATAGGGCCTTCTAAAAATAGGGTCTTTTAATATTTTAAAAATCTTTATATATCATATGTGTATTAGTCCCTTTTAAATAACTAATTTTTAAATAAAATAGTCTAATTCCAACTCCAAGCGTATGCAAATCCTATTTAATTTAGGCCGCCATCGTTATTCTCACTAACTACTAACTGTAACGTTGCACACGCCCGTTTTGCTCAATGGTGTCGCCGATTCATTTGGGAAAAATTATACGTGAAATTAGGGGAAATTAATGGTGTCGCAAGGATAATCCAAGTTGGTTAATGGTTATTTTTTTTATTGTAATCTCTATATATTGCGATTCACATATCATTGTTTTCTCTAAATTCGTAACTGATACTTTAATTATGATATTGTGCTTGCGACTAAGACTTAGAAGGAAGAAAGTAGAACCGATATTTTCTTTATACTCATTAAAAGGGCCCCATCTTTGCAGTTTGTTTAGGACTTTCAAAAACATTAGAACGACCGCGAGCAGTTAATACATTTTAATTATTAACATAAATATATAATATATAATTGTTCAAATATACAAACGTAATTATGGGTTAGGTAAAAAGCATGGTTATTTTAGATTAAACATATTGATATAGGGTTGGGAATTATTAGATCTTGACAATGGCGCACCAATTGTGGCTTTGGCTTTGTGGAATGTTTAGTCTTCATCAATGTCATTTCACATCAAATCCGTACCAATTTGTATTAAAATATGAAACCCAGACAAGTGTTGGCTCACAAGACGGAGACCTGTAAAGATGACATGGTATCTAAATTCTTTAATTAGTAATTTAAGCAAACCTGTTAATATCGTATTAAACGTTACATTAGTTAATTCATCGGAAGGGTTAATATGGCTCACATCTTAAGACCGATGGGTTTGCTTGCATGCAGGGCCGTCCCCGAAAATGTTAAAATATTTTTGGGCCCTGAGCGAGATTAAAAAACGGGCCCTACCCTTCATGATATTGTGCTTGCGACTAAGACTTAGAAGGAATAAAGTAGAACCGATATTTTCTTTATACTCATTCAAAGGGCCCCATCTTTGCAGTTTGTTTAGGACTTTCAAAAACGTTAGAACGACCGCGAGCAGTTAATACATTTTAATTATTAACATAAATATATAATTGTTCAAATAAACAAACGTAATTATGGGTTAGGTAAAAAGCATGGTTATTTTAGATTAAACATATTGATATAGGGTTGGGAATTATTAGATCTTGACAATGGCGCACCAATTGTGGCTTTGGCTTTGTGGAATGTTTAGTCTTCATCAATGTCACTTCACATCAAATCCGTACCAATTTGTATTAAAATATGAAACCCAGACAAGTGTTGTCTCACAAGACGGAGACCTGTAAAGATGACAGGGTATCCAAATTCTTTAATTAGTAATTTAAGCAAACCTGTTAATATCGTATTAAACGTTACATTAGTTAATTCATCGGAAGGGTTAATATGGCTCACATCTTAAGACCGATGGGTTTGCTTGCATGCAGGGCCGTCCCCGAAAATGTTAAAATATTTTTGGGCCCTGAGCGAGATTAAAAAACGGGCCCTACCCTTCATGATATTGTGCTTGCGACTAAGACTTAGAAGGAATAAAGTAGAACCGATATTTTCTTTATACTCATTCAAAGGGCCCCATCTTTGCAGTTTGTTTAGGACTTTCAAAAACGTTAGAACGACCGCGAGCAGTTAATACATTTTAATTATTAACATAAATATATAATTGTTCAAATAAACAAACGTAATTATGGGTTAGGTAAAAAGCATGGTTATTTTAGATTAAACATATTGATATAGGGTTGGGAATTATTAGATCTTGACAATGGCGCACCAATTGTGGCTTTGGCTTTGTGGAATGTTTAGTCTTCATCAATGTCATTTCACATCAAATCCGTACCAATTTGTATTAAAATATGAAACCCAGACAAGTGTTGTCTCACAAGACGGAGACCTGTAAAGATGACAGGGTATCCAAATTCTTTAATTAGTAATTTAAGCAAACCTGTTAATATCGTATTAAACGTTACATTAGTTAATTCATCGGAAGGGTTAATATGGCTCACATCTTAAGACCGATGGGTTTGCTTGCATGCAGGGCCGTCCCCGAAAATGTTAAAATATTTTTGGGCCCTGAGCGAGATTAAAAAACGGGCCCTACCCTTCCTATAATATAAACTCATCAGTTAAACATACAAAATGTAAAACTCATAATACGACGATACTTATTATAAAATAAATCAAACAAAAGAAGTGTAGCAAAATGATCGAAATTGGTTTGATTATTTTACGTTTGAGATTTTTAAATTGAGTGAGTCATATTACTATTATGTATATAGTTATTTTACTATTATGTATTTAGTTTGGGTCTTTTAAAATAGTTGTAACTCCTAGTATTGAAACAAATTTTGAATAAACAACTTCTATCAAATTCAATTAAATTTTAATTGTTTGATTTCGAAGAAAAAAACATTTATCAAAACTCGTTCGATTTAGATAAGCTATGTGTATAAAATCTTTAATAACTATTATTAGAAATGATCAAGTTAAATATAGTGGACTTTTATTGATTAAGGTTTTTTTGATATAAAAGTTTTATTTAATTAAGAAAGTTGAAAAATAATTTAATTAGAAAGTTGAAAAATGTAGAAAACAAAAACTCAAATATGAATATGGAAAACGTAAAAAACAATAAATAGCAAAGTAAAAAAAAAGTTGAAAAATTGGGCCTGGCCCAGAACAAATAGACAAAAAATTAAAAGAATAAAAACCTCCAGGATTCGAACCCGCGCAATTATTGGGGATAGTGGGAGCGTATATCAGCAAGCAAGCAAACATTAACCTATTTTGATAATTTGTATAAGATTAAATAAATAGAGATAATAGATAATATATATTTTTTAAAACTTATGGCCCCTTTTAGGTTTTTGGCCCTGAGCGGTTGCTCATCCGGCACTTGTTCAGAGCCGACCCTGCTTGTATGATTAAGGTGTCGGATCTTGGGTATTTCTCATCTATTTAACAGGTTCCATTGTCCTAACGGGGTCCATCTATTTGTCATCTTCTTTTTGTGGATGATGCCTTATTAATTGGCGATAGATTGAACAATAATGTGCTTACTATTGCTTGCTCTTAATATGTTTTCACCTTGTTTCAGGTCTCAAATAAAAGAAAATTTTCCAAATCAAAAGTTTTTTTGGAGTTGAGGTGAATTCGGATGACAATCAATTTTGCTAATGCCATCGGTTGGGAGATGGGTTATAATTGGAGCCAACATGAATAGAATTGCTAATTGAAACCCGATATTGATCTATTCAAATGTAGACATGCATGAGTTTTCAATAGGGAAAATATGGTCTATTCAAGATAATATTTTATCTCATTTCCACTTCTCCCATTGTTTAAACTAACTCTTTCAAACTCAAACGTGTAACAAAACACACTAAAAGATAATAAAAAAACATTGTGTTTTTAAATAAAAGCTTGATTACATACTCAATTCCTTGTGTTTTAAACGGACCTAACATTTATTTAACGCGTAGAAGCACGTTAATACTTACCGAGCAAACTAAGGAAAGTTCACTACACTTTCACAAGCATGCGTCCCGGGGGGACAAACTACTATTCCTTGGAGGAATACTTTTTATAAATGTTGTAGTATAATTTCGATGTTAGTTAATAAACTCAAACTCTATCATAAAAGTCCCTACTTACTACCGAACTAGTTGCCTTGGAGGCAACAGGGTATTAGTTGATAGCGCTATTAGGCTTGATAAACCTCACACCGTACTGGGAGCCGGACGTGAACTAAGGACCTTAAACACTTTGATCAATGCTGATAGACATTGATGGGGGCACAACAAACATACCAGTCACATCGGTATCGAGTTTATTATTCATAGCATGTCTTTGAACTAAACACTTACCCGTTTTACATTAAACAAAACTGTGAACTCGTCGTCTTTATTGCTGGCACACTTTTTCTCCATGTTTGCAGGTCGTTAGATACATCAGCGGAGCGGAACTTGCAGTATCAGGAGCTAGAAGTGTCATGGGACGTGCTACTTAATGCGAAACAATATGGTTTTGTGTGATTGAACAATTATCTATGTTTCCACTGAACACATATTCGTTTATGAAAAAGTTTGTAAATACTATTAGTTCAATGTGATTAGTGGCTAGATCCTGGTACATCACACGCCCTGCGGTAAAACCCCGCAGATGGTAATTTGAAGGTGTGACATCAACTACTAAAGTTGTATCCACTTTGCTTTTTACATTAAAAGAAAGGTTTTGTTTGTAGACACTGGAACTACGCAAACAACTTTTCCACTTTCTTTATGAGTTATAGTGCATGACTAATCATCAAAAAGTACGCGGCACCCTTTCCTTAATAGTTTCCCTACACTAAGTAGGTTATAACCCAACTCAGGTGCAAATTGGACATCATGCAAAGTCTTTGACTGACCATTTCCCAAAGACAACTTCACTACACCTTTGCCTTCAACTTGGATCCCTTTTCCATTACCCATCTTTACTTCAACCTTTTTCTTCTCATCTAAATTTTTAAACAGCTTCTTATGACCCGTCATATGGTTTGAACACCCACTATTTACAAACCAAACACCTGCATGTTCATCATCTTCATTTGTTGCCATAAGCACAGTAGGTTAAAAGACTTCCGTTGCTAATTTATCATCAGCAATGTGTGAGCCTCCTACTGCCAAAAACAGTTTGCAATCATCGTCACCGTCTTATTGCTCCACGACTGCACTTGCTTGAGGCTTGTACCAACATTCATGTCATTAACTGAAGTTAAACAAATACCACTTGAGAACTTCTCGTGACCGTCGTTTCTAGAAACCCTCTAATACAATAATACAATGGAAATTCAAGTTAATGATCTAATTATATTCACTGCAATCGTTGGTTAGTCGAAGTAATCCATAGTCTCCGTCTCATTAACCTATATAATAACGGTGTACCTCAAAGGGCAACTGGTAATGCAACACCGTTCTGTTTATGGGATCAAGCACTGTCAAATCTACATAATCCATCGACCCCGTCTTCAGATTCTTGGCAAGTAAATTGTGCTGAATCGCGGGTCTAAGAGAATACAAAACTTCTACATCATCTTCCTCTGTAAACCTTGGGTTTTTAATTTCAAAATTATGATTATTCTGTAAGGGAGAGTTACCTGGTTGCAGACATAGGCACTGTAGCGGAGGGATGAGTAGGCAGAGTGAAAATGAAGGAGCTTGATGGAGAGATGAGCAGAGAATTGAAATCTTTGGGTGAATTTTGTGGGTAACTAAAATGATCACATAACGTAGTTACTAAAAGTGTGGTGATAGGCTACTTATATCATATTTTTTGGTTTGCCATGATAATCGATAATTTTAGCCACATATAAAATCTTATAAGTGGCTAATAAGCACCATTCTTTGGTCACACAAATTCGTAAGCGGTCATATGTATTATCTTTTAGTCACATTATTAAAAACCTATTGTGATAGTAACATTTAGCCACAGTTTTCTACTGTGGCTAGTGATTGCCACATTTTTTTATTGAAAGTGTGACTAAAGGTTTGAAAAAAAATGTATTTTCGTCACATGGACTAAAAAATTATATAAATACTATGACTGTAGGTCACATTTGGCCAAACTTTTTGAGCTGTGGCTAAACTAGATAGTAAATGTCACACTTTTTTTGAAAAGTGTGGCTAAAGGTTTTGAGCTGCTATAAAATGGTCACATTAATATAAAATCTGTATCTAAAAGTGTTCTAAAATATTTTAAATATCTTATAGCCACACATTTCAAATGTGTGCAGACCGTTTTTGAAAAAATCTATGGTCGTAGGCCATTTTTGACATAGTGCACGTAGTTATAATAATAACAACACCATTCAGCTTGGTAAAAAGCAAATGCTATACCGTGTTTGGCTTTTAAATGCATCAGAAACAGAACAATTAGTGAGTACATCACAATAGTCAAGTTAAGTCAAGTTGAACTTATTAAAGTTAACATAGATGTAACATATCAAACCATAACTCAACTTATTCTGTAAGGGGTTTGGGTGGGGTGGGGTGGGGTGGGGGTGGAGGGTTTAGGTTTTTAGGTTCTTTTTCTCTTATAGACAAAATTATGGACATTTGTCACTTTATGGTTCCTTCTTACATTTATTATTTTTATACTCCTTCGTAGAATAACTCAACTTATCAAACCATAACATCATCTTCCCTATTAGGCATTAACCCTTTAACGCCTCACCATCAAATTCACCAAACCAAATAATTTTCAAACCAAATAAAAAACTATGCCTCGCCCATTTTCGGTCATAACTTTGTACATGAATACCGAGAAGTGCTACTTTTTGGCTACTAGGACCGGTAGACGAATTTTTGTAGCAAAAAGTAGTCGCAAATTTTAGCGGCAATAGGAAAGCTTGCGACCGCCAATGGGAGTTGCAAAATGGCAAATTGGCTGCAAATAGCTTTTGCGCTTTTGCGACTATTGTGGTGGTCAAGTTGTTCTGTTTAAATTTACATATATACCAAAGCTTTCACTACGTGCAGTCAAGTTGCTTTTAATTAAATTCCACATGGTTATCTTTGTAATTTGGAGGTAGTGTTTGGACTTTTAGCCGGAGTTAAGTCTTTTAATCAATATTTGTTATTAGGGAAAACACCATAGAAATGTAATCAAGTTTGTCTAGTGTTTTAATTAAGTAACTCAAACATCTTTTGTCTCTCTAAAGTAACTAAACTTTAATTTTATGTGTTCTAATAGTGTCTAATTACTAGGTCACGAGGTTACCATCTTTTATCCTATTATTTTTTTTTTCTGATCCTTACATGAATGTAATCAGAATCTAAAAGAATAATTTAATATTTACAAGAATTATGAACTTTAAACCTACAGATCTAAGATCAAATCGTTGATTATAGAGCACATAATGAGAGGTAACAGATACTGAAGCTACATCCTTTAATAAGTTCATGTATACTAAGCTGAAAATCATTATCTTCATTTTGGCGTTCAAATTTTCTTCTTTATCGGTGCCGGAAGTCATATCGGAATATCAACTCTAGCGAATAATTCTGTATGAATTGAAGGCTCCATGTGAAATTGAAGCACAAGTGCTTCATTTTAGGTTAATGTATGATTGCACAGATGTCCTAATAATCATCGATCTCTCATGTTAATTGCTATAAAAGATTTCATGAAATTGAAGCCCACGTGCTTGAAAATTTGACTTTGAAAATTTGACTGGAAGAAAGAGTGGAAAAAAAGAAGGGGGCCGATCGTAGATATGATCGGACGGTGAGTAATTATGTGTTTTCTTTTTTATTAAAATATATACAAATAAGAATTATAAATGCTTTTTGCCAAGCTAACACATCATCATTCTAATATGTTAACTTGATAATTATATAGTATTAAAACAATAAACGAAACTTTAATGGCTTTAGAGAGACAAAAATAGTTCCAGTGACTTAATCGAAACACTTAACAAACTTGATTACATTTCTACAAAATTATCCCTTGTTATTATTAATAGTGTATAAACATATTGCCAAGGTTTGGAAATACATATTAATATTGACAATGGCGCACTAACTATGCCTTTGGATTTTGCTTTGTAAAAAGTTTAAGTCTTCGTCAATTTCATTTACAAGTCAAATGCGTACCAATTTGTACTAAAATAAAATAGGGATATTAGATTTAAATAATCCGAACTTTCACATATTGGCCAATAACACTCTGAACTTTTAGTTTGGATAGCAGCACTCCCAACTTTCAACTTATTGGCCGATAACACTCCAAAACCAGTGCCACGTCAGCATTTGGGAGTGCTATTGGCCAATAAGTTGAAAGTTGGAGTGGCTGCTGTCCAAACTGAAAGTTCAGAGTTTTATCAGCCAATATGTGGAAGTTCGGATTATTTAAATCCAATATCCCAATAAAATAAGATAGCTAGCTTCTTTTCGAAGATTCTAGAGAAACATATAAGAATCAACCCCTTAATTTTTTTGTTTTAGCGAGAAACATATAAAAACTTTTTTGTTTTAGCTAGGCAACTTCGAATTTGAAGATTATAGAGAAACATATAAAAATCAGCCCCTTAATTTTTTTGTTTTAGCTAAGGCAAATGTATTTAAGTACTTTATTTTATTACTCTAGAAAATCATAAACTAGTTATATTTGATATGTTACATTTATGTACATATATAAATATATAACTATGTGAGTTGAAATATGAAAAGAAAAATATCATGTAGGAAGTGGGTGCTTTTGTATTGACATGATATAGTGACATGTCTTGCGAAGATTTAAAATGTGAACAAAATTTTAATCAACTATGGTATTTAATTATTATTATATTTATTTGATATTTTAACTTGTAAATGAAATACTCAAAGAAATTTTAAAATGTGACCAAAAAAATACTGAATTTCTTTTAATATCTAAAACAATACATAAAATGCGAACACGCCGAGTTGACACAAACCAGACTCATAGCTAAACCCTAATCCGCAAGTTTCGTGTTGGGTTTGCTTTGTGTTATCAGGTCATGTCAAAAATTCATAATGTCAGAAATTCACTTCCCGAATGATTGTATAAACCAATTTCTTATCTGAGTTCCTTTGCCCCACACCCGCAGGATGATCCATGCCACCTCACATCACCCGTTGAAGTATGCCAGCTACGTGGTCCTTCCCTCACGCCCCCACAACACAGAGCCTAACTAAGAGGACATATATGAAACATCGTTTACATAAAGATACATCCACATTGATTCCTAAGGGACGATATATGCATAATTAAGATCACAATGGGTATAGTATGAAACTTGAATAAATAACCAAGTGACTGACTATTTCACAATTATTCTAAATTAGTTCCCTTAAAACCTGTACTGGCCGGCGTTGTGTAAGTGTAACCGCACCCCCTACGACTAAAATGGCGACCAAACTGCAACTAAAATTGAGGGGAATCTTCTTAGCCGACAACTCGCCGGAGATTCTCACCAACCCCGTCGGCAACATCTTCTCTAACGTCTTTTCCGCCGTAGGAAACTTCTTCTTGCAACTGGTTGGCTTGTTGACAAACCCCATCTGCCACCTCTTCTCTACTGTCTTCTTCGCCATAAGCAACTTCTTATCTGCCGTCGTCTCCTCCATAAGCAACTTCTTATCTGCCGTCGTCTCCTCCATAAGCAACTTCTTATCTGCCGTCGTTTCCACCGTAGGAAACTTCTTCTATATTGTAATTGATTGGTGTAACCAAGAGGTATTCTCTAAGGTGGTCTACACCGTAAGCAAGTACTTCATGTATCTTATAGACTGGTTTAACCAAGAATTCCCACCAGAAACACTTGACAAGCAGATCCGCAGCTTGATTATTGATGCCATACCCTACCTTATAATTGCGGCCGTCTTGATCACGTGTATTTACTTCTGGAGCAGCGTATTAACAATCACTAAATCTATTCTTAACGTATTCTTCACTGTTGCTAGATCAATATATCAGGGCATTGGTTACATTCTCAACGGATTCTTTGACGTCGTCAAATACATATTCCAGGGCATTGGTTACATTCTCAACGGATGCTTTGACGCCGGCAGGGAAGCAGAAGTGATGATGAAAGCACCTGGTCAATCTTTTAAGTTCATTTCAAGGGCCGCGTTTGAAACCAACCCTGCTGGGTACTTTCGTGGTCTTCGCGGCCAGTCTAGTAATTTTGCTTCACGGGCCACATTTAAAGCAAACTCTACGAGCTATTTTCGTGGTTTTCACGGTCAGTTTACTAATTTTGTTTCACGGGCCACATTTGAAGCAAACACTACTAGCTATATTCGCGGTCAGTCTACTCATTTTGTTTCACGTGTCGCGTTTGAAGCAAACCCTGCAGGCTATTTTCATGGTCTTCGTGGTCTGCCTACTGATTTTGTTCACTAACTAACGTTGTTTTTCGTTTACCTTTAATTTCAAGGAACCAAAATATCTTTTTATATATGAATTTTGATTTTGTAGTTCGTTTATGTGGTATGTGTGTACAAAACCGTAACAATGTATGTATCATCTGTTAAAAAGGTTTTGTTGTTTTATTTTGTTTAAAGTACATTTGTCTCCTTTCTTCTTTATGATTGTTTGTAAAAATCGAATTTAGTGAAATGAGCTTGAACCAAAATGCTTCTGTGTAATAGTTCGCTTACGTGGTATGTGTGAACAAAAGTGAAAATGCACTAATTTTAACATTATTTTACTAATTTCGTGAAAATAACGTTAAAAAGAGTGGATGATTAATCATGCATCATGTGGTGGCGTTGATAGCCGAAAGACTAGGGAGTACGCACTAATTGGCCTTTGTCTTGATTGTTGAGTGTTATGTGCCTTATGTCCAAGGCTTGATGCAAAACTACTATCGAGCCGGGGGTCTTACCGGAAGCAGCCCCTCTAATCCTACGGGGTAGGGGTAAGACTATTTATATCTTACCCTCTTCAGACCCTAGCTTAATTTTTCTATTGGTGGGATTTACTGAGTATGATGATCATGATAATGTTGAGTGAATTTCTAATAGTGAAAACCAAAACTATGCTAAACGAAACCTCTTGTAATAAACGATTAGATGGTGTATTGATGTAAAAAATGCTCTTTAAAAAAGGTAGAATACTAACAATGATCGATTTCATTATTACCAAATACAAGACACAATAAAAAAAACTGTTTTACCTGAATTATGTGTAAGAATAAATATATGGTTATTGTTAATTATTAGCACAGGTTTTCTCTCGCTGAATTTGAACTATGTAGCATAGGTTCTCTCTGAAATTGTTTCAGTTATCTTTTTTATCTAGATTGACCTTTCATAAACTATTTTTAATACTAATTGTTATAAATCATTACAAGTATATTGTAAACATAATGCTAGGTTTAAAAAACAATAGATCTTAATCATGGCGCACCTTGCAACTTTGGCTTTTGCAATTATAGTCTTCATTAAGATTCATTGTTACAGTAAATCCCGTACCAATTTGTTTTATAATAATAACAAGGCATCGTTATCTTAGATTAGAGATTATGCGTTTGGTCTGTTAACCAGAGTTGAGTCTTTTCTTTTAATTAATATATGTAAGTTAATAGTTATTACTAAAAGTATATAAACAAATTGATGGGTAATTTGGAAATATATTAGATCGTGACAATGGCGCACAAACTTAGGCTTTTGTACTTTGCTTTGTCAAAAGTTTAAAGTCATCGTCAATTTCATTTACACGTAAAATCCCTACCAGTTTGGACTAAATTAAGATACCTTGCTTCTCTTCAAAGATTAGAGAGAAACATATAGATCATGTGCTTCATCTCATTAATCAGTCACAGCATTTATATAAGAAAAAAGTTCGATCTTTTGATATGCTATATTTATGCAGAAATTAGAAATTTCACAAATATACTAAAAAACAAAGTCCGTGGTGAATTCACTTCCCGACTTTATCCCTTCTGATTTTAGAAATGACGGATTTTGTCCCAATTGTTTTTATTACTTTCATGTAAACCCTTAACGTTTTGTGGTTTTGGCATTTGTGGTCCCTCTTTCGATCATGGCATAAGGCGGTGCTTATTGGCCTTAGAGTGTCATGTACGTTTGTGTTTTTAACACTTCATTTTCTTTCCCCCATATGTTTTCTTCTCCGTCGATTTTTTATCCCTTTTGAGCTTCTGGCTTACTCTACGGTTACCTCCTTACTTGTTCATACACACATTATCTAGGTACGCCTTTTTCTTTGTCGTTTTTTTTCTTCCAACTACAAGATCGTTGTGTGAAGGTCTTTTTCTACTCTATCACTCTCTCCTTAATTGTGGCCTTTATGTGGCCACCGTGTGATGGCGGTCTTTAGAGCTTCCACAAGCGTGTATCTATTTCAGGTTTGTGTTATCATTCTTGTACACCATTTTCTCTATGTTGTATTTTCCTTAAAGATGTTACTTTGGAGGTATATATTCTTCAGTATACACTAAAAAGTAACCACATTTATGATCTTGTGGTTTTTTTTTTTTTTTTTTTTTTTGCAATGAAAGGCCAAATGTGTGTGTTTTTTCGTCTTTCTGCATGATGTGATATTTGCAAGGGTATGATAGGTCACATTATGTTGGGCTTTTTACATGTTTTATTGTCTTTGGTTCTTGAATCCTTTTATCGTGGGTTGTTAAAGTTTGTATGAATATGAAAGTATTGACATTTTGGTGTATTATACTGTAAGGTGTTTGCATGCGTTTAGTTTTTCAACTTACAGTTGAGTTAACCAAGAAATGAGGTGTTTTGACTTAAACGGATTTTACATTTTCTTTCTTAGGTTTTCTAGATCCATGACGTTTGCTTTGATGATTTGATTCTTTAAAAGCCATTATTGATGTCTGGCTATGAATATTTGATGATATAGTAAGGTTTTGGATTCCATGTGTTGTTAAGATGCTACGTTTTATTGTCTTGAGTTCTTAAATCTTAGCTGTCAAAATGTGTAGGAGATGAAAGTATCACATTTTGGTGTATGATACGATGAGGCTTTTGCAAGCGTTTGATTTTTGTGCTTATTTAACAAGAGAAATAAGGCGTTTTGACCTAATGGGTATTACGTTTGCTTTCTTAGGGTATTTAGACACTTAACGTTTGCTTTAATGGTTTAATTCTTCAAAAGTCATTGTTGGTGTGTGACTATGAATGTTTGAAGATATAGTATTTTAAAAGTCATTATTGATGGTGTTTGGTTTTGGATTCTCTGTGTTTGTTGAGATGCTTATTACCTTCCAAGTATTGTTATAAGCAGTAATGTAATGCCATCTGAACCACTTGGCTGGTTGTTCAAATTTTATTTGTAATTGTTACCATGCTTTTCAGCCATTCGTCGAATCTCCTAATATCATGTGTTTAGTATAGTTTACTCTTTGGCTCATTGTATTATAAAACATCTCCTCAATGAGTTTCAAAAATTCTTTGATATTTTAGTATTCCCTACAAATGAATAAAAATAAAAATAACCTAAAAATTAAAATACAATAGAAACTAAAAATTTACTCAAAGATAAAAAAAATAAACATTACCAAACTTTTTGTCGTCGGACAAGTTCACCCTTGCTCAAGCCAATACCACTTCTTCTTCCATCATCGAGTTTTGCCTATGATGCCTTTGGAAGCGGATGTTGTGGCGGCTTGTTTCTTTTTTGGGTGCAGGTTATATGGTTGGGTAATGATTCCAAGTACATGTTATGTGTTCAAGTAAAGATGTCAGGATTTGCCACTTGTCGGTATTGTGTTGTTTGTATGGGTGGTTTTCAAAGTGATGCGGAAACATAATTGTTGAATGGATGCATTGTGGCAAGGAATGATAAAAAAGGAGAGAAAGAAAAAATCACACCCCGCCCCGTAGTGGAATAAGAGTTGGGGCATAATTGGGTTATCACCAAAGCTCATGATATTTACTAATATGTTTCATATTTATTAAAGTCAAAGTTACATTTCCAAATATCCAAACATGTCCATACAATACAAAGAAAATAAACAAAACAAAACAATCCCTAAACTCTAAATCATTTTATTCTTCTAGTCCAATCCTAAGTGTTCCTTGCTGCAGCTGGTTCACCTGTATCATGTGTAAAAAATGGGGGTTTTGGGGTCAAGATAAGTTGGCGAGTGAACCTTGTTAGATAAACATTTGTTATTGATTTTCTTGTTAGTTTATCAATGAAAAATTGTGCATAATCATAAATGAGCAAATGTAAATAACCAAGCAGTAGCAATAACAATCACAACTATAACATACAATAACACATGATAGCATACATTAACATACCAACATCATACGATAAATAACATGAATGAAACTGTGCGATCAAGGCTCAATCAAACGGAGCCGATCGTATTGCATGTACTGAAAATGATAAATGTCTGTGCGATCAAGGCTCAATCAAACGGAGCCGATCGTATGTGGGCACGCCAGGTTCACGCTCATAATGTAATGGGGAACATACTCAACGCTCATAATGTAATGGGGAGCGGCGGCCTATGAAATTGCATGTACTGAAATAATAAATTGAATCCAACAATAACCACACAAACAGTTGTAACAAGCTGAGTACACAAGTTCATGATATGATGTATGCACAATGGTTTAAATATAATATATAGTAAGACACATGATACACCCCAAAACGTGATTAAAACGGGGAATTTGTAAGATTCACTCACATTGGGTGCGTTTGATTGGAGATGATGAGATGCGCACGAGTCGGGAGAGTTGAACAACGAGAATTACTAACCTAAATAATAACGGAAAAATATAGTAAATGAGTGGATTTTATTAAGGATTTTAATGGAATTTTTAGATATATTTTTGTGAGTTTAAGGCTATTTTCTATCTTTATAAATATTATTTTTAAGTATTTTTAATTGATTTTTACATTAAATTAAATAAATAAAAATATAAAAAAAATTGTTTATTTTTTGCTTTGACCGTTGACGTTGACTTGTTGACCGGTTCGGTCAGTGTGCATGTATGCGCTGGGTGAGACTCGAACCCGAGACCTCCCGTACGCGTGCACGCAGCTCTACCAACTGAGCTACGTGTCTAACCCGAAATAATCTTGTTTTTAATTATATTTATATACTAATTCGATTTATTTAAAATTCATTTGTTTTTAAAAAAGATTTTAAATCATCGAACCGGTGCCGTTAACCAGACTCGAACGCGTGACGTGCGAGTTAGTGTTGCACACAGTCCACCACTGGACTGTGTGTCTAACCTGGTTAATATTTCGGTTTTTATTATACTTAACAACTAACGGAGTTAACCCGGTTCAGCTTTAAACAAAAAGGCGTTTTATTACATAGAGGGTGCATGTATCAGGGATCGAACTCGTGACGTGTGCGTATTATTTGCACACAGTCCACCGCTGGACTGTGTGTCTAACCCGTTTAAAATACCAATTTTAATTACACTTATAGTGTTATCACAGTTCATCTTCTTCGTTGGATTTTACCGACAGCAGATTACACCATTAAATCTTGTTAATTCGATTGTTAAAACATTGCACAGACTAATATCAGATAGCAGAGATGATAATTAGAGGAAAACATACCGGTGAACGATTGATTACAGAGTTCCGGCAAAGCGTCGGTCTCTGTTTTTAAGAACTTCAACTGAGCAAATCAATTAATCGTTTTGATTAGCTAATCATGAAATTGAAGTGCTAAACAAACGTTATCAGTGTGTTTGAAGGTCCTTACCGTTTCACAGACGAAGATAAAGACTTCCAGAAATTTTCTGGCGAACTGGAATTATCTGATAACAGTGCCTGAATTCGATCTCAAGTGGAAGGTTTGAGTTAGAAATAGCTTAACAACTGTTAGACTACGATGGTATTGAAGAACTTACCGATTTGAGGAAAAATACGGTTTTCCGGCGAACTTGCAGAATTTTCCGGCGAGTTGATTTAAGCTTTCTGATGGACCGAATGTGTGACGAAAGTGAAATGGAAAGTTTGTATGATGTTTCTGAGTCGCGAGAGGGGTCTTGATTGAAGTAATTCAGACATTGATTATTTTCGGTTATAAAAACCGATCATGATCAAAATTGAAGTCAATTCAAGTCTGAATTGATTAAAATCGTCGGTGCATCGGTTATAAACCTAAAATCGCGATTATTCAGACGTTTAGACGGTTGAATAGCCGATTTCAGTTTTTCAGTTGGCGTAACCGGTTTATCTAGGTTTGTATATAAGAATCATTTGTTTCCTAGAGTTGACAGAAAACAAACAAGTGTCGGAGTGGTGATGTGTGTGTGTGTTAAGTCTTTGGATTTAAATTTCTGGCTGACCCGGGTTCGAGCCCCGGCAGCAACATTTTATTTTTATTTATTTTGTTTTCACTTTTTATCAAATATAATTTTTATAGTTTAGTTTGTTTATTAATTATGTAACATTAAAAATCAAAATAACCATAAATACACAACGTGACATTTATAACTTGATATTCGACAAAACGGAGCGGGTTTTGGAAACCCGTTTTTGACAAATGTTACAGTATCCCCTACTTTTAGGAATTTCGTCCCGAAATTTAAGTAGTTGAAGTAGTAGGAAAAAGATGCGGGTATTTTTTCACGCATTGAGTCTTCATGTTCCCAAGTAAACTCAGGTCCCCGTTTCGACTCCCAGCGGACCCTAACAATTGGAATGCGACTTCGTCGAAGACGTTTTTCTCCGTAATCCATGATCTCTACAGGTCTTTCAATAAAATGCATAGATTCGTCAATCTGAATATCTTCCAGAGGAATGTGGAGGCTTTCATAAGCGAGGCACTTCTTCAAGTTCGACACGTGGAATGTGGGATGAATCCTGTTGAGTTCTTCTGGTAGATCAAGCTTGTATGCTACAGGTCCTACTCTTTCGAGTATCTTGAAAGGTCCTACGTAGCGTGGTGCTAGCTTGCCTTTTTGACCAAAACGAACTACTCCCTTCCACGGTGATACTTTTAGAAGTACATGATCACCAATGTTAAACTCTAAAGGCTTCCGTCGTTTATCTGCATAACTCTTTTGACGACTTTGAGCCGCTAGAAGATTGTTTCGGATTTGATGGATCTTGTCTGTTGTTTCTTGGATCAATTCTGGACCAGTGATTTGAGCTTCCCCAATTTCGTGCCAACATACTGGAGATCGGCACTTACGACCATATAAGGCTTCAAAAGGTGCCATGCCGATACTTGAATGATAGCTGTTGTTGTACGAAAACTCAACTAATGGTAGATGAGCGTCCCAATTTCCCTTGAAGTCTATAACACATGCTCGAAGCATATCTTCAAGAGTTTGAATGGTGCGTTCAGATTGACCATCAGTTTGAGGGTGATAGGCGGTACTAAGATCTAATCGCGTACCCATAGCGGCTTGTACTGCTTGCCATGTTCGTGAAGTGAAACGACATCACGATCAGAAATAATGCTTAACGGTACCCCATGTCGGCTTAGATTTCACTGATATAAATACGAGCAAGCTTTTCGTTCTTGAAATCTTCGCGGATAGGAATAAAGTGAGCTGATTTTGTAAGTCGGTCAATTATTACCCATATAGTGTCATACCCACCAGAAGTGCGAGGTAACCCGGTAATGAAGTCCATGGTTATATTTTCCCACTACCATACAGGTATTTCAGGTTGGACCAGAAGTCCTGAGGGTCTTTGGGGTTCAGCTTTCACCTTGGAACATGTAAGGCACTTAGAAACAAAAACAGCAACATCCTTTTTCATTCCAGGCCACCAATAGGTATATCGTAGGTCTTGATACATCTTATCGGCTCCTGGGTGTATAGAGTATCGCGTTTTATGAGCTTCCTTCATAAGAATTTCACGAAGATTGTTGTGGTTAGGAATCCATATACGATCCAGATAATACAGAATACCGTCAGATTTAGTTTCAATTTTAAGTTCAGCTCCACAGGACATCTCCTTTCGTACATCATCTTCCGTTACTGAAACATGTTGGGCTTCTCGAATTTGATCTTTAATGTCAGTTATGATTTGCGAACATAGAAGACGAATGGAGTTCGCATAACCCTTTCGACTAAGTGCATCAGCCACCACATTTGCTTTGCCAGGGTGGTACCGAATTTCACAGTCGTAGTCATTTAGAAGTTCGACCCATCCTCGTTGCCTCATGTTTAACTCCTTTTGATTGAAGATATGTTGAAGACTCTTGTGGTCAGCGTATATTTCACACTTAGTACCATAGAGATAATGTCTCCATATCTTAAGAACGAACACAACGGCTCCAAGTTCTAGGTCATGGGTGGTGTAGTTCTTCTCATGCGTTTTGAGTTGTCTCGAAGCATAAGCTATAACTTTTCCTCTTTGCATTAGAACGCAGCCTAATCCTTGCCCTGGCGCGTCGCAATAGACCACAAAATCATCACAACCTTCAGGAAGAGTGAGGATTGGTGCATCACAAAGTTTTTGTTTAAGAGTTTGGAAGGCTTCTTCTTGCTTGGGTCCCCATATGAAAGGTTTCCCCTTATGAGTTAAAGCCGTGAGTGGTACAGCAATGCGTGAGAAGTTTGAGATGAATCGACGATAATAACCAGCCAGACCAAGAAAAGATCTTACTTCAGTTGGTGTACGTGGCGCTTGCCATTCTTGTACCGCTTTGATCTTTGAGGGGTCGACATGTATTCCCTTGTCATTGACTACATGTCCGAGGAATTGCACCTCTTTTAACCAGAATTCGCATTTGGAGAATTTGGCGTAAAGCTTTTCCTTCTCTAGAAGTGTAAGGATGAGTCGAAGATGACGCTCATGATCAGACTTAGACTTTGAATAAATAAGAATGTCGTCGATGAAAACTATAACAAATCGATCAAGATAAGGTTTGCAGACTCTATTCATTAGGTCCATGAAGACTGCTGGAACGTTGGTTAAACCAAATGGCATGACCATGAATTCATCATAATGGCCAAAACGAGTTCGAAATGCGGTCTTTGGGACGTCTTCTTCATGCACCCTAAGTTGATGATAACCAGATCGAAGGTCGATTTTGGAAAAGTAGCTGGCACCTTGAAGTTGGTCAAGAAGATCATCAATGCGAGGTAAGGGATAGCGATTCTTGATTGTTAATTTGTTGAGCTCTCTGTAGTCGATGCACATACGAAACGATCCATCTTTCTTCTTTACAAAAAGAACAGGTGCACCCCAAGGCGATGAACTAGGACGTGTGAATCCCTTGTCAGTCAACTCTTGTAATTGACTGGCTAGCTCTTGCATTTCAGAGAGGGCTAACCTATAAGGAGACTTTGCAACTGGTGTAGCACCAGGTATAAGATCAATACGGAATTCGACTTCTCTAACTGGAGGAAGTCCTGAAATGTCGTCAGGAAAAACTTGCGGGAAGTCTTTTACTACTGGAATGTCTTCAAGTTTCTTCTCCATGGTTCCCTTTTTGATGATATGAGCTAAAAACGCGACATAATTTTTGCGAAGATATTTTGGGCTTGAAGACAAGACATTAAGCTGAGCCCCTTCGAAGAGGTTTCTCCAAAGATTCGAAGAGTCTGACCGTTTGAAAGAGGAATACGTATAAATTTTTCGCGACATACAACTTCTGCCTGATGTTGACTGAGCCAGTCCATACCAATTAAGATATCAAAACTTCCCAGCTTCATAGGAATAAGGTCGACTGAGAAATCGTGGTCGTTTAAGGTGAGTGTACAGTTGCGTATAATAGAGTTTAATGAAACTGGTTTCCCGTCAGCAACTTCTACCGTTATGGATTCCATGAGCTTATCCCGATTTTGGTTTAAGATAGGTTCAAATTCTAAGGACACAAAACTTCTATCCGCACCAGAATCAAATAACATAGAGGCATATCTACCATTTATAAGGAACGTACCGTTAACCACATTGCCGTCAGCTCTAGCCTGATTAGCGTTGATATTGAAAGCTCTTCCTCTTGCAGGTGGAGGAGCTTGGTTCGCTTGATTCACCGGGTTGGCTTGGGCCTGAGCATGAATAATGTTTACCAACCTTGGACAAGTGTTTCTGAAATGGCTTGGGTCTCCGCAATTGTAGCAAGCCCGCATAGGTTGACCCATAGGATAATTGGGTTGGTAATATGTTTGGGCTAAATGTTGGGCGGGTGGATATTGTAGGGGTTGTTGGGCTTGACCCATTAATTGTTGGTGGGTTTGGGTTGAAGGCTGGTGTCGGTTCGTTCGCTGGCGCATGCGGCAAGTTTGAACAGTATGACCCGCGCGACCACAGCCGGTGCAATGCTGGCAAGGATAATCAGGAGAATGGTGATATTGGCAACGGTTGCATTTTGGTAACGGGCCAGAGTAGGGTCTTTTGTATGGTGCAGGTGAAGGAGCTACTTGGGTAATGGGTGCAGCAGGAATTGAGAGGTTGGTTTGTGTAACGGCGAAGTTTCTGGTGTTGCGCTTCCTCTTGTTAGCAAACTTAGAAGAGGAGATGGAATGGTTTGAAGTTTGACCCTCAACAGGGGCTTTCTTTTTCTCCTCTTTAAACTTCCCGTTGCGAATTCGATTCTCGGTCAGTTCAGTCGCTAGCTCCATAGCAGCTTCAAGTGTTACCGGTGAAATGCTGAGAACTGAATCTTGAATTTTCGAGGGAAGTCCTCGAATATAATGCTCGATCAAACGATAAGTTGGGGTAAACAAATTTGGAACCATTTGGTTCAACTCTAAGAACCTCTTGTTATAGGTGGTGTGATCTCCCTCCTTCTGCTTTAAAGAATGAAATTCGTCCTCCAGCTTTTTAATTTCACTCCTAGGACAGAAACGCCTAGTCATGATTTCCCTTAACTCCTCCCAAGTTAAGGCCATTGCATCATCAATTCCCCTCTTCCCTTTTTCAGTATTCCACCAAGTGAGAGCTACCCCAAATAGTCTCCCGGTGGCGTATCGAACCTTGCGATCCTCAGGACAATCGCAGTTGAGGAAGGTGTTTTCCATTTCCTCGAACCAATGGAGGAGAGCAGTGACACCTTCGGTCCCTTCAAATTTAGGAGGATCACAAGATTTGAAATGTTTGTATGAGCACTTGCTGGTAGGAGGGTTGTCGATGTTCTGGTCATTCTGTTGGGGAGGATTAGTGGGATTTGTGGCGAGGGCTTGTTGTACTTGGACCATAATGTCAGGCAGTATCGTGGCCATTTGTTTCGCGATGTGTGTGGCCAAGCGTTCCTGAGACCTTCCTGATCTTTTACCCCCTCGTTGTTGTCGGACGACATCTACAGGAACATACATAAGAAGATTGTGAGTTTATGGAGTCTTTTTAGGTGTCATGTGTCTTTAAGAAAAATGAAAATAACATAAATATCAATAATGCAACTACATCCATAGGATGTCTTGGGTTTGCTCATGTTGGGCCTCAAATGTCCCCCATACCTTCACCTGTATAGTCATGTGGGCCCCCATGGCTATTGGCTTGGTAGGATTCACATTAGTATTGGCGATTTAACACTCGCATCACCCGAATGCAAACCACAAAATATGTTTACGAGATGTATGGTCGGAATGTGTCCAGGTGTAGACACAATGACAACTCAAAGTGGGGTTAGCTCACACGACGTTTGGTATAGCATGCTTTGGCCTAATAGGTACTTCGTACTATCATCGTTAGTCCCCAGGTAGGCAAACTGGTCCTTTATTTTGGATTTATACGAATGCCAGCCTAGACAGGACGTTCCGACTACCGGTACTGGTACCCTTCCAGTTACGACATGCCCGTCATGAGAACTCACTTTGATGAGATTTGAAAACACAAAAATCATTGTAATAGCAATCATGATGTGGTGTGTGCTTTCATGGATATGATGTGTTATGAGAATATGATTCATGATAGGCATTATATGATAATATATACTTATGAACATGCTTGCATAACATTGAATTAACATTTAACATAAAACATATAAACATCATGAAATTTGGCAGGTAACACAAAAATCTTATAAGTTTCTAATCAACTATAGTATAGGCTCTAAGGGTCTAAAAACCTATCCTATATCCCTATAGTCATGGCTCTGATACCAATCTGTCACACCCCGACCCGCAGCGGAATAAGAGTCGGGGCATAATTGGGTTATCACCAAAGCTCATGATATTTACTAATATGTTTCATATTTATTAAAGTCAAAGTTACATTTCCAAATATCCAAACATGTCCATACAATACAAAGAAAATAAACCAAACAAAACAATCCCTAAACTCTAAATCATTTTATTCTTCTAGTCCAATCCTAAGTGTTCCTTGCTGCAGCTGGTTCACCTGTATCATGTGTAAAAAATGGGGGTTTTGGGGTCAAGATAAGTTGGCGAGTGAACCTTGTTAGATAAACATTTGTTATTGATTTTCTTGTTAGTTTATCAATGAAAAATTGTGCATAATCATAAATGAGCAAATGTAAATAACCAAGCAGTAGCAATAACAATCACAACTATAACATACAATAACACATGATAGCATACATTAACATACCAACATCATACGATAAATAACATGAATGAAACTGTGCGATCAAGGCTCAATCAAACGGAGCCGATCGTATTGCATGTACTGAAAATGATAAATGTCTGTGCGATCAAGGCTCAATCAAACGGAGCCGATCGTATGTGGGCACGCCAGGTTCACGCTCATAATGTAATGGGGAACATGCTCAACGCTCATAATGTAATGGGGAGCAGCGGCCTATGAAATTGCATGTACTGAAAAAATAAATTGAATCAAAAAATAACCACACAAACAGTTGTAACAAGTTGAGTACACAAGTTCATGATATGATGTATGCACAATGGTTTAAATATAATATATAGTAAGACACATGATACACCCAAAACGTGATTAAAACGGGGAATTTGTAAGATTCACTCACATTGGGTGCGTTTGATTGGAGATGATGAGATGCGCACGAGTCGGGAGAGTTGAACAACGAGAATTACTAACCTAAATAATAACGGAAAAATATAGTAAATGAGTGGATTTTATTAAGGATTTTAATGGAATTTTTAGATATATTTTTGTGAGTTTAAGGCTATTTTCTATCTTTATAAATATTATTTTTAAGTATTTTTAATTGATTTTTACATTAAATTAAATAAATAAAAATATAAAAAAATTTGTTTATTTTTGCGTTGACCGTTGACTTGTTGACCTGTTGACCGGTTCGGTCAGTGTGCATCTATGCGCTGGGTGAGACTCGAACCCGAGACCTCCCGTACGCGTGCACGCAGCTCTACCAACTAAGCTACGTGTCTAACCCGAAATAATCTTGTTTTTAATTATATTTATATACTAATTCGACTTATTTAAAATTCATTTGTTTTTAAAAAAGATTTTAAATCATCGAACCGGTGCCGTTAACCAGACTCGAACGCGTGACATGCGAGTTAGTGTTGCACACAGTCCACCGCTGGACTGTGTGTTTAACCTGGTTAATATTTCGATTTTTATTATACTTAACAACTAACGGAGTTAACCCGGTTCAGCTTTAAACAAAAAGGCGTTTTATTACATAGAGGGTGCGTGTATCAGGGATCAAACTCGTGACGTGTGCGTATTATTTGCACACAGTCCACCACTGGACTGTGTGTCTAACCCGTTTAAAGTACCAATTTTAATTACACTTATAGTGTTATCACAGTTCATCTTCTTCGTTGGATTTTACCGACAGCAGATTACACCATTAAATCTTGTTAATTCGATTGTTAAAACATTGCACAGACTAATATGAGATAGCAGAGATGATAATTAGAGGAAAACATACCGGTGAACGATTGATTACAGAGTTCCGGCAAGGCGTCGGTCTCTGTTTTTAAGAACTTCAACTGAGCAAATCAATTAATCGTTTTGATTAGCTAATCATGAAATTGAAGTGCTAAACAAACGTTATCAGTGTGTTTGAAGGTCCTTACCGTTTCACAGACGAAGATAAAGACTTCCAGAAATTTTCCGGCGAACTGGAATTATCTGATAACAGTGCCTGAATTCGATCTCAAGTGGAAGGTTTGAGTTAGAAATAGCTTAACAACTGTTAAACTACGATGGTATTGAAGAACTTACCGATTTGAGGAAAAATACGGTTTTCCGGCGAACTTGCAGAATTTTCCGGCGAGTTGATTTAAGCTTTCTGATGGACCGAATGTGTGATGAAAGTGAAATGGAAAGTTTGTATAATGTTTTTGAGTCGCGAGAGGGGTCTTGATTGAAGTAATTCAGACATTGATTATTTTCGGTTATAAAAACCTATCATGATCAAAATTGAAGTCAATTCAAGTCTGAATTGATTAAAATCGTCGGTGCATCGGTTATAAACCTGAAATCGCGATTATTCAGACGTTTAGACGGTTGAATAGCCGATTTCAGTTTTTCAGTTGGCTTAACCGGTTTATCTATGTTTGTATATAAGAATCATTTGTTTCCTAGAGTTGACAGAAAACAAACAAGTGGCGGAGTGGTGATGTGTGTGTGTGTTAAGTCTTTGGATTTAAATTTTTGGTTGACCCGGGTTCGAGCCTCGGCAGCAACATTTTATTTTTATTTATTTTGTTTTCACTTTTTATCAAATATAATTTTTATAGTTTAGTTTGTTTATTAATTATGTAACATTAAAAATCAAAATAACCATAAATACACAACGTGACATTTATAACTTGATATTCGATTACAAAACGGAGCGGGTTTTGGAAACCCGTTTTTGACAAATGTTACAGAAAAGTACAAAATAAAGAAAGTTGATGACTTTTAGGAAGGAAAATAGTTGATTTATACAGATTTTTTAAAATTTGTTTATTTTTAATCCTTCAACGTGGCTCTTGGCATATAACCCCACACCCTCAATGAATCGTTTTCCATCCACACACTTGTTAACACTGCACGGCACCTCGCATCACCCACTGAGGTATGTCTCACCTCAAGTGCGTACGTCCCTTCCCTCACGACCCATCATCTCCCGCAACACATAACTAATAGTTAGACGTATATGAAACATTGTTTACATAAAAATCCATCTGCGTTAATTCCAAAGGGACCACATATGCCTAATTAAGATTACATTACCAGATTTTACTGTATTAGAATAAAATCTTGTTATTATGTTCTTGTCACCATTCATGATCATATTATTACTTTACTTATGGATGATGAAAATGAATTTAGGCTACAGTGTATGGTATTGAGCCGCTAGAGGCTTTATTATGTCAAGTCAGCGTCATCTAGGCGTCACCTTATATGAGGACTTTGAAGCTACTTCCTTTAACATCCTTGCAATGCTTTTAAAACCCTTATCATTGTTGCCTAATTATTTTTTATTTAAATTTAAACATTATGTAGTTTAAATATATTAATTTAAATTAAAAAAATAATTTAAATTAAAAAAGTACAAGGTCATTTAAAAAAATACAAACCTAAAATTTATAATTACTTAAAATTTGAACGTGAAACTAAATCTGCACTCGGCGCCCTCTCCCTATTCACGATCAAACCGTAAGTGTTCGGTCAGATCAGCCATGTGTGTCCATGTCATGAATCCGAGCGAGGAAAACTTCTTTTTGAGCATAGGTGGGTTCGCCGGTTGGTTACCTTCGTCGTAAGTCTCTACACAAAATGCTTCGTCTGAGTCCTCCAATATCATGTTATACAAGATGTTGCATGTATACATGACATTTCTCATTTTACTCTTTTCTAGTAGCCTCGACGGATCGACAAGTTTGACGAGAGTCGGGTTAATGAGTTCATTAATGTACAACGTGAGATTGTGTCGGTTGTTGTTTCGGGTAAGCTCAGTTGGTTCCCAGGCAGGTTGGGGAGGATATTGTTTCGGAAGTTATGGAAAGAGTTCGATAAATTGCGTGATGATAGAGAACAAATGTTGCTTCCGATTATCAAGTCTAGACTTGAGTCGGATTGCTTGGATGAGCATGGAGTCGTGACTTATGTTGACACTTTGGCGAATCTACATCTTCCTAAAGATGAGGTTGATAATAGAAATGGTGGAAAGCTCACTGACAAGGAGATGGTTAACTTGTGTAGCGAGTTCGTTACAGGTGGGACAGACTCAACCGCGAGTGCTCTACTATGGGTCATGGTTAATCTAGTGAAGCATCCTCACATTCAGAGCAAGCTTTATGATGAGATTGTTGCAAACGTGGGACAACCACCACAAAAAGGGGTGGAGGTGGGGCTAGAATCGGTTATAAACGAAGAGGATCTATAGAAAATGTGATACTTGAAAGCAGTGGTTTTGGAAGGGTTGAGGAGACACCCACCGGTTCATTTTCCGCTACCCATAGGGTCAGGAAGGAGGTGGAAGTGGAAGGTTACATGATTCCCAAGGGTGCCACGGTTATTTGCACGGTGCCCGAGTTGAGTTGGGACCCCAAAGTCTGGGATGAACCCATGGAGTTCAAACCAGAGAGGTTCTTGGTGAATGATGATGTGTTTGATATAAGCGGAAGCAAAGAGATAAAAATGATGCCTTTTGGTGCTGGAAGAAGGATATGTCCTGGTTCGAGTTTGGCTTTTCTTCATTTGGAGTATTTTGTGGCGAATTTGATTTGGTATTTCCATTGGACTGTTCCTGATGGTTATAATGTTGACCTTTTGGAGAATGATGATCAGGCTGTCATTATGAAAAATCCTCTGAGAGCACGAATCTCTTCTAGGACTGAAAACCGAACTGCTTGAGTCGATACCTACATTCAAATATGTTTAGTATTGTTTACGATGTACAAAAATAAGAAGCCATTGGAATATGCATGGTTGAATTACCGTCTTAATGTACAATTAGGCAATAGGCATGTCATTCTATTTTGCTTTTTGATCTTAAATTCTTATTCATTAAAGGTGTTTTCATGTTATTAAAGGGATCTGACTTCTGATCATACTGGCTTCCAAATTTGATTGAACTTGATGGTTCCCTTCATTTATTGTCAATGATCATGATAAGATCAATTATGAACATGAATGCATTGGATGGTTGAACGTCGTAATTAAGTATTAAGTGTTCGTGGACGTAAAATGGTCCTTTCAAAAAAGCAAAGCAAGTCACAAGTTGCTACATTTTTTTGAACGGCAAATTTGGATCACTGACGCACTACTGCAGTATCATCGTGCCATCAGCGGAATCACCCGATCATATCCATCTCCACTAGGCATAATGCCCATATACAAATTTAGGAGGAAACCCAATAAATATGTGAAACCCCCCTTTGTGGGAATAGAACTCAGGACCTTTTAATCCCAAAACCTCAAGTCATCCCAAGATGCCACTAGACTATAAAGCCATATGCATTCGACTTCATTGTTGGGTTGTTTGTGAACCGGATATAAAGCCCAGTTTACTCCTTTCCTGGGCCTACAGGCCATCGTAAGACTCAGTAGGATTATCAATCTCGTAATTTGTTTGCCTATAATATAGGTCCTTTACAATCTCCAAAGTCCAAACTATATCATCAAACAATCTAAAATATATTAAAACAGTAAATACGCATACATAGTTTCAATGGTGCACAAATAAATAAATAAAAAACCATGTACAGAACCGAACCCGGCCCAAATACCGGTAATCAGGCTTTTTTCATAACCAGCTATTCAATAACTGAAACCAAAACCAAATCAGACCATAACCGTAGGTTATAGCTAGGTTACACATTTTAAGCCTAGAACCCGTAACCAACCAATTTTTTATACCTAATAGATTACCCGAACCTAGCTATACCCTATACATGAACCCGATTATACCTATACCTGATACCAGCTTTTTAAAAACCTGATATAATACCCGAAATTTAAAGCATATGCTTGTGTTTACTTTACAACTATTTGTGACGAACAAAAATGGTAATCAAGAACTCAAGAAGATGAACGGGAGAAGAAATGAAGAACACAGAGGAGAGGGAGATAATTCACAAATCAGTCAGTGCCAAATCCATTAGGTTGCTGGATATTAATATCTAGTTACAATAGCCGGTTACCTAAAGCCGATCATACTTAAACTCGGTTCATACCTAAAACTGGTATGGAATAAAAACGATTTGTACACGTCAGCATAGTTTAGTTCCCAAGAAACTTTTTATGGGAAATATTAGAGTGAAACCTACTCAATAGTTTAATTAAATATAAAGATTGATTTTGTTGTTCTAGAAAGTTAAATGTGCATTGAAGTGCAAAAAGGGCAAATGTAAAAATAACTGTTAGAAGTCATGAATTTGTTTCTAATAAACAAAACTTATTAATCTTGAACAAATTTATAATAAATTTTCTGACATCTCTCATGATAAGGATGCTCAATAACATAGTTGACACATCTTGTTTTATTGTAAATGTATGTACAAAGCTCTATATACTTGAAGTACAATATCTAATCAAACTAAACCTAGCCTGAAGTTAGAAAACTTTCACAAATCAAACAAATATGGGATATCCAGTTCTACCAGACTATCAAAAGTATAGGATATGCTATGTTTCACCAGACTATTGCAAATCTGGACAACATGCAACGATCATACTTTATTACTTGTGACACATGTTTAAAAAGACACATGAGCATCGTTGGTGAGTTCACGAATATAAACAAGTTATAAACCGAATTACTTTAATAATGACTATGTACCCACCCATTTCATCATAACCCAACGTAACCCTCGATACCCCATTCATGGGCCCTTGATTCATAATACTTATAAGGGTCCCCAAATATCATGCGTATGTATGTGCAGGTTTTATATATATGTGTGTACTACAGTCTTGCATTATTACAGTTTAAAGTCGTATTTATAAATCTTCTCGCTAATACATTACATAAACTAGATGTAAAACCCGTGTAAAAACACGGGTAGTTTTTAAAAATTTTATAACATTATTAAACAACGATTTTTTCAGCTATAATAGTAATAATAACCTATTCTAAATAAGATTCAGGCAATAAAAACATACAAAAAGAAGTAAAAGATGGTAATAATTAGTAGAAGTCAAAATCTCTAAAACTATAAGCAACAAAGTCAAGTCCATATGTTGATCGGGTACCTTATTAGCCTCCTATCCTTTCATCGTTTGCCCACACCACTTGCAAAGAATTGTCCTAAAAAAAGAATATTGTTCAATAAGTTTGGTAAGAAAACCAAGATGCTTACCTTTAAATAAAACACTGTTAAGATATATTCTATAAAAAAAGAAACAAATTACTATTACCAAAATATATAGTATTACATCACTCGTATTTCTACAAGTATATCAAGCATCAACTTCGCCTATCTGCCCCCATCCTCTCGACTTGAAATTCCATCAATTGGTTCTTGCAACTGAAAACAACAGATACTTTAAGGGTTTTTTTTAATACAACTAGCTAACTAGACGTAAAAAACTTCAGGACAAGTACATGAATAAAAGTTCTTAAATTACATTACACAAAAAAGCTTATGCCATCCAACTATGGCAGCTAAAAACAATTCTCCTACAGGACACTTACCTCAACTACATACAAGATTTAAGCTACACAGTCCAAGCATTGAACAAGAGTCTACATAGCTCGAGAAGCCAGAGCCTGAAAAAGAGAATGAAATGGTTATAATATATTAAAGCCTTTGATACAATTATACACACTCATTAATATTGTAAAAATGTGTAAAATTAATAATAATATTTTAAGCAAAAATTATTTCAGTTGAATACAACCCAACCTATTAGGATGCATAATCACATATAAGTCTGAACATAAAAACTACACCAATCTAGCCACGATACTTCCCTGGACTTCGTTTTGTGATGATACCAATCAAAGGGGGCCTCCTTAATTTCATCCACCGTTTTGAAGAATGAAGTACCCATTCCTTTGAATACCTTGTCATCCCGATACTCCCATAATCTCCAAACTGTTAAATAGAAAACCTCAAGAACTGTTTGTATTCTTTGTGCGGAAATACCAGACTCATGTACACTAAGATTCACCTCCTTATTGGATTCATAGCTACTGCACATGGGCATTTTTACCTACGCTCAAATCTGCTGTCATACGAACCATGTCGCCATATAATACAATGAATAAGAATGTGTTTAGCCAAGTCTACTAAAGAACCACATAACTAACTGGACATGGATAGAAAAGTCATACCTCTTGCCGCCATCGCTTCCAAAGTAGGAATTATCCCATTATTAGCTCGCCTCACGAATTGGTTGACTTTGGGGTAGCTATCTTGTTTAAGTAGAAATTCGGCTTCAAATCTAGGATCTATCAATGACACTTTTAAAAGAAACGATAATAAAATATAAAAAATATACAAAAAAGTAGACTAATGAATCAAAATGCAAAGATGATTTTGTAATCAAGCTCATTGGGATCTTGAAAAGAATATTAAAAATGCATAATAGAGAGCATGTGTTGTCAATCCAAAGTTCCAAACTATATAATTGATCATGAGTGCCTTTTTCATCTATTTGACCAGTAGTATAACACTAACTCTTCAAAAAATCATTTTTCATTATCTCAAAATCTCAATAACTAACTTTTGAGTTCATAGAGTTGAATTAAAAACATTTAAGTAATATCAAATATATTCTAAATGTTTGTTATTGATCAACATTTTAGACCTTACAAAAAGGTAATAAGAAGACATTTTGGTCTTTTTCTATTTGCAGTAGCAATTTCTTATAATAATAAGCTACAGAAAATAAATAATGAATCTAACTCTTCTTGTTCGATCCCAATTCTAAAGGTCTTCATCCCAAAGATTGAGAGTTGAAAAGAAAATTATGCACATAAGGAATATTATTAATGAAGAGTAGATTCAAAAAAAAAATTATAAAAAAAATTATACTATTAATATAATAAAAAGGTTGCAACATATTATTCAGCATGATATTTATATAATTTATCATCCTTCAAAAAATTATTATGCCTGCTTATTATGAGCATGAGTTGACAAAAAGAGTTGAAGTTGTTAAAAGGTCGAAATAAACTGGGTGGTACACTGTTTGACAACTTCTGAATGATTAAGTGCTGAATTAGTAAGAAGTCTGAACTATTAAGTGTTGAATCAATAAGATGTCTGAAACATTAAGAGCCAGCATAATGCTTAAACGTTAAGAGGCAAATGTCTGACTAATTCAGATTAGAGGTCTTAACCATTCAGACTCTATATAAATACCTAACCATTCAGAGATAAATGTCTGAACCATTCAGACATCTGCTCGCGAAACAAACAAGAGGCTCATTAAGAGGTTAACAAACAGCCCCTTAGTTATATTGATAAATTTCATAAAGAAAAATAAGAGACAGATTCACATTGACCATGATGCTAAACGAAGGACTTTTATGGGTTGAAAGTGCTTACCTACAACATCTGCAGATGACGCTTTACCAACATTATGTGTTGACACTTGACAGGATCTTCTTAACCTCTTTTTAGTTCCATTCTACAAGAACCAAGGTAATTTGAAGGTCATCTGGTGCTAATTAGCATTTAGTTAATGATCCATCCAAAAAACAGTAAGTTCATTTGTGTTTGATTGCACATACACAAATGCAAAACAAAGCATAATTCATATGCCTAACTCAAAATGGTGGCATCTAACTAACTAATCAGCATTAAGTAATGATAAGACCAACACTTAACATAATTTTCATGTCTGCAAAAACCAGGTACATGTAGGAGACAATTTTATATTTGAAGCTTTTTTTACCCAAGTGTTTTAGAATATAACAAATTTTATTAAAAGTAATATTTAGAGAAAGTATGTAACAATTTACAATAAAAATATAACGGTTTAAATCTGTTAAAAATAAAAGTTTTTTACCAATTAGTTTTATGTATTTTTAGAACATGTTCTGTTTCTTAGTTTCGAAAATAGATTATTTTGTTTAGTAAGTACAAAGCCGTTGTATTTACTAATTACTTAATCCATGTAATTTTTGTTTACAATGGTTTAGTACCTAATCGTATAGAACTAAATGTATAATTATTTTTTTCTTGGAACTTAATGTTTAATTAAATTATAACTATAGTTTTAAAAATAACAGAGTTTATGACTAAAGGATTTTACAAAAAAATAGTTTTGAATAAAAAAATTGTTTTTATCCCTATTTTTAGTGGGGACGCATATTAAACCTTACTATTAAAGTTTTTTCTAACAAAAAATAGTTTTTAGTAAAATAGGTTTTTTACACATATTTTTATTTGGAGTGTATTTTTATTTTGTATAACTTCTCCTCTAAAGTGTGGGATGTGGGGAGTAAGTGTATAGTTGTATAGATATATTTTAAAGAAAAATAAAAGAAAAACAAGGAAAAATAAATTTTTTAAACTAACCACAAAGTGGGAGGGACGGTTATTATACCATATGTTTTAAAATTTTAAGTTAATTTGAATCAAATCATAAGAATGTTTAAAAGATTTGTACATTAATGCATTAAAATTTGTACATTATAATCATCAATTGACTTGTACATTATAATGTATCAAAATATTTGTAAATGAATGCATAAATGACTTGTACATTGTATAAGATTTATATCGACACCTCGCAAAAAATAAGCACGTTTAATGATATTTTCAGAAATTTTAAAACATAATATATTGAAAGATATAAAATAAAAAATAAAAAATTAGGAATACATGGGTAAAGATAAAGGGAAAAATCTGTAAGTTTTAAGGGGCAATGGTGTTATTATTATTATTAGAGCATTCACAATTATTATTATTAGAGCATTCACAATGAATTTTATATTCTTATCTATATATTTTCATTAAAAATAACAACTTTTTCTCTCTCATTTCAATTAAATAATATTTTTATACATTTATCATTATCTTTTCTCTCTTCTTCACTTACAACCATTTCTAAAAATATTAAAAAATTTATACAGTTTTCTCTCTCCAGATTTTTTTCCCATATATTTACAGATAAACAGTAACTTTCCCACATATTATCTCTCTCTTCCACTCACAACCACTCAAAAACACTAACAATCATTCCTTATAATTTAACTAAACTAGCGCACATACATTTAAAGATTTCATTGTGAATGCTCTTAAAATGATAAAAAATTTTCCTTAAAAAGTAAGTAACATGTGCACTAAGAGCATTCGCAATGAAATCATTTTCCATATCTATATATTTCCACTAAAAACAACTATTTTTTTCTCTCTTATTTTAATTAAATAATATTTTTATATCTTTATCATTACGTTTTTCTCTCTCCTTCACTCACAACCATTTCTAAAAATATTAACAAATTTAGAAGGTTTTCTCTCTCCAGATTTTTCTCATATATTTATAGATGAACAGTAAGTTTCCCATATTTTTTCTTTCTCCTCCACTCACAACCACTAAAAACACTAACAACTATTCCTTATAATATAACTAAACCCCCTCACATATTTTTAAGGTTTCCATATATTTTATCCTTTTGCCAATACTTACACCATTGCCCCTTGAAACTTAAGGATTTTTCCCTTTATCTTTACCCATGTATTACTAATTTTTTTTATATCTTTCAATATATTATGTTTTAAAATTTCTGAACATATCTTTAAAACGTGCACTAAGTGTTATACTTTAAGCAATTCTATGTGTACTACATAAATTTTAAGAGGTGTTTGAGGAAATGTATTATAATATAGTATAGTTTGGGCTAGGGGTGTTCAGAAAACCCGATATCCGAAAAAACCGAAATCTAAACCGAAATCCGAACCAAAAAAACCGATCCAAATTATGTGGATATTTGGATGGATCCGATCCGAATCCAATTTGCATATTCGTATATTCGGATTGGATTCGGATCTTAAAATATAAATAATTCGGATTATTTGGGTTATCTAGATATCCGACTAAACCAAATAACATTTAATATGTTTTTAATAAAATAATGTTCCAATATATAGTTAATATTAGTCCAGTCCACATGAGCTCAATACTAAACCGAATAACATTTAATATGTTTTGAACTTTGTTTTAGAAACTATGTTTTGAATTTGAACTTTTATTTGTGTTTTAAGACTTAAGACTAATTTTTATTTTTCGGTTTGTATGCTTGTTTTGAATTTAAACTAGTAAAATGCTAAAACCAAAAATTTGGGAAAATTAAAAATTTGGAAAAAAAAACTTTTTCGGTTTAATTTGGATATTCGGATATCCGTTTGGGTTATTTGGATTTACCCGAATCCGATCCGAATTGAATTCGGATAGATATGGATCGGATGGGAATACATCCGATTCGAATCGGATCGGATTTCAGATAGGTTCCTAAAAATTGCAAATCCGAATAATCCGAGTAACCCGTTATCCGATCCGATGAACACCCCTAGTATGCCCTCCCAAATTAAAAATTTAGAAAAAAAACTTTTTCGGTTTAATTTGGATATTCGGATATCCGTTTGGGTTATTTGGATTTATCCTAATCCGATCCGAATTGAATTCGGATAGATATGGGTCGGATGGGAATACATTCAATTCGGATCGGATCGGATTTCGGATAGGTTCCTAAAAATTGCAAATCCGAATAATCTGATTCGAATAATCCGAGTAACCCGTTATCCGATCCGATGAACACCCCTAGTTTGGGAGGTTCGGTTATACAAGTAAGGTTCAATAATACAGATCTAGTTTGGTTATAGGATCGGTTCGGTTATAAATGTCAATTTAGTTTGGTTTTTTCGGTTGTGGACAAAAGCAAAACCGGACAATAAAAATATGTTAAAAAAGTAGCCACCGGTTAATAGTGTCATGATCGGACGCGTCTTGACTTGTTTATTTCCCTAAGTGTTGCTCATTATAAAGAGAGGTGTAAGAAAAACAAAAGAAAAGAAAACACGTTGGGTTTTTTTTATAATAATGCCTTTAGGGGATATTGTTATTCAGGTTATGCGTAATAGACATTATAGGGGTATGATGAGAGAGGGGCATTTCTAGAATAATGTCCAACGATGTGGAAAAACTTGAAAATTAATAAATGAAAGAGCATTAAAGGGTTTTAACCATTGCATTGGACGTCCTGATCCTGATGTGGCGAAAAATGTTCGTTAGACTATGTGTAGTCATAAAGCCACCTTGTGAGGCATTATGCGACAAGTGTCAAAAAGTGTGTAAGGGGGCTTTATGGGAGTTTATATCACAAGAGGGTATCATTACCTAATCATAAATTTTCTGATTTTTTTATTTATCTTTAGATTGTTTAAAAAAACACTTTTATTAATTAAATTTAAAAAACATTACAATAAAAAACAATATATTTATTCTTCATATTCATCGTTATTCTCTCTTTCTTCCTCTTCGTTTTCTTCATCTTCCAAACATGCGTTTGCAAAGTCCTAGCTTCGAATTTATAAACTTCTTCCTTGTAGTCTTCTTTGACGTCACCATAGTGACGAATTGGGATCAAAATAGTCTTTCATAAAACGCTCGTTTGGTGGCTTCACGGTCTCGCAAGATAAAATTGCGTCTCAAAATGGGGTGTGGAGGAGAACGGTTAACGTGTGGCATGGCTTGTATCGTGAGGGCACATGCACTCGTAACCGTTTCTTCCTTCTCCGCGATTTCTTCGGGTGAAAAAAACCTTCAGTAAGTAAATATCGGTGAACGAATCTTCGGATGGGGAGGCTATTATTTTAAATAAGAAAGTGGGAGTATAATTTTGATGAATGAGAGTTTGGTTGAGGTAAATGTTAAAAATAATGGTATATATAGGTATTTAGGAGTTTTTTATTTAATGTATTGGACCGTTGGTAACGGTCGGATTTTTGAAATAATCCCAACCTCACGTCGCAATCATCTTCGCGAATCGCGGGGACTCAAATTCGAGTCCCCATAGCGCCCGGCATAGCGGTGTGACGCGGCGCTATGGGGCGCTATGTTTGATCTGGCCGGGAGGTCACGCCCCACTACAGGCGGCCTTAAGGGGCATTAACGATTACGAATGGTTTTATATTACTCATTTGAGTATACAATTATAGAAGGAAAACTACATCTTTTGAAAATCGGGGTGTTGATTTATTATTATTTTCTTTCAATTGCTTATTCAAATCACGATGTTAACCATTAATCTAATCCGATTCACGATTTTAAAATCTCACGAATTGACAATAATCCTGTCCCTAGTCAAGAAGAGTACAATATATTTTTTTTCCATCGCCATATGTTGTACACCAATAAGTTTTTTTGTCTTCATTGCATCTATCATTTCAATCATTACTTGCTTCATTATTGACCGGCTAACATCGTCTCGATAAACCTAAAATATCAAATAGGTCCAAACGACACTCACTCAAATCGATTCATCTTACGGGTAAAAGAGGATTTTTGAACAAGTATCTAACGTTCCTAGTTAATTTTTGTTGTATATACAAAGGGTGTTGGATTCCAATCTGCTGCAACACACCATGAGATCTCAAGGAATCAAGATTCCTCCATGGAAACACTATAGGAAATAGAGATCTCTAGCATGATCCGTTTAATAAATAAGTCAACTGGAACACGATTCGCTTAATAAATGACCTAATCTGGACACAACCCATTTAAAAAATCGGTTTACCTATTGACGCTTTCTACAAAAGTTCATCAATCAATATTAAAGTTAAAAAGTGTTTAGATTTTAAGTTGGATATTTTGATTTTACATTTCACTATTCATTTCTAAAAATGAAATCTCCTTGACCACTTTATCAATTCAACATTTACAATACTTATATTTAAATACTTGTAACTACCAATTCCATGATCCTTTTCTTTCAGCCTGGAATCATGATTTGTTTTTATTATTGTTTTTTTTTTTTTACGGAATAGATACTGATGAGCAAGTTGTTTGAAATGGGTACAACAACCCCCTTAAAGAAATACACTCGAGAAAGTAACCCTTACGAAACAGCTTAGACACCCATACACATTTCTTTAAAGATGCCAATTTCCTACTCAATTGATTTAAAACCACTCAAAGGCTGTGGATGTTGACATATTACACCACCCCACAAGTGACATGGGTTCGTATGATGAACGAAAAAAACTGATGCGAAACGTATTGATCAAAGGTGAAAAAAGTGACGTGGGTCAGTGTCACGTGAGCCATTTCCATGTCACTAAAAAAAAGTGATACCAGCCGCATTCGTAGAAGGAAAAACGTGACACGCCCGGTATCACTTCCCTCAATATCACCAGCCATATTTTTTTAGTATGGACTATGGATCCAATAATTGATTAGAATGACTAATTAAATTATAGTAACACTACTTCTAAAACACGTATGCTATATACGTATGCTGTATATATGTATGAATAAGTTAATTTGTATTCAATAAATGTAAATCATGTGATACCATGAATCGACAATCAGCACCATTGTGTCAACGATGGATATGTGGTTGACTGTTTCTTAATGGTTGTTTACCTCAGCATCGCCACCCTCATCCGATCCATCATATTCCGCCGGAGAAACCACAACAAACTACCACCAGGATCCACAAACAACCCCTGTAGTCGGCACAAGGTCAGAGAAGCCAAATCTCTTGTAGAAAGAACTGTTAAATCGTGCGCGACCTAAGGTTAAATCGTGTGGTCGGCGCACGATCTGGGACCATACCCCTTCAAGTCCCCTAGTCCGGTGCTGCTTCCATGCGCAGAGTAAGTGGTTGGAGTTCTGGACTAGAAATTAAAAAATAAGTATCTGCGCTTTAACTTGGAGCCTTTAAGAATCCTCATGTGGGTTATAAAGTTGGCGCACGTTAGCGCTGGTTTTCAGCTATACGGCACAACCCTCAAACTTCTTTAGGACAATCCATCTTTATTTGCGCGGCAAAAATTTTGAAATTCGAAAAGGGCGTTTCTGACAGATTGGTGGCGAAAGCGACGTGTGATGTGATTGCTGACACAGTGACATTCATGTTGTCACTGTGCCAGGCGCGCCGTTTCGTCTCAGGAGAGTGGGTTTCACGCGTGTGTGATAACCGCCAATCCGGTTTTCCTGCTTGACATGTCAATCCCTTATAGGAAACGCGCTACAAGTTGCACGCACGATTACTGATCGCATTAAATGTGATGTGTATAAATTGGAGGAGAAGGCAACGACTTCATTCATGCTTCTTCGAATTCTCTCTATTGTTCTTCATATCTTCACATCTCCAACGAATTTTTGAAGATCTTCAAGGTTTTAAGTGATTTCAACAGATGTTCAAGTGTTCTTCGACTTTTCCAGATTTCTTCAAGATCTTCTTCCTCATCCATGGCTGATCACGAAGGCGATGTTATAGAAGTTGGAAGATGTTGATGGTGGTATGCCACCATTGAAGTGGAAGGAGGGAATTTTGCCACTTCTCTGGCGACTGGGATGCTCGATATCCGGCTCAGGGACAAACTGCTGCTAATGCAACGCCGGTTATATCACCATCTTCGCAGACTTCTTTAGTGACGGTAATTTCCGGTTACCAGCCACCAACTTCTTCGGGGCGATTCTTTCTTACAACCATTTTCACGTCTCCCAGCTGAACCCTTTGGGCATGGTGAGGATCAGAAATTTTGAATTTTCTTGTCGTTCGCAAGGATTAGAGCCGACTGTCGAACGATTCCAAGTCTTCTATCACCTACAAAGCAACTTGAGCTTCTTCTCCTTTGCCATGCGGGGTGTGGCATAGAAAGTTCTTATTAACCCTCCAAAGAGTTACCATGACTTGATGGGTAAGTTTTTCCACATACGCGGGGAGGTTATTCCTATTGCAATAGAGTTTCGCGCGCCCGGCGCGATACCGAAGGAGACTCTTTCCGTACCGAAGGGCAAGGCCTGGAATGAAGGGTTGCAAGCGCTGCCGAACCAGGGGTTTGGAGAGCAAGTGTTGGTCGCAGCCGGTATGAGCGATAAATGGTCGCGCGACAGCAAGGATGTCCCTGTGCTGCTCTTAGAAGGCGATGGTAAGTTTCCTCTTTGCTTCATTTTTCAAGGTCTTTGAAAATATAAGGTTGCGTTATGTGACTTCAGTCGGTCGTTTGCAGAAATTGATCTATATCACCCGGCATTTCTTGCCAATGTTGGGGTAATGGGCATGAGGCCATTGCGCGAAGACGAGGAACTTTGGCTTGAGCAGAATCGCGCCAATTTCATGTACCCTGGAGCAGACGCGTTTGCCGCCTGCTACCAATAAAGGTGCACGTATACTGAATCCTAGGCCATGTAGGGCCATAACTCCTGCTGGGGAAGATGTTGTACTACACTTTCTAGCGAGGAGTCTATTGCATCATATGTGAAAATGGAACGGAATGGGGGATGTAATGGAATGGACAGCGGAGTGAAATGGATCATTCCACTCCATTGTGATGTTTGGTTACTTATATGTGAATAGAATGAATCGTTATTTTGTACATTACTTTCGAATGCTCCTTTCCATTACCACTTGATACTCAAACATGTTTCTTTTCATTCGATCAGAATGATCCATTTCATTCACATTCTATTCCTTCGTGGCAAACCCTACTCTAGGGTTAATAAGAAACCATAATGAACCTTGTTTAAATAAACAATTGGCCCAATAAAGTCTTCACTAGCCCAACACCAATCTTTTGCAACACGCCATGAGATCTCAAGGAATCAAAGGCGTCTCTTGCAGATTCCTCCATGGAAACACTATAGAGAATAGAGATCTCCAGCGGGATCCGTTTACAATATAAGTCAACCGGAACACCACTCGTTTAATAAATGAGCTAATCCGGGGCACCCCGTATAAAAATCGGTTAACTCTTTTATCAATTCATCGTTTACAAAAAAATTTTAACCAGTTATAACTACCAGTTCCAATATCCTTTTCATTCAGCCTGGAATCATGATTTGCTTTTATTATTGCTTTTTTATGGAATAGATACTGATGAGCAAGTTGTTTGAAATGGGTACAACCCCCTTTAACATATGCACTCGAGAAGGTAACCCTTATGAAACCCATACACATTTCTTTAAAGATGCCAATTTTCTACTCAGTCTATGGGGTATGGGGCGGGGTTTTGGGCGTGGATTGGGGGGAAACGCCTATGTGACCACCCTGGGTGGGTTTGGGTTTGGGCGTGACCCTTTGGGCGGGGGTTTTAGCCCGGGCGTTGGGCGAGGCTACCCATCTGAGCTGACGGGTGGACATTGGATGCACCCTACCTATAGGTTTATACATTAATTTAAAAAAAGAAAAAATAAAAGAAATTTGGTTAAACCATGCCCCAAACCCAAGCCCCACCATACCCTCAATTTTTTGGGTCTTGTCAGTGAAGCCCACCCAGCCCACGTGTCAACCCATGTCCCAAACCCCCGCCCCACAATACCCCACAACCTCAAGTGATTAAAATCATCAAAGGCTGTGGACATTGACGTATTGTTTCCTTATATAGGTACACCACCCCAGCACGGGCCTTATTGGTGAACGAAAAAACTGATTCGGGACGTAATGGTCATTTCTCGGTACGTGAGTCATTTCCATACCAATAAAAAATGATACTGGCTGTATAGGTGAAGAAAAAAAGTGATACAGCCGATATCACTTCGGCCGATATCACCAGCCTTATTTAATTTATATGCATGGACTATGGATCCAGTAATTGATTTGAATTACTAATTAAATTATAGCAACACAACATGATTGATCTAAGTCTCTCTCTCTAAACACGTACACTATATATGTATGTTGTATATATGTACGAATAGGTAAAATTTTATTGAATATATGTAAATCATGTGATACCATGAATCGACAATCAACACCATTTGTCAACGATGGAGACCTGGTTCATAATAGTCGTTTCCCTCTGTGTTGGCCCCAAAATGGATCTTTGATCTCTAGAGCATTAATCGTACTTGAATATATAAACTAAGAATCTGAATACATGTGAATGAACGATTTACAAATGAGAAATCTATCCCTATTTATAGTTTCTAATGGGTACGAGTGTAGAGACATGTCCCTTCGTGAACGGGTGTGTCTCTAGATCCTGTGGTTGTAATTAAACGTGAATAGGTGCATCCATTTAATGAAAAGTCGCGTCCCTTCCTTGTTCCTTGTTGCCGGTCGCGAATGGTTGCCTCCCAAGGGGTTTCGCACCCTTTGGGGTGGTGGTTGTCAAGTTCTGTTTTGACACCTCCAGTCCCCATACTTTGTAACCGCCCTAGATTGCCTTAGTTACACAGTAACCCTTGCAGTATTGGATGTGTAGAGATTAGCCATCTTCACTCTGCATCGCCGCCCTCATCCGATCCATAATATTCCGCCGGAGACACCACAACAAACTACCACCAGGACCATCACTCCTTCACTCCAGCTTCCTCCTACTAATCTCAAAGCCCGTTCTCACTAATCTCAAAACATGATACGGGCCCATTTTCACTCTTTACACCGGTTTGGTACCTTCCATTTTCATCAGCAGTCATTCTTTCGCTCATGAAGTTCTTGTTACAAAAGGTGCAGTCTCTTCCGATCGCCCAAAGTTCTGTCACACCCCGACCCGCAGCGGAAAAGGTGACCGGGGCATGATTGGGTTATCATCAAAGCTCATGACATTTATTATATATTTCATATTCATTAATACAATTAAATAGGAACTTTACAACCATAAATACATCATGACCTAACATCAATCTTAGCTTCTTTGTTTTCTTCTAAGGCATTTCCTATGTTTTCCTTGCTTCATCCCGTTCACCTGTATCATGTGTAAAAAGGTTTTTGGATCAACAAAAAGTTGGCGAGTGAATCCTATGGAAAACATTTGAACAAGTTTATTTAATTGATTATGAAATGAGTGCACAACCACACATGAGTAAAAATAGATGTAAACTTATTCAACAATCATTAGATATTAAATAAAGCACACATGATCAATAATGGAACGTTTAGAGGCACGTGTTGCTCTACTCGTCTCTCACGAGGAACTGATGGGCCTAATGAATGAATTGCATAAACATGATAATATGAAAGACATAACTACAAACTCAATGATACACACATGAACAATAATGGATTGGTTTTGAGGCACGCGTTGTTCAACTCGTCTCCCACGAGGAACTGATGGGCTTAATGAATGAATTTCATATAATTTGACAAAATGAAATAAGTAATCACCACAATATAAACAATCTAAGTTTAGCTCACGATATGGTATGGCACAAGTTTAAATAAACGAGTTAATTATTTTGTGACACATGACACACCCCAAAACGTGTAATTAAAAAGGGGGAGTTGTAAGATTCACTCACAGTGGGTGCGTTCGGTTGATGATGTTGAATGCACGCGAAGTGGTTTTAACCACGAGTGAAATTAACCAAGATAAATAGCATTATGGTTTGGTAAGTAAACGGATTTTATTAATCTATTTTAGTAGGATTGTTGGGTGTATTTTTGTGAGTTTAAGGCTATTTTCTAACCTTAAAAATGTTATTTTTAAGTATTTTTAATTGATTTTTAATTAAAATAAATAAATAAAAATAATAAAAAAAATTTGATTTTTTTGCTACAGTTGACCGTTGACTTTGACTTTGACTTTGACTTTGACCGGTTCGTATGCGTGTATATGTGCGCTGAGTGAGGCTCGAACCCGAGACCTCCCGTACGCGTGCACGCAGCTCTACCAACTGAGCTACGTGTCTAACCCGAAATATTTCTGTTTTTAATTATATTTATATATTAATTAGATTAATCGAAAATCATTTATTTTAAAAATGATTTAACTGAATCGGACCGGTGCACTCCACAGGTCTCGAACCCGGGACCTGTGGGTTGCGTTAACACACAGTCCACCGCTGGACTGTGTGTTTAACATGTTATATAAACCGATTTTTATTATACTTAAATGCAAACTAAGTATTTTTATTTCTGACTTATTTAAAAAAGTAAATAATTGTCCGAGTCGGTACAGAAGACTGGACTCGAACTCGTGTCCTGTGATTAAACATACACACAGTCCACCACTGGACTGTGTGTCTAACTTGGTTATTATTCCGGTTATTAATAAACTTAACATATATATGAAATGAATCCGGTTCAGTTAACAAAAAAAACATTTTTATTAAGGCAGCGTGTGTGGGACAAGATTCGAACTCGAGACGTTAGTGTGTTTATTGTGCACACAGTCCACCGCTGGACTGTGTGTCTAACCCGAGTAATAACTTGATTTTAATTATACTTATATGTTACCGAACTTCGTCTTCTTCGTCAGTTTTAACCAGAATCGGAAGTCCGACTGGTTCAATGTTTTAATCGGTTTCTTTAGCGTTTTTTAGTTAATTACAGGTGAGATTAAATAAAAAGAAGAGACGATTTAAGCGTGAGGTATACCGACTGGATTCCTCTGTTTCTCCGGCAGAACTCCGGCGACAGCAACAGACTCCGGCGTCGTGTGTCTTGCAGCAGCGAGTCTTCAGAAAGCTTGAAAAGGATGTGGGTGACTTCGGTATAAGCTCAGAGGGTTCAGTAAGGCTTAGAAGTGGAGGGTTCGGTTTTCCGGCGAGATACAGAAGTTTTCCGGCGAATGGATTTACGTCGGGTAAAGGTGGGGTTTTGAGCGAAAAAGCTTGCAGAGGTTCGAGGGGGTATTTATAGGGCAAGTCGTCGATGAATTTGGTCCTATTTCTGACTTGATTCGTCGGTTAGAATTTCTCCGGCGGTTATAGTTTGTGTCGCGAGTTCAGGCGTCGGTTATAACCGATGTGTGTTTAAACGTTTACGTTATAACTGAAAAAGTCGTAAATTATTGGCGAGTTTGCCGGGATTTCCGACGACTGCATTTGGGCGCCGGTTTTGAATTCGAAAATCATGATATGAATTAATTGTCTTCAATATTTAACAAAAGATACAAGTGGCGTAGTGGTTTAAGTGTTGAGTGTTAAGTCTGTGTTGAACCGTGACCCGGCGACTGACCCGGGTTCGAAACCCGGCAGAAACAATTTATTTTTATTTTCTTATTTTTAACAGTTTTTCAAAAACTAATTATATATTCCCATATAATTATTAATCATGTATCGTTTAAAATTATTTTGGGCATTAAATTTGCAACGAAATTTTTAACTGATTGTTCGGTTAATAAACGGAGCGGGTTTGGTAAAATCCGTTTTTTACGGATGTTACAGTATCTCCTGCTTTTTAGGAATTTCGTCCCGAAATTTAAATAGTGATATATTTGACTAAAAGAATGATGGTGTTTAGTTTGACAGTTACATGCTTAGAAGAAGTAAGGTTTTAAGTTTTTTTGTTTGAGGCGGTAACGTTCCTTGCAAGGGTTAAGTACCCTATTACAGGAATCGCTTTTTGTTGCCTACTGTAAAAGTGTTGATAAGCAGAATTGATTCGCTAACTATGATATCATGAATAAGAGTTTGGATATGTTTGGAAGGGTATGGTTATATCCTAAGGCAAAACTTCTAATACTACAACCTACATGGAACATAAATAAACACAACAGCTAATATTTGAATATAAATAAACACAACAGCTAATATTAGTAAGTTATGATTGGTTCTATGACTATAGAACATAAATAAACACAACAGCTAATATTTGAATCCACATTCTGATAGCATATATGTTTGAATGGTGGCAGTTCCTCTCTCGTTTGTTATGATGGAGAGGTTAGTTTATGTAGAAATGGAACACAATCCAATCTCTTTAAATAGCAAGATGATATAAATGTAACACAAATTTCAACCAAGGCAATACTAAATCCTACATGGAACTTCTCATAACCGCCTGATAATGCCTCTGATCCTTTGGCAAGAATACTTATATATAGGAAGTACCAGCGGCGTATCCACCATATTCTTGCCAAATTTTCATTGGTTTTATCCACAAGTTATGATTAGTTACCAAGAAACTACTAAATCCTACATAGAACTTCTCATAACCGTCTGACAATGCCTCTGATCCTTTGACAAGAATACTTATATATAGGAAGTACCAGCGGCGTATCCACCATATTCTCATCAAATTTTCATTGGTTTTATCAGTGAATTATGATTAGTCCCATGTGACTCTACAACTAATACAACAAACTCATAAATACTGAAAATGAAAAATGTCTGTGCGATCAAGGCTCAATCAAACGGAGCCGATCGTATTGCATGTACTGAAAATGAAATTGTCTGTGCGATCAAGGCTCAATCAAACGGAGCCGATCGTATTGCATGTACTGAAAATAATAAACTTAATCTACAAACAGCCTATACATGGAACCTCTCATAACCGCCTGATAATGCCCCCGATCATTTGACAAGAATACTTATATATAGGAAGTACCAGCGGCGTATCCACCATATTCTTGTCAAATTTTCATTGACTTTATCCACAAGTTATGATTAGTTCTATGTGACTCTACTACAAACACAACATCCACAAAATACTGATAATGAAAATGTCTGTGCGATCAAGGCTCAATTAAACGGAGCCGATCGTATTGCATGTACTGAAAATGAAAATGTCTGTGCGATCAAGGCTCAATCAAACGGAGCCGATCGTATTGCATGTACTGAAAATGATAAACTTAATCTAAACAACAATCATACAAACAGCCTATACATGGAACCTCTCATAACCGCCTGATAATGCCTCCGATCATTTGACAAGAATACTTATATATAGGAAGTACCAGCGGCGTATCCACCATATTCTTGTCAAATTCTCATTGACTTTATCCGCAAGTTATGATTAGTTCTATGCGACTCTACAACAAACACAACAACCACAAGATACTGATAATGAAAATGTCTGTGCGATCAAGGCTCAATCAAACGGAGCCGATCGTATTGCATGTACTGAAAATGAAAATGTCTGTGCGATCAAGGCTCAATCAAACGGAGCCGATCGTATGTGGGCACGCCATGTTCAACCTCATAATAAAATGGGGAACATGCTCAACGCTCATAATGTAATGGGGAGCGGCGGCCTATGAAATTGCATGTACTGAAAATAATAAACAATAATTACTCTAACAGTCTACACATGGAACCTCTCATAACCGCCAGATAATGCTTCTGATCCTTTGACAAGAATACTTATATATAGGAAGTACCAGCGGCGTATCCACCATATTCTTGTCAAAGTTTCATTGGCTTTATCCTTAAGTTATGTTTGGTTCTATGTGATAAAGAAAAACATAAAACTAAACGATAGGAGTTGAATCTGGATTTTCGGTGAAGAGGGCTAGTTGAGTATCTTCGCTTGGGCCGTCATTATCTTCGACCGGATTGGCGTTGATGTTGAAGACTCTTCCTCTTGCTGGTGGACTAGCGGTTGGGTTTTCTTGGTTTACTTGGTTAACTGGGTTTGATTGAGCTTGAGTGTTGATGACGTTAACCAATTGAGGGCATGTGTTTCTAAAGTGGGTAGGGTCGCCACAATTGAAACAAGCTCGAACATATGGGAACATGGGGTATTGGGGTTGTTGATAGGTTTGGTTCATTGTTTGAGCAGGGGAAGAGATTTGGTTTTGAAAGGTGCGGCAAACCTTGCTCAAATGACCATAGCGTCCACAGGTTGCACATAGTCGACAAGGTAAGGTAAGGGGATGGTGGTAAAAACAGTTGTTGCATCGAGGGTGAGGTCCAAGATATGGTTTCTTATTTGGGTAAGTTGAGTTGGGTGCCACTTGAGTGATTGTGATAGCTTGGATGGGTATGGCGTGTGAAATTGGTTGATTTCGTTGGATAGCAGCGAAAAGTTGCCCGTCTCTTTTTCTCTTAGAATTGGGTTGAGAAGGGGATTCGGTTTGGGTGTAGTCGGAGGTTTCAGTCGATTCTTTATCCTTCTTCTTCTCCTCCTTGAGATCTTTGTTCCGGATTCGGTTCTCGGTGAGCGCTGTTGCTAGCTCCATTGCTGCTTCCAAAGTTGCAGGCGAGGTACTTATTACAGAGTCTTGAATCTTTGACGGAAGACCACGAATGTAGTGCTCGATCAAACGGTAGAGGGGAGTGAACATGTTGGGAACCATTTGATGTAACTAGAGGAATCTTTTGTTGTACGTGGTGTGGTCGCCTTCCTTTTGCTTCAACGAATAAAATTCATCTTCTAATTTCTTGATTTCGCTCCTTGGGCAAAATCGTCTAGTCATGATTTCCTTCAATTCATTCCAAGTTAAAGTCATAGCATCTTCAACACCTCGTTTGGCCTTCTCTGTATTCCACCAAGTAAGTGCTATTCCATATAAACGACCAGTAGCATAACGCACTTTGCGATCATTGGGGCAATCGCAATTTAGAAAGGTGTTCTCCATTTCTTCAAACCAATGGAGAAGAGCAGTGACACCTTCAGTCCCTTTGTATTTCGGAGGGTCGCATGATTTGAAATGCTTGTAGGTGCATTTAGTGGTATTTGGGGGAGAGTTGATAATGTTTTGGTTTTCTTGATTGACAGGATTAGCGGTAAGTGCTTGTTGTACTTGGATTACAATGTTGGGTATTACGGCAGCCATTTGTTGAGCGATTAGGGCAGCCATGCGCTCACGGGCTTTTCCTGCTCTCATCTTCCTACGGGCGTGGTTAGAAGACATCTACAAGGAATACATGTCAAGAGTATGAGTTGGATGCTTTTGGGATCATGGGTCGCACTAGGAATGAACATTCATAAAATAATTATAGAAAAATAAATCTACTACATCCATAGGATGTCTTGGGCTTTGCTCGCCATTAGGCCCTACATGCCGCCATACTTTACCTTTGTAATCATGTGGGCCCCCATGAATACCGGTTCTTCATATGGTTCGCATGGGTTTGCCTGGTTGCGTACACTAAAACCCGGAGAAAATCGAGAAATATGTATACAACGTGTGATATTCGGAATGTGTCCAGGTGTAGACACGGTGACACCTCAAAGTGGGGTTAGTTCGAACGACGTTTGGTGTCGCATGCTTTGGCCTAGTAGGTCCTTCGTACTCTCATCATTAGTCCCCAGGTAGGCAAACTGGTCCGTTATATTGGATTTATACGAATGCCAACCTAGACAGGACGTTCCGACTACCGGTACTTGTACCCTTCCAGTTACTACATGCCCGTCGCAGAACTCACTTTGATGAGATTTGAAAATTGCAACAAAATCTTTGAATAATGAGAGTATGAAAATGAATCGAATATATGAACATTGATATATGTATAATGAATATGTATATAAGCATATATGTTTGATTGTAAGTATAATCAAATAAGAAACAAATAAATATCACAAGTTTGTATGTAACCACCTAATCAATTAAAATTTAGGCAGACTATAGTATAGGCTCTAAGGGTCTAATAACCTATCTTATATCCCTATAGTCATGGCTCTGATACCAATCTGTCACACCCGACCCGCAGCGGAAAAGGTGACCGGGGCATGATTGGGTTATCATCAAAGCTCATGACATTTATTATACATTTCATATTCATTAATACAATTTAATAGGGACTTTACAACCATAAATACATCATGACCTAACATCAATCTTAGCTTCTTTGTTTTCTTCTAAGGCATTTCCTATGTTTTCCTTGCTTCATCCTGTTCACCTGTATCATGTGTAAAAAGGTTTTTGGATCAACAAAAAGTTGGCGAGTGAATCCTATGGAAAACATTTGAACAAGTTTATTTAATTGATTATGAAATGAGTGCACAACCACACATGAGTAAAAATAGATGTAAACTTATTCAACAATCATTAGATATTAAATAAAGCACACATGATCAATAATGGAACGTTTAGAGGCACGCGTTGCTCTACTCGTCTCTCACGAGGAACTGATGGGCCTAATGAATGAATTGCATAAACATGATAATATGAAAGACATAACTACAAACAATATAAACTCAATGATACACACATGAACAATAATGGATTGGTTTTGAGGCACGCGTTGTTCAACTCGTCTCCCACGAGGAACTGATGGGCTTAATGAATGAATTTCATATAATTTGACAAAATGAAATAAGTAATCACCACAATATAAACAATCTAAGTTTAGCTCACGATATGGTATGGCACAAGTTTAAATAAACGAGTTAATTATTTTGTGACACATGACACACCCCAAAACGTGTAATTAAAAAGGGGGAGTTGTAAGATTCACTCACAGTGGGTGCGTTCGGTTGATGATGTTGAATGCACGCGAAGTGGTTTTAACCACGAGTGAAATTAACCAAGATAAATAGCATTATGGTTTGGTAAGTAAACGGATTTTATTAATCTATTTTAGTAGGATTGTTGGGTGTATTTTTGTGAGTTTAAGGCTATTTTCTAACCTTAAAAATGTTATTTTTAAGTATTTTTAATTGATTTTTAATTAAAATAAATAAATAAAAATAATAAAAAAAATTTGATTTTTTTGCTACAGTTGACCGTTGACTTTGACTTTGACTTTGACTTTGACCGGTTCGTATGCGTGTATATGTGCGCTGAGTGAGGCTCGAACCCGAGACCTCCCGTACGCGTGCACGCAGCTCTACCAACTGAGCTACGTGTCTAACCCGAAATATTTCTGTTTTTAATTATATTTATATATTAATTAGATTAATCGAAAATCATTTATTTTAAAAATGATTTAACTGAATCGGACCGGTGCGCTCCACAGGTCTCGAACCCGGGACCTGTGGGTTGCGTTAACACACAGTCCACCGCTGGACTGTGTGTTTAACATGTTATATAAACCGATTTTTATTATACTTAAATGCAAACTAAGTATTTTCATTTCTGACTTATTTAAAAAAGTAAATAATTGTCCGAGTCGGTGCAGAAGACCGGACTCGAACTCGTGTCCTGTGATTAAACATACACACAGTCCACCACTGGACTGTGTGTCTAACTTGGTTATTATTCCGGTTATTAATAAACTTAACATATATATGAAATGAATCCGGTTCAGTTAACAAAAAAGACATTTTTATTAAGGCAGCGTGTGTGGGACAAGATTCGAACTCGAGACGTTAGTGTGTTTATTGTGCACACAGTCCACCGCTGGACTGTGTGTCTAACCCGAGTAATAACTTGATTTTAATTATACTTATATGTTACCGAACTTCGGCTTCTTCGTCAGTTTTAACCAGAATCGGAAGTCCGACTGGTTCAATGTTTTAATCGGTTTCTTTAGCGTTTTTTAGTTAATTACAGGTGAGATTAAATAATAAGAAGGGACGATTTAAGCGTGAGGTATACCTACTGGATTCCTCTGTTTCTCCGGCAGACTCCGGCGACAGCAACAGACTCCGGCGTCGTGTGTCTTGCAGCAGCGAGTCTTCAGAAAGCTTGAAAAGGATGTGGGTGACTTCGGTATAAGCTCAGAGGGTTCAGTAAGGCTTAGAAGTGGAGGGTTCGGTTTTCCGGCGAGATACAGAAGTTTTCCGGCGAATGGATTTACGTCGGGTAAAGGTGGGGTTTTGAGCGAAAAAGCTTGCAGAGGTTCGAGGGGGTATTTATAGGGCAAGTCGTCGATGAATTTGGTCCGATTTCCGACTTGATTCGTCGGTTAGAATTTCTCCGGCGGTTATAGTTTGTGTCGCGAGTTTAGGCGTCGGTTATAACCGATGTGTGTTTAAACGTTTACGTTATAACTTAAAAAGTCATAAATTATTGGCGAGTTTGCCGGGATTTCCGACGATTGCATTTGGGCGCCGGTTTTGAATTCGAAAATCATGATATGAATTAATTGTCTTCAATATTTAACAAAAGATACAAGTGGCGCAGTGGTTTAAGTGTTGAGTGTTAAGTCTTTGTTGAACCGTGACCCGGCGACTGACCCGGGTTCGAAACCCGGCAGAAACAATTTATTTTTATTTTCTTATTTTGAACAGTTTTTTCAAAAACTAATTATATATTCCCATATAATTATTAATTATGTATCGTTTAAAATTATTTTGGGCATTAAATTTGCAACGAAATTTTTAACTGATTGTTCGGTTAATAAACGGAGCGGGTTTGGTAAAATCCGTTTTTGACGGATGTTACAAGTTCTTCCTAAACTTCAACATTGGCACTTCATCCTATGGCCCAACTTGGCGTCTCCTTAGGCGAAATTTCGCAACTGGGATCATGCACCCTACCCACATCAAATCATATTCATGGTCTCGTAAGTGGGCTCTTCATATATTGATTAGTCGCATGTTGGAACAACTGGATGATACAGCAGGAGTTAAAGTGTTTGACCATTTTCATTATGTTATGTTTCGTTTGTCGGTGTTGATGTGCTTGGGAGACAAGTTTGACGAGAGTTGAGTTGATGAGTTCGTTAAGGTACAACGTGAGATGTTTTCCGTAGTTATTTCAGGTAAGCTCAGTAGGTTCCCAGGCAGATTGGGGAGGTTATTGTTTCGAAACTTATGGAAACAGTTTGAGAAATTGCGGGATGATAGAGAACAAATGCTGATTCCCATCATCAAGTCTAGACTCGAGTCGGATTGTTTGGATGAGCCCAGAAGCGTGGCTTATGTTGACACTTTGGCGAATCTATGTCTTCCAGAAGATGAAGGTTAGAGGACCCAGGGCGGTCGTTTTTTTACACGTGATGAAGATGTTTCACGCGTGAAACTTCCCCACACACCGCCGCCACCCAAAGTTTCACGCGTGATATATATCATGCATGAAGAATGGAAGGTTGTGAGGGGATGTAAGGGTTTATTGTTGGGTGTTGTGAGTGATGGCCATTTCCACTAAAAAAAGGTTGTGAGTGATGGGATAATGGTTGATGACATGGCGGAACTTGATTGGAAGTTGTGAGTGAGCGATGGATGATCGGTGATGACCACCCCTACCCCTTATAATAGAAATGGTGGAAAGCTGAATCCAAGGGAGATTGTGAGCTTGTGTGGTGAGTTCGTTACCGCTGGGACAGACACAACCGCAAGTGCTCTACAATGGATCATGGCTAATCTAGTGAAGCATCCTCACATTCAGAGCAAGCTTTATGATGAGATCATTGTAGTCGTGGGACGCCCACGAAAAAGGGGTAGAGTTGGAGCCAGGATCGGTTATGGTTATAGAGGAAGAAGACCTGAAGAATTTGCGGTACCTGAAGCGGTGGTTTTAGAAGGGCTAAGGAGACACCCACCAACTTCTCTGCTGCTACCCCATAGGGTCATGAAGGAGGTGGATGTGGAAGGTTACACGATTCCCGAGGGTGCCACGATCAATTGCATGGTTCCTGAGATGGGTTTGGACCCAAAGGTCTGGGATGAACCCCTAGAGTTCAACCCAGACAGGTTCTTGGTGAAGGATGATGTGTTTGATATAAGTGGAAGCAAAGAGATAAAAATGACGCCTTTTGGTGTTGGAAGAAGGATATGTCCTAGTTCCGATTCGGCTTTTCTTCATTTGGAGTTTTTTGTGACGAATTTGATTTGGTATTTCCATTGGACTGTTCCTGATGGTTATAATGTTGACCTTTCGGAGAAGGCTGAGGCGGCTGTGATCATGAAAAATCCTCTAAGATCACGAATCTCTTCTAGGGCTGGGAAATGAACTTGTTGAGTCGAAACATGCATATATACCAACATGTTTACAATATACCAAATTAAGAAGCCGAATCTGAATGTTTGAACCTTTTGAATTACGGTCTTAATGTAAATTTACCTTATATTTATACTATATAAGTACAATTAGGCATGTGTTTTGACACTTGGTAGATCATATGACAAGAGTAGGGAATGATGTTGTGTGAATCATGCGATTGTTTCGATTTCATTGTTGGGTCGTTGGGTGTGAACCGAATATGAAGCCCAGTTACCAAATAAAAGATTGATTTTGTTATTCTAAGAAGTTTCAAGGGTAGTTAATATATTAACAAATTGAACTTTGTTATAGATACTCGAGATTAAAAATGTTGGTGCAAAAACTACCTTTTGTTTAAATTTGAAATCACTACATATTGCATAATAACTGTAGTCCTTATTGCACTTCAATTCAATGTTATATTTATTATCAATTACCCTTTATACAATGGTGCGTTTAACCCGTTAGAGTCATGCATCTAAAAAAAATTGTTTCATTACAACGGTGTTTTTATCTAGGAAAATTTGTTGCATATATTCAAAGTTTTATCTGTTCATATTGCTTGATTTGCAGCATACAACCTAAACAAAACCACCATCAGGTGATATAATAGCTATTGCTAACTTTGTGCAAACATAAGTAATATAATAACTCATATTGTTATTCATCTATTGTAGTAACAAAAAAAGTATACAATACAAATTTTTCAACATAGAATGATCGTAAATCAATCAAAATCAAAACCATGGTTTACTTCAAAATTTCTTTCTACCAAAAAATTGTTCACCAAGCATGCAAGTACTAAATTCTTTTCAGTTTTCCATTGCAAAGTTCACATTTAACCACAAGCATGAATTCAATGATAATTCTTGTTTAGAATGTGATAATGGGACTGAATTGAATCAAATTCTACACTTTTACATTCTATTGTATTTAATTTATGCATACCAATGGTTCGATGAAATGCTTGTATGGGAATTTTCATCTACAGATCAGAATTCTCAACATTTGTTATACTGATTAATGAAATTGATGAAATGTATTTTATTTTATTACCATGTTCTATACTTGGTTAATACTGCATTTCTTTGATCTTATGTTCATATTGGAATAATCTCTAAATGTATATTTGACATGCTTCTTTTATATCCTCACCTGAACAAAAGCAAGATTCCTTCACAAAGTCTAATAAACACTATTTCTAGTATATATGAATGTAATGGGGATTCTCATGGTGACTATGAATTATAGGAATTTTTGAATAATTATAACTCCCTAGAGTTTAATGTGGTCCATTGGTGTATAGTGCGTAGTAAGACGTTTATGCTTGATTTTTTATATCTTTTTTTCTTTCCAGCTTGTTAAAGAAGAGGAAGAGGTTCAAGTGTCAAACGAACCATCAAAGATGGATATGCATAAGGCCAATGGCGGAGCTTGAACGGAAACTCAGTGGGGACGACTCTCAGAATCCAAATTAGTGGACCCAGACTCTTAAAATTTAATATTTTACACTACAAAAGAAAATCAGAATTTTTCGGTAAAATTAAAACTATGAGTGAAAAATCGGTGGGGGCGGGGCACCCACGACCTATATAAAGTTGTGCCCCTGCATAAGGCCACAAGAGATGTTGCTACGCCTACTACCAATGAAACTGATGTAAATATGCAGGATGCTCCTGCAATTCGGTTCAGGCTTTATAATGTTGGTTTCCTCGAGTAAACACCGAGGACCAGACCGTTTATCAATTCATCATTTACAATAAGTTTACTTAATAAGTTGTAACTACCAATTCCATGATCCTTTTCATTCAGCCTGGAATTCACGATTTGTTTTTAGAGTTAAATGCTTGGTTGGCCATGTGGTTTGCGAAAATTGCAGATTTGGTCCTAAGGTTTACTAATTACACACTTGGTTCCGGTGGTTGTAATTTTTAAACTTGGGTGGTCCTTAACACTAACCTATGTTAAATATCTTAGTTAAGTGTGTATGAAATGTCTATTTTACCCCTGAGATTAAAAAAAACAAATAGAAATAAGTGAGCCCCACCTTATCCCACCCTTCTTCTTCTTCCCTCTTCACCCATTTTTGTTAAGAGCCACCCACCACCACCATCTCTCCAAACCAGTGAACGACCACCACCACCACCATTACAAACAACTACCTGCAACCAACTCGTTTCTGATATGTTGCTCACCGACCAGGTTATATTCACACACACTTAACTAAGATATTTTTCTATTCACATCTTATTCAGAACATCACAGCTGAGTGTCTGCAATTCACAAAATAACCGTTAGTCCACGAAATCCTAGAACTACGAATTCATGCCCTAATGACTAAAACACCAATCAGTGCGATTAAATCCGTCACAATTCGATTCAAAAGATGAGCAACAGAGGCAACAACAGTGGAAGCGGTAGCAACAGTACCACCGATTCCACCAATCGGCCTGAGTGGTTGCAACAGTACAATTTGATCGGTAAAATCGGTGAAGAAACTTACGGACTCGTGTCTTAGCGAAGATCAAATCAAATCAGAGCAAGTGTATTGCGATTAAGAAGTTTAAACAGTCTAAAGACGATGATGGTGTTTCCCCCACTGCTATTCGTGAAATTATGGTCTGTTTCTATCTTATTTTTTTCGCCTGTTGTGAAATTTGTGTGGTGTGGTTTTAGGTTTGGTTGAATTAGGGTGAGAAGGAGAACGTAGAAAATTCATCTGATCCAAATGAAGACTGAGACGGCGGAGTTGGTTGCAGGTGGTGGTTTGTAACGGTGGTGGTGGTGGTTCACTGGTTTGGAAAGATGGTGGTGGTGAGTGGCTTTTAACAAAAAAGGGTGAAGTGGGGAAGAAGAAGGGTGGGATAAGGTGGGGCTCACTCATTTCTGTTTTTTTTAATCTCAGGGGTAAAATAGACATTTCACACACACTTAACTAAGATATTTAACATAGGTTAGTGTTAAGGACCACCCGAGTTTAAAAATTACAACCACCGGGACCAAGTGTGTAATTAGTAAACAACCACAGGGACCAACCAAGCATTTAACTCTTTGTTTTTATTATTTTTTTTATGGAATAGATACTGATGCAAGTTTTTTTAAATTGGTACAACAACCCCGTTTAAGAAATGCACCCGAGAAGGTAACCCTTACGAAACAGCTTACACACCCATACACATTTCTTTAAAGATGTCAATTTCCTACTGAATAGATGAAAAACCACTCAAAGGTTGTGGATGTTGACATATAACATATTGGATCCTAATATAAGTACACCACCCCACAAATGACTCCGGCATCTTGGTGGACGAAAACAAAAAAAACTGATGCGGATTGGTGGGTGAAAAAAGTGATAAGGGCCGTATTGGTCATATGTCACTTGAGCCATTTCCATGTCAGTAAAAAGAAGTAATTCTGGGCATTGGTGGAAAAAAAGTTGATATGGCCATATGACCAGCCATATTTTATTTATATGCACTATGGATGTCTAAGTCTCTTTCTCCCTCTGTAATATGTATGAATAATTCATTTGTATTTATATATGTATACCATGTGATACCCTGAACAGACAATCAGCATCGTTGTCAACGATGGAGACATGGTTCATAATAGTCGTTTCCCTCTGCATCGCTGCACTCATCCGATCCACACTATTCCACTGGAAACACGCCAACAAACTACCACCAGGACCATCACTCCTTCACTCCACCTTCCTCCTGCTAATCTCAAAACCCATTCTTGTTAATCTCAAAACCCGGTATGGGCCAATCTTTACTCTTTACACCGGTTTGGTACCTTCCATTTTCATCACCAGCCGTTCTCTCGCCCATGAAGTTCTTGTTATAAAAGGTGCAGTCTCCTCTGATCGCCCAAAGTTCTTCCTAAATTTCAACATCGGCACTTCCTCCTACGGCCCTACTTGGCGGCTCCTCAGGCGAAATCTTGCAACTGAGATCATGCACCCTACCCGCATCAAATCATATTCATGGGCTCGCAAGTGGGCTTTTCATATCTTAATTAGTCATCTGTTAGAAGAACAGGATGATGCTGCGGGAGTTAAAGTGTTTGACCATTTTCATAATGTTATGTTTCGTTTGTTTGTTTGATGTGCTTTGGAAACAAGTTTGACGAGAGTCGAGTTGATGAGTTTGTTAAGATACAACGTGAGATGTTGTCAGTAGTTGTTTCAGGTAAGCTCAGTAGGTTCCCAGGTAGGTTGGGGAGGTTATTGTTTCGAAACTTATGGAAACAGTTTGATAATTTGCGTGATGATAGAGAGCAAGTGTTGATTCCGATCATCAAGTCTAGAATCGAGTCAGCTTGTTTGGATGAGCACGGAATCATGGCTTATGTTGACACTTTGGCGAATCTACGGCTTCCAGCAGATGAAGGTGATTATGGAAATGGTGGAAAGCTCACTCACAGGGAGCTGGTGAACTTGTGTAGTGAGTTTGTCACTGGTGGGACAGATTCAACCGCGAGTGTTCTACAATGGATCATGGCTAATCTAGTGAAGCATCCTCACATTCAGAGCAAGCTTTATGATGAGATCGTTGCAGTCGTGGGACCACCACCACGAAAAGGGGTAGAGATGGAGCCAGAATTAGTTATAAACGAAGAGGATATACAGAAAATGCGGTACCTGAAAGCGGTGGTTTTGGAAGGGCTGAGGAGACACCCACCAATTCATTTTCTGCTACCCCATAGGGTCATGAAGGAGATGGAGGTGGAAGGTTACACGATTCCCAAGGGTGCCACGATCAATTTCATGGTGGCTGAGATGGGTTTGGATCCCAAAGTCTGGGATGAACCCATGGAGTTCAAACCAGACAGGTTCTTGGTCAATGATGATGTGTTTGACATAAGTGGAAGCAAAGAGATAAAAATGATGCCTTTTGGTGCCGGAAGAAGGATATGTCCTGGTTCCGATTTGGGTTTTCTTCATTTGGAGTATTTTGTGGCGAATTTGATTTGGTATTTCCATTGGACTGTTCCTGATGGTTATAGTATTGACCTTTCGGAGAAGGCTGAGGCAGCTGTGATCATGAAAAATCCTCTAAGAGCACGAATCTCTTCTAGGGCTGGAATATGAACTTGTTGAGTTGAAACATGCATACCAGTATATTTACAATGTACAAAAATAAGAAGCCATAGAATATTAATGTTTGAACTTTGAATTACCGTCTTAATGTAAACTTACCTTATATTTATATGATTTTACGTACAACTAGGCATGTGCTTCTACAGTTGGTAGATCATATGACAAGAGTAGTGAATGAGACGTTAAGAAGGGTGTCATCTGCATAGAGTAGTGGGTAGACTTACTACGAAAACTTTTAAACTTAGGATCTATGATTTTTACAACTACAACAGTGTTTCGAACCATCTCTATCGGTTAACCCGGAAAAAAAAACAAAGGTCAACGGGGTTGTGCACCCTTGTGAGGTCAGGGGGATGCCCTTTGTTAGGTTAAGGAGAAATGTCCTTTGCCGTGTTCAGTGGCAAGTTCTAAAACCTATACACGTTGTAATACACAAGTATGTAACTTTCAAGTTTGATACACCGTTTCTATGTGTTGTTGGCACACGTGCTTTTAACGGCATGTCAAACTAGTCACAACTTCTACGGTTTGTTTCCCTATTAAAAGTAGTCTTCACGCACATGTAGATTACCATGTGTTTGACCCTTTGCACAATGCGTAACCAGGTTTACTTCATCATTGTAATTAGTTTTGACTCTCATATATATTCGTCCAACTCATGACATAAGTGACAGTGCGTGTGCGTCCGACTCATGACACCAATGCATATAACCTATTGAAATTGATGAAATGCTTGTGCGATAATTTTCATCTTTAAATCAGAACTTCCAAGATTTGTTGTCCTGATTGATGAAATTGATGAAATGACTTCCATTTTATTACCATGTTCTTTACTTATGACCAGCAAAATAAACAGTTCTTCCAGTTAATAATGCAAACTTTTTTTTATCTTATAATCATATTGGAATAATCTCTAAATGCATATTTGACATGCTTCTGTTATATCCTTTACAAAGTCTAATAAACACCCTTTCTAGTATATATGAAACTAGTGGGATTCTCTTTTAGTGACTATAAATTTTAGGATTTTTATCAATAATTATCACTCCCTAAGACGTTTACGATCTATTTTAGTTTGTAGTAAGATGTTTACGATCTATTTTTTCATTCCAGCTTGTTGAAGAAGAGGAAGTTGATGTTCAAGTGTCAAAAGAACCATCAAAGATGGATATGCATAGGGCCACAGAAGATGTGGCGTCTACCAATGAAACTGATGTAACTATGCAGGATGCTACTGCAATTCGATTCAGGCTTTATAATGTCGGTTTCGTGGGGCAAAGACCGAGGACCAGACCAACACTGAATCAAGATTAAAACTGGAACCAAAGACCACCGGCCGAGCAGCTAATCCAGGTGGTTTGTTCACCTCTACTTTGGACTAGAAATGCTTCATATGCTTCCTATAATTTTTTTATAAGATCTACCCTATCTGATACCATACATACTATAAAATCGTGATATGTGTGTATGTTGTTCATTGAGTATATCTTTTTTTGTAAATAGTAGTTGATATTATATAATATCCCGTTTGATCATATCTTTCGAAACCCCACATGTTATTATAATTCTCTTTCAATAACTTATGCAGATTTTGATTAATGATCTATAAACTCACAACATGACAAGGTTGTCCCTTATCAAAAAGAGTACAATAATTACATTTCTATTAATTAATTCTTATAAAAATTAAAGATTCCGCAAAAGATGTACACAATAAGTTTGATGCTGTGAGTGTGTGTATGTAAAATATATAAAATTAAAGATTCCCGCCAAGAAGATGTACACAAATAAGTTTTGATGACTGTGAGTGTGGTATGTTATATATATATATATATATATATATATATATATATATATATATATATATAATATATTATAATATATATAATGCTTGATGTAGTTATTGCATCTAACATTTCAATCATTTGATATTATTATTGAGCAGCAGCTATCATCGTGTTGATAAACCTATACATATCAAATAGCTCCAAACAACACTTAATCAATTCATCTAAGGGTAAAATGGATTTTGTGAACAAGTATCTAGCATTCCTACTTAGTTTACTGTTTTTGTACCTTGTAGTAATGCTCCTTAAATTTCTTTACAAAGTGTATTTGATGCCGGTTGTTATACAACGCACCATGCGATCTCAGGGAATCAAAGGCCCTTCTTTCAAATTCCTCCATGGAAACACTATAGAAATCTCCGACATGCGAAAACAATCTATGGGTCGACCCATGGATGGTTTTTCGCATGAGATCTTCCCGAGGATCATGCCTCATGTTCATTCATGGGTGACCTTATTTGGTAATAAATTGATATGTATCCAATTTAATCATTTATGATCATGGTTATCAAGATATTGAAGTGCTTTTAAATGATTTTAGGACGGAACTACTTGAATTGGTATGGTCCTCAAGCTCAATTGGTAGTTACAGAAGCTGAATTGATTAAAGAAATAATGAACAATAAAGATGGTGTTTATCCAAAGATCGAACTTGAAGGTCATGCAAAGAAGCTGTTAGGAGATGGGCTTTCGTCGACTGATGGTCATAAGTGGACGAAGCTTCGAAAGCTCGCCAATGGCGTTTTCCATGGCGAAAGCTTAAAAGTAAGTGTTCTTGACCAGCTTTTTTACTCTAACGTTAGAACTATACCAGCCAAGTAGAGCTGTAAACGTGAACCGAACGTTCATTCGTTCGAGAAGTTAAATAAATGAACATGAACAGAGATTGCATTCTTTCGTTTATGTTCGTGAACATACGGTAATGTGGTAATGTGTTCATTTATAACCAAGAACTTTTACAAATTCACAATCTAACACCTTAACAATAATTTGAAAAAATAAAGGTCAAAATGGGTTGATTTGACCCGTTTTCACATGTATATAATGTTAGTGTTTTGACCCGTTAAACGACCTATATTAAGATATAAAGTCTTTTGACACCACCAATGGAATATGATTGAGAAACTCTTTCTCGACAAATCTGATAAACTCAAACTAAGTTCATTTCACTATCACGACACAAAAACATAAGATTTTGAGACACGATTTGCATATCTAGAGCATGACGGCCACGATGATTACTAACACTGAAACAATGCTACAAAAGTGGAAAGAACACGATGGGAAAGAACTCGAAGTATTCCAAGAATTTAGAGTATTAACATCAGATGTCATTTCCAAAACCGCGTTCGGAAGCAGTTATTTAGAAGGGAAGAAAATTTTCGATATGTTGATGAAGCTAACACTTCATGTTTCAAGAAACACACATAAGATTCGGCTTCCGGTGATCAGGTTCATCACTCAATCTCTAATCCAAAGTCTCAATTCTGATCATTCCATTAAGCTAATGCATTTGCCAGTGCATGCAGTGATTTGATCAAGAGTGATGACGACATAGAGTCGGAGAAACTTGAACAAGGAATCAAAGATTGCATTCTTGAGATTATAAAGAAAAGAGATGAAGAAGCGCGTGGTGACACAGGCATAAACGATTATCTTAGAGAATTGCTGGTCGCTTCTCGTGACAAAGATAAGCTGAATAGAATCTCTATGGACGATGTGGTAGACGAGTGCAAAACGTTTTATTTTGCTGGACATGAAACTACTGCATCTTTACTTGGATGGACTGTTTTTCTTCTAGCAACTCACCATGAATGGCAAGAAAAGCTCGAAAAGAGGTGTTGGAGTTGCTGGGAAATACAAATCCTAATCATGATTCAATCACAAGATTCAATACGGTAACAATAATAACTCTTTATTAATCAAGAGGCTCATTCAAAGAATTAAGAAAAGAACTAGAAAGACTGCGCAAATACATATTGTTTTAACTGCGATATAGATACATAAGACGATTATGTAACTATATAAGTCACAAAGTGGTACTATTTCTTTCCCATTATATATCTAGTCAGCACTAAACGCTTATGCAATTCTTATCAGCGTATTTAAATACTAACCGCACATAACCGGTTTGGTTGTGTGTATCTCTACCAGTCGGACGAGGAACCCGAGTGTGTGGTCGGAATGGATTTTTTATTTATTTTTTTCCAAAATGTCATTTATTGATCTATTTAATACTATAAAGTCCATTTTTGTTTATTTAAGGCCTCTGACTTCATTAATATTGCAAAACCAAAACAAACTATTGTTATATTTATTTTCAATTCATTGTATATGTATAGTTTTTAAATTACTTTTGGCGTCATCCGGCTTTAGAAACTGTTCGACGAATGAACCGGTAAGACAGTTTGGCTGGTTTGGCGACTAGTGCGATTATGAAAACATTGGTTATTATAATTCTCTACAAAAATTTGGTACATCAACACGGATTACATGTGTGTCTTGTTTGCTTTTGATGTTTTTTTTCAGATTAACATGATCATTAATGAATCTTTAAGATTATACCCGCCGGTTCCAGCACTAAAAAGGAAAGTCAAGACGAAAGTTAGCTTAGGAGACATGACCGTTCCACCAAACATGGAGTTATACATATGTCCTTTAGCAGTTCACCATGAACCTAAAATATGGGGAGATGATGTCCATCTATTCAAGCCAGATAGGTTTGAAGGGGGCATAGCTAAAGCCACAAACAACACACAAGCAGCATTCTTGCCATTTGGGTTCGGACCACGGACCTGCGTGGGATTGAATTTCGCGCTTGTGGAAGCGAAGATTGCACTTGCCATGATTCTACAAAGATTTAGGTTTAAACTCTCTCCAAATTATGTTCATTCTCCGGTTCAAGTTTTCATGATTAGACCCCAACATGGAGTTCAAATCATTCTTGATGCTCTCTAAACTGAAGATTTCGATTAACAAGGAAGATCAAGAACACAAAACATGTTTTGAACAAATGATTACATGTTTATAATAATCGTTGCTTGTTTATGGTTGAAATTAATGTTATATTTGCTCATCTACATCGTCTTGTAACGTTCCTTTTGTATTACATACTAGATTGAAACTTTTTTTTTAATAATATGGAATCCAAATTTAAGTAAATGTGGATTTTTTTTGTTACAAACTATAAAAATCAACACAAATTCCTTTACTTGCAAAAAAGTTAAACCCACGTGATACCTAAAATACCAATATTAGAGCATTCAAAATCGATTCTTCACTCCATCTCTATAATTACAACTAAAATTTGGGTAAATTGAAAAGGCGATTGTTAAATATCATGGAGTGATCTAAATATTAAGTAGTCATGAAACGAAGGGTCGAACGAAATAAATTGAACCAAAAATTCTGTTGAGAGAATATATTCGAGGTTATATTACCTTAAATCTAGGGTCATGTGTATTGGGTGCATCATTTGAGGATTTACTCAAAGTAACTAAAATGAAAGTAACTGAAATGAGTGTCAATGATATTCGTTGTAATGTGATACTGCTACTAGATATCATAAATAGTACAGTTGTGATGTCATAGTGCGTAAGGCTTCCAGAAAGAAACGATAATGATAATTGGTTGGAACCGGTGAATCAAGTAAATTAATCAATGTGATAACTTTCAGCAAAATAGGGTATAAGGTCAATGAAGATTTCAATAACTAGCCCATAGGTAGGCAAGTAGGTGAGGTTATGAACCAACTTATTCAAGTAGTTCCCATCGGGGAATAGATTCCTTAAAAATATTTTAAAAAATAAAAGAGGGTGAACAGTAAACATTCAAATTTAGTGATAAACAATAACATTTTCTGTCTCCTCTACTCATAACCGTTCCAACAAAATGTCGAGGATGCATCACATACATATGACGGTTCGATTGTGAATGCTCTTATATATAATATCACAAAATATCAGAAAATAAATATCATTCTGAGTCTTTTGTTTCAAAAATTACGAATTCGAACTAGATTAAAAAAAACCAAAATTTGAAGTCGAATAGGATATTAACCAGATTCGAAAACTCAAAAACACAACTAAACTTGTAACTTGAGTTTCGTAAATTAGGGTAAATTATTCTACAAAGGCTTCTAAAAATAAGAAGTGTATAAAGACACAATATATCGCAAAATATAATACAACGTCGAAAAATATAACACAATGTCAAAAAAAGACACAAAGAGTCATAAGTAAGACACAATGACGCAGATATAAAATTACACACAATGATAAATAAAAAGACATAATGATGTAAACAAAAATTCTAAAATCTACAAACTAAACATTTAAAAACAAAAACCTAAAATCTCACATTGTAGAGTTTGATAAGACGGTTTCAATGCCACTTGAATTAGGTCAATCGAAGTCCATTTGATATCCTTGTTACGATATTTTATTTTCAGAACACTTTATATCTAACCCAACCTCGTGAATTATATGTAAAAAAATTTACAGTAACTAATACTTCGTGATACGTCAAATAAGAGTGAATTTCAAATTTTGTCCTTTATCTTTATACCCATTTTCAAGCGGTATCATTTGTCTTTAAAATTGACGAGTTTTGTACTTTATGATTTCAAATCTTGCACGTTATATCCTTTAGGCTTAACTCAGTTAATATTGTTGGTTAAATCTGGTCATGTGCGTTCACATGAGGGCATTTTCGTCCGTTTGCCATATTATTTGAAATCATAGATCTTAAAGAAAATAAATAATTAATTATATAGCAATATATAATTATATCTTATCTCTTTCTCTATCTAACAGACTCCATCTCTCTCCCTCTGTACATTCCACACCACCGCCTCCTTCCACCATCACACCCCTTTGTCCACCACAGTTCCACCAGCACTACCATATCATAACCCCAGCCCCCCTCGTCCATCACACCCCCTTCCAACACCACAACCTCCTTCGTCCACCACAGCTCCGCCACACCAGCAGCAAGATATCATAACCCAGCCCCCCTTCGTCCACCACTCTTCCACCCCTTGTCTCTCTTGTCGCCGCCCTCCACCACCCACCGATAACTGCAACCGATTCTCTGTAAATCCAAGAAATTGTTGCCACATCTCACAAACCCCATGCTGACCGCCGTAACCAGAACCAAAATGCAGACGGTACCGACGCCATTATCGAGAATTAAAGTGGGTCTTGTGAAATTTGTGGTTTTTGAATGGGTTTTTATGGGTTTTTTGTGTTTTGAACCACCTGAGCATCCTCTTCAAGCCCAAAATCAGTGTTGGATGTAGTGACTGAAGGTGCGGCCCTGTTTCTAGTGTTGAGATGGTGAGCGGCCACATCCAATTTTGGGTTACGGTTGAAGTCAACCCCCCCTCCCCCCCAAATCAAGCTGAAGCCTGGAACATCATCCAAAATCTTATTTTGATTCCGATTAAGATAAAATTGAGGTGGGTTTGAATTAGGAATTTGAAATTGGGGTTTTTTTATTTGTGGGGTTTGAAATTAGGAGAGGGGTGTGAGCTGTGTTATGCTGGTCGGGTGGTGGTGGATGGTTGTAAAGGGTGGGTAGTGGTGGTGGTGTTGGCAGTAGGTCGTCAGGTTACTAGTGGTGATTGAGAGAAATAGGAGATGTGAGAGTGTTTTAGTTTTTTAAATTTGTTTTTGTTTTATTTATTAAGTTATTTCTAAAGTAATTGGTAAAAAGACAAAAATCTCTTGATGTCAAATTTAACAGAAAAAAATTAACTAGGTTAGGCTTAAAGGAGATAACAGTGCGACACTTCAAGACATAAAATACAAAACTAGTAATTTAAAAACAAATAACACCGTTTGAAAAAAAAATATAAAGATAAAGTACAAAATTTAAAATTCACTCTCCACAAAAATTGTGTAAGAAACCAAAAAAGTTGTCTTTTTTTTACAAGTAAATTTCATTAAAAACACACCTCCGACCCAAAAGGGCAAAAGGCCAACAAAGAAACACGCCCCCGACCCAAAACGAGCAAAAAGCAAAACAAATTACAACATATACAACGGATATTTACAACCAATCTACCCATCTAATATATTAAAAGATGACCTATTTTTTAGCCACCCAAAACCTCTAGATTTAACTCTCCCATATACCCTGTGGATCCCAATTTGTATCGTTGAAAACTGCCTCATTCCTACTTTTCCAGATGCACCAACATGTGGATAATTGTAAGACCGTGAATAATCTTCCTAGCTTTCTTTCCCATCTGCGAAAACTTGTGCAAATCCATGAGATCTTTAAAACTGAAACTGTAAATAGGCGGTATATTACACCAAACACTGAAACCGACCACACCCTATTGGACATCAAACAAGCCGTAAAGAGATGCATTGTCGTTTCTTCTTGATCCTCGCAAAAAGGACACATAACAGATGGAACTTGCACATTTCTTCTTCTTAAATTCGACCTAGTAGCTAATCTGTCCAGGTTCGCTCTCCAAGCCATTATGTTACATTTAAGAGGAACTCATTTGCACCACTGGAAATCCGGGAGGTTCACCACCCCCTCTCCTCTTCCTTCAAAAGTTTAACTGATTTCACCGAGAAACTACCCGTGTCATCACCTTTGCATATCTACTTATCTTTTTCGCTGACTAGAACCACAAACTCCAAACATCTTTGCACTCTTGCCACTCTCTTAGCTCAGTTTCCGTTCCCGGATCTCTAGACCAATTCCATATGAAGCCTTCAATACCCTGCTCCTGAGCTATCCTGTCAGCTACCCTGCACAACTTAGAAGATGAAGCCATCTAACCATAAACGGTTGATGCCCACCCAAGTGTCAATCCAAAAGCGAATGTCACCCCCATCCCCTACTTTACCCACAATAAAATGATTAAGACTTATCCCGTTAATTTCATTTTTGATTCCAAAAGAACAATGTTTTTCCAGCATCCTGAAATGTTAGCATTAAGAGGGAGATAGTACCACCGATTAATTTTTAAGTGACATGCTACAACCACTTTCAGCCATAAACTTTTATTATCCACCCTAAACCTCCAAACCCATTTCGCTAAAAGCGCCTCGTTCACCATCTTCAGACGGTTAATCCCCAAACCCCTTTTCTTTTTAGGACATGTAACCCACTCCCAAGCCACCCAATGAATTTTATTTGACTTACTCGACCTGGCTTGAAGAAATTTTCTCATCTTAACTTCTAGAATGTTTATTATACCGGTCAGAGCCTTATATTGAGAGAAAAAATAAATTGGTAAACTTTCAAGCACAACATTAATCAAAATGAGTCTTCCCCTGATCGAGAGAGTTTTAGCTTTCCACAAAGATAATCGTCTATCAAAGACTTCTATAATCGGTTTCCAATTGTTAAGCCTGTTCATATTAACCCCAACGGTTATCCCCAAGTATGTTAAAGGAACCTCACCAATGTTGCACCCAATAACCCTCGACATCTCTAAAACCTCAAGAGACCCCACCCCCACCCCGTAGAGATTTGTTTTAAATAGGTTAATTCTAATACCCGAACACAAGTAGAAAATCCTCAATAATCTCGACACATTAACAACATTCTCCCTTGACCACTCCCCAACAATTAAGGCATCATCAGCGTATAAGAGGCGCGAGAGAACCGGGCCATTATTAGGCGTTTGAATACCCTTATAAAGCCCCGCATCTCCCGCTTTGTTAAAAATGCAAGACAGAGCATCCATCAAAATGAGGAAGAGAAACAGGGATAATGGGTCTCCTTGCCATTTAGGGCATTTAAATTCGAAAGTAGGAGAACCGTTAACCAACACCGAGGAGCTAGACGAAGCTAAAACCCCTTCCACCCACTTGCACCATAAGGAAGGAAAACTCATTTGACCCATTATGTCTAAAAGAAACGTCAACTCACATTATCATAGGCCTTTCAGAGTCGATTTTTAAAAAGAACGTCTTTCTTTTATCTCTTTTGACCTAATCTTTTTTTGTTCGTTCAAAAAAAACTTTCTTGAGGCGATTTGCATGAACTTTGAAATTGTTTTGCTAATAATCTCAATCAAATTAATAGGTCTATAATGATTAAAATAATTGTTTTGCTAATTATCTACCGTAACACCCAAGTTACCAAAAAGATTACAATATTGAGCGAATCAGATTGTGCCACGTATGATTTAAGTTTCTCCGTGGTTCTGAAATCTTCTTCCCCAAAAGTTCAAAACCATATTGTGCGTGAGAAGACCTAGAAGCTCTCAAAATTTTAATGGCGTACGTCGAAAAAGGTGCGTTCAATATCCCTAAATTTGTACAATTTCATCATCAATTATTGTGTTTCTTTTCGATTCTATGGATATATGAATTAGTGAACTTCTTATTTCTTATTTTTCGTTGTTGAATTTACCTCTGTTATCGATTATTGGTGTAAATATGGTTTCAAAGATCTGAGATTGTGAATAATGAGATTGATTTGAGATTAGATTATGTTGTTCTCTAACCCTAAAACTTCTATATGATGATTAAAATAAGATGCATCTGGAACCATTGATTTCATTGATCGGTATAGTAAATGTGTTAGATCCTTTCTAGATTGTGTTTAGGTTATTTATGATTAGGTGAATTGCAGGCCGACGCCTGAATTTGTGAAATTACCAAAGTTTTGGAGAAATTAGGGTTTGTGAATAATATTTTGTTTATTGTTGTCAAGTGACAGATTTAATTATCCCTAATTGTGTGTTGAGACGCCAATTAAAATTGGATTACCGGTCCAAATGGCAATTAAATTCAAACACACATGTAATTCAACTCAAATAAACACGTCTATGCTACCTAGTTATTCAAGGCGCGAGGCGCGCTCAGGGCGATTTGTTGGGCCCGGGGCTTTATTTGCGCGTAGGCGCGCCTGGGCGCTCGCTTAGTCGCTTTAATAACATTATTGGCATACGTGAACTAAACTGAAGATTAAAGGCGCGAGGCGCACTCATGGCGATTTGTTGGGCCCGGGGCTTTATTTGCGCCTAGGCACGCCTGGGCGATCGTTTGAATAACGATGCTCTGCTAGAAACAAGCAGTGTTGTAAAAATCGCTAGGCGCTAGGCAGCCAATTTCTTATTAATACAAACAACTCAAGTCAAAAATCTGAATTAAACAATGCTGAAACATTAAACGTGTATAGAAAATAAAAACTCAAAACACTTCTCTCTGTAAACTACTCAAATTTAAATCACTTGATTCAGTAATTTAATCCAATCTTGACTTCAACTTTTGGCCCATTAGGAAATAAGAACAGCTGTAATTAGTTCTTAATGCATGCTAATATAGTAATATTAATGTGCTAAGGCCAACCAAACGCGTCTTACGAGTGTTATGTAGAATAAACTTTTGTAAGCATTCTATGGATCTCGCATTCGCGGTATCTCCTCTTTTTGTCTTAGTTTCTTTATGGCCTTCGTATAAAGTTGTCCTCAAGGTTGTGGTAATTCAACCTGTTTACTTATAATGGGGTCGATCTGAGTTATGTTTTATATCAAACAAGTCAAATCAAAGAGTTTAGCTTAAATGCAAACGGTTTGAAAGGTGCCCAAAGTCTATTTTTAGTGCGCACAAACTTCTAAATCGTTTTATTCAAGAGTTCTGTTACCATTGTTATACGGGATAATGTATGTGGAGGTTAACCACTTAACCAAGTATGCAATTTTTTTCATTTGAAGGTCATCCATATGTTTGTACTAATTTGTAAGCCGCCCTAGTATGTATTTGATTTGATTAGACCCAATCTGGTCAACAATGTACCAAAATTTTATAAGATGACAAAAACAGCTTATTTTTTTCAACTTTATATATTGGTGGCCCAAGAGTCGAGATACGTTATCCCTTATTATAAAAGTATTGTTATCGTAATCACAATTACACATTAATTTTTATAATACTATTTTTAAAATGGACTGTTTACATTTCAACCCCAACCTGACTTAGCCTGGTTCAGCCACCCACCCTTTTTGCCACCTCTGTTTAGGACAATAAAGTCGTTACAAATGCTGCAAGGTTCCAGTAGAGAAAATATTCAAGTCGCAAGTAAATGTTGCCGTTCATTATCTGCACTAGAGGGTGATTGGTGCAAATTGTTTTTTTTATTTTTAAATTTGCAAGTTAAATGTATCCTTAAGATTTATTTTTCTAAATATAGTTAGTTGTCAAAATGCTATTTCATGATTGCATTAGATAAGTAATTTATAGTGCAATGTGTTTTACATGTTAAATATGTTACATACATATACAAGCAGTAAAAAATGTATTTTGATGTTGTAATTCTATCTTGCGTTTCATCCATCTATCTTCTATATCCATGTGTGTGTGTCATGCATATACATTCCACACTATCTTCTGTAGGTGTATCATATGTGTTTGTGTAACTGTGTGTGTGTTAAACTTAAAGTTACTTTGTGTTGATTCCTAGGTGTTGTGAAATCCAATCGATCAATATGGCGTCTCAGAACAATCGTCGATTTCTTTTGGGCAATCATCAATTTCATTTCCGTGTTCTTCGTCACTATGTTTTCGGTAATATCAATTCCCAAAATTCATCTCTTCAAATAACCCATCATTTATGATTTATGCGATAATGGCCATCAAGCATTTCACAATGTATGCACTACATTTTTAGATGGAGAAATCTGACGGCTACAAGAAGTCATCTGGTTCCAGCAAGAAATGGGATGGTGGCGGCCCTGGTGATGGTCCATATGGTGGTGGCCCACGCGGGCCACCCCGTGGATTAGACAATGTTAGAGGCATAGACCATAGTATGTTATTCATGCTCTTTTTCTTATTTGATGTACATATAACATGTAGCAATGTTGACGAGACTCTTGTTTTGCCGCTGTGCAGACTCTCTTCCTGCATGTGGATCTTGCTGTGGAGGTTAAAAGGTTGCAGATTCGGTTAACGTACAGTCTTTCTGTAACCGTTGTTAACTGATAACAATAAAAGTTGTGTAAAAGTGTTTTTCTTTTTGGTGTATTTTAATATCCCACTGCTTGTTTGAAACGTAGTTATGTGATACGGAATAACCAGAATATGATTTTCAGCTTTAAGATAACAAAATGGGTTGAAAGAGAGTTTTTTGGATTATTTGAAGTTGTAACAATTATCAAATGTTCTAATTCAAATATTTAATAATAATATGGATTTGGAAATCCCAAAATAAATTAATTATTAGGGGTGTAAACGAGCCGGGCGGAGCCTGAGCCCGAGCCCAACTAGGCTCGAGCTTGGCTCGTCATGTTTTTATAAAGCTCAAGTTCGAGCTTGGCTCGCGAGTAAAACCCAAAGCTCAAGCTCGGCCTCACTCGGCTTTAGCTGTATAGTGAACAATCTCAAGCGAACTAAAATCTTGACTCGAGCTCGCTTAAACGAGCCAAAGCTCGTCTCACCAATGTTATTCGGTTAAATCACATGGGCCTAAGTTGAAACCGACTTGGGCTTTTTAGAATTAAGTTATAATCGTCATTATTATCATTATAACATACATATAAAAAAAACTGAAATTTTGTTTGGGATCGTTTAGGCTCGCGAGCCTAACGAGCTTTATGTTTAAGGCTCGAGCTCGGGGTCAGTAACTAAACGAGTTGTATTTCAGGCTCGGGCTCGAGCTCGTTAAGGCTCATCTCGTTTGAGCTTTTAACCGAGCCGATCCCGAGTAGCTCTCTAGCATATGGGCTTGTTTACACCCTATGCATAGGCAATCAGTTTTCAGACGGCACATGGTTCTAGCCTGAGACCGAAACCAATAAATTGTAATATCAGTAGACTGATGACCAAGTGGTACACCTGTTTAAAGTTTGATGATGGTTGGTGACCCGGTTTAGTCGGAAAATTTCTCACCCGCCGGTTTGGGATCACACGAAGCACACGCTTGGCCATTGGTTATGCACATGAACCACTTAAATCGTTCTTAGAAAAACCCAGTTTGGTCCACCAAGATCTAAAATATTCAAGTCAAATTATGATTATGATTATGATTGCATATTATTAATAAAACATGTACGATCATAGTTTGGAGGCATCCCATACGTAGTGGTCCATCCATAGTCACACCCATTGCTTGGAAACACCCTTTAATCATTCATGGACATCCTCAAGCTTTTGTCAGGTTCCAGTTGTTTTAAGATACCAATTGGTGCACGAAAACCCCTTCGGTGTGCTCGCACTATGCTTCCTAACCTCTTCTATTTGCCCAAAGGCTATGAACGTCGACGTCAACTTGATAGTGATATTTGATAGTTATATAAACTTAAAAAGGATTGTATGTACTTGTTTAGACTCAATCATTGATTTTGATGATGTATTAAATTATAGTGATAGCTACACTGAAATCAGGGTCGAGTTGAAACACATAAAAAACTCGTTAGAAGGTGATCGATGCTGGAACCCAATCATTGATTTTGATGATTTATTAAATTTTAGGCCTTTGAGCTTTGTCGTTTAACTATTGAACTTTACCTTGTTATGATTCGGCCTTTGAGCTTTGCTCTTGGCGCTTCATTGAGCTTCGGCTTGTTAAACTTCACCTTTTGAGCTTTATGTTTCATACTAAAATAATAATGATAATGAGGCATATAGTGAGTTATGTTTTCATAGTAATCGAACGTCATGGAGTAAAGGTTGTTTAGCCATCAATAGCAAGGCATTAAAGCGGCCACGATAGCCAGTTTTGCATTTGAAATGGATAAATTTACATGAACACATCGAAGACTAAATATACCTTTTACTAGTGAATCCTACATCGTTTTCAAGATTTCGCTAAACAACGCTTAAATAAAAATGCAGTGCAATAACTCTTTAAAATAGCCGGTTGATACCCTAACGCTAGAGCTCACTCTTCTACAAGAGGTTGAACAAAGTGATCATATTGTAGTTGAAGTAAATGCAAATGATAAATGATAAAACAAAACTAAACTCTTCATCACCAATCCTTCCCACAAGTTCTTATTAATTATTAAATATCAACAATTCAAGACGATTACATCTTACAACATAACGATTTTAACACGCAAGAACTATTAATCATCTTTCAAATAGGATGAAGCATCACTTGAACACCATTCTTAGGAGTAAGGATGTACACATCAGCCGGGTAATGAACATGATTATCCGAAAGGGTGAACCTGTAACGCTGCAAGATCATTGATAGCGCAATCTTTGCTTCGTTTGTAGTGAAATTTAAGCCAACACAAGTTCGCTGTCCCATCCCAAAAGGTACAAAAGCGGCAGCATTGTTCTTGGTAGCTTTAGCGACCCCATTCGCGAATCTTTCAGGTCTAAAACAATGAACATCATTGCCCCAAATCTCTGAATTGTGATGAAGCGCAAGAATTGAGATGAAGATATTCAAACCAGCTGGAAGATTAAGGCTTCCCAATTTGATTTCTCTCTCTACTTTTCTTGTAACTGTAAGCACAGGGGGGTATAGTCTAAGTGATTCATGGATCACCATGTTCATCTGCATTCAAGAACCAATAGATTCATATTAATTGGATTATTTACATTCGAGTAAAATGCAATTTTCGCCCCTGGGGTTTGGCCAGTTTTGCGACTTTCTTCCAAAGGTTTGTTTTTTTCGCATCTGGATACAAATAGTTTGAAATCTTGCATTTTCATCTGGCTCGTTAACTCCATCCATTTTTCTCCGTTAAATAAGGGGCATTTTTGTCTTTTTTTGTTAATTTAAAGGGCAATTCAGTCTTTTAAATACTTGTACATTATGCTAAATGCTTGTACATGAAGTGCAAAAGACCAAATTGCCCTTTAATTAACAAAAAAGAAGGAAATACCCCTGACTTAATGGAGAAAATGTATGGAGTTAACAAGTCGGATAAAAATGGCAAGATTTCAAACCTTTTGAATCCAATGCGGAAAAACAAACCTTTGGATGAAAGTTGCAAAACTGGCCAAACCTCAGGGACGAAAATGGCGTTTTACTCTATACATTCGGTTAAAAACAAACGGTTTCTTACTGTTTTTAATCTTGCAATACCATCTGAAGTTGGGCTTTTCCGACCAAATAACCCGACCACTTCCTCCCTTAACTTGTCTTGCCATTCTTGATTAATCGCTAGAAGGAAAACCGTCCATGAAAGTAAGCTTGTGGTCGTGAGATGTCCCGCCCCATATATGGTTTTAAGTTCATCGATCATTTGTTCTACTGTGATCCTCTTGCTTTCATTAGAATCATTAGCCATTTTCACAAGCTGTCCAAGGTAATCACTTCCATTCTCATCAACCCCTTCATCCATATTCTCCTTTCTTTTCTTCACAATGTCTAGAATCGATGTTTTTATCGCGTTTTCAAGCTTCTCCGCTTCAGTTTCATCTTTTGTCTTCATTATCAAACTGAAAGCACAATCAGTAATGATCAGTTACGAATATGCATATTCAAAGTCGCGAGTTGAATCCTACCTGATGCCTGGAAACCGTAACTTGTACACGTTTCTAACAGTTATCGCTGTTAATCTTGCCACCATCTCAAATATATGCTTCCCTTCGACGTAACTACTACCAAAAGCCGTTCTTGATATCACCTCAGTTGTTACCAACCCGAATTCTTTATGCATGTCGATTTCTTGGCCTTCAAAGTCCTTCCACTTCTCTAGCATCGTCTCGATGCTTCTGCTCATCTCAGGAATCATTTTCTGTAACATCACAGATTATAAGATATTCAAGTTTCTGCTCGAATTACATACAACTAAGTAACTTTCGAATTGAAATAAATGATTCCCACCTTCAAACTTTCTGCATGGAAAGTATGGTTAGCTAGTTTTCGAATCTTTGCCCATTTTTCACCTTCGTTTGTTATAAGCGATTCGCCTAAAAGCTTCTTTGCATACCCTACCATATCCATCTTTGGGTAAGCTCCTTCTCGGTTGTTTAGAACTTCTTTTACAAGCTCCGGATCAGTAACGAAAAGTTGTGCTTCAGACCCATGCCAGTTTATAAAATTCAACCCTGAAAAACATTTCACACACCTACATAAACCATTGAAATGTACACAATGTATGCATGGTGAAAATCTTACCGTAGGTTTTGATCCAAGAGTAGACGTGCGGTTGTATTCGCGGAAAGATGTCGTGTGACATGATATCCATGGGGTGGTTCATGGACTGGCTTCTCATGGCAGCGATAAACCGGGTATTTCCATGAGGAAATTCATAAGGGAGACCTTTGATTCCTTGGGTTTTCATCAGTTTCTGAATAGTGATCGGAGTCCACCATGCTTTACGAACAAATGTGAGGAGAAGCCGGAGGAGAAGCAGACTCAATATGAAGATTATGGGAACCGGAACTAGAGCCATATTTGGATGAACTCTTTGTTTTTGCTGCTGCATATATAAATATCGTATAATCTGAATTTGGTGGCTAGTCGCTAGTCATGTACAAATAATTAATGTTTGGCATGAACAAATAATCAAATAAATAAATGTATAATTGATTTCCAAATCTTGAAGTGATGCATAATAAAGACGAAAAAAATGTTTAATTGTTATCCAACTTGAAAAAAAATGTTGTGAGATAACTTATTTTTGTTCTTATCGACTAAAAACGACAATAAGTTTCTTATGATTGTATATTTACTTTATTATCATATGGCTTTTAAACAACATTAGAAAATTTGGGGAATAAATAATTTTGGGAAGATCTCCTAAAGAGTAGGTTTTGTCTAGATAGGGCTTTTAATGGTTCAGACTTTTACTAGTGCAGCACTTGGTTTAAACTGTTTGTTTCGCAAGCAAATATCTAAATGGTTTAGACATTTACCTCTGGATGTTTAAGTGTTATACTGAGTTTAGTGGTTAAGATTTTATTTGAATTAATTGGTCAGACGTTTGCCTCTAAATGGTTAAGTATTATATTAGCTCTTAATGGTTCTGACCTCTTACTGGTTTAGCACTTTAGACCTTTTACTGATTCAACACTTATCAATTTAAAAGTTATCAAACAACCATAATTGATTACAGAAATTACATATGACACTCTTTATAACTATTGTTAAAATGGTGTTTTGGTCTTAAAATACAAACTATCACCATTTTGTTTTCTTAAAACGCAACACAAAAAAAAAAAAAAAATCTAATACAAAAAAAATATAACACAAAAATTCAGTGCCAAAAATGACTAGCACAAAATGTTATACAACATAAAAATACAATACAAATTTTTTAGATTTTTAGCTGTCATATTTTATATAGCAATATGGTACTCAACTTAAAGATAAAATCATACTTCATATTATGTTTCAATTTGTTTTTTTTTTTTTTTGAAAAAAGTGTCAGCGTATAAACTTTTAATAATAGTGGTAGGAACTTCTAGAATTGCAACTTCAATTTCCCCACCACTATTTTTAAAAGTCTATAAGCTTTTAAAATAATTGAAATTACATGCATATATAGTTTCTTTGAGATTTGCAGCTTCTTTCTGTCTCATTTGCTATTTTATATCCAACTAGCATTAAGCACCCTCGCGTTGCGACGGGGCATAAAACCGTATCAAATAGCATCAATGTCATACCACCGTGAGCGACCACCAACACTGAATTTGGGGCGAAAAAATTAGACTGAAACGTAAAACATAGAAAATAATAACTAAGTCGATTTAGGACCAGCACGTTATGAAGAACTTGTCAAACAAGAAAAAACTAGACGACCTAAAAACATTGAACTACACACGTACATTGCATCGTATTAACTCGCAAAACTTAGAACGAAACGTAAAACGGAACGTAAAAACGTTGAACCACACATGCACATTGCGCCGTATTAACTCGCAAAATTTAGAACGAAGCGTAAAACGAAAAATTTGTGAAATACGAAAGTATAGGGGACCAAAGTTGTAAGCAAAAAAGTTATTAGATTAAACTAAAAAGATGAAAAGTTTTGGGTTAAAAGTTATAACCCAAATAGTTTTGGGTTAAAAGTTATAACCCAAATGCTTTTGGACTAAAGTATAAAATCAACTATTTTTTTTTAAAAAACTCCTCAAACATGATGTACAAGTTCTAATGCACAAAAAAAGTTGATAATTTATAGTGTATAAATAGTGAAGTGAGGTGAAGGAAGGACTTAGAGCATCCACATCGGCCGGTCTGTTAGGTCATTCGGATCTACGTGGAGAGCATCGGACCCAAACAAAACAAAAATCTTGATGTGAGGGTCGTTTGCTTGGGATATATGAATTCCTGGACTTTGGTTCATACGAGATGGTAAAAAATGGATGAAGTTAACCCAGTGGACTAAAATGGCAACGGTGAAATCTTTTTGGACCCACATACGAAAAATGAAACCTTTGAACTAAACTATCAAAATAGACCAAATCACAAGAACTAAAATGGTATTTAACTCGTTAAAAAAAATTCAAACAATGTAAATAGAAGAAGAAAGTTTGTAGAGAGAGAGAGAGAGAGTGAGTTTGTAGAGAAAAAGTGTGTGAGAAAAAAGGAAAATGGAAGAAGAGGAAACGATGAAGGTGTGGTTTGGAGCCAACATCATTTTGTGAATTTATTTATTTATATATTTTTTACATAATCTTTGCATTATGGAATTGTATCGTGAAACCATTTCTAAATTAGAGTTAATTGCTCGGACGGTTCTTGTAATTTATCAGTTTTTCATCTTTAGTCCCTAATTGTTTAAAATTGCATGTCTGTTCTCTATGGTTTGATCATTTATTACTTCGATAGTTCCCTTAGTAGATGCTAGTTAGTTTGCTCAGTTGAATTGACATAAAATTACTAAATTACCCTTACCATTTATTAGACCTCACCATTTATTTATTAAAGAAAATCATATAAGTGGGACCCACATCACCACTACCAATATCCTTCTCCTTCTCCACTCAAACCCACTTCTACAAAACCAATTTTTCATCCACCCAAACCCATCATGTGTAACCACCAAATGTGGCTGATCCAAACAGAAGCAAAAACATAATTTTCAAAAAAAAAAAAAAAACTCATGAATTGATTCAACCAATACAAGAGCAATTCATTAACCGATTCAAAAACATCATTTTTATTGCCGCTATAAATATTTCCGTCCACTTTCATTATTCCGGAGATCCAATTCCTCCGGTGCGTCTGACACCACATTTTCTCCCCTTTCACTTTATTTATCTCTTTATCCCACATCTTCTCTTCTCCGACAACGAATCATCGCTCCATCTCCAGCCACCCATCACCGTTCTAGCCAACTTAATCACAAACCCACATTAAAATTGCTGGTTGTTTGAGGTGGATATGGTGGTTATGTCGAACAAACTTTAACTAGTAGGTAACATGATTATGGAAATTGCGAAACGAGGAGTAAAGTTCTGACTTTTAATGTTCATAGTCTCCTCTTCTCCGATGAAGAATCATCGAGATTGAGAGGCGATGTGGACTGAACCTGCAATTAGATTGCACATATTTTTTTGACGGTGGTTGCTGGTGGGTGGGTTTTGACAGGTGGTTGCAGGTGCCTCTGGGGTGTGACGGGTAGTTGCAGGTGGTAGGTTTTGACAGGTGGCTGCAGGTGTCGCCGGGTGTGACAGTGTCACACCCCGACCCGCAGCGGAAAAAAAGGTGATCGGGGCATGATTGGGTTTTCATCAAAGCTCACGACATTTATTATAATGTTTCATATTTATTATTACAATTTAAAGGGAATCATACAATCAAATCATATAATCAAATCATACAAGTACAACAGGTTCTATACATCTTTCTAAACTTCATTATTTTTCTTCTAAGGTAATTTCCTATATGTTCCTTGCTTCATCCTGTCCACCTGTATCATGTGTAAAAATGGTTTTTGGGTCAACAAAAGTTGGCGAGTGAACCTTGTTATAAACATTTGATATTGATTTCTTATTGTATTTAATATGGAAAAATTGTGCAATAATCATATGTGAGCAAACGTATATAATCAAACAATAACAAACAATAACAAACGATAACAAACCAACTTGCATGAGTATATAACATGAATGATAATGTATATGTTGGCAACGTTACGTTCCGCTCATAGGTAATGGCGAACGGACGGCCTATGATGATGTATGTGCGATCAAGGCTCAATCAAACGGAGCCGATCGTATGTTGGCAACGCCTCGTTCACGCTCATAGGTAATGGGGAACGGTTCCGCTCATAGGTAATGGGGAACAGACGGCCTATGATGATGTATGTACTGAAAATGATAAATTTAATCTAAACACTAACCACACAAACAGTTGATACATATTGAATACACATTTGATCATTGATATGATGGATGCACAAGTGTTTAAATGTAATAAATAATAAGACACATGATACACCCCAAAAAGTGATTAAAACGGGGAATTTGTAGAGATTCACTCACATTGGGTGCGGTCGTTTGACGATGTTGAATGCGCACGAGTTTAGAGAGTTGATCGACGAGGAATAACTAACCTAAATAATAACGAAAAGGTACGATAAATAAGTGGATTTTATTAACAATTTTTAATAGGGTTTTTAGATTTATTTTTGTGAGTTTAAGGTCATTTTCTAACTTTAAAAATATTATTTTTAAGTATTTTAATTGATTTTTAAATTAAATAAATAAATAAAAATATAAAAAAAATGTTGACTTTTTGGGTTGACCGTTGACCTTGACTTTGACCGTTGACCGGTTCGGACCTTGTGTATATATGCGCTGGGTGAGGCTCGAACTCGTGACCTCCCGTACGCGTGCACGCAGCTCTACCAACTGAGCTACGTGTCTAACCCGAAATATTTCTGTTTTTAATTATATTTATATACTATTTAATTTAATCAGAAATCATTTATTTTAAAAAGGATTTTAATTATGTCTGACCGGTGCACACAACAGGTCTCGAACCCGGGACCTGTTGTTCAGCGTTGCACACAGTCCACCGCTGGACTGTGTGTCTAACCTGTTTAATATACTGATTTTTATTAATCTTAACATCTTACAGTGAGTTGATACGACTCGGTTTAAAAAGAACATTTTTATTTCAGATAGTGAGGTTGTGTCAGGGATCGAACTCGAGACGTGTGATAATTGTTTGCACACAGTCCACCGCTGGACTATGTGTCTAACCCGGTTATATAACTTGTTTTAATTATACTTATACATAAGTTCAACTTCATCTTCTTCGTTCAAAGACACATACAACGATTATTCAATTGTTCTTATTTAATTCGATTAACGAAACTTATAAGTGATTGAAATGTGATGGATTGAGAGGGTTTTGGAAATGAATGTACCGAAACAGATGTCTTTCTCAGAACTCCGGCAAGGATCGTCGGCTCTGTTTTGTGAACTCCGTCTGATCGGATCAATTAACAGTTTTGATCGATTAGTTGTGAAATTGAGTTACTAAACAATGATTATCAGAAGGTTTAAATGATTATACCGATTCACAACGCGATTTTGGAAATTCCAGAGGTTTTCCGGCGAGTGCAGAATATTCCGGCTACGTCGTCTGGGATTGATTCTGGTTGATGGATTGAAGTTAGTAATAGTCTAACAATGGATTGAAACCAAAAGAGTCGAGGTATTTACCGTTTTGATGAAAGTCTCGGTTTTCCGGCGAAAGTCCGGCGATTGCAGAAAATCTCCGGCGAGTGAAATTGATTCGAGAAATGGTGCGATTTTGAGCGAAATGATTTCCAGAGACTTGGGTGTGTATTTATAGGGAAGAATCACGATGAATTGGGTCTGAATTTAGTCTTGATTCATGGTCAGCCTTTCTCCGGCGGTTATGACTGATGTCGCGGGGTTAGACATCGGTTATAACCGATGTCGATGTTAATACATACGTTAAGTCAAAAGAAACCGTCGATAATTGGCGAAATCGTCGGAATTTCCGGCGACTGCGAATTGGGCGCGCTGTTGACTGACTTCGATTTCGAGTTTTATTATAAATGTTATTTGTTTCACTGGATAGCACAAGTGAGTCAAGTGGCGGAGTGGTTAAGTGTTTGTGTGTTAAGTCTTCCGGCTGACCCGGGTTCGAAACCCGGCAGCCGGTTTTCTTTTTTATTTATTTTATTTTCACTTTTTATCAATTATAGTTTTTAAATTCTAAATTGTTTATTAATTATGTATTGTTTAAAATTAAAATAAGTCATAAATACGCAACGAAATTTATAACTGGTTATTCGGTTTAATAAACGAAGCGGGTTTGGATAACCCGGTTTTTGACGAATGTTACAGACAGGTGGTTGCAGGTGGGTGGGTTTTGATGGGTGGTTGCGGGTGTCGCCCGTGTTCCTTAGGTGTCGTCGGAGTTTTGGTGGTGACCGACGGTGGGGTTGACGGTGTTGACCGGTTGTTGGCAAAGAAGAAAGGGGTGGGAAGGTAGTGCTGGTGCCTGATTTGTAGGACATAGATTTATATATTTGTTTTATTATTAAGGGCAATTTAGTCATTTAACATTAACTTAACTGATTAAACTAACCTTCATCTACTTTAAGGGCTATCCGAGTAACAAATTAGCAAACCACAAGGAGCAAACATACTATTTTAAAAAGGTGGGACTAAAGATTAAAAACTGACAAACCACAAGGACTATCCAGACTATTAACTCTCAAAATTTTGTACAGTAACAATTTCAATTGTGAATAGTAGTTAATCACATTTGTTTTTTTATTATATTTATTTATATTAAGTTTTTAGTGTTGTTTAAAAATACATATATATAACTTTTATATTTTTTTAATATTAAAGCCTTGCGGTACAAAGCATAATTGATAACACATTTATTTTTAGTGGCATTTCGATATGAATTCATATGATTTTTTTTCGCATGGTTGATACCGGTATATGATCATGATTTGTTTAAATTACAATGTATTTTTTGCGTCGTTATGTTTCTATGTTTAGAGCCGAGTCGCAGCTACAACAAACCAAACACATACAAATATTATTTTGGTTAATGTTACAACATTTTTTTTTGGTTTTCTTTACCATTTGTCATAGTGTGCGATCTCGATTGAACTCGCACCGCATCCCTGCCACACGCCATTTAGACTAAAGTATGCATGGTATATATATATAGTGTTGTAAACAGCAATCTCGTAAATAGTGTCATAATTAAATTAATTAGTTTTCTAGATTAAGGGTATAAATGTAAATTTAACATTTTTAAATTAAGAAACTAACATTAATGCACATGCGACTTCTCTCCTATCTTTTTTAAACGTTAATAACTTTTTATTTGTAACTTTAAAAAAAAGTACACCATAATAACGGGCGGTTTTTTATCTTTAATATGAGTACCATATTGCTATACTTATTTAGAGAAAAAAATTTACGTATAGTTCAGCCTACTGAAATGCAGGTTTAGATACTGTACGAGAACATCTACCTAAATGCAGGTGTAAAACACCGTGAATGCAGGTGTAAAACATCATGCAAAGAACAACTACTGGAATGCAGGTATAAAACACCATGAATGCAGGTGTAAAACACCGTCGAAGAACACCTATTAGAATGCTGGTATAAAACACTATATGAAGAAGATCTACCGGAATTATAGTAGTAAAACACCACAAGTAATGTGTAATGCAATCATTCCGGATATTAAAAAACACCATGACTATATTACAATTCAAATCATTGTGTTTTTAGAATCTGAATGGTGTTTTATACTTTCAAAAGATTATATTGGATTCAAGTTGTGGTGTCTTTTGGAATTCGTATGATGTTTTATACCTGCGAATTAACTAAAATTTTGATATGAATTTTATACCTGCGAATTAATCATATAAAATTCAAAATGGAATTCCTAAAATAACTACACATTAATTGTATCCTTAATTAGAATTATTAGTACAATTACCATTGTATCCTTGATCTAAAAAATGGATAGGGAAAGATCTAATGGCTGAGATTTATTCTTACCCTTCTCACACTTTTGTTCTTTTTTACAAGAACTCAATCTATATATATATATATATATATGTGTGTGTGTGTGTGTGTGTGTGTGTGATAAGGATCCGTTAGGAACCACCCTTTATTGTGAGAACCGCGAGAACCAGTGTGAACACAAACAGTAATACCTTAAAAAATCTAAAAAACACCCAATTTTTTATTTTTTAAATATTTTTTTATGAAAAAACTCGCTATATTTCGTCAACAAGTAAAAAAAATTTCAAATTTTTTTTGAGTAACAGTTATCCATGCACATGTGCATTTTTATCATTTCTTTGACAAATTCCGTAATACATTACAAACATTGGACAATTGTACTTTCATTTACACTACCACGTGTAATACACTAATTTTTATGTAACCAATATTAGATATGCACATGTGCATCTATATGTATCAACATGAAATAAGGTGTTTTAGTACACTACTTTAAATACACTTTCTCTTTCATCTATCATTCCATCCACAATACACTACTATGCACATGTTTATATGTGCATATGTATCATTTCTTCGACAAATTCCGTAATACGTTACAAATATTAGACAATTGTACTTTCATTTACACTACCATGTGTAATACACTACTTTTTACGTTACGAATATTAGAAATGCACATGCGCATCTATATGTATCAACATGAAATAAGGTGTTTTGGTACACTACTTTGAATACACTTTCTCTTTCATCTATCATACCATCGATAATACACTTCCATTACCTCCTACCATCAATAATACAATACCATTACCTCCTACTATCTATAATACAATACCAATACCAATATTTTCACTTTATTACATGTATATCAACACCATTTATACTATCCAATCAACATATTACTTCATAAAGTGACAACTATAATCAAACCATTAACCACTAGATATAACTAACAAAAAAACATGTATATGGGCCTACTTCATCATTCAATATCACAAACTTTTTTTACCAAAACACGTTATATAATGGTTATACATAATGATGCACATGTGCATTTTGAATATTGGTAATGTAAAAAGTAGTGTATTAAGGATGATATTGTAAATTAATGTGCAATTGTCTACTACTGATAATGTATTACGGAATTTGTCGAAGTTATGATACGTATGCACATGTGCATGGATAACTGTTACTCGAAAAAAAGTGTTTTTTTGGGAAACGAAATATAGCGATTTTTATAAAAAATATTAAAAAATAAAAAAATTTTGAGTGCTTTTTTGTTTTTTTTGCAATAAAGGTGGTTCTCTCGCGGTTCTCGTAATAAATGTGGTTCTCGCATGAACCTTACCATATATATATATATATATATATATATATATATATATATATATATATATATATGTAGGGGTGGGATTTGGAGAAGTGTGAAAACGCTGAGAACGGCCATCAGCCTTTGGATCAAAACAATCAATGAATTAGGATTCGCGGTGGCGTTGTCGTAAATAAAATCAACTTTATTACTTGGACGTGCTTCATTACGAGTAAAAGAGTCTTTGCATTGTTATTAAACAAAACGTCACATTATGACAAAACACCATCTATTAAACACCGCTCCCTTGCATATGAAACGACGTTTGTACTTAAAACGACATTAGTGATAAACGCGTTTCCTATATTTGTTTTGAACAAAAAATGTAATTGAAACTTAATTATTAACATTTATTACATAAAAAATTCCCTCCAAAAATATGCGCCAAACCATCGTTATATACACAAAAGGTTATAATCAAACTGAAATTATCACTGAAAAACAAAATTAGTTATACTAAAACGCCATTAATAGCCAAAACACCAAAAATCTGTCAGGAAAGAAAAAATGGCAGCCATCGTTTCATGGAGATACACGCTCAGAACAAGAAGATTCGTGACACGTTTTGACAACAGAAGAAGAGTGTTTGTTAAAACAATCAGAGCAATCTTGAACCTAGAGGAGGAAGTACAAAGAGGGATCTTAGCCCTTGGCGTCCCTCTAGATAACCACTGTGATAAAACACATACGGTTATAAGAAGACTAACCAGAAAATTTGGAACAAACAACAGAAAATGCAACAATGGACCCGGTCATCAAATCATGGCGTTTTGATGATGACACTGACATGGTAACTGTGATATGTGACAACAGAGAGCAGGAAGACTACATGCTTCAATATATCATGACCAAGCAGGGACATGGTTTCATGGAGGAATTAACCAACGCAACATGTTTGAACACAGACATGGATAAAATTGGAGTTGATGCATGACATGTTCAAATGGAGACTTCAAAATCTCCAAGAACAAAACGCCAATGAAAGCGAAAGTGATGACTGTAACATCCGTCAAAAACCGGATTAACCAAACCCGCTTCGTTTATTAACCGAACAACCAGTTAAAAATTTCGTTGCGTATTTAATGCTCAAATTAATTTTAAACGATACATAATTAATAAGTATATTAGAACATAAAATTTATATTTGAAAATGTATTAAAAATAGTGAATTAAAAATGAAATGCTGAACCCGGGATTCGAACCCGGGTCAGCCAAAGTCTTAACTCTCATTCACCAAACCACTACGCCACTTGTGTTCTTTAGTAATATATCAAAACAATTAATTCAAATATCAAAATCTCGATTTCAAATCAGTCAACTGACGCGCCCAATTCGCAGTCGTCGGAAATCCCGACGATTTCGCCTTTCACTGTCGGTTTCTTGTGGTCTTAATTCGTATAATAACTATTACATCGGTTATAACCGATGTCCAGTCGCGACATCAGTCATAACCGCCGGAAAAATTATTGACCGACGAATCAAGACGGTAATCGGACCCAATTCATTGATGTTCTTCTCTATAAATACACCCACAAGTCTCTGGTAGCCTTTTCGCTCAAAATCGCACCTTTTCTCGAAGAAATTTCACTCGCCGGAAATAACCTGCCATCACCGGACTTTCGCCGGAAAACCGAGACTCACCTCAAAACGGTAAATACCTCGACTCTTTCCGTTTCAATCCGTTGTTAGACTGTTACTAATTTCAATCCAACCATCAGAATCAATCCCAGACGACGTAGCCGGAATATTCAGCTCTCGCCGGAAAACCTCTGAAATTTCTGATCTTACGCTGGGAATCGGTATAATCATTCAAACTTCTGTTAATCTTTGTTTAAGTACCTCAATTTCATAACTAATCGAACAGAACTGTTAATTGATTCTAACAGCCGAAGTTCACAAACAGAGCCGACGAATCTTTGCCGGAGTTCTGTGAAAGACGCTGATCGGTACATCCTTTCCCCAGACTCTCTCCGTTCATTACCTTTCAATTACTTATAAAGCTTGTTAATCGAATTAGACATAAATCAGTTGAATTAACATTATCTGCAATCTTAAGCGAAGAAGACGAAGTTCAGATATATTATAAGATTAATTAAAATTAGTATATTGAACGGGTTAGACACACAGTCCAGCGGTGGACTGTGTGCAAACAATTACATACACGATGCGAGTTCGATTCCTATCACAACCTTAACCTCTGTAATAAAAATGTTTTTTTTTAGAAACCGAACCGGGTTAACTCAGTAAGATGTTAAGTATAATAAAACCGGAATATTAACCAGGTTAGACACACAGTCCAGCGGTGGACTGTGTGCAAAACTAACTCGCACGTCCCGGGTTCGAGACTGGTTAACGGCACCGGTTCAATTCAATTAAAATCCTTTTTAAAAATAAATGATTTTCGGATTAAGTTAAATAGTATATAAATATAATTAAAAACAAAAATATTTCGGGTTAGACACGTAGCTCAGTTGGTAGAGCTGCGTGCACGCGTACGGGAGGTCACGGGTTCGAGTTTCACCCAACGCACATATATAAGCGACCGGACCGGTCAACGGTCATGGACAACGGTCAAAAGTCAATATTTTTTATTATTTTTATTTATTTATTTAATTTAAAAATCAATTAAAAATACTTAAAAATAACGTTTTTAAAGTTAGAAAATAGCCTTAAACACACGAAAATATATCCAAAAATCCTATTAAAATAGTTAATAAAATCCACATACTTACCGTACCTTTTCGTTATTAATTAGGTTAGTTATTCCTCGTCGATCCATCCTCTAAACTCGTGCGCATTCAACATCTTCAAGCAAACGCACCCAATGTGAGTGAATCTCTACAAATTCCCCGTTTCAATCACGTTTTTGGGGTTTATCATGTGTCTTATTATTTATCACATTTAAACTATTGGGCATCTATCATATCCATGAACAAATGTGTATTTAACATGTATTATCTGTTTGTGTGATTATTGTTTAGATTAAATTTATCATTTTCAGTACATACATTTTCATAGGCCACCACTCCCCATTACCTATGAGCGTTGAGCTGTTCCGCATTACCTATGAGCGTGAACGAGGCGTTTCCAACACACGATCGGCTCCGTTTGATTGAGCCTTGATCGCACATACATTTCATCATAGGCCGTCTGCTCCCCATTACCTATGAGCGTGAGCCGTTCCCATTACCTATGAGCGTGAACGAGACGTTGCCAACATTTACATTGTCATTCATGTTACATATTCATGCAAGGTGTTTGTTATTGTATGCTATTTGTTTGTTATTGTATGTTTACTTACGTTTGTTCATATATGATTATTGCGCAACTTTTCCATATTAAATACAACAAGAAATAAATAATAAATGTTTCTAACAAGGTTCACTCACCAACTTTTTGTTGATCCAAAAACTATTTTTACACATGATACAGGTGAACAGGATGAAGCCAGGAAAACATAGGAAATGCCTTAGAAGAAAATAATGAAGTCTAGAAAGATGTGTAGAACATGATGTAATTATGATTGTATGATTTCCTTTAATTTGTAATAATAAATATGAAACATTATAATAAATGTCATGAGCTTTGATGAAAACCCAATCATGCCCCGATCACCTTTTCCACTGCGGGTCGGGGTGTGACAGATTGGTATCAGAGCTTTTGATTATAGGGATATAGGATAGGTTATTAGACCCTTAGAGCCTATACTATAGTTGATTAGATTTTAATTGTTTATGTGGTTATATGCAAACTCATGATGTTTATTTCTTTCATATTTATTACATACACAAATGTCTGCAAACACTTCCAATATTACATTTTGTGATACATAGTGAATTATATTTACAGTCAAACATACATACCTACATACATATTCATCATACATATTTCAATGTTCACATATTCAAATCATCTTCATATTTCCCGTTATTCAAGATTTTGTCGCATTTTCATTTTTTCAAATCTCATCAAAGTGAGTTCTGCGACGGGCATGTAGTAACTGTAAGGGTACAAGTACCGGTAGTCGGAACGTCCTGTCTAGGTTGGCATTCTTATAAATCCAATATAACGGACCAGTTTGCCTACCTGGGGACTAACGATGAGAGTACGAAGGACCTATTAGGCCAAAGCATGCCACACCAAACGTCGTTAGAACTAACCCCACTTTGAGGTGTCACCGTGTCCACACCTGGATACATTCCGAATATCATACGTTACATACATATTTCTCGATTTTCTCCGGGTTTTAGTGTACGTAACCAGGCTAACACATGCAAACCATATGAAAAACCCGGTAATCATGGGGGCCCACATGATTACGAAGGTGAAGTATGGCGGCATGCAAGGCCCAATTACGAGTAAAGCCCAAGACATCCTATGGATGTAGTAGATTTATTATTTTATATTTATTTTATGAATGTTCATTCCTAAATACGACACATGATCCCAAAAACATCCAACTCATACTCTTGATATGTATTCCTTGTAGATGTCTTCTAATTCCGCTCGTAGGAAGATGAGATCAGGAAAAGCCCGCGAGTGCATGGCTGCCCAAATCGCTCAACAAATGGCTGCCGTAATACCCAACATTGTAGCTCAAGTCCAACAAGCCCTTACCGCTAATTCCGTCAATCAAGAAGTTCAAAATGTTGTCAACCCTCCCCCAAATACCACTAAATGCACCTACAAGCATTTCAAATCCTGCGACCCTACAAAATACGAAGGGACTGAAGGTGTCACCGCTCTTCTCTATTGGTTTGAAGAAATGGAAAACATTTTTCTAAATTGCGATTGCCCCGATGATCGCAAAGTGCAATATGCTACTGGTCGTTTATTTGGAATAGCACTTACTTGGTGGAATACAGAGAAGGCCAAACGAGGTGTTGAAGATACTATGACTTTGACTTGGGAAGAGTTGAAGGAAATCATGACAAGACGGTTTTTCCCAAGGAGCGAAATCAAGAAATTAGAGGATGAGTTCTATTCGTTGAAACAAAAGGAAGGCGACCACACCACATACAACAAGAGATTCCTCGAGTTAAATCAAATGGTTCCCAACTTGTTCACTCCCCTCTACCGTTTGATCAAGCACTACATTCGAGGTCTTCCTTAAAAAATTCAAGACTCTGTAATCAGTACCACACCCGCAACTTTGGAAGCAGCAATGGAGTTAGCTACAGAGCTCACCGAGAACCGCATACGGAATAAAGACTTCAAGGAGGAGAAGAAGAAGGATAAAGCATCGACTAAAACCTCAAACTCTACCCAACCCGAATCCCCTTCTCAACCCATTTCTAAGAGAAAATGAGATGGACAACTTTTCGCTGTCACCCAACGCAACAACCAGCCTCACAAGCCGTACCCCTCCAAGCTATCCCAATCACTCAAGTAGCACTCAACTCAACTTACCCAAATAAGAAACCTTACCTTAAACCTCACCCTCAATGTAACACCTGTTTTTATCACCATCCATCTACCTTACTTTGTCGACTATGTGCGAATTGTGGACGCTATGGTCATTTGAGCAAGGTTTGCCGCACCCCTCAAAACCAAACCTCACCCCCTACTCAAAACATGATCCAAACATATCAACAACCCCAATACCCCATGTTACCTTATGTTCGAGCTTGTTTTAATTGCGGCGACCCTACCCATTATAGAAACACGTGCCCTCGATTGGTTACATCATAAACGCCCAAGCTCAAGCAAACCCAGTTAACCAAGCAAATCAAGAAAACCTAACCACTAGGTCACCAGCAAGAGGAAGAATTTACAACATCAACGCCAATCCTGTTGAAGATAATGACGGCCCAAACGAATCACCCAACTGGTCTCCTTCACCAAAAATCGAGATTCAACTCCAACCGCTTCGTTTTTATGTTATCTCAATTTTCACGTGTCTCAATTATAAATTGGAAATTTATCCAAGAATCTTAATGCGAATTACTATTTCAATTTTGTTTTATACTCGTTGATTTAACATTCACGACATATCTCAGTCTCAACATTTAAAGAAGTTGAGCTGTGTCTCACTTCTACATAGACTAACCTCTCCATCATAACAAACGAGAGAGGTACTCTCATCATTCAAACATGTATACTATCAGAATTAAGACTCAAGCTTTGATTGTTGTGTTTGTTTATGTTTTAGAGTCACATAGCACTAATCATAACTTACTGATAAAGCCAATGAAAATTTGACAAGAATATGGTGGATACGCCGCTGGTACTTCCTATATATAAGTATTCTTGTCAAAGGATCAGAGGCATTGTCAGGCGGATATAGAAGTTCCATGTAGGATTTAGTAATGTCTTGATTGAAGTTTGTTTTACACTCACTGATTTAACATTCATATCATCTCATCATTAAAGAAATTGGATTGTGTTCCATTTCTACATAGACTAAGCTCTCCATCATAACAAACGAGAGAGGTACTGTCACCATTCAAACATGTATACTATCAGAATTATGACTCAGACATTGGTTGTTGTTTTTTATTTATGTTCTAGAGTCACATCATAGAACCAATCATAACTTACTGATAAAACCAATGAAAATTTGACAAGAATATGGTGGATACGCCGCTGGTACTTCCTATATATAAGTATTCTTGCCAAAGGATCAGAGGCATTGTCAGGCGGTTATGAGAAGTTCCATGTAGGTTTTAGTAGTAGAAGTTTTGTTTTAGGATATAACCTTATCTTTCCAAACATATCAAAACTCTTGCGCATGAAATCATATTTAGTCAATCAACTCTGTTTATCAATATTCATTATCTTAGGCATCAAAAAGCGATTCCTGTAGCAGGGTACTCAACCCTTACAAGGAACATTACCGCCTCAAACAAAATTTAAACTCTTACTCCTTTCTAAGTATGTAACTGTCAAACTAAACACCATCCTTTTGAGACAAACATGCCACTACTTAAATTTCGGGACGAAATTTCTAAAAGTAGGGGATACTGTAACATCCGTCAAAAACCGGATTAACCAAACCCGCTTCGTTTATTAACCGAACAAACAGTTAAAAATTTCGTTGCGTATTTAATGATCAAATTAATTTTAAACGATACATAATTAATAAGTATATTAGAATATAAAATTTATATTTGAAAATGTATTAAAAATAGTGAATTAAAAATGAAATGCTGAAGCCGGGATTCGAACCGGTCAGCCGGGTCAGCCAAAGTCTTAACTCTCATTCACCAAACCACTCCGCCACTTGTGTTCTTTAGTAATATATCAAAACAATTAATTCAAATATCAAAATCTCGATCTCAAATCAGTCAACTGACGCGCCCAATTCGAAAGTCGTCGGAAATCCCGACGATTTCGCCTTTCATTGTCGGTTTCTTGTGTCTTAACGCGTATAATAACTATTACATCGGTTATAACCGATGTCCAGTCGCGACATCAGTCATAACCGCCGGAAAAATTATTGACCGACGAATCAAGACGGTAATCGGACCCAATTCATCGATGTTCTTCCCTATAAATACACCCACAAGTCTCTGGTAGCCTTTTCGCTCAAAATCGCACATTTTCTCGAAGAAATTTCACTCGCCGGAAATAACCTGCCATCCCCGGACTTTCGCCGGAAAACCGAGACTCACCTCAAAACGGTAAATACCTCGACTCTTTCCGTTTCAATTCGTTGTTAGACTGTTACTAACTTCAATCCAACCATCAGAATCAATCCCAGACGACGTAGCCGGAATATTCAGCTCTCGCCGGAAAAACCTCTGAAATTTCTGATCTTATGCTGGGAATCGGTATAATCATTCAAACTTCTGTTAATCTTTGTTTAAGTACCTCAATTTCATAACTAATCGAACAAACTGTTAATTGATTCTAACAGCCGAAGTTCACAAACAGAGCCGACGAATCTTTGCCGGAGTTCTGTGAAAGACGCTGATCGGTACATCCTTTCCCCAAACTCTCTCCGTTCATTACCTTTCAATTACTTATAAAGCTTGTTAATCGAATTAGACACAAATCAGTTGAATTATCATTATCTGTAATCTTAAGCGAAGAAGACGAAGTTCAGATATATTATAAGATTAATTAAAATTAGTATATTGAACGGGTTAGACACACAGTCCAGCGGTGGACTGTGTGCAAACAATTACATACACGACGCGAGTTCGATTCCTATCACAACCTTAACCTCTGTAATAAAAATGTTTTTTTTTTAGAAACCGAACCGGGTTAACTCAGTAAGATGTTAAGTATAATAAAACCGGAATATTAACCAGGTTAGACACACAGTCCAGCGGTGGACTGTGTGCAAAACTAACTCGCACGTCCCGGGTTCGAGACTGGTTAACGGCACCGGTTCAATTCAATTAAAATCCTTTTTAAAAATAAATGATTTTCGGATTAAGTTAAATAGTATATAAATATAATTAAAAACAGAAATAATTCGGGTTAGACACGTAGCTCAGTTGGTAGAGCTGCGTGCACGCGTACGGGAGGTCACGGGTTCGAGTCTCACCCAGCGCACATATATACACCATTACCCCCACGTATCTAGTACAATCAAAACCAATATTTTTTTATTAATGTATATTATACAATTTAAAATCCAATCAAAATACTTCAAAATGACATTAAAAAATAACGTAATAGAAAATACTAAAACCCAAAAAAATCAATATCCTATTAATCATTAATAAAAATTATTTTACCAAACCTTATTATAATTAGGTTAGTTAATATCACTGTGCATTTCTAAATGTAATTAAAATATGTCAAAGCAAATGAACTAATGTGATTGATCTCTACTGATAATTATCCGATTTAATCGAGTTTTTAGGGTAGACATGTGCTATAATTTACTCACAAAATTTTATTTTGGGAACTATCATATTTATAAAAATTGTAAAAAGTAATAATATTTTGAGTGCTTTTTTGTTTTTGAATTGGTTTCTTTCATTTTCTGATAACCTTACATTTTTATTACTACTTACATTACTATTTATATGAGGGTTGGATTTGAGATTACTGAAAGCGTGAGAACGACGCTTTATCAAACATCACTGATTAGGCTTCCGGATGGCGTTGTCGAATAAATCAATTTATTACTGGCCGTCTGCTTCATTACATAAAGGTCTTTCATTTATTAAAGCAATAACGCCACATTTACAAACGCCATCTATTAACACTACTTCATGCAAGCGTTTGTATTGAAAATTAGTGAAAAGGCTATTTTGTTTGTACATGTATAAATTAATTATTAACATTTATTCAAAAAATATCAAAAATATGCGCAAACTATTTCCATAATTAAATCACTAAATCAGACAAATATATACTAAAAGTTTCAAAACCAAAAATTGTCATCACCATACTTTTGGTTGCTCAGAACAAAAACGTATTTTTGAAAACATGAAGATGTGAAACAATGAGAATTGCCTAGAGAAAAAAGAGGAATTAGCCTCTTAGAACCGGAAACAATAATGGAACGTTGGAACAAAAACGGAAAACATGGTGTCATAATCATGTTTGATATGACATTTCCATGTAATTGATATTACAACAAAGCAGAAACACATCTTAAAATAAATGACCAAGCAGCTTTTCATGGAAATTACCATCCCCAACACTGTTTCCGCTGGATCAAAGGGGTGCTTTTGTATTCGACACGAATAAACAATATGCTTGGATGAGAAACTGGATGACAATTCCGAAGAAGAAGACAAAAGGAGTGATGGATACTTCTCAGACATAATCCCTTCTGACCAAGAGGTTTAATTTTTTTTTGATCTTGTAGGCTAATTTTCTGTTTTGTTAATTATTTTTAAATACAAAAAATATTGTTTCTTCCAATTATCTTTAAAACGCCAAATTACCACAATTGAAAAACGTTAAATAGTGAGTTCTGAAATTCTTATCAATAAAACGACAATATAATTTATTACCATTATTGATAAAACGCCAGAAACAAAAACGCCAAAACATGAAAGATGGGACGTCCGAAGCCTCAGCATATAAAAGCTGAACAAACAGTAACTGAATAGACAGTTCATTAGTGCTGCCATTTATTAAATTCCCGCCAAAAACTACGCGACAAAAAAACTATTATATAAACTAAGATCTCAGAACCAAAAAATGGTCACACCCAAAAACATAAAAAAAGGCCATATTTCTTTTGCTAAACCATTCAATTAACACGCCATGATCACTTGCATTCCATTTTCGCTTACAAAAACACCATGTTCTGATGCTCACACACATAAACTTTTGCTGAATGAGATGGACAAATCTTCAAGTAAAACGGCTATAGCGACGATGGTCTGTCGCTTTGTATGCTCTTTCCTTGAGGAAGGTTTGATGAGAAGAAGATACCGATATCAGTGTCAAAACATTTTGGAGTACATTGTTACAAGATGTAGAGTGGGATAGGATGATGATAAGCGCATGTGTAAATGCTATCTTGGACATCAAGCGAAAACTCCACTCACAACTACACCCAATAATAGCATCGACAATATACGACATCGGCTATGTCTACGACATCCAAAAGAACCACCCCAAAACAAAACAACCCAACAACAACATTTTATCACAAAACCAAAAACACCATATAACGGATCGATCAGCTTCGTCTAGAGCTTGACGTTTCAGCTGTGTAGGGGCTGAAGTTCGAGAAGAATGGACTGATAGCAGTGAAGATTTGGAAAGGAAATTTGATAGCAGTGAAGAAGAAGAGACTGATAGCAGTAAAGATTAGGAAAATGGAATTTGTTTGGCATTTGTAGTTTTCTCCTTCTTTCCTGATTTTTTTGGTGTCGTTTTCTTGGCTTGTTATCTACTTCTCAAATAATATAAAGTTCTCAAAGATTTTTTATAGAAACGCAAAATGCCAAAAAACGGCAAACATCAAAACGCGAAAATAAAAAATGTACAGGTGAAAAAACAACATAAAATGCATGCATCACCGTACTAAAAAAATTTAGTTTACATCTATAAAAACACCATTAAAATAAAAAATGCCAAGCTTAAAAGGGTGGGAAGATTTACATCCCTAAACAGACTGAACAAATAGTAACTATGAACTGTAACTGAGAGGCGGATGCTTGATTACTAACAATTATTATATTGAAAACCACACCATGACACATAAAAAACAACTTTTTTATATTTTCTAAACGCCATAATTACCTGACGGGTTATAGGTCTGCATCCTACATCAAAATGACAAAAAATACACATAAAAATATATATATATGTCTGCATCCTGCTATTGTTTTTGGCGCCAAGAGATAGTTTCTTACGTAAAATATGCCATAAAAATGTAAAACAACCACTAAAATATAAAAACCCACACTAAAATATAAAAAAAATATTTTTCCTATGTTGTTTTTTCTGAGTTTTAGTTCCTATATTTATCATCTTTACGTGTAAAAAATGTCATTAATTATACAACGCCAAACAAGAAAGATGGGGGTGTTCGGATAAGGCTGAACAAAACAGTGAACCTGAAACGACAGATGCTTATTAATAACAACATTAATTATAATAGTATCCCGCCAAAAACTACCCGCCAAATGTCCTATAAAAAGATACGTCTCAACAACTTCTGTCGATCACACCACATAAAAACGGCATGTTTCCTAAATACCACTCACTGTAAAAAAACGCCAGAAAGGTTAAAAAAGTCAGAGATGGCAACCAACTTCACTTGGATATTCAGGATTCTTAGGTGGGGGGGATGACTCAATAAGCTTTTACTGAATGAGATGGACAGAACTTCAAGAAAAAGAGACGGATGACATCGATATGTCATTTTTTGTGTTTTTTTCTTGATGAATATTTGAATGGGAAGAAGGAGGCCGATACCAATACAAATGCTATTTTGACTCCATAATGAGGATGAAGATGAGGAATAAATAGCATCCACCACACGGCGTCGATCTATGTCTCCAACATCCACAAAAGCCACTTCACACAAAGACCCTAAAACGACATAAATTTGTGACAGTTCTTGTATTTTCAAAAGAAGAAAGAGTCTAATGACAGTTAAGATTTTGGGAAAAGATTGCATTCGGATTTTTGATTATTTTTTTTACACTTCTATTTTTTTTCTAGTGTTTGTTATCTAATTTTCCGTTTAAAAAATACATTATTCTTCTGCAAACAGAGGTCTTGTAAAACGCCAAGATGACAGAAACGCCAAACTCAAAAAACAATAAGTTATGGATAATGAAAATGACGAAAAATTGTTTTAGAATATTACATTAGATCTAGCTATTCTTATTTAAACGCCATATTTGGATAATGATAACGCCATGTATTGATCGGGGTCGGAAAATGACAATCGTACCCCGCGTATCATTTACCACGCCCCTGTCAGGTGTTGGGCTAGGATCCGTTCTCACACTTCAAATCGTTCTCTTCGGATCCCGTTTCTATATATATATATATATATATATATATATATATATATATATATATATATATATATTAACCCTTTAGTACTTTTGTGGCGTTGCGTTTTTGTGTTCAGATTCAAGTCGCAGCTACAACAAATCAACATATAAAAATATTATTTTGGTTAGTGTTACGACATTTTTTTGGTTTTCTTTATCATTTGTATTAGTGAGCGACCCAGATCGAACTATCACCGCATCCCCGCCGCAATACCGTTTGGATTAAACTATTAAAGCATGCATTGTCTATATTAACCTTTAATACACCATGCAACAAATTTTATTCTCTTTTTTTTATTCAACCTATTATAATTAAAGCTAGCTTTAGATCCTGACATATTTACTTAACCGTGTTGTTTGCTTATTATTACGGTTGTTTAGATTAAAGTCTAAATAGTGTAATATTAATCAATCGAAATAGCTGGATAACAAATACATTCTCGTGAGCATTCTCATATAACGCCGCCGCAAAGCGTGGATGTCAAATACTAGTTATATTACATACTTCATAAAAACGTCTTTCATATTACAAGATTGAAAGCGTAGTCAATTCAGTAGATTGCAAATTACTCCATAAACTTTATTAATTATGACAACTTTATTAAATAAATGTATTAATTATAAAAACTGGAGGCAAATTAATAACTATTGAATAGAGCATTTGAACACCAAAATTTGTCTAGAGCGTCTTAAAATAAATAGTTAATTACAAATCTACCATTTTCATATGTATATTATTGTAGTATAGATATATAAAAATAATAATGGCTCCAATTAATTTCATAATTTTTATCTATAATTTTTACTTTTAAGTTCGTGTTGTTATTTAATTCTAATACATACAAAATATAAAAAAAAGTATATATAAAGTAATTAGATTTATGTCAAATTAATTTAAAATAGGTGATAATTTGAAGTGTGAGATGAAGATTTGTTGTTGTAAATTGTAGAGCTCATTGTAGTTCATTGATGAAGATAGTGATTAAAGCTTGAAGGTAATCGTTTATGGTTTCGTAGTATTCTGTACTATTTGCTTTATTATTCACATCTATCAGATAATTCTAATAATGATTCATTGTTTGATAATGATTCAAATTACAAAAGGATTTTTTTCTAACGGTAAATTTAGATGATAAATCTGGGAAGAATCCCTTTATAGGAATCGAATCCAAGATCTAATGGCCATTGAGTCTTATTCATCTGAAATATGCCACTAGATTATAATGTCATAGGCAAATTAATAAAGGATTCACATTTTATTTGTAAAAGATGACTAATTTGTATGAAGATCCTTAACTGTAAAGCCTAGATTTTTTATCTTAAATTAAGCATGTCATATTATCAGTAGGAGTAGGAAAGTAAATTATAAAAATTATATTTTAAGTTTACATTGCAAACTAGGTACTTTATCTTCAAAAAGTAAAATTAAAAAAAAACATACTCGATGTTTGCAAAACTCTTGCACGTTATGTCGTTTAGCCTCAATTCAGTTGATTTTAATAGTTAAATATAATCATGTGGACCGCATATGAAGGTATCTTGGTCATTATACCATGTTTTAACATTCAACACAAATACTTATTCAAACTTTCACAGCAAAAATCATTTAATGGTTTTAAATTAAAAGAACTTAATATAAGTCAATTATTTGGTATTTAGCATTTATATCTAAATAAGGACTTCTTTTATATTATACTCTTACTATCAACATTGACATATAAATTTTCTAAAGTAATTATATATTTTAACTTACACAAATCTTTTATTAATTTACATAAATAATACAAATGATGTAAACGAGGTTATATATCTATATTACGATTTAAAATTATAAAAGTACGTATTGACAATTGTATACTTTATATAAGATAGAAACTTGAAATCTTAAATCTATCAAATAATATAATTAACATAATTAGAAGAACAAAAGATTATGCTTCCAGAGAAATCTGTTTTCACTTAAATATTTGTGACTTTGAAGTGACCTAATTGTATTACCCCAAATCTAGCAACAAGAAAAAATGGAATGAAATAGAAGGCATTCGTAGATTATTGCTTTTATCATCTTGTTCAACTAAGATATATTGATAATCATTTGGGGTCGTTTGAGTTTCGGTGGTGGTTTGCAGGATTCTAAATATAATTGTTATAATGAACTCAACACACACACAAAAAACCAAAAATAAATGCAATAGAACAATTAACAAGCATTTGCTTATTAGAATCTTTTTACTAGATAATAACGTGAAGATGTTTCTTACTGCCATTGTCCTCTAAACATCCATGCTGGATCATGAATGGTTTTAGTTCTTTTGACAAGTAATACTCATCTTGTTTCAGTACCCAGAAAACATTATACCCGGAAGAAACATATGTGATATATCTCTATCAAAAACATTAAAATGTACAAATTGAGATCCGTATGAAAAATCTCCTCCGAAAACAATATTGCCAAATACATTTTCACAAAAATCGAAATGGTAATGTTGACCAAAATTGATACTCCGATGCCCTAGATCATCGTCTTTTGATTTCACATCACCATCAATTACTGAATCTTGGATTCCATTAAATATAGAAACATACCATTGATGACGACAAAATCCGCTATGAAAAGGTTGTATAAGAAAGCAAGATAACATGAAAACATAAAAAAGCTTTTGTGTAACCAATGTAATCATTTTTCACGACTTGAACAATGAGATTGAGTATTTGTGTGTTCCTCTCAGATGTCATATATTTATAGACAACATACACATACAAACAAGAAATCAGTATATTTACAATTTGCAATGCACAAGATACAATAAGCATGGTATATATAGGGAATGTTTAATAGGGAACACTGAAGAGTGGAGAACTGTAGAACCATGCATTTAACATGTTAAATATATCATAAAAAATTTAATATAACATTTAAAAATTACTTTTTTTCAAAAATAAATTCGAAGCTTTTGTATATAAAGATGTGTAGAAGCTATTTCAATAAAAAAAATTCAGAACTTTATGATATATTTTACATGTTAAATGTATGGTTCCTCGGTTCCTCAAATTTTTAGTGTTTCCATTGAACCTTACACTATATATGTATATAATGTGTTATGTATGGAAGTATAGGCAGAAAACTCATAAGCTGTAAAAACTATGAAAACCATGTGTAAAAACACTATGCAACAAACTTTTTTTTTCGAAAAAAAGTAGGGCATGTAATATACATATATAAGGGAAGGCTAAAACGAAATCTCATTTGACTAACACATATGTAATTTAACACACACACAATATATATATATTTAATCAAATACTACTTCGTGTTGTAAATGAACCAAACATATAGACATGAATACGTGGTATAATTGCTTAATTAATTACTTATGTTGCGTAATATTTACAATACGGTTGCATTATCATTTAAAGTGTGTACAATTTTATGTGATGATATAATTTGCATGCGTAATTATTGTGTAGATGAATTTAACCATCGCCCTAATTAAGGACATGTGTTGCAGCTTGGTAGGTCTAAATCCTTTTAGGTTAACAACATTCTGAACATTAACTCAAGTGTAAGAGCATTCACAATCCTTCTATCATTTCTACCTTATAATTACACTAAAAACATTTTTTTCTCTCTTTTTTTCAATTAAATAATATTTTTTATACTTTTATCATTATCTTTTCTTTCTCCTCTACTTACAACCACTTTCAGAATATATGAAAAAGTTATAGAGGGTGAACAATGTTCACTCAAATGTACAAAAGAACAGTTCATTTTCTCTCTCCTCCACTCACAACTACATACAAACACTTTTTATAATATAAAGAAACACACTCCTAATATTTGATGAAAGGAATGTGAATGCTCTAATATTATACCAAGTGTAATGGCTCACACCTCCATAGATACTGTCACTTCATACCCTTTACACGCCCGTTACCCCTCACGTTTGCCCCTCTGCTAGTAAAACTGCTAACGATTTGCTTTGACGTTAGCCCCGTTTGTCCACTTCATTTTAGTAATTTAGCCATCGAGCTTTATACGCATCACAACCTTTTTTATTTTCATTTGATTAAATATTATTATAACTAATGGTGGATGGTAAAAATATTACACACAAAAGTGAAAAGAGTAAGTGAGAATCCTCGTGCCTATGTGGTATTGACATATCAGCCACTTTTTAGCGAAATCATTACACATATACTTACAAGTCTTGAATATCTAAGTGATATGTAATAATTATTTTCTTAATATGAGTAAATACTTTAAATATGTTTTTTGTATAAAGTAAATGGTATATATTGTGTTTTAAACCAAACTAGTGGAATTTCTTCGTGAGTAGTGGCGGAAATTCGGTTGGTAATTGTTTAGCTCATTGTGATATCACACTCGGTATAATAATCGAAAAGGAAACCCAGAAAATAAAGTTGTGATATGTCCAAAGGGATATCGATGGTTTGATAGTACCGATGTTGTTTGGTCAAAATCCGTTCGATTCGACACAGCACCCATACGTTAATAACACTCACTTATAACTTACGATTAAAAAAAACACTACATTTTGAATATAACTCCATTTTCAACATTCTTCGGTTGGAGTCGAATAAAAAATTGTGCCTGGAATCATAAAGAAATAAGGTACCTCTATAAAAGTTGTTTGAACGATATAGGTTTAGTTGGTGATAATAAGGAACAGAAATATATTTATTTTTTTACCAAATCAATTTTGAGCAAACTTACATATACTTATATTTTCGATTATTTGTAAATTAATGCTTACAACTAAGTTTTAAAAATAAATATTTAGACGTAAGTTAAAAATATGCATGTCACAACGACATATTAAAATTTTTATAAAAGATCACATATAAAAAATTACAAGAAAATAACAAAACTAATAACTATAGTAATAAATTAATAACATTTTGTGAGTAAAACAGTTTATTTTAAATATTTGATTTATATTTAGAATAAACGTTTTTTAACAAGATCAAGCAAGCTAAAAAATTAAGACGTATTTCGATGCAACAAATCCTTATCATAATTGGTTGGAATACCAACATTTGATTTAAAATATATTATAAACTCTTATTAAACAGAAACAACTGCTAATAAACACAGTTATTCAACGGGTGTGGTCTTCTGATTCTGAGTCATACTCAACTCCTTCTTTCCATTTCTGCACGATAAGCTTCAAATTGAAGTTCTTCGAAATACCGCTCCAGATCCAACTCTGGGTTTTCATCTTCTTCTTCGGCGGCCGTCTTGGCAGTTCAACTGGAGGGTTCACGTCAACTTGCTCCACACCGGGTTACCGTGGCAATGGCAATTTTGATGGCGTCGGGGTGGTTGTAAGGGGGGGGGGGGGGGAGGTCTAGAGAAATATGGGATCCAACCCTGATTGTTAAATGATTAAGGTGGTGTTTGTTTTTCTAAAAAATATATGTGCAACCTCTTCTGTTTGTGCCTCGCAAACCACACGTAGACATTACTATAGCAAACTTTTTTGTTTTTCCGAAGATATTTCATTAAGAAAAATGTCTGCGCGAGCTCTTTTTGGTGCAAACTTGCCCCAACCACTTTTAAGATATCCTAAGGTCTGCAGAGGGTTACACATCAACACTGTCCACCACCCACCCCCGTCTACCACCACCATCCGTACACCATCACTAGTTTATTTTAAAAATCCACATACATTAAAAAAACAAACAACATTTTTCTTGCAGACTACATAGGTTTGACTAACCTCTTCTTCTACATATATTTGCAGATGTGGTCCGTATAATACAGACATTTTTCCCTCTTAAAAAACAAATTGCACCTAAATGTTATTACGATAATATCATTAAAGCTATAAGCAGTTAATGAGTGTATGTGAACTTCTAATTTAGGCAAGGCTTAAATTGAGGAGGTTATTAATGTTGGTGGCCTAATGAGGGAAGCAAAGTTTCTAGGAGCATCTAACTTGTGGAGGTTATGGATTCAAGTCCCACAAGAAGAAAAAATAAATTTTGTCTTTAAAAAAGCAAGGTTTAATATAGATATACATTTTACTTAAATTCCGATTCAATAGTTACAATTTCAAACAGGCCCGGCCCAGAGGGGGTGCGGGGTGGGCGACGGCTCCGGGCCCAAACTTTCCAAGGGTCCGAATTTTTTTTAATAAAATTATGTTATAGAACTTAGAATATATAAATACTGAACTGGAAAATTACATGATCAGGTGTATGGTCTGGTGGTTCCCATGTCACTTTATTAACAAGTAGACTTTGGGTTCTATTCTTGATAGCTTTAATTTTAGTTGATTTTTTTTCTCATTGTTTATAATCTATACATTAAATGCAAATGACCTTAGTTGACTAATTTTATGTTACATTAAATCAAAAATGAGAACCATAGTTACTTCTCAAATCTAGTTAAAAATTGATTATTTATGTTAATTTCTAAATAAATTTGTATATTTTCTAAAAGTTTATATTTTAGGGGCCCAAATTTTATCTTCGTACAGGGCCTACAAATTTTCGAAGATATTCGGAGACGCCCTGATTTCAAATTAAGTAAACCTTAGATGGCATTTTATAATCAACTAAGTATGTGACACGGGGTGTTTATCCCCGCAAAAGCGGAGGGGGTTCAAGTAAGATAGAAAAATAGATGAATTTTTATAGTATATTTTGTATTTGTTTGCTTTTTCTTTCTAAATAGAGGGCAAGTATACTCTGCATTTAAAGCTTATAACAACATCTAATTTTCTAACCCTAAATACTAACATATGTAACCATAGAATAGAATGTAATTTATTCTCGCTCTCTTTTATTAGCTATAATAAGTAACTAGTGGAACTCCCCTACGTTTTGCGGCATGAATTCAATACATAAGGAAAACAATAAAGTTATGCGGTGGTTCAGTTATATCCATTTGACCCAATAAGATCATCCAATATGTTTTTTTTCCCGACTTCATTTAGAGCTATCTGTTAGAATATGTCTACTTATATAGAACTATGTCTAAGAAGGAATAAACACATCTGTAGATACGAGATGAAGCTAGTTAACCTATCACAACCGAATTAGATTGGATATGTATATTTTTTGGGTGGTTAAAAGCCTCAAACCGATTTGGAATACACATACACTATTTTTTGTTAACCTAAGAATATTACATGTGACTAATGTATTATAAAAATTACCAATTACTTTTACAACTATAAACCCAGATCGATTCAAGCATTTGAATATTGTATAAATCATAGTCAAAGTATAAACAATTTGTAACCTTTTTTACAAAGAAAGCATCAAACAAAAAGGATTTAGAAAATTAAGCAAATTTATAATTACCCGAAAAAAGTATATAGAAAATTAAGCAAATTAAGTTACAAATTACCCAAAGTTGTAGAGGAAGGAAAGAAGATCAAAAACCAAAGGCAAAGGTAACGATGCCTTGCGTCAATCTGTTTTGTAAAATGAGTTTAAATTATTAACTTAATAAACAGTTCTATAACTCAATTCGTAAGAAAATAAAATTGATGTGCAAATAGGTAAACTTACTGCCTCAAATCAGTGTTGCAACACAATCTCTTGGGCTTAACTGATCAACGATAAGTCATTTCCAACTTTCAAAAATCAAGAATATAACAAATTTTGTAAATTTTTAGCATTTATCAAGGACGCATAATGCTACGTAACTCAGTTTTTAATATGAATTTATTTACCTTGGCAGCCCTTGTTCTTGCTCTGGACCAACAAAACAACCTTAAATAGCAGCTGGCTTCATATATGATATATTTGTTAGAATCATGAATGTGTAGCCTCATAATAACTAAACAAAATAAGAACTACAAATTAATAACCAAGTCTACATGCGATTAGAGAGAGTGTGAAAGTTCATTTATATTCCTTATAGTAATTTAAGTTGCAGTAGTCAGTCATAGTAATACGATTTGGATAATTAAGTAAACGGTTGTTGTAAGTTTTTAGAAAACCGATTATTAAAACCAATGCACAATCAAATATCTTTATTCCTATCTTAAAGCAATTGAAATTGCAAGTATTCAAGTTGCAACTGTCACTTTTAGAAATTAAAAACGCAGAGAAGAAGAGCCGAGCATACCTGAACACAAAAACTGACCATATGGAGAAAACAACGTACCATGAGGATTTGCATTGGGAGGACTAGAATTGCTACTGATGTAGCACAAAGAGCTGATATAACCTCCGCCCACGACTGGAAGATGAGAGTAGCATAGGTGTGTGCAAAAAACCGAATTAACCGAACCATAACCGAATTAACCGACAAAACCGAACCAAATAAAAAACCGGGGGTCGGTTAATGGTTTTTTTGAAAACCGAAAGTAGCGGGTCGGTTATGGGTATCAATGTTTCTATACCCACTATAACCGAACCGACATGTAATAAATCTTTGTAGGATTTAGGACTTTCACCATTTTTTTAATATTTGATGTTTTTGATCAAAGACTTTTAGTATTTATGGGTTGAATATTTGATGTTTTTTATTAAAGATTTTTAGTATTTATGGGTTATTTCATATCATTTTGCGGTTTTGGTTGAATGTTTATTTGAATTTATAGAATATCATATCACTTTATATATTCGATAATAATGGATATTAATATTATAGATTATATGATTTTTAATGCTGTGTTATATACTAATATATACAAATATACGATAACAATTTATTCCATCATAAGCTATTTTTAGCCAAGCTAAATACACGGTTAACCACTCACAACCGACCCGTTATAACCATCAAAACCGATTAACCATAATCGCCATAACCAATCGGTTATGGTTATGGTTATCCATTAACCGACATTGCGGTTATGGTAATGGTTTTAGGCAAGAACCGACCCAAACCGACCCATGCACACCCCTAGAGTAGCACACCATGGCGTTTATTAGGGATAACAATGAAACCACCTAAAAACAATCTTGAACAAATGACTGTAGAATCTTTCTACAACCGTCTTTATCTTACTACTTTGACCCTATGTAATTACAAAACCATAACCAGTTAACCCAAAGGGGAACAATGAGACTTGCATCAAAACGCAACTTAACCACTTTGCCAACTAGGCGAAGCTTTCGTTGTATAATGATCATGTTCAATCATACATGAAGAAGGTTCAGGATATGCATGTTGTTGCCCCAACTCCCAACAAATGGGACATGTTTGCTGAGATAACATGCTATTACCAAAACGACAGGAATCCGATACGATTTCCCATTGGATACAAGTTGAAAGGATATGGAGCTTGCAAGTGTATGAAATCCAAACATGAGTAGACTGCCAAAAATACAAAAAAGAAAGCGGGGACGAATGAAAGGCAATGTCAAAATTGTAAAAAAATGGACATTATATATCCGCATGCAAACAACCCGTGATTAAAAGGAAATCGACACGGTCATCGAGAACGGATAGGAGAGAGGAATAGTTCGGCGTTTTTTAAGACTTGTTTTTATTTTTGCAATAAAATGTATTTGAGAACACAAGTATTGTTGTTTTATTTTTTCATTCCTACTTTTCGTTGTCTTTTCAACCATTAAAAATACCGTGGCATTTTAACATTTCCATAAATTTGTAACATGTCTTATCAAACCATTTAATGTAGTTTGGCGTTTTATATATGTTACAATTGTAAGTCATGGCGTATTCGTAAACAAGGAAATTTTCATTCATAAGTAGTTTAATTCTCGTAGTTTTGCTCCTCATCTTGAAAGTCATTGCCATTTAACTCTTGTAGTTTTGCAAGCTTCCACTGAACATTTCTTCTAATAAAATAACAGCGGGAGATCTGACAGTGTATAAAGCAAGGAAACTACAAAGTTCTTGCAGAAACCCAAGGGTTTCTCTGGTTAGGATGGTATCAGGTAGGTAATCATCTTGTTGGTCCCCGTTCCACATAACCGTCACAAACCCCATTTTGTCATCAAAATGTCATCCAACAATAGTTTCTTCTTGATCCTCCCTCATCTTCAACATTTTCTGGAAATCTTCTTAATTTTCTGATTAACGTTTGTGTTCTTTCATACATGTTATCAAGAGGAACCCCAAGGTCAAGTATTCCTCTTTGATATCTTTAGCCATATTCATTATGATGTTTATGGTACTGACCATTACTCGTCGTCTGTTTGCGAATCTGATTACGAAGCTATTGATATTTGCTTTGAACCTCCATGAAACGATTGCCATTTTACCGCTTGTTAAAGTAGATTGTTTTTTTTGTATCACCTTTTGAAAGAATGGCGTTTTGTTGGGTACGATCAGAGAATGTGGATGTTTTATAGAATGATTTTAGGTGCGTTTTTTTTCTTTTTGACGAGAAATTCACAATAATTGGAAAGTACTTACGACAATTCTTACGTTTCAAAACCTTCAGCTATAATGTTTTGGCGTTATGGCTTTTTGGTGTTTTTTCCTTTTCAGATTTCCAAGGATTCTTTTACCCTTAATGATCCCCGCTAAGGGTGTTCAGAAAAAACGTAACCAAATAAAAACCATAACACGAACCGTAACATAACCAAATAAACCGATCCGAATAACTAATTTGGTTTTTGGTTTGGTTTCTAACCGAAACCGAATTGTGATTATGGTTTTTGGTTCGGTTTTCGATCCACATTTTTTTATTTGGTTTATTCGGTTTATTTGGATAACCGAATAAACCGAATTATTTAATTAATATTAAATAAAAATAATGTTTAATAAATTATATACAATTTATTATTCCAAAATACTAAGTCTAATATCTAAGTATATATATAATCCATGGTTGCATCAAATGTTGATAAAAATACATGTTTTTTTTATTTTATTAAATTTTCTTCATTTTATGTATGCGGGTTCACTCGAGAGACTCATGTTTGAAGATTATTAATATTTTGTGTCATTAGACTTATTGACCCATAGTTTTTATGATCTATGTTTTAAAGTTTTAACTTTGTGATTGTGTGTACGACTATTTTATGGGCATTTTAGTTTTATTTTGCTCTGTTTTTTATTTATATATTGTTAGGTTTAAATTAGTTGTTGACTTGATGTTCGAAAGTTGTAACCCAAACATAAATATAAACTTTGGAAAAAGTATTTAGATACGATTTGGTTAAATTTGGTTTCTAAACGAAACCAAACAAAATTGAATTTTGTTTGGTTTGATTTGGTTTTTTGTTCGGCGTACAAAATTTTGAAAACCCAATAAACTATAAAACAAACCGATGAACACCCATCCCCCGCGCCTTGTTCTAGATTGGTTTGATCCAATGGCTGAAAATTGTTCCTAGCATTTTCACACTTTTGACGGTTTTTAGACTAACTTGCCACTGCTTCAATCTTGTTCTAGATTGGTTTGTTCCAATGGCTTAAAATTGTTCCTAGCATTTTCACACTTTTGACGGTTTTCAGACCAACATATCACTATATGTATAGGGTGAAGATCATTTAAGATCCATATTTTTGGCGAGAATCACAAGAACCTCTGTAAACATGACCAAAACTACTTAAAACACACAATTTGTTTTTTTGTTTAAATTTCCTTTAAAATCGCAACTTTTTATTAATATTTTTTTAATATTTTTAATAAAAGTCATGATTTAACTATAAAAAATAAAAAAAAATAATTTATTAGCATTTAGTTTTGAGTTTTAACTTTAGGATTCAGTTTTTAGTATTTAGTTTGGGGGTGTTTTCTTTAGAGGGGGGGGGGTTAGCTTTTTGGGGGGTTTTATTGGTTTTTTTTGGAGGGGGGGTTTTGGAGGTTCATTGTTTGTTTAGGGTTTATTTGGTTGTGTTCACAAGTGTTTATTGTGGTTTTCACGATAAACGATGATTACCGCATGAACCCTACCTTTTGGGTGTGTGTTAATAAATAATAAAATATCTATTTTTTTTTGTCAATATCAATATAAAGATAGAAAATAGATTTTATAAACTAATAATAAATAACTAGATACTTATATGTAAAGTTACCAAAATAACTTTAACTTTAACAAACATATTTTACGAAGTTAGAGGCAGTCTAACATGTCTAAAACCCTTAATTTTACTCCTTTATAAAATTTCATAGAGGTGAGTAGCAATGTATAAAACCTTTAATTTTACTCCTTCATAAAATTTCATAGAGGTGACTAGCAAACTTTCACAAGTCGTTTGAGATTTTATAGCAAATAACAATAAAAATGATATTTTCATGGGGTGCGAACAACCCGCGCGTGCAATGGCCTTAGGTCTTCCTTTCCTTTTATAGTTAAGGAGTAAACTCCTTGGAATTAAATTTTCCCTTATATCGGTTCGTGGGGTTAAAAGATCTTTCACCATATCCTTTTCAATTGGTGCTTTGAAACGTTTCTCGAAATTTCATCTTGTATACTTTATAAGAATATCCACCTATAACGACTATAGTCCCCTATTAAAACAATCGTTGGTGGGAGAGGTATCCAGTGTCACCGACGGATTTCGGAGGCAATCGCCCATCTATATACAATACTCATTTGCTTAACTACTGGTAGTAATAGTAGCTAAAAGACTGACCATGGGATCTATTTATATAATTATATGTTATCTAATATGATATAGGGGAAAGTTATTCTACAGATAAAGTTAACATACTAAACATACAAACTGAAGGAAAAAACAAAAAAACGCGGTGACATTTTTGTAATTATCTACTTGTAGGATAATTATCAAAATTACTCTACAAATGATATTGTAGATTAATTTTGATCTTGTAGAGTAATTTTGTAAAATGTTGTTGTAAAGTAATTTTAATCTTGTAGAGTGATTTTGTAAACTGTTCTTATAGAGTAATTTTGATAAAGAAACTATACCAAAACCAAAAAAACCCCGAAAAAACCTAACCCCCCCTCCCAAAACTAAAAGCTAAAAACTAAACCATAAAGCTAAACCCCATAACTAAATACTAACAAAATTACTCTACATGATCATTTTACAAAATTACTCTACAGGAAAATTTTACAAAATTACTCTACAATAACATTTTACAAAATTATTCTACAAAAGATCAAAATTACTCTACAGAATCATTTGTATGGTAATTTTGATAGTTACTGATAATTACGAAAATGTCACCGCGTTTTTTTGTCTTTTCCTTCAGTTTGTACGTTTTGTATGTTAAGTTTATTTGTATTTGATCTTTACTCATATGATATAATATCCTTATTTTATTACAAACTGGTACGGGTCCTAACAAGTTGGTCTAGTGGTTAGTCACTTGGTTTCTCACCTAGAGGTCTCAAGTTCAACTCCTACTAGCATCACTTTAAAAGACATTGGTGGTGGCAATGAAGTTTAGAACTAGGCCTCTATGGAGGTCGCAAGTTCGAAACCGAGCCGAACCGGGTTTTACTGCATTGGACCTTCACTTTTCGCGGCGGGATTTTCCCGGAATTGGTGGCTTGGTAGCTCGGGTATGCATCCAACTCTGACCGTTCACTACAAGAATTGCATGGCAATAGCGGCGCGGCGATCCTTCTCGCCGGTAATCTCGCCGGTAAAGGTACCGTATATCGCCGCTAAAAGGTAATAGCGGCGATACATCGCCGCTAATACGTCGTCCCTATTACTCGGCCGCTAATGATCACCATGTCGTCGCTAATACACGTCCTCGCCGCTAATGCTTCTATCGGAGAATTGCCGGAAAGCTCGCCTGAGACGGAAACTGCAAATTTTCATAAACTCAAACAACAACGCATTTTACATATTATTATCATTCAAATCTCATATATCATAAATCAAAGAAAGCATAAACACAATTGCCTCTTGTATTATCATTCAAATCTTATACATCCATAAACTGAAACAAAACGCAAACAAAGCTTTTTACATAAAACTACATTACACATTTTCTGCGTAAAACTAAAAAACAAGCAGGAGCTTGACGAAGAACGTGCTCAGTTACAGTGGTGGTTGACGGAGAAGGTGTTCCGGTGCGAGGAAGATGCTCAGTTACGGTGGTGGTTTGACGGAGAAGATGCTCCGGTGACGGAGAATGTGCTCCGGTGAAGAAGAAGGTGCTCTGGTGACGAACAGGGTGCTCCGGTGATGCATGGTGATGAATGATGGTCGTTAACTTGGAGGCCGGAGAAGATTCTCCGGTGATGAAGAAGCAGATGGCCATGACACTTTTGTATTTGTGTTGGGAGAAAGAAGATGGGTATGTATTTGAATTGTGTTTGTTTGAGGGGGAAGACAACACCCATTGGATCATGTTTCAATCAAGGGCCAAGAATGTTTGTTTGTTTCAGCACACGGATCCGGCTATTACCGGCGACACCAATAGCGGCGACGCCGTGCAATAGCGACGACTACATTGCCTCTCGTCGCTATTGCACGGCGTCGCCGCTATTGGTGTCGCCGGTAATAGGTTGGTTTTCTTGTAGTGGTTATGGAGGAGGGGATGCATTTGCTCGATTAAGAGCATCACAGGATGCGTATCCGGTAATTTAGTTGGCCGCTAAAAAAATACAAACCAATACGGGATTTGCTTTGAAAACAAATTTTAATGAAAGCTTTATAAAATTTCAAAAAAGCGAAGCCAAAGTTGTTGCGCCATTGTGGTCAAGATGTCCAAATCAATTTGAATTACAACGTTATTAATTATTAATTAGGTTTAAATATTATTTCATCTGTATAAACTACTTATTTTTGCATTCATATATGTTAAAAAGAAATAACTTAAATGAATTGTCCATCTACATATAAAGGATGATGAAGGATATTAAAAGTTTAAGACTATGGGTTCCTTTTGATGAAGAAAGCGAGCAAAGATGAATATTCTCTTGAAAGGTTTCAGAGCATTCGCAATGAAACCCTTAAAAATATGTGAGAGAGTAGTTATATTATAAGGAATGGTTGGTAATGTTTTTGAGTGGTTGTGAGTAGAGGAGCGAGAAAATATATGGGAAAATTACTGTTTATCTGTAAATATAGTGGTTGTGATTAGAGGAGCGAGAAAATATATGGGAAAATTACTGTTCATCTGTAAATATATGAGAAAAAAAATTCTGGAGAGAGAAACCTTTATAAATTTTTTAATATTTTAAAAATGGTTGTGAGTGAAGGAGATAGAAAAGGTAATGATAAAGGTATAAAAAATATTATTTAATTGAAAAAGATAGAAAAAAGTAGTTGTTTTAGTGGAAATATATAGATATGGATTGGGATTTAATTGTGAATGCTCTCAGTGGTGTAATTTCAATTTTTGTTAGATTGGTATATGTTGTGTTGTGTCGTGTAATTTCAATTTTAGTTAGAGCAAGGGAAACCTTAATGTGGAGGGGAGGAAAGGTAGAAGTATACCCAAAATGATATGGGATAAGTGGATTAGGCATGATTTATTAGATTTGCAACTTTCTGAGTACATGGTCCAAGATAGGACTTCGTGAAGGCATAAGATTATGGTTAAGGACTTATAGGGATGGTACAGTAAGGTCTTAGTTGGGCTTTAAGGACTTAGATTTTATTTTAGTCTATTTTTTTTCCTTTAGGGGGACCTTACATATGATTGCCTTCTTGTACGTATGCCCTAAATGTTGTTGTACATGTTTATTAGATGTTTGATGTTACTACATCGACACTTCCTTGGTATTGCTAACTTCCTATCTCTATATTTCTAGATTTTGGGTGTTGGTCAACTGTTTATTTTGGAGCCGAGGGTCTCTCTGGAAGCAGTCACTCTATCCCTATGGATGGAGGCTAGGTTGCCTACATCCCATCCTCCCCAGACCTTACGGGTGGTTTTGCTATTTGTGTGATTTACTGGATATAGTTGTTGTTAGCGTTTGAAAAAATAAAGAAGCTGATTCAGTAGCATGGGCTGCAATAAAGGCTCGGTGTCATTAAATCCATCGTTTGAAAAAATAAAGAGAACACATGGATATCTAAGCTGTGCTCGTAACCTTTGGTACATAATTAAATTCAAATTAAACTAATTACACGATAACTATAAACTAATAACTACTAAATCATTTTATTAATAAGCATAATCTCTATAATGGATCTCGCTAATTAAATCATAATATTTATTCTTACAGGTATGCCGTACGCATGATGCATCACATCGAGCATAATATCATTGTTTTGAGAATGCACAGGTTGAACCAAATTAAGGAGAGATTTGAACTCAGAACCTTACATTTGTTGTAAGAGTGAACAACGTATCACTAGACCAATAGGTCATGGGTTTAATAACTCGGTCACATGAATTCAGTAGATTATTAATATAAATCCGAGTTTTACCAAATAAAAACATGACTTGGATCCTAATTGTAATTGTAAGTAGTAGATAAAAGATATGATTACCTCACAAACCACCACTGCAAGAACGTTCAGTTTTTTGGTTCTAGGCGAAACCATTCAGTGAACCACCGGGATCTGGGCAGACTAAAGTTTGGGATCAAATAACAAGAGCAAAGAAGTAAGAAATTTTAATGTCACCAACGATTACTTTTTTATCAAACAGAACTAAAGTAACATCACATATACTATATACCAACCACACATAACAGATTATGAAACAACTATTTAAACAAAACTATTAGGCGCTTAAGGCTAAGGAAATAGGTGCTTCGATCGCAGCCATTGAAACCAGCAACAAAGGTTGACTTGGTCCTATCATCATCTTCAACCCCGCACTTGCTCCAAACCATAAACACCGATAAATAAACCCTAAAATCGAGCACACGGATTTGAAGCACCAAACGGGATTTGAGAAAATGAAAGAGAATAACAACCTTCCGTAGCACAACAACATGATCAAGAAGACGACAGCGATAGGTAGGAAATAGGGCCTGGCAGCATCAATCAAGCGCTCCATTTGATCGTCACGTTTTTCTGGAGGAAATTCTTGGTTGAACAAGCTAGTAAGATACAGGAAGAAGTTGGTTACGGCGGAGACGACTTTAGAAAAGATGTCTCCGACGGGGTTGGTTAGATTCTCCGGCAAGTTGTCGGTTAAGAAGATTCCTCTAAGTTTTAGTTCAGGTGTGGTCGTCATTTTAGTTGTAGGATGTGCGGATACACTTGGAAAACCCTAGTATGTTTATAAGGGAACTTTAGAATAATTGTGAAAAGTCCCTTGGTTATTAGTCAAGTTTCATATCATACCCAATGTGATCTTAATTAGGCATATGTCGTCCCTTATGAATTAATGTTGATGTATTTTTGTGCAAATACATCTAAGTATCTAACTATTAGTTAGATTATGTGTTGTGGGAGATGATGGGGCGTGAGGGAAGGGCCACATAGGCACTTGGGGCGCGACATACTTCAATGGGTGATGTGAGGTGGCGTGCAGCGTTAACGAGCGTATGGCCGGGGAAGCTTCGTTGGGTGTGCGGTTTTGTGCCAAGAGCTGCATTGAAGGATTAAAAATAAATGAATTTTAAAAAAATTCTATATAAATCAATTATTTCCTTCCTAAAAATCATACAACTTTCTTCTAATATTTAAAAATAAATTCAATATATTTGTACTTTTCTTTCTCTCTATTTTTTTATCATTCCTCACCACAATGAATCCATTCAACAATTATGTTTATCTCCCCACTTTGAAAACGACCCATACAAACAACACAATACCTACAAGTGGCAAATATTTGGATGGGTTCCGGGCACACAACCTTTACCTGACACCTTTACTCAAACACATAACATGTACCCAGAAACATAACCCAAATGTAACCCGCACCCAAACAAAGATCAAACAAAAAGAAACAAGCCGCCACAACATCTGCTTCCCAAGGGATCGGAGGCAAAACTCAACGACGGACGATGGAAGAAGAAGTGGTATTGGCTTTAGGATGTGTGAACTTGTCCGACGACATAAACTGTACTAAACACATGATATCAGGAAAATGGAAGGAGATTTATCGAATGGCTAATAAGCATGGTAACAATTACATATAAATATGGAACAAGCGACGAAGTGGTTCAGATGGCATCACTGCTAATAACATTACTTGTGATGAATATTCGTTGAATGTGAAGACTGCATGTTTCTCAAACCGGGTTGGGAGGTAGCGAGAATGTAAACAAATTGAGTTTACGTCTCGTTGATGGGTCATTCATCAAAACGGACCACTTAAGTCATCATTTTCCAACGAATATACTTTGAGAGGGTAGTTCGAATGGTCGTACACAAATTGAAAGTTCACAAACATGATTAAAATAAAAAAAAGCAACAAAAAAAAAAACGCGAACCCGAATTGTGACACCCGATGATCCATGCTCCTGTGACTTGAAACCTTGATCCCGAACTTGCTTGATCTCCAAAGTTCGTCTATAATACCGTAATGATGATAATGATGTTCAATTTTCGTTTTATGGGATATAATTAGGTTAAACTTGAAGCAAACAACTTTCTGCGAACTAAGGACTTGTTGCGCGACGCGACGGGTAAGATCTCTCCTCTTGTGTGACTCGAGAGGCTAATATTCACCTGGTTTGACCTTTTTATCCCTCGCGTCACACGAGGGCTTGCCATATCATGTCGCGTGACGCGACATGGTGTATTTCTTTGATTTTTGTTCCTTTTCAATCTAAGCTCTCGTATAACTTGTCCGGAGGTTCAATTTTCTTCCGTTATGCTCGTTTTAGCTTCCTTTCTTCTCCAGAACCCTCCAAAACACAAATGACTGAGTTATATACATAAACCTAATAAAAACGACACCAAACAACTCTCGAAAACCGTACAAACTATATAATGAAAAAAATGTATTTTACAATACATCATAGGACAACAACTACGACGTATATAAAACTTAACTATATATATATATATATATATATATATATATATATGGTAAAAAATAAATAAAATTTACATGTATTTACACATGTGTAAATTTATTGATTTTACACATGTGTAAAAAATCTGTTTAGATTGATTTGATAAATTTTTTTAAAAGTAAATTAATTTTTTAAGTTGTATTTTAATTCTAGCGAGGTTTGTATTAATAAAAAAAGTAAAGTGCGATTTGCCATCATGTAGTTTGGTCCAGATTGCAATATGACATCCTACATTCTAGTTTTTTGCCAAATGAAACCTTGTGGTGAATATTCCATCACACCTCGTAACTGACCTTAGTCAAAGATTAAGTTGACTGTCAAAAAATAACTAGTAAAAGACTTTTATACCCTTTTTTTAACCAAGCAAGTGACTATTATACCCTTATTCTTATTTCTTCCCCCATTACAAGCCGTAGTTCCATCTCTGTTCAGATTGTGTCTTTATGTTGATCGGTGTGGTTGATTAAGGCTTTAATCGAAGCAGAGAAGGAGCCAATATAATACGGGATATATCGCATACGTTTCCTTCACAAGTATTCTATCAGTAGCGATAAACCCGCCAAATATCACTTTACAACATTTTGAAGGCATACTCTGTATACGATAGGGAGGTTGGATATGTACATGTACAACCACATTAATTCACTGGCTATTCACAATAAAACATGTTTTTTTGAAAATGGTTTCAATCGCAGGGTATGGGATGTTTAGCCAGTCTCTTGCTGGTTTACATGAGTGAAGAAGATGCGTTTCGGTTGTTAGTGACAATACTGAAAGGAGTTGTCCATGCTCCAATCGATCCACAAAACTTAGGTTTTCATGTTTCAAAATCCCCGATTCATCAAACATTTGGCTCCGATCATCTTAATTTTGCAGCTCCTGAGTTCTTGATCTTCCATCGATTCAACTCCGGTTTGTGCACTAAAATTTCTCTTAAAAAAGACATAGCTTTTGGTAGAGGTGATTTTGACTTTTGGTCAAAGATGCTGTAAAGGGTGCAGACAGTATTGCTACAAGAACAAAGTTTAAATCTTGAAAATGAAATTTTTTTTGGAACCCAGTAACCACATCAGTGATCTCGATTAGAGCCGTATCATCGATCACTTCAGCCTCCACTGCACATTTAACTTCTTCAACATTTCTAACAAATTTCCTCCTTTTGGTGGTGAGTTCTTTGGGTTTCTTCACAAAGGTATGTTGCACACCAAGTGTTTGTGAAAAGTCCTGTGAGAGTTATCATGTAAAATATTCAACATAATTTACAGTGTTAGGGAGTGAGCAGCTGTAGGTTGCTTTCCTCTCCTTCATTTCTTGGGTGGGTTGATACCTGGCCTCCTCCTCACCTCAAAACGGCGGGCTTGTTATCATTTCTCGGTTTTTTTTTTTTCCAATGGGCTCTGTCAAGGGTAGGAGCATGGCATCCAGTGCCTCTGATGGGGATGTTGGCTCCACCTCGTCCACTGGAGTGTGGCTATGCCCCTTTAGGAATTTCCACGAGTGTAAAGACGGCAAGCCTGGGTCCTCTGGGTATAACAGATTGGTCACGTATTTTCAGCAATTTCATTTTAAAGATGATCGTAGAGAATCCCTTCAGGATGCGCTATCCAAATATTTAGACTTGTTTTCGGTTGTTGGGGAAACCCTACGGGTTTTTGGATATTGGTTCAGGAAGCCCTTATCGACAAACATCCCTTCGCGCCGCCCCCGAACCTCCCTTCAACTCCTCTTTCCCAACCTGCGTTATCCGTGGATGAAGACTGCGTTCACAGGTGTGTGAAATCTTTCCCGAAAGGGACATCTTGTGGGCGTGATGGCCTCTGGGCACAACACCTGTTGGACGCTCTTAGCGGCGAGGGGTCGGCGACTGCCTCGGGGCTGCTTACTGCCATCACTGAAGTGTTAAACCTTTGGCTAGGGGGTTATGTCCTAGGGTGCTCGCGGATTTTGTTGCTTCGGCCCCCTAACCCCTTTGTTGAAGCCTGATAATGGAATTCGCCCCATTGTTGTGGGGGCAATTTGGAGAAGATTGGTCTCCAAAGTAGCCGTGAAGAAAGTTGGGAAAGAAGTTGTTAAGTACTTGGGGACTACCAATTTGGGGTGGGGGTCCCCAATGGGGCGGAGGCGGTGCTGCATAGCGCTAACAGGTTCCTTAATTCTTTTCATTCAGATGGCTCGTTGGCCATGCTTACGGTTGATTTTTCCAATGCTTTCAACTTAGTTGACCGTTCGGTTTTGCTTCGCGAGGTCCATCGCCAATGCCCCTCCATATTCCCGTGGGTTCAATTTCTGTATGCCCAACCTGCTAGGCTATACGTGGGGAATGACCGCATCAGGGCATTCACGGGGGTCCAGCAAGGGGATCGCTAGGGACCTTTGCTTTTTCCCTAGCATTACACCCCTTAGTGCTTCAGGTGCAGGAAAACTGCAAACTCCCTTCCATGCTTGGTACTTCGATGACGGGACGGTTATCAGGGATGTTGTTCAGGTTATTAAAGCTATTGACATCATCGGTTCAGAGAGTCCATCCTTGGGGCTACGTCTTAATATTAGAAAAACTGAGCTATTTTGGCCGACATTCAACGGGGTGAAGGTCCGGTCAGGGCTTTTCCCCAGTGAGATTGGGAGGCCGGAGAAAGGTGTCAAATTGCTAGGAGGGGCAGTAAGCTGTGATGCCAGTTTTATTAGTGGTCTAACGGCTAAGAGGGCAACACGAGCTGTTGACATTATGGGACACCTTCCCTTGTTGCGGGATCCTCAAAGCGAACTCCTCTTGCTTAGATCTTGTATAGGGGTTGCAAAGTTGCTATTTGGTTTGCGAACTTGCCAACCTCCCCTTGTGGATGATGTTGTTTCATGTTTTGATAAAGGTCTTCGGGAGGCAATAGAAGACATTGTCATATGTGGGGGCCCTTTTTTTGGTGAACTCCAGTGGCGCATCGCGACCCTGCCGATGCGGCTTGGTGGGTTGGGCCTTCTGCCGGCCCGGGATGTGGCTACCTATGCTTTTGTGGCTTCCAGGTCTCAATCTTGGGAGTTGCAGCACCACATCTTACGCAACAGTGGGGTTGCTACCACTGACCCGGATTATGCAGTGCCTTGGATCGCTTGCATGAATCTCTCCCTGATTTTGATCTCGGCGGTTTCTCTAACAAGGACACCGCCCCCAAAAAGCCACAGAAACTTTGGTGAATGCCCTTTGTTGTCGAATCGCACAAAGTTTGGGAGAAGATTTCCATTTGTCCCCCCCGACAGAAAGCCGTCATTGAATGCTTACAGAGGCCCCACGCTCAGGATTTCTTAAATGTTATTCCTATTGAAGGTCTGGGTCAACGTATGTCAGCGGTGGAGTACCGGTCAATCCTTAAGTACCGCCTGATGATCCCCATGTTCCCGAATGATGAAACTTGTCCAGTCTTGCCGTAAAGCATGCCTGGATAAATACGGGGAGCATGCGTTACACTGAAGAGAGTTTCTGGGGTTTAAGTATCACCATGACTTTGTTCGAAACACGTTAATGGATATTCTCAAACGAGCGGGGATCTCGGCAAAGAAAGAGGCACCGGTTAATTTTCTTACAGACCCGGCGGAAGGAGGTCCACCTTACGCTCGGCGGACGTGCTAGTTTTTGGTTGGGAGGGCGGGAAACATGCTTGTGTCGATCTCAAGGTGTATCCCCCCTAGCTGGGTTTCGGGAAAATGGGTTTGTGGTGGGGCAAGCGGTAATGAAAGCAGAGTCAAAGAAGGTGAAAAAGCACGCGAAAGCTTGTGAGAATAATCAGCATGCCTTTGTCCCCTGGCGTTTGACACGTTCGGCTCCTTGGCGTCGGAGGCGGTTCGGTCCTTGGCTAGAGTTCAGCGTGTGGTCTACAGCAACTTTACGACCCCTCAGGGGCGAGGCTTTGTTTTTAGTAGATTAGGGTTCTCCATTCAGAAGGGGATGGGGGCGCAGTTTGTTGCCCTCTACCTGCTATCCTTATGTTATTTGCCTTGTTGATTGGAATGAAAATATAATGCGTCTACTTGTAGTTAAAAAAGGGGAATTTTGGTAGCTCTAGATGTCATTGTGAAAATGGTTCGAAAGCTCAATCATTATTTATGAACTCATTTTCACAACCCTTTTAATTCACTATAACCTTGACCTGGGATCACCGACTATTGCGCCATGATAACCGTAAATTTTCCGTCTCCGATGACCGGAAAAGTTTAGCACTGGTCAACAACGTGTTTATAGAGAGAGATAAAATACAAAGAGAGTGAAAGTGAATGGAAGAAGTGGTGGACAAATATAGAGAATCTGGATTTGCGTGAACAGGAAAAAAAGGTTTGTTCGTCAATGGAATTATGTTTAACAAAGTTTTCAGGGCGCTAGCGACTATGTTTGTGTGTGTGGATGAAGGTGATGAATTATGAAAGTGGAGGTGTCAAAGTGTGAAAATAGAAGATAAGGGAGATGTTGAAGTGTGGGTGATAAGCTTGACTTGTGAAGTTATATATTTACCCCTTATACTAACAGTCAACTTAACCTTTAACTAACGGTCGGTTTCAAAGTGTGATGGAATATCTACCACAAGGTTTATTTGGCAAAATCAAGAAGCTAGGGTGTCATATTGCACTCTTGCACTCTGGACCAAACCACAAGGTGGCTAATTGTATTTTACTCTAATAAAAAATGATTTTGATTGGTTTATTTTATTCGTTCTCACAATATATATGTATATATATATCAAGTTCAGTAGCACCTTACGGTGCGATTGTTCAGTGGCATCTTGCACTACGGTTGTTTTACTCACACCTTGTGGTGCATTTGTTTCACAACGTATAATTACATATAATCAATAGTATACACTTTAGTGATTACCATGTCACACAATATCGAGTTCGGATTCCCAACTGCGAGCTAGTGGAAACGCAAATCCTTACATATAAAGTTGTTTAGTATTCCGCACGATAATAATCATATCACATAATAATGACTTTAATTAGACCTCCAGCTTTATGGTAGAAGAACGCTAAACCCATGCACAAAAGTTGATAAGGGCATGTACTTTAGTCGATAAACAAAAAGCAAGGTAGATCCAAGTTTTCTTGTATAAAAAATAGAACCTTGGTCGAATTCCAAGTTTGAAGGTATCGCCTAAAACACGAAGGCAACGACACTCCATTTTCTGACAGTTGGTTTAACAAAATGGTCAAGAAAAGCGTTAAGCTGGTCGACAATGTCGTTATCTAGTCCAAGACGATTTGGAAAAACGACGCCTAGTTGTGAGTTATGGTCGCCGGAAAATCGTGAGGGCAACAGAGGTCTGTTTTTCGAAGGTTTGAGGGTTGGGGGAGGTAAATGAGAATATGAGGTGGTTAATGGTAGTGCTAGTTGGTTCAATCTGGTTCGAAAAGAGGGGTTATTTGTTTGTAGTTGTATGTTGTTGGTTCAATTGCTAGCATGGTTGTAAAAATCCCGACTAGTCTCCGATTAATCGGCGATTAATCACTAATCGGAGGTTCATTGATTAATGGCCGATTAATCGCTAGGCAGTCAATGGCGGTCCTATTCAGGGCAAATTTTGGCCAGACGTCGGCCAAATTTCGACCAAACCATATAAATTTCTTCCAATTACTTAAAAAAAATTAGTCAACAACATAATTGGGGATTTAGGGTACCTTTGTCAATATACATAGTTACTAGACACAAATTAATGATTTAGCCATAGAGTCGCTAATGAGATTCTTCTCGCAAGTAATGACCTATACTAATGTGATATGTGCCAACATATCATGTTTGGAGTCGCGTATAGAATGAAAGTATACAATATTTATTAGTCTGTGGATGTCTCATGATACAACCATACAGGTTAGGGCCATTATTCATGCTCACAGGTTTTGGTACTTATGGTATACTAGCAAATTGACTTAGTACTTAGTAGGCATTTCACTGATTGAGTCTTAAAAAACCATGGGCCTATCACTGTAGGTTTTTCTTTTTCTTTTCTATAGTTTTCAATATGTAACTTGATGATGTAAGTAATATGAGAATTTTACATTGTTAAATGCGATTCAATTACAGATACAAATCACAGGGTACCTAGCAGAAGCGATCCGGGTAAGTGGGAGGTGTTCAGTGGGTGCAAATGATTGTCAAATAACACCGGGTAGTGGGGTGATGGCTGCCATAACATAACGGAAAACGGGACATCCACATCATGTGATTTGGGTTCGGTTTTGGGGTTGAATCATGGCGTACGTACGTACGTACAAAGCATGAGTTCAAACGTTATAGGTGAGTTCTAAACATCCACGTTTTAATGTTTTCTTTCAATGGTATTAATGGGTTTTGTGCTGATCGCTACTTAGTTCTTAAGAAATGGCTTTATAATAGCGATGTTTATTAACGTTGTTGATTTTCTCAAACTAAAAGCATGTTTTTTCATTATTGGGCTTGGGGCAGATTTGAAAAAAAATAAAAAAATAAAAGAAAAATTTAGGCTATATTTGTAAGTGATGAGGTTGATAAGTTTGGCTTTCCACAAAAACATAGGTGAGATCTTAAATAATCTTGATATTTCTTTCAATAACAAAAGGTGTCTGGATAAAGATAACAAATTTGGTATATTAACATCACAATATCGAATCAAAAACATCAAGAACAAGTAAAAATGGATGGTACTGGTCATCACAATAAATGTCTTTGGTTAGTAATTGCATTGATATAAATATCTAGGTGCTTATGGGTGAAAGTTGGCAAAGTTATTCAGGAGTTATTTAAGACTTTGAGGTAAGATATTTTTTTATTAAATCACGGGTTCCCATCAAATATATTTTTATTATTATTGCAAGTTAGTATTGATTCATGTGGGTATTATATGCATATGTTTATCTAATGGGTCGGGTTATGGGTGTAGTATTAATTCATATTGTTGTTTGTGTGATGACTTTGATTAGTTGCTCTGATGCTTATCTTGCTTACGATGAAAATAGCCCTTACATGATATGAAACGATGTAGACACCACTAGACTTTGAATCTTTAAGTCACGTGCACGTTAAGGCCCTTAAAGAATCGAACTTAAAGTAAGACTTTGAAAAGAAAATAAAAGAATTAAAGAAAAGAGAATGACCATAATTGAGAGGTCATCTACATGTTTGTTTAGCTCATTTAACATTATGTTTTAATAATCTTACCATAGTGTGTGCTGATTTGGTTCGTGGGGCCAAAGAAAAAGAAATTGAGAGTCAATCGACCAGTTAGAATACCAACTAAAGTTCTTAATTGTGATTTTAATAATAACATAATTCATATTTGCATTTTTATAAAGTTTAAGAGCATTTTTTGTTGTTCAAAATGTTTTAGTAAGAATTTGTATAACTAGAAACCAGATACAAACTTGAGTGAGCTATTCAAGTAGTTACGGTATATGTGTGGCCTAAATGAAAGAAAAAAAAAACTGAATACTTGGGTGGCCTAAATGAAAAAAAGTTGAATGTTTGTGTGGCCTCTTTATACATTATACACAGTGGCGAAGCTTGAGATTTTCGACCGGGGGTCTAAAACGTATATACCAAAAATTGCTATAAAACCGGGTGGTCAAAAACGTTCGGGGGTCGGCTGCCCCCTCCCGCCCCAACAAAGCTACGCCCTTGATTATACACATAGTTAACTGAAAGCAATATGGTGCATGTCTTTTGTGTAGAGCCTGCACGATACAGTTCCTTAGTTCACAAGTATGGATAATGTTTCAAAGGAACTTTCACGAACTAAAGTTTGTAGTCACATTTTTAAGGTAACTGTGGAGGTGCTTTTTTTCAATTTCGGTTTCTACAATTTTTTATTATTGTTTTTTATGGGCAATTGGTTTGTTAATTGGAATGAAGGATGTGCCACTAGAAACCCCAATCAGAGTATCTGTCATAGTGTCATCTGTACTTACTCCTCTTTGTCAACAGGTTAAAGTTTTACTCTTTCTTATGATACATAAAAAAGTTTATGTTATGCAATAATGATGTATAAGTGGATTTTCATTTGAACTATATAATCATAATGCAAGTATGGTGTAATGAGTTAGGTTGAGATCTATGCAGTTAATGCGATAAAATATCGGATATCCGTCAATGACCGATATTTGAGATATAGGTTATCTCAGGGAGATATCCGTGGATATCGGGAATTTTAATATAATGTAGAATTTATATATATAGCAATTCAACACTAATAATTGAGTCATATATTGCTGATGTATGGTCAAATATCGATGATATATCGGTCAATATCCCCGATAATATCGATACCGATATTATGACCGATATTTGACACCAGTATTTTACTAGCGGACGATATAACCGATATCTCACCAAGATATCACCGATATTAACTGCATTGGTTGTGATAATGATTGCGGACTCTACAATTCAAAACTCAAAAGATTCACCATCAAAAAATGCCAATATTCAACAAATCATTATGGCCATTAATGCACTGAGACATGTGTAATCTTCCTATTTTAGTTATATTGCGTTGCTCTCAAAGTTTAGATTATGTGCAGGCTATGCTTAAACCTGGTGGTTTTTTTTTTTTTTTTTGAAAGACAACCTTGCAAGACTGGTACTGGGATAGGTGTAATCTTCCTGTTTTAGTTATATTGTTTTTTGTGTTAGATTATACAATAAAGTTCAATGTTTTGTGTTATACCTTAATGTTATGTTGTGATACTTACACCAATTGTTTCTCAATAGTGCACATAAGACAGTTTTGTTGGATTACAGTAGTTCTACATATGCATTTATGTGCAGTGCAGGCTAGGCTTGGATTTTTCGTTTTGAAAGAAAACATTGCAAGATCTGGTACTGGGACAGGTGTTGCTCTGCCTCTTTCTAATTTCTCACTGTCACGGTTCTACCATTCTGTTTCTCATTGCCTCACACTTCCAAATGGGATTCCACATGGCGATTCACTTCCGACAATTCTGAAGAAGACGAAAGTTTGATTATTGCAAAAGGGTGCTTCAAAGGGTTTGTTTGCAAAGACCACGGAATGAACGAGCAACCAAGATTCATGTAAGCACTTAATGATTCTGTATTCTACAATTATTTGTTGTAGTTTAAAAACAATTGGAAATACTGTCTCCCAGAAGCAACTAAGGAGATGGCACATCCGTGATGGTCAATAGAGTTTCAAGCCCCCACCACTTCTCCTTTCCATATTAGAAACAACTCTCCGTCCACCCACACCATTGGCAACGCCATTCCAAAACAACTTACTGGTATGCTCAAAGTATTATCTACTTCCAAAGTAAGCGCACCGAAGATGATGAAGACGACCGGTGATGACGAAAGTAACAGAGAGAATGGAGTACTCATCAGTCTATGGGCGAAAGTAATGAGATTGGCTTCGTTAAGAAGGCCGAAATCGGTTTCGGTCTCGGCTACCGATGACGATGAACAAGATCATATTCCCAATTTGCAAAAGGTAAAATTTGTATTTTGTTATTATAAAAAGATTACGTTAAACATGATTAACAACGTTTGAGTATAACCTGACAAAAAGTTTTAAGATAGTTTTCTACATTTGACCTTTTATTAATTAAATGCAACCGTGACACCGGTTTCATGTAGAGTTATTGAAATTGTCACCTTTAGATATGATGATCTTTCATATAGTTAACTAATATTGTTTGTTCTACATTTAACTGATATTGTTTGGTCTTTCACAATTTCACCTCTAATTTTTGTGATGAATTTATAGTTATCAATTTGGAGAATTGTTGTTCTGAACTTATGGTCCCACAGATCCCAGGGAGTCAACCACAGTCAACGGAAAAGGACCTATTGCCCATCAAAATGGTGGTTCAAAGGGTAGTACTCAAATTCAAAAAACAGTGAATAAAATCTACACCAAACCACGTATAATTATGAATTCTATGATAGAAAGGTAGCTGATTTAATTAATTTGATGTTGAAGTTTAGAAAATGTAGCTACATTTGGAACCTGTGTGATCTTTGATAAATAATTGGATGTAAAAGGAAATTAGAAATTAAGGCTATTGGATAGATTATACACTTATGATTTGAGTTACCCTAAATTAGCCAAAACAAGTCGAAAACGTCTTAAACTTTCAAAATATATTAAAAAAATTATAGGGGCTAAACAGTGCACTCTCAAATATACATATGAACAGTAGCATTTTCTTTTTTTTCACTCACAACCACTTTTTATACTCTTTATATTATAAAAACCCCACTCACACCATTTGGTGGAGTGGACGTGAATGCTCTAATACTTGACAACAACGGTAAACCTACAGTTAAAACAACTAATGTGGTTTATAAAGAGATTTTCAACGAATTGTGATGGTTGCATATTCATGTATGTGGTTGTAATCTAATATATTCGTTTGTGTTTTAACGTGTATAAAATTATAATATTTATGTTAACGGTGATAATAAAGATATTTTCTTACAGCAACCCGTGAAATTCACGGATTCTTAAACTAGTTATTTTTAAAGTTAAGATGTTGTCGGCCAACGACTAATAGTTGAAATTATTAATATTCATTATTCCTTAGATATAAGCTTCAAATACATGAAGCTTGTCCACATAATTAGGCAAGTTGTATATACTCAACATATATCTGGTGGTTGACAGTATACAAAAGCAAAAAATAGATAGATACTTAGTCTCACACTTTAATGAAAGGTAACTTTTATGTGGTTTTCAAAAGAAAAATAACTTCGGTCTGCAAGAAGCTTATTCTTGTATAAAGGAAGCTCACGAGTATGCACGTGTAACGTTCTGTATTTTCGTACTTTCTATATTTTAGAAACTTGTATGTGTGCTTCATTTCAATACTTATAAAAAGTGAAGTTTATTAGAAATATAGCAACACATATACCAAATTAAGAAAATTAAAATCTGGATCTAAGATATACTTATAAAAAGTGAAGTTTGTTAGAAATATATGAGATTAAAAAGGTTAGTGAAACAATTTTCTTTTAAGTTTGATATGAAGTTATTGCATTTACCTATAGGCTTTGCATTTGTCTCTATTTGAGTTTTTCCTTTCAATACATATTAAACGTCCTAGATAATATTTTTTTGTCACAAAAATCAATCCACTTAATTTATTTTATGAAGTTGCTAGAAAATTCCATTCTTATGCATCCTATATAAAGCGTTTTTTTTCATGGGAGCTGAACTCTTTGTATGTATTTACAGTTCTAATGTAATTTTGAATGTTAGAACAAAACAAATTAGTTACATATAAAAATTAACCGAATAAAAAGAGTAAATTGCCATTTTAGTCTCTGAGTTTTGTTTAAATTTGCCATTTTAATCCAAATAGTTTTACTTTCTCCCCTGGGTCCCCGACTTTTACCATTTGTTGCCATTTTGATCACTTTGTCTAACTTCATCTAAAAACCTGGTTATAACCAGGGGTATTTTGGCATTAACAAAAAAAAAGTTTCGAGATTGTCATTTTCATCCAAAACCATTTTTATGAAATTTTTTTCTTTTAACCATTTGTATATATATGTTTATTTATATATAATAATTCTAATGTAATTATAATAACAATTATTATAATTATAATAACAATTACTATACTCAAATATATAAACACACATTGCCAAACCTAATACACAGATAGTCCGCCACCACCCCATCATTTCCACCAACCACCGCCACCACCACTGCTAGCACCACCCCTACCCACCGCCGGCCACCACCACACCCACACCGTTCCCCAAAATCAATACCCAACATCATCCCCATCATTCCCCAAATCATCACCACCATCACTAGATCTTGAAAAAAACCAACACTATCTCCATTAAAAATACCTAATCGAGTTCCCCCTTCGTTCCTGGCGGTTCGACACCACCATGGCTCCGAAGGCGAAGTTCGAATTTGACAGTGACAAGAGAAGAGACTCGGTTGACGGTGACATTGATGAGACCCGATTCTGATTCTGATGTTTTTTGGTGTTTTACGGTTGGTATCATGGTGGTGAGGGTGGTTTGAGATGGTGGCCTTGGTGACGGTGGTGGAGATTGACGAAAGTTTCGTGGTGGTTGCAGCGGTGGCATAGGTGGTGGTTAAACCAGTGTGGTGGAGGTTACAGTGGGTTTAGGAGGTGGAGGTGGAGGTGGGTGGCGGTGTTTGTTGGGTGTAGCGGCGTGGCGGGGTGGTGGTGGTGTGCGGCAGAGTGACGGAGGTGGTGGTAACCAGTGGTGGTTGTGGGTGGTGACTGGTGGTTGTAGAGAGAAGAAGAAGACGACGGTGGTGGAAGGTGGGTGGAGGTGATTCCATGGCGGTGTTTGTGTAACTAATGACGTTTTGGTGGGTGGAGGTGATTCCACGGCTGCCATTGTTGGGGGTGGAGGAGTCACCGGTGGAGGTGGTTTTAGAGAGAGAGGGGTGAGATATAAGAGAGAGAGAGAGAAGGATGTAAGTGTGTATATTTATATATTGAATATATTTAAAAAAAATGGTAAAATGTCTTTATATATTGTATTAAAAGAAGGAATCAAAATGGCAACTGAAAAGATTTAAATTGAAAATCCTTAAAATACCCCTGGTTAAAAATGGGGTTTTTGAACGGAGTAATGGATTTTGATCAAAATGGCAACAAATGGTAAAAGTCAATGAACCAAAGGAGAAAATAGATCAAAATGGCAAATTTAGACAAAACTCAAGGACTAAAATGGCAATTTACTCGAATACAAAAGTGTACATGATAGTAGAGATGGGCAAAATCGGGTCTTTTGAATACCCGGACCCGGTTCCTCATGCTAGTCAGTAGACCCGGTTCCTCTGTGGAACCGGTTCCAGTTCGTACCCGGATATAAGTTTTTAAATGTGGAACCGGCTGGAACCGGTTCCGGGTAATTTGGAACCGGGTATGGGTAGGAACCGGTTCTGTCATAAAAAGCTGCATTTACTATTAGGAATCGGTTCTGTCATAAAAAGCTGCATTTACTATTAGGAACCGGTTCCTAATAATTGAAACTGAATATTACTCTTAAAATCGGTTTTTTCTTATAATTTAACCTCATTCTCTACACCACTTCCAATTTCATTTACTTACTACAAAAAAATCAACACTTTAACCACTTCAAATCTAATACTATCAAAGAGATAACGATGGCTTGCAACGATGAGGTCGTGGATGTTTTGGAAACCAAAAGAAACCCCGCTATTTGGAAGCACTTTGACTTGTGCTTGATGTCGGATAGCCATGAAATGGCTAGATGCAAGGGGTGCGGGAAGTTCATGAAGGCGTCGGCCAACTCGACTCTCAAGAAACACACCGGCCGCCATTGTCCGGTGACAAAGGCGAAAAACAATGAAAAGGGTGAAGCATCCGCGACCGGGTCATCGAAAGTTTAGTTTGTTTTATGTATTGTAAACCCATTTATGTTTTATGATTAGTATGTTTAGTGTTTTATATGTTTTGTTTAACGTTTCTCGTTTAGGTTGTTTATGTAACCGGGTACTTGTTTCTCGTAATAAATAGTTTTATGTTTATGTATTATACCTTGTTCTAGAAAAGGCTTATAAAAAAACTCACATTAAAAATATATTGACACCAGGTCTGGAAGGTTACCGTAGGAACCTGGTATGATAAGAACCGGTTACGGGTACAACCCGGGTACGGGTTGGAATCGGTTCTGGAACTTATTTTTTTCCAAAAATGTGAAACCGGGTAGGAACCATCGGGTATTTTGAACCCGGAACCGGTTCTACTATATGTCGGGTAGGAACCAGAACCGGTCCCAGGTAAGTTCCACCGGGTCGGGTTTGGAACCGGTTATTATGCCCATCTCTACATGATAGTTTGCACTTTGATAAGTCCAAATCTTACGATGGCCCATTCATGTAGACCCACGAAACAAAGAGTCATCTGGGCTTTTTTTATTTTTATTTACAGCCAACCCAACAATGAATTCGAACAATTGCATGATTCACAATGTGTTATGAGACCTGTGACTTTCTTTGCTTTTTTGAAGGGAAGTTTTTTTCGACCAAAGCACTTCATACTTAGTTACTTGTACACTTGTCTAGGCTCAATCAAACTATATTAAAATCCGTTGACCTTAGTTATAATTAGAGGGTTGGTACAAGATAAAAACTCAAATTGTAGTTAGAGAAAAGTTTGAAGGCCAAAAATTTTGAGGTTGCGTTTAACTCATGGAAATATTCGAAATCCAGTGATAAAATTTTGAGGTTCCATGTGTGTGGTAGTAACGTTTAGTTGTCAACATTTCGTGTGTTGGATTTCTAAAAAATGGCGGTTCTCTTTTTATTTTGTCGTAGTTAGTCTACTCGCTACTCTATGCCAATGACATCATGCATAATGTCGCATTCACTGTTCTCGTCACATGATCCGGTATGAGCTGTTTTCATCCATTATGTATAGCCCCGTACAAACATGCTACTTAATTGCCAATGTTAAGTTAGACTCAATATTAATTTGTTAACACTGGACTAACCCGTATAAAAAAACAAGCAATGTTCATAAATTGATCCATAGCATAATCGTACGTAAATCCTATACTCATATAAATATTAGATTTACATTAAGACGCACGGCAATTCATACATGGATTTCAAGTGGGTTCTTATTTTAGTACGTTGTAAACATATTGGTATGTATACCATATATGTATATGTATATATCCACTCAAGTAGATCATCTTTCAGCCCTAGAAGTGATTCGCGCTCTCAGAGGATTTTTCATGACCGTAGTGAACTCAATCATCTCCGAAAGATCAACATGATAACCATCAGGAACACTCCAATGGAAATACCAAATCAAATTAGCAACAAAATACTCCAAATGAAGTAGTGCCAAATCAGAACCAGGACATATCCTTCTTCCAGCACCAAAAGGAATCATCTTTATCCCTCTACTCCCACTTACATCAAACACACCATCATTCACCAAGAACCGCTCTGGTTTGAACTCAAAAGGATCATCCCAGACCTTCGGGTCCAAACCCATCTCACCCACCATGAAATTGATAATTGCACCCTGTGGAAACATGTACCCTTGCACCTCCACCTCCTTCATGACCTTATGAGGTAGCACAAAACGAACTGGTGGGTGTCTCCTTAGCCCTTCAAAAACCACTGCTTTCAAGTACCGCATTTTCTTTAGATCCTCTTCATTTATAACCAATTCTAGCTCCAACTCCACCCCTTTTTGTGGTGGTCCAACGACTCCCACAATTTCATCATAAACCTTACTTTGAATGCTAGGATGCTTCACTAGATTAGCCATGATCCATTGTAAAGCACTCGCGGTTGTATCCGTCCCACCATTTAGAAACTCACTACACAATCCCACCAACTCCTTATGAGTAAGCTTCCCACCATTTCCATTATCACCTTCCTCTTCCGGAAGCCGTAGATTCTCAAAAGTGTCAACATAAGCCACGACTTCGCCCTCTAAACAAGCCAGACTCCATTCTAGACTTGATAATCGGAACCATCACACGTTCTTTATTATCACGCGACATCTCAAACTGTTTCCAAATGCTTCTAAACAACATCCTCCCCAACCGTGGAAACATAGTGAGCATGTTAAACCTTCTTGAACCAACTAACCCCATCATCTCACGTTGCACCTTAGCAATCTCATCAACTCGATCATCGTCAAACATGTCTCTGAAACCCATCAACACCAACAAACAAAACACAACATAATGAAAATGATCAAACACTTTAACTCCAGCAACATCATCCTTTTCTCCCAACAAACGACTAACCAACATATGAAAAGCCCACTCGCGAGCCCACGAATACGATCTCAACCGGTTTGAGTGCATAACCTCAGCCGCAAGATTTCGTCTGAGGAGCCGCCAAGTAGGACCATAGGTGGACGTGGAGATGTTGAAATTTATCAAGAACTTTGGGCGATCAGAGAAGACTGCACCTTTTTTAACAAGGATTTGATGGGTTAGAGAGTGGCTGCTGACGAATATCGAAGGTCCTAAACCGGTGGAAAGAGTGAAGATGGGTCCGTACCGGGCCTTGAGGTTGATGAGAACGGTTTCGAACTTGGAAGCGGGGTTTGTAAGCAGTAGGAAGCTGGAGTGAAGGAGTGATGGTCCTGGTGGTAGTTTGCTGTGGTGTCTCCGGTGGAATATTATGGATCGGATGAGGGCGGCGATGCAGGGAAACGACTATTATGAACCAGGTCTCCATCGTTGAGAAAGGAAGGTGAATGGCTGACTGTCACAGGTTCAACTTATGTAATTTGTAAGGTGTCGCATCAGTTTGGTCAAAAGTAAACTCAAAAGTCTATTTTGGCTTTCGTATGTTTTTATTTTTTGTTTGGATATTATTGTTAAGAAGTTAATTATTATTATTATATATATATATATATATAGACCAATGTTTTTAGAACCGGACCGGACGTCGAACCGGTCTTCTTACCGGTTCAATGGTCCAACCGTCGGACCGAATGTACGAACCGGAATGTATCATAAATATTATAAAAATTAATAGGGTTAAATTTGAAAAAATATATAAAAAACCGGTCCGACCGGCCGGTTGCCCGGTCCAACCCCCGGGTCACCGGTTCAACTCCGGTTCAATACATTCCGGCCCGATACCATGACCCGGACCGGCTCAACCTCCGTGTCATAAAGGGTACTCGATCTATTATTCTTTTAGTTGTTAAATCTAACACAAATCTAATGCAGTTTTTTTAACGGTAAATTTGTTTTAGTCGTGATCATTTATTAGAGTTGAACCCAAGATCTCATCCTTTCAAGCCCAGGTATTTAAGACTTTTGTTATTGCAGTTTTTTATCATTACCAATTGCTTAAATTTATATAGTAATTATGAAAATTTTAAAATTATTGCTTCTACTTTTCAATATGAATACAAAGTTATACGTTTTCTAATTTATATACTCATTTGAAACTGTTATCTTACAATTGCACAAAAATCACAATAATCTTCCACAGCCACTTACATCATTTATTATGGGAGAATTGGCCTGTAATAATTACATCTACACCTTATCGGCCATTAATAATCCCACCTCAGAATATTCCCTCCACCAGTCCCACCTTTCACCTATTTTTTCTACAATGGTACCCGTTAAAAAACCTTAAAGGAGTTAAGCTTTTTTTTTCAAATTACAAACATATATTTTAGGGCTTTTGATCAGAGCGATGATACGAGTCCGTTGATGTAAAACTTACTTCGAAATGGTGCTCCAAGTGACTTGATTTTGGTTAATTGGAAATTTAAACACCCGAATTGAAGCGTCATTTTCATCATTTGGAGTACCGTTTCGAGGCAAGTTTTACATCAATGGACTCGTATCGTCGTTCTAATCAAAAACCCTAAAAATATGTTTGTAATTTGGAAAAAAGCTTAACTCCGTTAAGTTTTTTTTAACGGGGGACCATTGTAGGAAAAATAGGTGAAAGGTGGGACTGGTGGAGGGAATATTCTGAGGTGGGATTATTAATGGCCAATAAGATATAGGTGAGATTATTACAGGCCAATTTCCCTTTATTATTTGGCATTTTACATATCAATTATTTTATTATTTATTTTTATTGTTTAGAGTAAATTGCCAAAATCGTCCCTGAGGTTTAAGCATGTTTGCAATTTCATCCAAAACAATTTTTTTGTACCATATTGTCCTTCACTTTTAGGATTTTTTGTCATTTTTATCCAAACGCCTAACTTTTTTTGCCAAAATCGTCCCTGAGATTTGGTCATTTTTATCCGAATAGTTGACAGAAAAAATAAAGTAAATTAGACTTTTAGATGAAAATGGTAAAAAAATCTCAAAAGTAAAGGACTATTTAGTATAAAAAATTATTTTAGATGAAAATGACAAACATGTCAAACCTCATAGACGATTTTGACAATTTACTCAGTTGTTTAACATATATGCATGCAAGTCAAATTTATTGAAACTAAATTTAATATATTTTATATTACTTTTCATGGTAGATATATTCTTTTGTTATTGCCAGCTTTCTATGTATTTACTTAAACTAAGAAAAAATAAAAAAAATCAGAAACCATTTAAAGTTTTGAGGAAACTAAACCTTAAATCACATTATTTATAATGACTTTTCAAAAATATAACTAACTATCCATTATTATAATAAATTTACTATAATTATATATTATTAGGGTTGTAAACCAACTGAACGAACACAAATAAGATTTTGTTCGTGTTCGTTCGTTAAGGATCGAACATGTTCATGAACTGTTCACGAACACTAATCGAACGAGATTTGTTCGTGTTCTTTCATTAAGGAAATGAATATGTTCATAAACTGACAATGAACACTTATAAAATGTAAACGAATGCAAACAAACACAAGAACACAGTGGCGGATCTAGAAATTAGTTATAGGTGTAACGTTTAATTTTTTTAAAGTACTTTATACTAGGAGTGTGCACGGTTCGGTTCGGTTTGGTTTTTTGGCAAAACCGAAACGTTAGTTTCGGTTTTTTTGGTTTCAGTTTTAAACCCGCTTGGTTCGGTTTTTCAATTATTTCGGTTTTTGAAACGTAAGTATGTAAGATCCAAAAATAAAAACTATAATTTAAAATTTAAGAATATTTCTTATATTTTACATTTAAGTTATTATACTTAACCTTTTTAACTAATATTGTTCACATAAACCTAGCATTCTAATCTATTTTTATGTTTCTTCAAAGTTTTTATTATGACATTTTCTTCCACAATACTTTGAAAGTTATTTAATTTTTATATTAAATTTTGTTATTTGTTGTAGGCACTAAATAAATTATCTCAATTATAAATAAACATATTAATGTTTTTATTATATATACTTAATATTCGAAAATAAAATTAATAATTTCTAATAGCATGGGTTAAACATTTAAACAACTTAAACTACATAAAAAATATATTTTTTTCGTTTCGGTTCTGTTTTTTCGGTTATTAAAAATGGTTAACCGAAAACTGAACCGAAATTTTCGGTTATTAAAAACCCGAAAACTAAACCATTGGTTTTTGTTTCGGTTCGGTTTCGTTGGTTATTTGGGTTACGGTTCGGTAATGTTGGTTTTCTGCTCACCCCTACTTTATACAATGTAACGTACTTCATACAATGTAAACGAAACAAAAGTAATAGCACGATAATAAATAAATTTAAACACATGCTTTAATGATTTCCCCTCTTTGGTTTTTGAAAGCTTGAAATCGAGCCATGACATTCTCTTCTTTACTTTATAAAAAGTTTCTTTTTCGATTGCACAAATTAGAGCATTGTTCAAATATTCCTCACCCATTCGATTGCACAAATCCGTCTTGATAAGCTTCATTTTAGAAAATATCTTTCAACGGTTGTGGTTGCAACCGATAAAACTAACGCTAGCTTCAATGTTCGATAAACCAAAGAAAAAGTATTATGTTGAAATAAAACCAACGCTAGCTTCAACGCTAGTTCTCTTCTTTCGGCTCACTGCAATTAGAAAAAGGTTAGGGCCGACTAACTTTTTAACTTTATCATTATATAATATAAAACGCTATTCAAAAGATCAATAAAAAGACTTATGGAATAAATAAATAATAAACTATAAACTAAAAAAGATGATTAAAATGAAACAGAACAAAACTTTAACTTTTTTACAATAAGTTAAATATTAGTAGAGAAAATGGTTAAAACTACTTATTAAACTTTTACATTTAAATTAAAATGTTAATTAATATAAGATTGTCAGTTGACCGTAGACATTTTTTCTATCATCATTATTACTTTCCTTATTTTCCTTTTGCATTGTTAAACATCTTTTACTTAATTTTAATTTTGGAATAAGCCCAACACAACATAACTTGATTATATACTGGGCCTTAACTGAAGTTTTAAAAAGGCCCAATACAACCTAAACATATTCAGTAGGTTGTCTTCTTCGTCTGTTACAATTCTCTACCAGTGCGGCACGTTTGACCGGAAAATCCGAATTAGATTCATTCTTTCTTTTATCTCATAGGATTTAAGTAGGGGTAACATAATTTCTTTACATGGGTAGCGTAATCGAAAAAACGTTATTTTTTTATATTTTTACATTACCGACGGAACGTTAAGGGGTAGCGAGGGCTACCCCTCTCAGTATGGTAAGTCTGCCCCTGAGAACACAAACAAATGTTCATAACATATATGAACATAAACGAACGTTCATTTGTAACATCCCGATATTTAATGAGATTTTAAAAATATATTTTAAATGTATATATTTAATCTCTAAAATGAGTTTATATAGACAAGATAATACTAAAAAATATATTATGATATAGTTTTCTAAAATGGGATTCATACGTACCCACCAATAATTTCCAGGTATGTGTTGGTTTGGTTAAAAGTTGATATTTCGTAGGAAATTATAAATAATAAATGACTGATTATAGGATGTGCATTAATAAGCATGTATGTATACGTACCCACCAATAATTTTATGGATTGTTTTGTTGTAGCGGCGTTAATATGGATAATAAAGGGATATGAAGTGATAAGAATTGTTGATAATCGTATATGTTGATTTATGAATTACAACATAGTTATGTGACGGATTGCCATTTTATATATGTCGATCAACTAGTCTAATATTGGTATTCTTTGAAGTGTCATTGACTCTTTATTAGCAAGGATCACCATGAGATATGGATAAGAAGCTCCTGGATTAAAATTGGGGAAAGTCACGAGATGCGTTACTTTAGATAATGAAGTCGTGGCTTGGCGTTGTTTTGTTAGGTGTCATGAGCATTGAAATCTCCTTTATGATTGTTTAAAATAATATTTATGAGTACTCACTTAGCAAAATCTAATTTTTGTGATGCGTTGAATGTAGGTGATGTATTGAGAACAATGAACCAGGTAGACAAGTCGTGAGAGACTATGGGGTGGTTTGAACCGGTAACATGAAAAAAAACTCACAAGTCGTTCACATTATTCCGGTTTAAAACAATATATATAAGTCATTGTTATGCTACCATAGAAATATATATAATTTCTTGGTCGAGGCTAATGATATGGTAAGGTTGTATGACATATACGGGTGGTAGAAAGGTGAATGTGATCAAGTCTTCGAAGCAGGTTAGCAATAGGAGGATTTAGTGATGTTTTGTTCACTAAGTATATGGGTTTTCTTATCGGGTTAATAAGACTTAAGTATTTGTATTTTAGAGTTTAAGCCCAACGTTGGTTTTAGCAAGAGGCTAGTATGTCAATATGGTAATTGGTTATGCTTGAATTATAAAACCATTAGTTGTTAAGCATGTTTTGTTATCATAAGGATTAGCCGTAGAATTAGCCGTATTGCAAACGGGTCATGGTGAATTTTTTTTAAACGTGTTTGCAAATGTTGTAAATAATCTGGTTTATGTATATTAACGTATTTTGATAATAAGATCTTTTATTACGTAATGTTAGGAAAAAAAAAATTGGACTTATGTTCCGCAAAGTATTTTAACATTAGTTTTTAACGTATTGGGTGTTACGTTCATGCACACAAACAACTACATACAAACGTATATTCATTTTAGAATAAAATCATCATTTCTCTTCATAAAAAATATGAATAATCCATCAAAATTAAACAAGTACTTAATTTAATTATCTGAACATAGTTAACACAATTGTCATAAACATAACTTACACAAAAATTAAGAAGTTTCTCAAGCTTTAACACTAACTGAAATGGTCAAATGAGAGATATTGGCAGAGGTGTATAGTATAACTAGGATTTCAATAGGTGTTGTGTTGTTGTTGATGATGTGGACGATCGTGATTGGGTGTGGTTTAGAGATTTGTTTTTTCTTTTATTTAATAGATTATTTTTATAAAATAATAATAAAAAGCATATGTCACATGTCACACCACACCACCTTATCACTCCACGTAATAGCTCCCCAAATACCCTAAAAGCTACTGGAATAGGGTAGGTAATTACTAGCTCTAGAAGAACCATGAATAGCGACAATAGCTTTATTCCAAAGAGCATGTTTTCCCATTTTGAAACGCCACCACCATTTTAACAAGAGTGCTAAATTAGTATCTTTCAATGGAGTAAGACCAAAACCACCCGCTTCCAAAGGTGATGTAAATTTTGACCATCTAACCCAATCTATCTTTTCATTTTCTAAAGAACCCGCCCAAAAAATATGTGGCTTCAAGTTGCTCAAGAATACTAGCTGAAGCTTTAAAAAGTGAAAAGAAATAAGTTGAAGCGTTTCCATTACCGACTTAAGAAGTGTTAGTTAACCACCTATCGAAAGGGTGGCCGATTTCCACATTGATAGTCTAGCATCAAGTTTCTGTATGACATGTGTCCAGTTTGCAATCCGGCTCATGGTTGCCCCCACTGGGATACCTAGATAAAAGAAAGGCAAAGTATCTGATGCACTATGTAAGAGATTTGCAATGTCATCCACTTCTACTTGCCCGACCCCAACACCAAACAAATTGGATTTAAAGTAATTAATTTGGAGCCCCGAAACCAGAAAGAAACACTTCAAAAGGAGAGACATATTAAGAATATTAATTTTTGACCAATCACCAATGATAAGAGCATCGTCCGCATAAAGAAGATGTGATATGAGAGGACCATTATTAGCAGTATTGACACCTTTCAGTATACCTTTCTCACAAGCACGATTAATCATACACGATAAAGCTTCCATTCCGATGATAAAAAGAAACAGAGAGAAGAGAGAGGGGATCTCCTTGTCTAACACCCCTTTGATACTTAAATTCAAAAGTTGTTGAACCATTAACAATGACTAAGGACTTCGCCGAAGATAAAACTCCCCCCATCCAACCCCTTCATTTATCCGGGAAATTCATTTGTTCTTGAATGGAATCCAAAAATTTCCAACTTATGTGATCAAATGCTTTTTCGAAGTCTATTTAAAAAAAAGCTTTTGATTTCTTTTTCTTTAACCAAGAGAGTAACTCAATCATAACGAGCGGACCATCAACTATATTCCTGTCCTTGAGAAATGCTGAGTGAGACTCCGAAATAACCGAACCCATAACCCCTTTAATCCAGTTGGCTAAAACTTTTGAGATAACTTTATTGATCAAGCCAATGAGAGTAATGGGCCTAAAATTGTTAAACCCCAAAGGGTCATTGATTTTAGGCTCAAGAATTAAGACATGCATAATTTGGACAAGGTTACTAGCGGACAGAAAGGTCTCGAGTTGCCAAATCATATGACACAACTAAACCCAACTGTCAGACATGATCTCTTTTATTCAAAGTTCGGATTTCATTCTTCAAAACTTTCCCCAAAATTGTTAATGTTTAGTACTTTTCTTTTTAGATAAAACGCGTAAATCATTGATTAGCATAATTTACATGTATATTTATACTTTTAATTTCATTGCTTTCTAATCAATTTGTAAATTCAAAAATTTGGCAAACCTTCCAAACTTAGAACTTACTATAAGACCATGGGGTGTGGTTTGGGTAGTCCCTTTGGGGACTATCCGTCATGTAGACGCCACGTCAGCATGGGTGGAGGACTATCCCCTTGGGGCAAGGGTGTGGAGGATAGTCCTCCCCTTTTTTATTATTATTTTTATTTAGTAAAATAATTAAAACAAAGTAAATAAAAATAAAAAGTTACATTTAAATTAAAACCTAAAGTTGTATTAAAAAAACTAAACACTAACAGAAAATACAATACAAATAAAAAAACCTAAAGTTACATTTTAAAAAAAAATATATACTACGAACTCCATTCTTTTTTGATTTTTTCCTTCATTTCCTTCATTGATTTAGTTGGTTGAAAGTGTTGGGCGTCTGTTGAAAACCCGAAAAAGAGTTTTGCGATCTTCAATTCTTTTCGATGGTGGGATTGTAGCCGGGGTGACGAGAACGAGAGTTAACTTGAGTTGGGATTATTTTGGTTGTAGGGATCCATATATTTTTTTTAATATTAAAGGAGATTGGTTTATAAAAATAGAGAGAAAGTTGAGGTTGTGTGTATAAAAGGTGTGTTAAGATTAAATATATAGTGGTATTGAGTAGGGTTTTTTTTAAGTGGCTTGAAGGGGCCCACTTTTCAAACCTTCAACCTCGTCTCCAACGTCTGTTTTGGACCTGCGACGTGAGGAGTGGGAGGGGGCGGTGTGGAACGTGGGGACGAGCCAGCACCGGTGGTGGACGATCCCCACACCGTTCGGTCTAAAAGAGCATCCTTGTATTGGCTTCATGATTTAGTATTTAATTAAACTTCTTTGATAAGCTTTGTCACACCCCGACCCGCAGCGGAAAAGGTGATCGGGGCATAATTGGGTTATCATCAAAGCTCATGACATTTATTATGCGTTTCATATTCATTAAATACAATTTAATTGAAATTTACAATAAATGTTACAATATGTTCTAGCTATCAATCTAAGCATCTTTGTTCTCTTCTAAGGCATTTCCTATGTTTTCTTTGCTTCAACCTGTTCACCTGTATCATGTGTAAAAAGGTTTTGGATCAACATAATGTTGACGAGTGAATCCTATGGAAAACATTTGAACAAGTTTATTTGAATTGATTATGAAATATGTGCACAACCAAACATGAGTAAAAATAGATGTAACTTATTCAACAATCATAAGATATTAAATAAAACACACATGAACAATAATGGAACATTTAGAGGCACGCGATGCTCAACTCGTCTCTCACGAGGAACTGAGGGGCCTAATGAATGAATTGCATAAACATGATAATATGAATGACACAACTACAAACAATATAAACTCAATGATACACATATGAACAATAAAGAATTTGATTTGAGGCACGCGTTGTTCAACTCGTCTCCCACGAGGAACTGATGGGCTTAATGAATGAGTTTCATATAATTTGACAAAAGGAAATAAGTAATCACAACAATATAACAATCTAAGTTTAGATCATGATGTGGTATGGCACAAGTTTAAATAAACAAGTTAATTATTTTTATAACACATGACACACCCCAAAACGTGTAATTTAAAAGGGGGAAGTTGTAAGATTCACTCACAGTGGGTGCGTTCGGTTGATGATGTTGAATGCACGCGAAGTGGTTTTAACCACGAGTGAGATTAACCTAGATAAATCGCATTATGGTTTGGTAAGTAAACGGATTTTATTAATCTATTTTAGTAGGATTGATGGGTGTATTTTTGTGAGTTTGAGGCTATTTTCTAACCTTAAAAATGTTATTTTTAAGTATTTTTAATTGATTTTTAATTAAAATAATTAAATAAAAATAATAAAAAAAATTTGACTTTTTTTCTGACCGTTGACCGTTGACTGACCGTTGACCTGACCGTTGACCGGTTCGAATCGGAATATAAGTGCGCTGAGTGAGGCTCGAACCCGAGACCTCCCGTACGCGTGCACGCAGCTCTACCAACTGAGCTACGTGTCTAACCCGTCATATATCCGATTTTAATTATATTTATATATTAATTATGTTAAACAGAAAATCCTTTTATTTTAAAAACAATTTAAGCGAATCGGATGGTGCACTCCACAGGTCTCGAACCCGGGACCTGTGGCTTAAACTAACACACAGTCCACCGCTGGACTGTGTGTTTAACATGTTATATAATCCAATTTTTATTATACTTAAATACAAACTATTTGTTTTCATTTCTGACTTTATTTAAAAAGGTTAATAATCGTCCGGGTCGATGCAGAAGACCGGACTCGAACTCGTGACGTGCGACTTAAACATACACACAGTCCACCGCTGGACTGTGTGTCTAACTTGGTTATTATTCCGATTATTAATATACTTAACATATACCTGTGGCGACTCCGGTTCAGTTTAACAAAAAAATGATTTTTATTGAAGCAGCGTGTGTGAAACAGGATTCGAACTCGAGACCTTTGTGTTTATTGTGCACACAGTCCACCGCTGGACTGTGTGTCTAACCCGATTAATAAGTTGATTTAAATTATACTTATGTGTTTACCGACTTCATCTTCTTCGTTGTTATAACCAGAATCGATAACAGACTGGTTTGGAGTTTTAATCGGTTTATTAGTGTGTTTCAGTTCATTACGGTGAGATAAAGGTGAAAAGCAAAAAAGAAATTAGGCGAAGAGGTATACCGACTGGACCCTCTGTTTTCCGGCAGAACTCCGGCGACAGCAATCCCTTCCGGCGACGAGTGTCTTGCAGCAGCGAGTCTCCAGAAAGCTTGGAAAAGGTATGGGTGACTTCGGTATAAGCTTAGGAGGTTCAATAAGGCTCGGAAATGAGGAAACCGGTTTTCCGGCGACGAACAGAATAATTCCGGCGAGTGGAATTACGTCCGGTAAAGGTGTGGTTTCGAGCGAAAAAGCTTGCAGTGGGTTGTTGGTGAATTTATAGGAAGAAACCGAGATGTATTTGGCCCGATTTTCAACTGGATTCATAAGTTATAAAAACTCCGGCGGTTATAGAAGGTGTCGCGGACTCAAACGTCGGTTATAACCGATATAGGTTTAAAGTTTACGTTATAACGGAAGGATTCGTTAAATACTCGCGAGATTTCCGGGATTCCGACGACTGAACTTTTTGGGCGCCGGTTTTGAATTCGTAACGTCATAATATCAATTAAGTGATTCTAATATTTAACAAACAACATCCGTGGCGCAGTGGTTCAAGTGTCATGTGTTAAGTCTGGGCGTACAGTGACTCGGCGACTGACCCGGGTTCGAAACCCGGCAAGAACATTTTATTTTTATTTTGCGATTTTCAACAGTTTTTCAAAAACTAAATATATATTCCCGTATAATAATTGATTATGTATCGTTTAAAATTATTTTGGGCATTTAATTCGCAACGAAAATTTTAACTGACTGTTCGGTTGATAAACGGAGCGGGTTTGGTAAATCCGTTGTTGACGGATGTTACAGTATCCCCTGCTTTTTAGAAATTTCGTCCCGAAATTTTAAATTGTGATATATTTGACTAAAAGAATGATGGTGTTTAGTTTGACAGTTATATGCTTAGAAAAATAAGGGTTTAAGTTTTGTTCGAGGCGGTAACGTTCCTTGTAAGGGTTAAGTACCCTATTACAGGAATCGCTTTTTGTTGCCTACTGTATAAGTATTGATATGCAGAAATGATTCGCTAAAAATGATATCATGCATAAGAGTTTAGGTACGTTTGGAAAAGTATGGTTATATCCTAAGGCAAAACTTCTAACACTACAACCTACATGGAAACATAAATAAAACACAACAGCTGATATTTGAACATAATTAAACACAACAGCTAATACTTGAACATAAATAAGCACAACAGCTAATATTTGAATCCACATTCTGATAGCATATATGTTTGAATGGTGGAAGTTCCTCTCTCGTTTGTTATGATGGAGAGGTTAGTTTATGTAGAAATGGAACACAATCCAATCTCTTTAAATAGCAAGATGATATAAATGTAACACAAATTCCAACCAAGGCCATACTAAATCCTACATGGAACTTCTCATAACCGCCTGATAATGCCTCTGATCCTTTGGCAAGAATACTTATATATAGGAAGTACCAGCAGCGTATCCACCATATTCTTGCCAAATTTTCATTGGTTTTATCCACAAGTTATGATTAGTTACCAAGAAACTAATAAATCCTACATAGAACTTCTCATAACCGTCTGACAATGCCTCTGATCCTTTGACAAGAATACTTATATATAGGAAGTACCAGCGGCGTATCCACCATATTCTTGTCAAATTTTCATTGGTTTTATCAGTGAATTATGATTAGTCCTATAAATCTACAACCAATACAACAAACATAAAATACTGAAATGAAATATAACGGTGCGATCAAGGCTCAATCAAACGGAGCCGATCGTATTGCATGTACTGAAAATGAAATATCTGTGCGCTCAAGGCTCAATCAAACGGAGCCGAACGTATTGAATGTACTGAAAATGAAATTGTCTGTGTGCTCAAGGCTCAATCAAACGGAGCCGAGCGTATTGAATGTACTGAAAATGAATAACTTAATCACACAAACAGCCTATGCATGGAACCTCTCATAACCGCCTGATAATGCCTCCGATCATTTGACAAGAATACTTATATATAGGAAGTACCAGCGGCGTATCCACCATATCCTTGTCAAATTCATATTGACTTTATCCGCAAGTTATGATAAGTTCTATGCGACTCTACAACAAACACAACAACCACAAGATACTGATAATGAATTTGTCTGTGCGCTCAAGGCTCAATCAAACGGAGCCGAACGTATTGCATGTACTGAAAATGAAATTGTATGTGCGCTCAAGGCTCAATCAAACGGAGCCGAACGTATTGCATGTACTGAAAATGAACAACTTAATCTAAACAACAATCACACAAACAGCCTATGCATGGAACCTCTCATAACCGCCTGATAATGCCTCCGATCATTTGACAAGAATACTTATATATAGGAAGTACCAGCGGCGTATCCACCATATCCTTGTCAAATTTTCATTGACTTTATCCGCAAGTTATGGTTAGTTCGATGCGACTCTACTACAAACACCACAACCACAAGATACTGATAATGAAATTGTCTGTGCGCTCAAGGCTCAATCAAACGGAGCCGAGCGTATTGCATGTACTGAAAATGTAAAATGAACTGTGCGCTCAAGGCTCAATCAAACGGAGCCGAGCGTATTGCATGTATTGAAATGTAAAGTGAAATAACCGATCAAGGCTCAATCAAACGGAGCCGATCGTGCGGGCACGCCAAGATCAACCGCATAATAAAATGGGGATCAAGCTCAACCTCGATGCATAGGGAGCTGCGGCCTCGGCAAATGCATATACTGAAAACAATAAATAATAATTACTCTAACAGTCTACACATGGAACCTCTCATAACCGCCAGATAATGCTTCTGATCCTTTGACAAGAATACTTATATATAGGAAGTACCAGCGGCGTATCCACCGTACTCTTGTCAAAGTTTCATTGGCTTTATCCTTAAGTTATGATTGGTTTGATGTGATAAAGAAAAACATAAAACTAAACGATAGGAGTTGAATATGGATCTTCGACGAAGAGGACTAGTTGGGTATCTTCGTTTGGGCCGTCATTATCTTCGACAAGATTGGCGTTGATGTTGAAGACTCTTCCTCTTGCTGGTGGCATAGTGGTTGGGTTTTCTTGGTTTACTTGGTTAACTGGGTTTGATTGGGCTTGAGTGTTAATGACGTTAACCATTTGAGGGCATGTGTTTCTAAAGTGGGTAGGGTCGCCACAATTTAAACAAGCTCGAGCATATGGGAACATGGGGTATTGGGGTTGTTGATAGGTTTGGTTTATGGTTTGAGTAGGGGAAAAGATTTGGTTTTGAAAGGTGCGACAAACCTTGCTCAAATGACCATAGCGTCCACAAGTGGTACGTAGACGACAAGGTAGGGTATGGGGATGGTGATAAAAACAGTTGTTGCATCGAGGGTGAGGTCCAAGATATGGTTTCTTATTTGGGTAAATTGAGTTGGGTGCCACTTGGGTGATTGGGATAGCTTGGATGGGTATGGCGTGTAAAACTGGTTGATTTCATTGGGTAGCAGTGAAAAGTTGCCCGTCTCTTCTTCTCTTAGGATTGGGTTGAGGAGGGGATTCGGTTTGGGTGGAGTCGGAGGTTTCAGTCGATTCTTTATCCTTCTTCTTCTCCTCCTTGAAGTCTTTGTTTCGGATTCGGTTCTCGGTGAGCTCTGTTGCTAGCTCCATTACTGCTTCCAAGGTTGCAGGCTTGGTACTTATTACAGGGTCTTGAATCTTTGACGGAAGACCACGATTGTAGTGCTCGATCAAACGGTAGAGGGGAGTGAACATGTTGGGAACCATTTGATGTAACTCGAGGAATCTTTTATTGTAGGTGGTGTGGTCTCCTTCCTTTTGCTTTAACAAATAAAGTTCATCTTCTAATTTCTTGATTTCACTCCTTGGGCAAAATCGTCTGGTCATGATTTCCTTCAATTCGTTCCAAGTTAAGGACATAGCATCTTCAACACCTCGTTTGGCCTTCTCTGTATTCCACCAAGTAAGTGCTATCCCATATAATCAACCGGTAGCATAACGCACTTTGCGATCGTCAGGGCAATCGCAATTTAGAAAGGTGTTCTCCATTTCTTCAAACCAATGGAGGAAAGCGGTGACGCCTTCAGTCCCTTTGTATTTCGGAGGATCGCATGATTTGAAATGCTTGTAGGTGCATTTAGTGATATTTGAGGAAGAGTTGACAATGTTTTGGTTTGCTTGATTGACAGGATTATCGGTGAGTGCTTGTTGAACTTGGATTACTATGTTGGGTATTACGGCAGCCATATGTTGAAAGATTTGGGATCATGGGTCGCATTAGGAATGAACATTCATAAAATAATTATAGAAAAATACTACATCCATAGGATGTCTTGGGCTTTGCTCGCTGTTAGGCCCTACATGCCGCCATACTATACCTGTGTAATCATGTGGGCCCCCATGAATACCGGTTTTTCATAGTTCGCACGGGTTTGCCAGGTTGCGTACACAAAAACCCGGAGAAAATCGAGAAATATGTATACAACGTGTGATATTCGGAATGTGTCCAGGTGTAGACACGGTGACACCTCAAAGTAGGTTAGTTCGAACGACGTTTGGTGTGGCATGCTTTGGCCTAATAGGTCCTTCGTACTCTCATCGTTGGTCCCCAGTTAGGCAAACTGGTCCGTTATATTGGATTTATACGAATGCCAGCCTAGACAGGACGTTCCGACTATCGGTACTTGTACCCTTCCAGTTACTACATGCCCGTCGCAGAACTTACTTTGATGAGATTTGAAAATTGCAACAAAATCTTTGGATAATGAGAGTATGAAAATAAATTGAATACATGAACATCGATATATGTATAATGAATATGTATATATGTATAATGAATATGTATATAAGCATGTAGGTTTGACTGTAAATGTAAACAAATATGAAACAAATAAATATCATAAGTTTGTATGTAACCACCTAATCAATTAAAATTTAGGCAGACTATAGTATAGGCTCTAAGGGTCTAATAACCTATCCTATATCCCTATAGTCATGGCTCTGATACCAATCTGTCACACCCGACCCGCAGCGGAAAAGGTGATCGGGGCATAATTGGGTTATCATCAAAGCTCATGACATTTATTATGCGTTTCATATTCATTAAATACAATTTAATGAAAATTTACAATAAATGTTACAATATGTTCTAGCTATCAATCTAAGCATCTTTGTTCTCTTCTAAGGCATTTCCTATGTTTTCTTTGCTTCAACCTGTTCACCTGTATCATGTGTAAAAAGGTTTTGGATCAACATAATGTTGGCGAGTGAATCCTATGGAAAACATTTGAACAAGTTTATTTGAATTGATTATGAAATATGTGCACAACCAAACATGAGTAAAAATAGATGTAACTTATTCAACAATCATAAGATATTAAATAAAACACACATGAACAATAATGGAACATTTAGAGGCACGCGATGCTCAACTCGTCTCTCACGAGGAACTGAGGGGCCTAATGAATGAATTGCATAAACATGATAATATGAATGACACAACTACAAACAATATAAACTCAATGATACACATATGAACAATAAAGAATTTGATTTGAGGCACGCGTTGTTCAACTCGTCTCCCACGAGGAACTGATGGGCTTAATGAATGAGTTTCATATAATTTGACAAAAGGAAATAAGTAATCACAACAATATAACAATCTAAGTTTAGATCATGATGTGGTATGGCACAAGTTTAAATAAACAAGTTAATTATTTTTATAACACATGACACACCCCAAAACGTGTAATTTAAAAGGGGGAAGTTGTAAGATTTACTCACAGTGGGTGCGTTCGGTTGATGATGTTGAATGCACGCGAAGTGGTTTTAACCACGAGTGAGATTAACCTAGATAAATCGCATTATGGTTTGGTAAGTAAACGGATTTTATTAATCTATTTTAGTAGGATTGATGGGTGTATTTTTGTGAGTTTGAGGCTATTTTCTAACCTTAAAAATGTTATTTTTAAGTATTTTTAATTGATTTTTAATTAAAATAATTAAATAAAAATAATAAAAAAAATTTGACTTTTTTTCTGACCGTTGACCGTTGACTGACCGTTGACCTGACCGTTGACCGGTTCGAATCGGAATATAAGTGCGCTGAGTGAGGCTCGAACCCGAGACCTCCCGTACGCGTGCACGCAGCTCTACCAACTGAGCTACGTGTCTAACCCGTCATATATCCGATTTTAATTATATTTATATATTAATTATGTTAAACAGAAAATCCTTTTATTTTAAAAACAATTTAAGCGAATCGGACGGTGCATTCCACAGGTCTCGAACCCGGGACCTGTGGCTTAAACTAACACACAGTCCACCGCTGGACTGTGTGTTTAACATGTTATATAATCCAATTTTTATTATACTTAAATACAAACTATTTGTTTTCATTTCTGACTTTATTTAAAAAGGTTAATAATCGTCCGGGTCGATGCAGAAGACCGGACTCGAACTCGTGACGTGCGACTTAAACATACACACAGTACACCGCTGGACTGTGTGTCTAACTTGGTTATTATTCCGATTATTAATATACTTAACATATACCTGTGGCGACTCCGGTTCAGTTTAACAAAAAAATGATTTTTATTGAAGCAGCGTGTGTGAAACAGGATTCGAACTCGAGACCTTTGTGTTTATTGTGCACACAGTCCACCGCTGGACTGTGTGTCTAACCCGATTAATAAGTTGATTTAAATTATACTTAGGTGTTTACCGACTTCATCTTCTTCGTTGTTATAACCAGAATCGATAACAGACTGGTTTGGAGTTTTAATCGGTTTATTAGTGTGTTTCAGTTCATTACGGTGAGATAAAGGTGAAAAGAAAAAAAGAAATTAGGCGAAGAGGTATACCGACTGGACCCTCTGTTTTCCGGCAGAACTCCGGCGACAGAAATCCCTTCCGGCGACGAGTGTCTTGCAGCAGCGAGTCTCCAGAAAGCTTGGAAAAGGTATGGGTGACTTCGGTATAAGCTTAGGAGGTTCAATAAGGCTCGGAAATGAGGAAACCGGTTTTCCGGCGACGAACAGAATAATTCCGGCGAGTGGAATTACGTCCGGTAAAGGTGTGGTTTCGAGCGAAAAAGCTTGCAGTGGGTTGTGGGTGAATTTATAGGAAGAAACCGAGATGTATTTGGCCCGATTTTCAACTGGATTCATAAGTTATAAAAACTCCGGCGGTTATAGAAGGTGTCGCGGACTCAAACGTCGGTTATAACCGATATAGGTTTAAAGTTTACGTTATAACGGAAGGATTCGTTAAATACTCGCGAGATTTCCGGGATTCCGACGACTGAACTTTTTGGGCGCCGGTTTTGAATTCGTAACGTCATAATATCAATTAAGTGATTCTAATATTTAACAAACAACATCCGTGGCGCAGTGGTTCAAGTGTCATGTGTTAAGTCTGGGCGTACAGTGACTCGGCGACTGACCCGGGTTCGAAACCCGGCAGGAACATTTTATTTTTATTTTGCGATTTTCAACAGTTTTTCAAAAACTAAATATATATTCCCGTATAATAATTGATTATGTATCGTTTAAAATTATTTTGGGCATTTTCGCAACGAAAATTTTAACTGACTGTTCGGTTGATAAACGGAGCGGGTTTGGTAAATTCGTTTTTGACGGATGTTACAAGCTTTCTCTATTTATTATTATTCTTGATTTGGCTCTAAAGGAGAGATTAAATAGGAAGTTTAGTTTAGTTAGGAAGGATACGAAGCAATAATATAAGGACATGTGGCAAAGATAAAAAACATGGTGAAGAGTATTTCAGTCAAACACAATTAATCCCATATAACCATAAATTTAATGAAAACCCAGTTCATAGTTCATTCAACCTCCACAACACCACCACTCCACCACCCTTTCCTCCGCCATCGGAAAAGACACAACCACCACCTACCGTCGTACCTCTGTACCATCATCACAATACAAAAACCACCTGCAACAACCCTAACCTTGACCCTCGTCACCACCCTTGTCAACAACCGGAGACCCACAGTCACCGCCGCACCATCCCCTACCATCCTCTACCGCCCTACAACCTGCAACCCGCCTCTCCACCTCGATTTCACCACCGTTATAACCGTTATTCCATCTCTGTGTACCAACACACTCTCCCCCACAAACGTCGCTGCCGGACAACGACTCCGCCATCACCGTACCACTCACCTCAACATTTCACCGCCGTTTTTCCCTACCATCGTTCGTCGACACAATAACCGTATCCGACACATCAACACACACCCACCATTTCACTATCACCGGTTACCTGTGACTGTCACCACCGTCATCTCTATTACCGGACATCATTTCTGATTATCAAAACCATCACCACCGTCTTCATCGCGTTCGCATGTCTCCGCCGCTTACCGTCAGAACCCAACATCACCGATCGAATCGAAAGGATTTTGCATTTTGATATAGGAAAACAGTGCAGGTGATTATTGCGTTTTATGGAAAAGTAAACATGTTTGTATTTTTGAGATGATTACTACCAGTTTGAAAGTAATAGACTTTTTCAATTGAATGCAATATAAAAGTCCATGTAGTAGTTTGTTTGTTTCCTTTTTAATTCTTGTGTTTTTAGAATAAAAAATGTTTTTTTTAGTAATTTGATAAAACGCAATAAAGTCAGATGCATAAAAAGTGATTTGTTTGTTGGCTATAAGTCAGATACATTAAAGTCAAACACATTTTTAATGTTTTAAGTCTATTGTGTTTAAAAAAACATATTTTTTGTGTTTTTAATCTACTGCGTTTTAGGATAAACACATCTTTATGTGTTTTTTGGTCTATTGCGTTTTAGGAAAACACATTTTTATGTGTCTTAGTCCATTGCGTTTTAGGAAAAAACACTTTGTTCTATTTTTTTGTCCATTGCGTTTTAGGAAAAACACATTTTTATGTGTTTTTAGCCCATTGCGTTTTAGAAAGAACACTTTGTTTTATGTTTTGATCCATTGCGTTTTAGCAAAAAAAAAAAAACAGCTTCTTTTGTGTTTTTGTGCATTGCGTTATAGAAAAGAACATTTTCTTTTGTGTTTTTAGCCTATTGCGTTTAAAAAAAATCATTTTTTGTGTTTTTTGTCCATTGCGTTTTACGCATCTGTGTTATCGTAATTTTTTTTTTCAAAAGTATAGCAATTGTGTGCTCGTTTTAAAGACAAAAAAAAAACGCTCGTTTTTATGGTGCAATTTTTATAAAAAAATAATGTCGTATGAAAAAGTTATTAACGTTTTAAAAACATGGGGAGAAATGGAGGAGAGAGAAACTATGGACTAAAATACCCCTTAGAATAACCACTCGTCTCCTTTCTTTTGTTCAATCCGACTCATTTACTCTTAGTCATTGATTATTTAATAGATGGTCAAATTACTTCCTAGCCTTCTACATAAAACATACTTTCTATTATATCCTGACCTTGGCTCCAAATACATTGAAAAAATCCACATGAGAAATTTGTTGTGGAGTTTATTGAAGAATTTAAATATAAGAGAGCAAAAAGAAAAATTCACAATTTCGCAGTTAACAATTTAAAAATATCTAATTTTTAAATTTGCTATATAAAAACTGTCCGAGTTACATCAAAATTGCAGGTAAGCGAGCAAAAAGTTGCGTCACTACCCCTTTTTGAATAGCAAACCCTAGCCTATTAAAGGCAAACCCCTGCCCCCTGTTGAAGAGCTACTGCTGTGGACAACCTTTTGGACCCTAGTCAACAAACGGATAGCTTCTGGAGTTAGGGAGCCAAATGTGTCAAGGCGAAGGGGACAAAGGCATGTTGATTATCAGCACAGGCTTTAGCATGTTTATCCACCTTTTTTACTAGGGTTTGCTATAAGACTCTATCTCTAACCCACGTATGTGTGAATATTAGTTCACATATTGAAGTGGAAACTGAATCTAGTCATGTATTGGGGTAGATGAAGAAATGAGAAATAAGTATATAATACTTCCCTTCATTTTCATCTGGTCCTTACCCTGACTTCTCGTTTTCGGATCATCTTTCCTTTTTATGTGAAAATGAGAACTTAATGGAGACCGAAAGCCAAACATTATTCAAGCTTCTGTTGCATTCATGTTCATCCTTCCCTCTCAAGTCTCTTCTATATATATGCATACCCTCATGTTTATTCATCATCCAACACTTCAACAGACACTACTAAGGAGTATCACCCAAGGGTTTCCAACAAATTTCCGTTGGTACAAGCCTTTAGTGATAGATTTTAGACATTCCATAATACTCATTTGTGTGATAGCACAACCATAAAGAAATACAAATGAAGGGAAACATCAAGTGTCACTCAGAGATCCTCTGAACACTTCATTGGGATGTACTAACGGTTTCCTACTGAAGTGTTTGTGGGAACTCCAATTGTCACTTGACACCATTACACTAGAGGTCTTGCAGTCTTGCTTGCACTCGGTAAGTTGTATTAAGTAGATAAAATAGCAAAGTGTTACGAAGTCAACCAAATTGAATCAACTCTTTCATTTGACATGTTACCCAAGTCATTGATTTAGCCACTAAATCTTCTCAAGCTCAAGCATTATTTTTCTTGAGTAAAAAGATTTAGTTAGTCAATTTATATATTGTACAATTTTACTCTCAAATCAAAAAGAAAATACAAAATGACCTTAAAAGTATAAAATGAAAGATGCTTATATTTTGTGAATCGTCTTGGTATGGGACAAATCGAGTGTCAAATTTTGCTGATGCATTTCATGACCATTTGGCGATGGTTTTGGAACCGTTTGGCAACGGTTTCAACACTATATGATGAGAGTGGATCTTGTTAGATGTTAATGAGTTTTACTAGGTAAGAATAACTCATGTCAAATGTTAATAAGTTATATTTGACTTATATATTACTTAATGGACCATGACCTTATTATATTTTAACGAGTCACATCATCTTATAATATGTTATCTCACACCTTAAGGAACAGAAACAAAAAATTGTAAAAATAATAATTATGATTTAAATAGTGACGACACACTCGAACCTGTCGCTAACTCCATCGTCATTTTAGAATAAATTAAAAAAATATATAATATTAATTGGTTATTAATTAAAAATAATTATTTGTTTTCCTTAAATTCATCCATATGATTAAATTTATGAGATTTTAGTACTCGATCGAGGAAATATATAGTACTTCTTATAAAGCTTTTGTTTCTTAAGTCAATACCCATCACGGTTACAACTATGCCTGTAAACGGACCGAACGTTCATAAACTGTTCGTGAACTTATTCGGCGGAAAGTTCGTTTATTTAATAAACGAACGAATACGAACAAAAATTTTTGTCCGTTTAATTAAATGAACGAACATGAACACACCTAGTGTTCGTTCATCTATGTTCGTGAACGTTCGTTTATGTTCGTTTATTTATGTTCATGAACGTTTGTTTATTTATGTTCATTTATGTTCGTTTAAAATTTAGCTAATACATAAATAGTTATATTTATATAAATATTAGGTTTTCTAACAACTTATAGAAATATAACTAATTAGTAATATTTTCTAGTAATTAAAAAATGAAATTTTAAAAGTTTTCTTGGATCGTAATTGATCACTTAATATTTATATAATAATAAACTACTTAATTTTAGAATATATGAACCCTAATTTAGATGTATTTTCGGATGAGTTGTAATATTTAGACTTTTTTGTTTGTTTTCACTAATTTAAATTGTGTTTGTTTATATTTGTTCAATTGCGTTATTTTTGTTCGTTATGTTTGTTCAATTTATGTTTATTCAAATATGTTCAGTTAATTTTTTTGGTTTATGTTCATTTGTGTTCGTTTATGTTCGTGAACTGTTCGTTTAGGCTTTAAACGAACGAACACAAACGAACACGAACATGCCTGATTTCTTAATGAACCAACACGAACAAAAAAATGTGTTCGATTATATGTTCGTTTTCGTCCGGTTCATTTACAGGCCTAGTTACAACTTTCATTAAAAAAAGTTACTTTTTCCTCTTTTTATATTAGGTTTTACAGGCCACACTAAGGTAGATGGTCTAGCGGCATAATAAAGTCTTTCAAAACATTTGAATATGAGGTCTTGGATTTAAGTCTTAAAACAAACAAGAAATTTACGGTTAAAAAATATATTCGTGTTTTTACAGGAAGCTAGTTGGCAAACCAAACAAAATTAGCTTAAAAAGAAGCCTTTATTTTCCTTAAAAATACTCTACTTCACATCATTTATTTTTTAGAACCATTTAAAAATAATTCTTTGTTTTCCTTAGCGGTTGTTTAGTTCGTAAAATATTTTTAAAGAAATTGGAACTAATTTCAATAACATTTGTATTGTGTTTGGTTTGTAAAAAATTATATGGAATTAAATGTTAAAAATACTAAATTACAAAATTAACCTTCCTCTTCCTCATTTCCTATCACAATTCTCACTCATCAAGCTTACAATATTAAGAACATGGGTTCCATACTCCATCGAACTGATCCATCTCTTGTTCGATATTCATCAATTTCTGGTTCAACTTGAGTTTTTTTACTCATGAAGTTCTGTTTGGATTTGAGTTCTTTATATTGTTTTGATGTAAGAATTGCACCTTCATTGATGATTTTTGTTTGCATGTTCATTGATTTTATATGGAACAAACAATCAATTTGGATTTCTAATGAACTGGAATGAACAACAATAAACAATCGATTTAAATTTTCTCATTGGTCATTTGATGATTCATGCGCTGAAGATGATAGGAAAACATCGATTTTGAGATTCCATAGAAGAATATCGGATAGATTTTACAAACGTTTAATGTATAAAAGAGAACAAAGAAAAATTGGCCGAAGACAGTTTTCTCACGTCTCCAAACAAACTTTTGTTTCAATATGGTTTAGGATTTTGGTTTTGCTTATTACAGTTTCAATTTGGTATCAGGTTTGTTTTTTTTTTTTTTTTTTGGCATAGGAAACTAGGGGATTTTAAATTCCATGGGTGGTAGGAAGAAAAGGTAAATTTCATTAGTTAAATGAATGTTTTCCAATTCCAAATCCTTTCTTGACTAATCAAACATAATTTAAGATGAAATGTTTTCTAATGACAATTCTAGTTCTATGAACCAAATGGGGCCTTAATGTCATCCATTATAAGACTTTAGGTTTAAATGATTAAATTTACGAGCTTCTTATATTACTGCAAATCGTTCCTAATTTACCCCTAACTTACTGTTGGCAACCTTGCACCCACCATCGTCGTTTGACTATGCCGGATTACCGACTGTTTTACCTCAAATCAATTTTTGCCACCGTTTGAAGATTAATCGTAAAATTGTAAAGGAAATACACTTTCGATTGAGAAAAAATAAGAAGAATAACAGACCTCTACCGACATAGATGCTCCTCTGAGAACCCATATAACGATTGCATCTACGTTGATTCGGTGCCCCCTTCTACCGCTTCTCTTGCATTATATGGCGATAGACACATGCTATGAAGCATTAGTAGTCACAATAATGCAATAATAAAATTTTAAAAATTGCGTCATCGACTTGTACTGCAAGGTTCTAGTGTTGTAACAAAGGAATAATATATTATGTCTTTTACACCTACTTTGGTTTTTATGTTTATACACAATGGTTGCATAAACATTCCCATTATGAAAAAAATAGCCTTCACAAGTGGATAGACCATCGCTTGCATCATAGGTAAGTTGCATTACATAACACAAAATTATTTCAAATGAACAACCATTGTATTTCTATAATTTTCTTTTATTTTAAAAATTTTTAGATTGAAAAAATCAATGATTAATTTTGTACTACGTGTTCTCGCAATGTTTAGTGTTCTCCACATATTCTTTCTCTATCACAGTATCATCATGGTTGATTATTAGCTTATTTAATTCAAATTTCATAAGTCCACTTACGATTTTTCTAAATAATTTTTGGATTGGAAAATGTAATATTTTAGTTTTATCGTATGTAAAGTTGCCGTTATTCTCATGGAATTTACATCGCATTACTTGTTTTCTTATCATATTAGCTGCATCGATGCATAGAATTAATAATAAAATAATTATGATTTTTAATTAAAAGGCCTTTTAAATTTCTAAATTGTCAAATTAATTCTTAGACTTTTCAATAATCACAAACTTGGTGAATAAGTTGAAAAATCAAGGGATTAACATGGAGATAAACATCAAAATTTCTAAACAAAACTAACCCTATCCCTAATTTCATTCTCTCCAAGTTTTATTGGAATTACACCCTTCTAAATTTCACCATAAACACGTGTCTTCCTTTCTATGTTTCCCACACGAAACGAAAGCAATACATCTTCCTCCCCACCTTCTAAATTTAATCTCTCCAAGAAGTTTTAGGAGCCTCAAGAAACCTCTAAGTCGGGCTTGACCCGGACTATCAGCAGACGCTTGAACGCTTAAATGTCTCTCTCCCAGACTTGGATATTGGCGGTTTCTTAATAAGGACACCGTCCCCTCGAAGCCACAAAAAACTTTCGCGAATGCTCTGTTTAGCAAAATCGCTCAAAGCCTGGGAGAAGCTTTTGATTTGTCATCCCGCCAGAAGGCGGTGTTTGAGTGCCTGAAAGGTCCCTATGCTCAGGAATTTTTGACCGTTATACCAATTGAGGAGTTGGACAATGTATTTCTGCAGTAGAATATAGAGCCATTCTCAAATACCGGTTGATGATCCCTATGTACCCGGAAGATGAAACTTGCCCGATATGTCGTAAAGCTTGTATGGATAAATACGGGGAGCATACAGTTCACTGTAAAGAGCTCTCTGGGTTCAAATATCAGCACGACAAGGTGCGTGATGCTTTGTGGGAACATCTTAAGAAGAGCTGAGATTTCGGCTAAGAAAGAGGCCCCTGTGAATTTCCTCACAGACCCTATGGAAGGGAGATCTACTCTGCGACTAGCGGATCTGCTCGTCTTTGGCTGGGCTGGGGGGAAACATGCTTGTGTAGACCTCACAGGGGTTTCCCCTTGGGTTGGTTTAAGGGAAAACGGGTTTGTAGCTGGACAAGCGGCAAGAAAGGCAGAATCAAAGAAAGTGGATAAGCACGCTAAAGCTTGCGCAAAGAACCAGCATGTCTTTGTCCCTTTTGCCTTTGATACTTTTGGCTCTCTAGCGCCAGAAGCTATCCACTTCTTGACGAGGGTTCAACGGGTCGTCTACAGCAATTGTTCAACCCCAAGGGGGCAAGGGTTTGTATTTGGAAGGCTAGGGTTTGCAATTCAGAAAGAATTGGCGGCGCAGCTTGTTGCCCGGCTACCTTCTGCTTTGATGTAACTTGGCAAGTTTTCTGGCTAAATTATGAGTCTTTTTGTTAAAAAAAAATTTGGTTTCTAATTCTTGGAATTAGTATTATTATAACTTTTATAAAAACTTCAAACCATAAAAACTGCAACGTATGTAACTTTCTGAAACTTCTGCAATCTGACTAACTTGCACTTTGAAGGGCCATAAACTTGTCCCAAGATGCTCAAATGGGGTGGACATTTTTTTTGTTAAATATAGTTCTTCGAATTACCTTTTGATCCATATATTATTGGTTGTCTAGCTAAAAGAATTCAGTCTTCTACATCACTTACAAAATCAATGCAGAAAGCTAAATTTAACTTTTCTTATAAAACCCTAAACTTAATTATACTATCATATGTTGAATAATTATTGTTTTCAAACTCTTAAACAACATTAAAAATTGGTTTTAACGACTGGTTTTGATTTTGTAAAATTATTTAAAAAATACTTAATTATCCAAAACCCTAGGACTTTTACCTATTTCTCCCAAATCATCTTAATAAAAAATCCAGGGATAGTAAAAGGTTGACTATGAAGAAACTTCAAGAACACACGGTGAGTTTTCATAGCCCCTTTTCTATACATGTACTTGCAAACGTTTTTATACAATTGTTCCATTAAAAATATAAAAAGGCCTTCTGGTTCATATTATACATGACCATTAATTTGTAAAAGATAACGGAAGTAGAAATATAGATCTATTGGTGTGACATACAAGTTCATAAAGGCATTTGTCGTTAGGATTGGTTGTGGCTTTCAAGTTGATATGTTTAAATTCTAGTATGTTGAATTTTGTAATGAATTGTATCTTATAAGTCTTATCTCTTATCATGTGATAAAACCTATGAATCTTACCAACCTTATAGTTGATATGTATTTTAACATGTTTTCATGTGAAGGAAATTAAGATCGATGATCACTTAGGATGCTAAACTTAGAGTTTCAAACTTTGGATTACTTGTTTCTTGTCTTTATTTTGAAAATAAAAAGTGATCAAACATTTGGATTAAGTAATATTTTCTTGAGTTATCTTTAAAACTTATGTTGTAATACTTTATCCATCGTCCCCGACCATCCTTGGTCAGGTTATTACATAAAAAATTACATATTTATATATACTACATTTTAAATGGAGGGGAATAATGTTAGGCAACTGCTGCCTCACACTTCTCTATTGAATTAGCTAAATTACAATTTTGCCCATTTTAATTTATAGTTTGCATTTGTTTTGTTTTTTCCTTCTCCTAGGCAAATTACGATTTTGTCTCGGTTCAAATTTACAGTTTTGCTACCATATTTTTTCTTCCTTTCAAATTACGATTTTCCCCAATGTAAAATTACAGTCATGCCATCATTTTAGTGTTTTTTTACAACATTTTGTATTGTTTGTTTTAATTGGTTGACTCGATATAATTTTTATTCATGCCAGGCAGCTGACTGGCATACGCTCACAAATTAATAAATATTTAATATTATATGACATGTTCTGAACCGAAATTGTTTTGACTTGACCTCGTTTTAACTCGAGCTAAACCTTTTTAATGTGTGACTTGTTCAGATGCAACATGTTGCCTGACTCAACCCATCTCGTACGTATTATTTTATACAAAATGTTTTATTAAAAGCAAAATAAATTAAAAAAATTAAAATTAAAAAATAAATTAAACTAATTAGTAAATATCAAATATTATGTTATAAATAAAATTATATTTATATAATTTATGTCTTTAAATATTAGGTTAAATATTATGTTCATTGAGTATTTCATTAATACTACAAAATAGTAAATGAAAGATTTGTAGCAAATATTTTCTTAAATATATTAAATTGAAGTTAAATCAAATGGTTTCCCACAATATAAACTTTGTTTATGTATATGTAAACAAACTTCTGGTTGTAAGAAAACTCAATCTAACCATTAAAAAACACTAAACTCTAATAAATAAACCCTAAAGGCAAACATCTAAAACAAAAAAACTAAATGCTTAGCTAAACCTGGACCTCTAAAAATTAAATCGTAAACCCTTGACCCTAAAAGCTAAACCACATAAAAATTCAACACAAATAGTAATCGTCTTATAGAGTTTTCTCATGATTGTCTCCCTCTATATATATATATATATATATATATATATAGGGTTAGGATAAAATGAGAACCACCTCGAGATGTGAGAACCATAAGACCTAGGCCTTCTAAAATGTTTTCTCAAAAATTTTTCTCAAAAATCTTAAAAGAAATGACTTGTTTCAGAAAAAAAAAATTATCTTTAAAAAATTGCCGCATGCACAAATTTACATGAGGTGTAAAAAAATTTATAATTGTAACAAAATTAAATCAGGCAAAACTACGACTCGACAAATTTTTTTTGTTTGTTTTACAGACGTGTTTATCATATTTTCATCTACGTTTATGCAAAAATTGTGTCCCAACTCGCGTGTGAAATAGGAGTTCTCATAGTTCTCACAACTCGTGGTGGTTATTAATTAAACCGAAGCCTATATATATACATACATAATATATATATATATATATATATATATATATATATATATATATATTATAAATCATGCCCAAGATTTTCTTTTTGCTATACCTATAGATGGGTTAGGTTAACATATGTCGCCAGGGAGTACCGTACTATCCTTAAGTATCGCCTCATGATTCCGTTATTTCGAGTTGATGAGATATGCCATGTTTGTCATAAGGCGTGTTTGGACTATTTTGGGGAGCATGCTTTCATTGTAGAGAGCTCCCGGGTTTCAAGTACGGCATGATTTGGTTAGGGATGTCCATTTGACATATTCAGACGTGCTGGGATTTCTGCTAAGAAAGAGGCACCCGTGAATATCTCAACTATCCATCCTAAAACCAACCGACATTTTGGTCTTCGGATGGATAGGAGGAAAACACGCATGTGTGGATCTAACAGGGGTCTCTCCCCTTGTAGGCTTAGGGGGTAGTGTTTTCACGGTGGGTCACGCTGCTTTAAAAGCCGCCTCGGGCAAAGTGACCAAGCACGAGAAAACGTGCCTTGACAACCAGAAAGTGTTTATCCCATTTGCCTTTGATACTTTTGGGTTCCATGCGCTAGATGTCGTGGACCTACTTAGCCGAGTTCAAAGTGTCATGCACAGTAATGTTATGACCCGAATCTATGGATATAGTTTTTAAAAGACTTAGTTTTGCTATCCAGAAAGAGGTAGCGGCGCAGCTTGTTGCCCGTTTACCTTCTATCTCTATCTCGATGTAATTATTATCTTTTTATTAATTATCAGTGTAATTGGTATTGATGAGTAAACATTTTAAAAGAAATCATATATTAAGATTTTGATATATTTAACTGCAATCTATACAATGAAGTATTCCTATTATTTTTAATGTGAAAAAGAACTTAATAAGTTACTTAAATGTTGTTTGATATTGAATATCACAAAAGAGATATTTTACATTGAATATATTAAGAGTTACAAAGAATACACAACAAAAAAATATTAGTCATAAAAATAAATGAAGGCATTACATAAAAGAAAATTAAAAAAAAAATACAGTTTCTTAGTGTCATAATAATAAAAAAAAAACTAATTTAAAATTCGTGACAGAACTGGGATCTGTACCCCAAATATGTGTGAATGGATTCACATACGGAATCATACATTTGTGTTGAAATTGAACCTAGTCATGTATAAGGGGTAGATGAAGAAATTCGAATATAATCCCTTCTTCATCTGGTCCTTATGACCTTATCCTGATATCTCTTTTTCAGATTATCTTTCCTTTTAGGTGAAAATGCTACATGTGCTTCTTAATGCAGACTGAAAGCCAAACGATGTTCATCCTCCCTCAAAGTCTCTCTCTATATACACTAGCAACTATGACATGATTATTCATTGAACACTTGATCAAATCATTACAGAATACAAACGAAGGGAAGCGTCAAGTGTCACTCAGAGATCCTCTGAACACTTCATTGGGATAATGTTCGTTTTAGATTTCCTACTGAAGTATTTGGGGGATCTCCAAGTGCCACTTGACACGTTAAGGAATTGCTAAAGCAGCTAACAGTAATCTGATTATGTTTGTTTCCTTTGACCGATAGTAAAGGAGTCCAAGAATCTTGAACTCTTATAGCAATCTTTCATTGCTAAATCCAATTCTGTGGATAAATTTGAATTTTCTGCCATATATTCAACGTCATGAAAGCTAACTAGAACGTTCACGGTACATAAAATATTCAGCCAGAGCTGCTCCTGTATAAGGAGCGAATGGAATTTTTCAAATTGAATAATTAAGAACTATTATAAAAAAGGCAGAGTTACTTCTTTTTTCCTGACCGGGTCAATAGGGAAAGTCTATGTTTCTTTTTTTATTCGGAAGAACGAAAACATAGAGGAAGAATGAACACTTTCTAGCGTCTACTTTTCCACTTAATTCACAATCTATTCTAATTGAACTTTCTATCACAATTTTGATCCTTGTGCATCCCTGGCAGTCTGTGACTTGCTCATATTAGTAGCCTAACATGAATGATAAAAAAGTAAATATAATCATTTGTTATACTATCAAAGTGTTTGTTTCATTATAAAAAAATATAATCATTTGTTATACTAACAGTGTATCATATAGAATAAATTCATGCAATTTATCAGCCTTTACATTGAGTTGTATTAATTTCCTAAGTGTCGCATATTATCTATCATATATTTCTTATTTGTCCCCAAAGGACATGGGATAGGTTGCTTGCGGCTTATGCGAAGAAGTTCAGAATCGACGGAGCACCTTTTTACTGCTTGTGAAGTGGCTTCCAGGATCTGGAATTTCATCAATAATTGGCTCAGGTTACCTGCACTGCTTGTTTTTTTCTTTCAGAGACCTTATGGAAATCTATAAAACATCCAATCTGGGGAAGGAGGCGGAAGTGCTGCACAATATCATCATCACGTACAAATCATTGTTTAACTTTTTTACAAATTTATAATATTTTTTGTTTCTAAGTGGGGTGGTTGAAAATTTTCAAGGGGTGCAGGTGAAAATTTCCAAGGGGTGCGATCGGCATTTCCGGCGAAAAATAACACTAAAAATATTTTTTCAAGAGGTGCTTCCGCCCACCCACCCACAACTTAGTACGCCCATTAGGGCCGGCCCAAAGGGTGTGCAGGGTGGGCCACCGAACAGGGCCCAAAACCTTTTGGGGCCCAATATAGTTCTTGTTTTTTTTATATACATATATAGAAACACAATTTATTTCATAACTTTAATGCAGCTGACTTGGTTTGGGTGCTTTCTTGGTTTTACAATAAACTCAGGGATCGAAACCCGTATCTACTCAATTTTTAGTTTTTGAAACATCATAAGCATGTAGTTTTTCATTTGCATTGCTTTTGGGCCCATCTTTCTAGTTTTTTCTTTTATCTTTGATTTGGCCCACCAAAGAGGTTAGTGTATTTATCTTTTTTATTTAAATTTCTTTTTTCTCTAAAAATAATCAAAACTGACAGATTATTGTTTTGATTTGTAGTAGCTAACATCTCACATAAATCCTCTAAATTGTAGGTCTAGTAAATATTATTATTAAAAGTTATTTTGTCTAATGTTATATTGTAGATTTTTTTAAGTTTCTCTTCAAGTTTTCTAACACTTTAAAATAATATTTATCAAGTAAATTTTTTAAGTTCCTCTTAATTTTCTTTAACAATTTATGTATTTTAAGCTCATTAAACACTAAAATTTATTTTAAATTAAGCTCATTACTCTTTTATTTAATATACCCATTAGTAACGTTTGAAATTATATAAAATTGACCCAATAGATTAATAAAAGTTTAAACCTAACTAAAGCTTAACCCTTTCAAAATTGGTTCAATAGGGCCCCGTATTTTTCCACTCGCTCAGAGCCTAAAATTTTCCCACTCGCTCAGGGCGTTCGTCCATGAGCGTTTACATCCTCATGACATACTACGTTGGAATAAATCAATCTACTTGTGCGTTTGAGGGCCTCACTTCTTCTAAGTCCTGAAAAACTAAACATGATCCCCAAAAACTACATGTTGCAGTCATAATTAGCGACAAAAGGATTCACACAAATTAGAAGGGTGGTTATTGCGGTGTTTACATGATATCCAATGAAGGAGTGAGTAGCACTAGTCATAGAAATGAAGGCCATTCATTATATTGAATTTAGAGTTGTCAAATTCAACTACATCATATTGTTCTCTCAAGTCATGTGTATACACTCGTGTGCACTTTATCTTGCTATAACATATCTAGTTTTATGCTTGTGTATACTGTTGTTTACAATACCAAGAAATCTAAATGAAAATAGACCATCAATAATAATTACAACTAGTACGCTAAATTGCTCTTCGACACGAAACTATATAGATTGACCTCCAAAACTTTAGTCACAAGTGCCATCCATCATAAACGACCATGAGAAACAAATTATGAATAAAACTACATGTAAGAAGTTATACAACCAGTAGTAGTACATGTATAGTTGCCATTCAAGCTTTAGTTGGGTTTTTGCTTCTTGGTGAGAAAACAAGGGTTTTATTCCTCGCTTGGGATAGATTAAGATTAATTTGGTATAATCTAGGAGTAATCCACCGTTAATAAAAAGAAGTATTGTTGCCATTTATGAATTCATACATGTAAACATTCAAGAGATAAAAGTGTGCATCAACCTCAAGTTGTTTATTTTTAAGCCCTAGAATAGATTTGTGTTCTCAAAGGATTCTTCATGACCACAGTGAGCTCGACCTCCTCGGACAAATCAACATCATAGCCATCAGGAACACTCCAATCGAAATACCAAATCGAATTAGCAACAAAATATTGCAAGTGATACAAAGCCAAATCATATCCAGGACACATCCTTCTTCCAGCACCAAAGGGCATCATCTTTATCCCTTTGCTTCCACTTACATCAAACATACCATCATTCACTAAAAACCGCTCTGGTTTAAACTCCATGGGCTCATCCCAAACCTTTGGGTCCAAACCCATCTCACCCACCATGAAATTGATGGTGGCACCTTGTGGAATCATGTAACCTTGCACCTCTACCTCCTTTATGACCCTATGAGGCAACACAAAATGAACCGGTGGGTGTCTCCTCAACCCTTCCAAAACCACCGCTTTCAGGTACGACATTTTCTCAATATCCTCTTCATTTATAACCAATTCGGCCTCCACCCCGGACGCTAGAGGTGGAGGTGGTGCTCCCACAACTCCAACTATTTCATCATAGAGCTTTCTTTGAATATGAGGATGCTTCACTAGATTAGCCATGATCCATTGCAAAGCAGTGGAGGTGGTATCTGTCCCACTATTAAAAAACTCACTACACATACTCACCATCTCTTTATAACTCAACTTCCCACCATTTCTATTATCACCTTCCTCTTCAGGAAGCCTTAGATTCACCAAAGTATCAACATAAGCCACATTTCTAACCTCATAACCATCCGATTCGATTCTACTCTTGATGATTGGCATCAACACATCTTCTTTATCACTACAAAGTTTCTCAAACTCTTTCCATCTATTTCTAAAAATCATCTTCCCCAACCTCGGGAACACGTTAAACACTCCAAACCGCCCCGAACTAACTTTCAACAACATATCCCGCTGCACCTTAGCAATCTCATTAATTCTACTCTCCTCAAACTTCTCTCCGAAACACATCAATACCAACAGACAAAACATCGCATACCGAAAATGATCAACCACCTTGATCATTCCAGTAACCTCATTCCGATGATCCAGAAGACGACCAAAGAAACCTTGAAGCACCCACTTGCGAGCCCATGAGTATGAATTGATCCGAGACGGGTGCATGAATTCAAAAACAAGATTTCGACGAAAGAGCCGCCACGTAGGACCATAGGAAGAACCTGAGATGTTGCACATTGGGAGCGATTTAGGACGGTCGGAGAAGACAGCTCCATTTTGGATGAGGACTTGGTGGGCTAGAGAATGGTCGGAGATGAAAAGGGCTGGTCCGAAACAGGTGAAAAGAGTAAAGAATGGACCATATCGGGACTTAAGGTTTTTAAGAACTGGTTCGAACTGTAAGCGGGGGTTTGTAAATAGTAGGTAGTTGGAGGTGATGAACGATGGTCCTGGTGGTAGTTTCTTGCAGTTGCTCCGGCGAAATAGTTTGTGTATGATAAAGGTGGCTGTGAAGAGGGAAACGATGAGTATGGTGAACGTGGTATCCTCCATTGTGGACAAATGAATAAGGCAAAATGGTTGTATTTATAGGATTATAAGAAAACGAAGTTGAGAAAAAAAAACAAAGTGGTGTTTACCATGATACGTATAAGAAAATGAAATTAAGAAAAAAACAAAGAGGTGTTTGACATAATACGTATAAAAATGAGTAGGAGGTGACGATCCACGCGAAATTGGTTCATTGCCGGCAGGAAATTATGCCATTTGAGTTCTTATCAATTTAGTTACACGTACGTGGTATTAAAATTTAATATATTTATTACTCATGAAGTTATTAAAAATAGACCGAGATGGCGACTGAGAGCATCTTCAACATGGTGGTGTCGAATGCACAGCTGATGATGGAGGTGATCTGGATTAAGGTGGCAGGTAAGCGGTTTGCGATGACAGGTAAATTAGTGAACATGAAGACAAACCACATATTCATTTTGTTGAAAATACTAGCCATAATACACATCTAAGATCATATAATTTGAAGTTTTGAACGCCACCTATGTATCTAAATGTCTCGACCTATTTGACGGGCTGTAATTGGTATTGATCAAGCCATTAACAGTTTAAATGTGCCGTAAAAATGGGTGGCTATAAATGGATTGTCATAAAGTTATAAATAGGATTGGAGAAGGTGAATAATTTAGATTAATTGGATAGAAATAGAAAAGCGTTGTCATTCAATATATACAAAATTTTTACTCTAATTTTAAACAGGTTACTTGTTTATCAATGGATGGTGCTTCATTGGCAAAAACAAAAACCTTTAAACACCTAGATTCGGTAGAAAGAAGTCTTGGATTCAAGTTCATCAGGGGATAGAGATTAAAAAAAATTGGTCATAAAAAAAACAGTTTACTTGTTCAGTTTTTAAACTATCTAAAAAAATTAGATATGATTATTAAAATGTTATATGTATAAATTCAAACCTAAACTAGTATTAAGCCCCACCGCATTGCGGCGGAGGCGTAAAACTATGTCAAATGGTACCAATGTCACGGCATCATCAGCAATTAGTGACATTGAAGTTCTGCGTGTTAATGCGAAGAAATTAGACCTTAACGTAAAATATAGAAAATAATAGCAAAGTCGACTTAGTACTCGCGCGTTGCGACGAACCTATCAAACGGGAAAAATAGACAACGTAAAAATGTTGAACCAAGCGTAAAACGAAACGTAAAATCGTTGAACAACACATGCACGTTGCGACATGTTAACTGACAAAATCTAAAACGAAGCTTAAAAACAAAAAAATTGCGAAATATGAAAAATACAGGGGATCAAAGTTTATGGTAAAAAATTGTGAGGTTAAATTGCAAAAGATAAAAACTTTTGGGTTAAAAGTGAAAAATCAAATAATTTTGAATTAATAGTGTAATATCAACAATTTTTTTGAAAACCACCCTATACCCTGTTTACAACTATCAATGCATAAACATATTGAAAATTTATATTATATAAATATTTTGTGTCGACATTGTACTATATCATGGATTAACCATCACCCAAAATTTAACTATTAAGTTTCATCACTGGATATTTCTCGAACGACATTACTAAACTGGAAGGGGCCAAATACTTAAATACCCAAGTTACTCAATTAAACTCGTCAATAGAATTTTTACACATCAAAACTACTTGAATTACTTAGGCCATGGAGTATGAGGGTGATGGATTGGATTTATGAATTACCACACAAAACATGGTTCTCGTGGTACACCCCCCTTCCAAAACCATGGTGATTCACATGGTTTAATCAATGACAACCATGACCCCTCTTTCACTTAATTAGGAGATCATGATTGGTAAGGGAGAATAGTGGATGAGAATGGAGGCCATGGTTCACACCATATGGTGGTGGATTAGGTTGATGGATGAAGGTGGAGTGAAATTGTACTAATATGAAGGGTGATGGTGATTATTTGGGTCATGGCCACACCACATAGCCTTAGTGCTCAGATTTGGAGAGGCCGTGTACCAAGATACTCACACCCTTTTTTTTTTTCTTTTTTCTGTTTTTAAATTACAATTAACTAAGCATTTATATAACATATAAAAACCAACACACAATGTAATGTAACCTTAAAAGTTCAATAAATAACTTTGTATTTTTTCTCCAAAAGCTGTCTGTGCCTCTGTATGTTTTGAAAACATGTGTTTATCACACGCTTACTAGAACCATCTAGTTTTACCCTTCATGTGTGATAAGCGGTGGCTGACAATACTGTCATGTGTCAGTGTCACGAGCTGTTAGCATCCTTATAACATACAACGTTGGAAGAATGAAGTTGATGCATTGTGTTGTATTTTTTACGGTCTCGCTTCTTCTAAGTTGTAAGGGGAGAAAGGTTCACACAAATCATGGGTGGTTACTGTGGTGTTATATGACATCCATCGAAGGAGGAGTGAGTACTGAGTAGCACTTGTCATATCTATTAAGGCCACTCCATTATATTGTTCTCTCAGTTCAAGTGGATACATTTGTGCGCACTTTTATCTCAAAGTTGGTATTTATCAAAGATTTGCTATAACGTATCTAGTTTTATGCTTGTGTATATTGTTGTTTCAATACCAAAAAAACCTAAATGGAAATAGACCATCAATAATAATTATAACTAGTACATGATATTGCTATCAGACACAAAACTACGTAGATTGACCTCCTATATTTTAGTCACAAGTACCATCCATCATAAATGATCATGAGAAACAAATTATGAATAAAGCTATGGATATGTAAGATGATCAACTACCAGTAGAAGTATACACATATCTAGTTTTATGCTTGTGTATACTGTTGTTTACAATACCAAGAAATCTAAATGAAAATAGACCATCAATAATAATTACAACTAGTACGCTAAATTGCTCTTCGACCGAAACTATATACATTGACCTCCAAAACTTTAGTCACAAGTGCCATCCATCATAAACGACCATGAGAAACAAATTATGAATAAAACTACATGTAAGAAGTTATACAACCAGTAGTAGTACATGTATAGTTGCCATTCAAGGGATGATTAAGATTAATTTGGTATAATCTAGGAGTAATCACCGTTAAAAAAAAGAAGTATTGTTGTCATTTATGAATTCATTCATGTAAACATTCAAGAGATACAAGTGTGCATCAACCTCAAGTTGTTTATTTTTAAGCCCTAGAATAGATTTGTGTTCTCAAAGGATTCTTCATGACCACAGTGAGCTCGACCTCCTCGGACAAATCAACATCATAGCCATCAGGAACACTCCAATCGTAATACCAAATCGAATTAGCAACAAAATATTGCAGTGATACAAAGCCAAATCATATCCAGGACACATCCTTCTTCTGGCACCAAAGGGCATCATCTTTATCCCTTTGCTTCCACTTACATCAAACATACCATCATTCACTAAGAACCGCTCTGGTTTAAACTCCATGGGCTCATCCCAAACCTTTGGGTCCAAACCCATCTCACCCACCATGAAATTGATGGTGGCACCTTGTGGAATCATGCAACCTTGCACCTCTACTCCTTCATGACCCTATGAGGCAACACAAAATGAACCGGTGGGTGTCTCATCAACCCTTCCAAACCACCGCTTTCAGGTTCGACATTTTCTCAATATCCTCTTCATTTATAACCAATTCGGCCTCCACCCCGGAACTAGAGGTGGAGGTGGTGCTCCTACAACTCCAACTATTTCATCATAGAGCTTTCGTTGTATATGAGGATGCTTCACTAGATTAGTTATGATCCATGCAAAGCAGTGGGTGGTATCTTTCCCACTATTAAAAAACTCACTACGCATACTCACCATCTCTTTATAACTCAACTTCCAACTTCACACACATTTGTTTCTCATTACTACATATGGATACAGACAAGAGTATTTATATACAATTACTAAACCCATAATGTTGGTCAAGTTTTGTGTCTGTAGCTTGTTCTTAGCTAACGGTAGTCTGTACGGTGTTTGTTTTGCGTCTGTATAGTTTGGTCGAGTCGGCCAAGTCAAGATATCCTCATATCTTGACTTAGCACGACGTTTAGTTTATTGGTGTTGTAAAGCAGCTGCATGTTGCAGTCTGTTAGTTGATAGTGTTTGTTATCTTAGTGAACTGTTGGTTGAAATGTTTCTGATATGCAGGTCCCTACGAAGAACCCTTGCTTCTTCGTAGGAATGATCATCAACGAACAATCATGGTTCGTTGTCTCTATAAGCCACGAAGAATCATTCTTCGTTGGCTGAAGTTGTTCGTAGATGAGTCCAACAAAGAACCATTCTTCGTTGGACAGTGGATTGTTTCGTTGGACTGCTGGTTCTTCGTAGCCATGCTAGTACTGTGAGCTATATATACAGAACTTCATTTCACAGTTTCACTAAGAGAGAGTCCGTAGAGAGTTTACACTGTGTGTATGTGTATTACTGATTCTCTTCCTGTTAATCAAAGATAGTGAATCTTTTGGTTACCTTGTGTTTGCTTATACATTGTTTTGCTTCGGTTGTATATAACAAGGATTCTGCACTTGCTAGTGTGTTAACAAACAAGGAAGTAGGTAACTTGATCCTCCAAGTGGACCTACAAGTGGTATCAGAGCTTTAGCTTCTCTTTCCTTGTTCAAAACCTAGGAAAACCTTGTATGTAAGCTTGTTAGTGAAGTGTTCTTGACGGTTCTTCAAACTTGAAAGCTAGAAAACATAGATTTTCAGAAAATTGTTCTAAAACTTGTTTTTAACTTGTTGTTTGATGCTAATCTTTGCATAAACTCGACTAAAACAAGTGTACACTTGTTAAGGTTAAGTTTGTGGTAGGATTTTTCATCAAAATGTTTTCGGAAAACTTTCCGGTGATACCTTACCGGAAAACTCGCCGGAAAAGGTTGGTAAGATAACAAACCATTGGACAATAGGTTGTTTGAGACCTTCCACTTTTTAACTAAAACTGGAAACAAGATCTTTGCTTTATTCTTTGTCAGAAAAAGGATGTTTCTATTTTAGGAAAAATCTCACCAACCAAATCCCTGCGAAGAATCATTGACAACGAACAATAAAATACCTGCGAACCATCTCCTGCGAACAATCATTCAACAAAGAATAATCCTTTGTTGATTTCTTTCTGACGAAGAATCTTTATTCTTCGTTGATCAAGTCTCCAACGAAGAATCAGTTTTTCGTTGGACACTGATTCTTCATAGACAACAGTGTTCGTGGATACTCATTCTTCGTCTATCTGATCCTTCATTGAAAGTGTGTTATATTTTTCACAGCGAGTTCATAACTTGCTCAAATTTAACAACTTTGAATTTTCAAGTTAATAGTTTGTTTTAACTAATAAAAATGAGCTCTAATCCTTGGGATTTGGGCAGTACGACCAGTACAAGTCAAGGTACTTCACAATCAAGCCCCGACATGTCATGGGTCAAAGGACTTATGCCTCAACAAGCCTCAGTGATTACCGCTAGTCAGTGGGCTTGAGTCGCAAACCAAAACCAAAGCGTTCAAACTTTACTGATAAGCGAAAGTGAAGCGGGTAGTAACAATCATCCACCCAACTGAATCATATGAATGATTATCCCACATGGAAGGGACGTTTTCATACATATGTCCTTGGTCAAAACACTGAATTATGGACATGCTTTACCACGCCTTACAATGTCACACTTGAAGAAGCTGGTTCTAACCCAACTACTTTGGCAAGCATGACCGAATTGGACAAGAAGGCTTATGACCTTGAGAAGAAGGCCTTTGCAACTCTCACACAAGCTCTTCACAAAGATATTTATCATCGGTTCATCTATTGTACTTCCACCAAGAACCTGTGGGATACATTAGAAGGAAGAGGTGAGGGAAATGCAGCTACACGAAAAGTTCGGCACGACTTGCTGAAGAAGGAGTTTGAAGGTTTCCTGTTTATGGAAAATGAGACGCTAAATGATATGACAACTCGATTCTATCACTTGCTAAGTGAAATGTACTCATATCATGTGAATGCATCTCAACAGGAAATAGTATCAAGGTTTGCTGATGCGTTGCCACCAAAGTGGGGTCAATTCATAGATTTGCTCAAACACACTGGAGTGTTAGATACAATTACAATCTATGAATTCATTCAAAAGTTAGAAAACATGGATGAAGAGGAAATTCGAAAAGCAAAAAGGGTTCCAGTTCCTCAGAATCCTGAAATGTATTTTGGCGGCATTAACGCAGGTGTTGGTACTTCTTCACAACCGAAATTACAAAACCCGATCATGCCACCACCGCCAAAACCAGATCAATCAACCCAATCATATAGTCAAGGATCTGATCCTAGTGCCTTCTTACCAAAACCTCAAGATTTTGGTGCTCAACAAGCAACACAACAAGCCTGTTATGGTAACAATTTCCAATATCAAAGTCCCAACACTGTTAGATTTGATACCTCACATCTTTCCAAGGTAAGTGTAGAAGTTGCTAAGGAACACATGGAACTTCTAACACCATGGTTAGTGCTTATTGTGGTTTGGTGGCTGGTAAAATTGGAAACATTAATTTGACAAATGAGGACTACCAACAAATCGACAAAGATGAGATGGATCTTATGGATATCAAATGGGCTTTTGCAAGCGCAGTTCGAAGAGCAAAGGATTATATGGCTAGAACGGGGAGAACAAGTCTGGAGAGCAAAAAGGATACTACGTACGGCTTTGATAAGGATGCCGTTACTTGTTTCAATTGTGGTGAGAAAGGGCATTTCAATCTATGAACTCATTCAAACCAAACCACAATAAGCACTAACCATGGTGTTTAGAAGTTCCATGTGTTCCTTAGAAACTTCTACACTTACCTTGGAAAGATGTGAGGTATCAAATCTAACAGTGTTGGGACTTTGAGATAGGAAATTGTTTCTATAACAGGCTTGTTGTGTTGCTTGTTGAGCACCAAAATCTTGAGGTTTTGGTAAGAAGGCACTAGGATCAAATCCTTGACTATATGATTAGGTTGATTGATCTGGTTTTGGTGGTGGTTGGAGAGCAAAAAGGATACTGAGTACGGCTTTGATAAGGATGCCGTTACTTGTTTCAATTGTGGTCAGAAAGGGCATTTCAAACGAGAATGCACAAGACCTGCGAAGCAAGGAAACCAAAACCCTTTCAGAAATCAAACTACATCCAACACCACCCAAGTCAATAATGAAAGAGGAATAGTGGCTGTCAACAACCCAAATCAAGCAGAGTCTTCCAATACAAACCGAGCATTGGTGGTACAAGCTAATGAAGGATGTGACTGGTTCGTTTAGCTGGGTGATGGTAATCAAGGGGGTACTGCATGCTATGCCAAAGTCATCAATCATGTGCAATCGGTCCAAATGGATGAAGCTTCCGAAGATGATGACAGCTCAGGTTACAGCGGTACTTCAGATGAAGAAAGTTCAAGTGTTGGAGGGTATAGTTCGGATCTTGAAGTAAAATTGGATATTGATGCTGAGGTTGAGGGTCTGCTGAGAGAAGCTGAGAAGCTAAACAACCAGAAATCGGTGCTAGTAAAGAAGGCTGAAGTTGCAGCAAGGGAAGTTGAAAAACTGTTCAACAAGGATGGAACTTTCTCTTGCAACACCGCATTTATGGCGAATGTGTCAGTGTCAACAAGTCAGGTACAATCTGATATTCTCAAGCCTGCAATGATTGATCTGTTCTAAAACAGAAGTTTGAAACAACAAATCTTCATAATCACAATTTAGTAATTGAACTGTCAAAATGCAAAGAAGCTAACTTGGCCTTAACAAGAAACGAAAAATATTTCAAAGATGTAATTGACACTTTAAAAAGAAGCGTTTCTGAGTTAACCAAAAGGGTTTTAAACAAACAAAAGGATATTAATAACTATATTAATATCATTGAAGATACCAAAAAAGAGTTAGCAATTGCAAAATGTGAATATGAAGCGATCAAGCTCAAACTGGAAAGTTACTCAAATTCTCAGTATGTGTTTGATCACATCATCGATGTTCAAAAACTAAAAGGAAATGTGACATGCATCGGATATCAGTCGTGCCTGCCCCCTTTAAGACACAACTATTCCAAGATGCCTGATGAAGAGGAAATGCCTCGATTTGAACCTTCTGTACCACTCAATCCTGATGAGTTTGCAGCAGGATTAGGGTTCAAATTAGATGAGGTTTCAAATGAAATCAAGCAGTCTGATAACTCATCCTCTGAACAAAGTCCTCCTGTAGTTGAGGATGCCGAAACATCAAATGATGAATCAGACATGATCGAGCAAGACCAATCTCTTGACAATAAGAAGGGAGTGGAAATTCCAGTTGAGAATCATATCTTATGTGATCCTCCCTCTCTAGTTGTTAAGCCTGTTGTTAAACAAGAGATTGATCCTGCTAAGTCAGTTGAAGCACTTATTGCTACCTTTGAAAGTAACAATCTGCTCTATATGTTGGTTAATGATGAGAGAGTTTACTCAAACAAGGACTTCCCTATCAGAAATGTCAATCTAGCCTTGACTGATCAAGTTTTTGAAAACTCAACAAATAAGTTTTTGGGAAAGATAAGTTATCGTAACTCAATGCGAAAATTACCTCTCAAACCTCAACAACCAATGGCTTTCAAAGGAAAGCAACAAGAAAATGGATTCAATAACTCTAAGGTCTCAAAACCTAAGGGCAATCGGAAATCGACTCGAAACAAGAAGTTTACCGTGCATTTTGATGATGCTGCCTGCTATGTGTTGAAACCTGGTTTTAAAATCCTAAAGGAATGGATTCTTCTTTCGGCTCCAAGGATAAATGACTTGTACATCCTTGATATGAGCCAAGCAATTACGACAACTGCACAAGTTACCTGTTTCGTTTCTAAAGCTACCGAGAAGGAGTCTATCTCATGGCATAGACGAATGGGACATATTCACTTGAGGAAGATGAACCATTTGGTGAAAAAAAATCTTGTGAGTGGGTGCCTGTTAAAAATTTTCATCTTCAAGACGTCTGTGTATCATGCCAGAAAGGAAAGCAAGTGAAGAAATCACACCCTGTCAAGAAAGTGTTAACATGCCATTGGAACGTCTTCATATGGACCTTTTCGGACCTATGAAACACAAGACAACCTTTGGTGATGCTTACTGCTTGGTAGTTACAGATGACTACTCAAGATTTTCATGGATAGCGGTGATGGCACACAAAAGCGAGACTTCAGATATTCTCAAGAATCTTTTTAACCTCATTGAAAATTTGTACAACTTGAAGATAAGGAGGATTCGAAGCGACAACGGCACTGAGTGTAAGAATAGGGTTATGGATGAGTATTGTGTTTCTAAAGGTATTTTGCACGAATAAAGTTCTCGCTATACTCCTCAACAGAACGGTGTTGCTGAAAGGAAAAATCGGACGCTTATAGAAACTGCAAGAACTATGTTAGTGGAATCACAACTTCCAGTTCAATTTTGGGGGGAGGCTATGGCAACTGCGTGTTATACACTAAACAGGGTTCTTATAGTGAAGAGACATGGTAAAACTTGCTTTGAACTGCTGCATCGATGGAAACCTGATGTGTCGTATTTGGAACCTTTTGGAGCTCCATGCACTATGATTGAGCCGGGTGGTAAGTTTGGGGCAAAGGCGATCGATGGTTTCTTCCTTGGGTATGCCACTCCAAATTTTAGAGTCTGGAATTTATCTACTCGGAAGATAGAGGAATGGGGTGAAGTTAAGGATCAACGATACACTGAGTCTGTTAGGGCTCCGGGAGATCCGTGGATGTTTGACTATGATGGTCTTTTTGGTTCCTTTAATCTGCCAACCTTTGATGAAGCTTCTGCAGCAGCACAGATGTTATTGGAAAGTGACACTATGATTGATTCGTCTTTGGTGAGACCTATTATTGTTACTCCTCAAGCTTCGGCATCGGTTAACAATATTGGTCAAATGAGGTGTTTGAAGATGCAGCTGACTACAACGTTTCGTCTGAAGATGAAGAATTTCACGATGCAAATGAAGCTACATCAGTTCCTATCCAAGGTGTCTCTGAAGGTGCGTCTATGGATAATAATGTAGGTACTGGTGAAGGCGATGCTTCAACATCTTCGGCGATCCCAGATATTGATCTGGTAGTTGATTTGAACTCCAACAATTTGGGTATTAATGCTCGTGTTCCTGATGTGCCAGAAACTCGAATTCATAATACTCATCCTTAGCAGAATATTATAGGAAATGTCACACCTCGACCCGCAGCGGAATAAAAGTCGGGGCATAATTGGGTTATCACCAAAGCTCATGATATTTACTAATATGTTTCATATTTATTAAAGTCAAAGTTACATTTCTAAATATCCAAACATATCCATACAATACAAAGTAAATAAACCAAACATAACAATCCCAAACTCTAAATCATTTATTTCTTCTAGTCCAATCCTATGTGTTTCTGGCTGCTGCTGGTTCACCTGTATCATGTGTAAAAATGGGGGTTTTTGGGTCAACATAAGTTGGCGAGTGAACCTTATTAGATAAACATTTATTATTGATTTACTTGTTAGTTTATCAATGAAAAATTGTGCATAATCATAAACGAGCAAATGTACATAATCAGGCAGTGGCAATAGCAATCACAACTATAACATACAATAACATATGATAGCATACATAAACATACCAACATCATATGATAAATAACATAAATGAAACTGTGCGATCAAGGCTCAATCAAACGGAGCCGATCGTATTGCATGTACTGAAAATGAAAATGTCTGTGCGATCAAGGCTCAATCAAACGGAGCCGATCGTATGTGGGCACGCCAGGTTCACGCTCATAATGAAATGGGGAACATGTTCAACGCTCATAATGTAATGGGGAGCGGCGGCCTATGAAATTGCACGTACTGAAAATAATAAATTGCATCTAACAATAACTACACAACAGTTGAAACAAACTGAATACACATGTTCATGATATGATGTATGCACAATGGTTTAAATATAATATATATAACAAGACACATGATACACCCCAAAACGTGATTAAACGGGGAATTTGTAAAGATTCACTCACATTGGGTGCGTTTGATTGGAGATGATGAGATGCGCACGAGTCGGGAGAATTGAACAACGAGAATTACTAACCTAAATAATAACGGAAAAAATATAGTAAATGAGTGGATTTTATTAAGGATTTTAATGGAATTTTTAGATATATTTTTGTGAGTTTAAGGCTATTTTCTATCTTTAAAAATGTTATTTTTAAGTATTTTTAATTGATTTAAATTAAATTAAATAAATAACAATATAAAAAAATTGTTTATTTTGCGTTGACCGTTGACTGGTTGACCTGTTTACCGGTTCGTATGTGTGTATGTATGCGCTGAGTGAGACTCGAACCCGAGACCTCCCGTACGCGTGCACGCAGCTCTACCAACTGAGCTACGTGTCTAACCCGAAATAATCTTGTTTTTAATTATATTTATATACTAATTCGATTTAACCAAAATTCTTTTAATTTCAAAAACATTTTAATTCAACAACCCGGTGCCAGTAACAGGTTTCGAACGCGTGACGTGCGACTTAGCGTTGCACACAGTCCACCGCTGGACTGTGTGTCTAACCTGGTTAATACCTCGGTTTTTATTATACTTAACAACTAACGGAGTTAACCCGGTTCAGTTTTAAACAAAAAGGCATTTTATTACATAGGGAGTGCGTGTATCAGGGATCGAACTCGGGACATGCGTGTATATTTTGCACACAGTCCACCGTTGGATTGTGTGTCTAACCCGTTCATTTTATCGATTTTTATTAGTCTTATGTTATACTGCGTCTTCGTCTTCTTCGTTAATTTTTACCCAGAAAACATATTCCGACTGTTATGGCCGATTCATGACATATTCGATTTTCAAACATTATAAGTAATTTAAAAGTAAAGAATGGAGAGAGTTTGGGGAAAAGGATGTACCGATTAGTGTTGTTCACAGAATTCCGGCAGAGGTTCGTCGGTTCTGAAGGTGAACTCCGGCTGTTAAAATCAATTAACAGCTTTGTTCGATTATTTAAGAAGTTGAGGCACTTAAACAAAGTTTAACAGAAGTTTGGAAGATCATACCAGTTCCCGGTGTGTTTCCGGAAGTTTCAGAAGTTTTCCGGCGAAGGTAGGATTTTCGACAAACGTTGACTAGGATCGATTCTGATGGTGGAGTTGTGTTAGTGACCGATTAATCACATGATTGAAACAGAAAGAGTCGAAGGAATTACCGTGTGGATGTGAGTCCCGGTTTTCCGGCGACTTGCAGAATTTTTCCGGGAGTACTCCACCCGTGCCCCTGAGAACTCAAAGGAGTTATTCAACCTTCATCATGCGTCATTACATAATGCAATTGAACGAGCACTTGGTGTCCTAAAAAAGAGGTTTCCTATCATTAGAAGTACAGCAGAACCATTTTACTCTTGTCCAACACAATCAGACATCTTTTTGGCATGTTACATTTTACACAACTTTTTACTAGATGAAGATCGTGACAAAGATCTTGAAGATGAAGTCTTACATGAGGTGTTAAATGAACCAGTAGAGGAAGAACGTCATAGTACTAGAGGCATGCATGAGGGTAGTACTGAAGCAGACCAATTAAGGAACTCAATTGCAAATCAAATATGGACTAATTATTTGATGCTACAAGACGATGAAATAAATATGTCAAATTAGTTTAGAATAGTACGTTATAGTAATTCGTTTTGACATTGTATTGATGATTGTCGAGTTAAGCACAAATCTTCAAATGACTTTTACCAAAGCTCATTTGAAGAATCGTTTAAAGACGTTGAAAAACCGTTTTTCTGCCTGGTATGATATGTTTCAGGGAACGTCATTAAATGGGTCCTCATGGAATCCTGAAACTCAACTAATTGAAGCGGAGGATGAAGTCTGGCAAATGATGTAACTCTAGAGAGCCAATACAATGTTGATGATGATGTACATGTGGTTGATCTTACGTCTTCTCTACCCGAGCAGTCTTCTAGTGCAAAGAAATATAAGAGTAGAAAAAGAAAAGTCGAACAAGAAGATGATGGTTTAACCTCAATGATTATGAATGGTGTTGGCAGCATAGCTAATATACGGTTGAGTTTGCTGAGAGGTATGATGGGTTTAGGTAATTAACAACTCAAGGATGCATTTATCTAGTAAAGTTTATCTTGTTTGATAACTTAGTACGTTTATGATCTTTTTATTTGTTTCTTGTTTATTAGACCTTTTATTTGTTTCTTGATTGTTTGACCTTATCTAGTAAAGTTTTTCTTGTTTGAGATCTTTCTTTGACTATTAATTAGCATCTTTATTTTTTTTTAATATTTTAGAAGCATAATATAAAAAGTAACAATGAAAATCAAGTTAAAGTTAAATGTTGTATACTTGTGTATATTGTCCAATGTTAGATTGGTTTTTCCATGAGATCATTGTTGCATCGAAACCCAAGAGGTAAACAATGATATTTTAGGTTGATTAAAATGTTTTATGTTTAAAGGGTTAAGGTACAATTGTTTCTTTCTTTTCTTTTCCTCCAAACTCGGGAACACATAAAATGCTTAATTTCTTCTCTTTTCCTTTACTTTTCATTAAACTCGGGAACACAAAAAAAATCACATCTTTTCCTTTCTTTTCTCTCTTAATTCATTTTCCTTCCCCTCCCTCTGTTAAATGAGACTCGGGAACACAATGTTAAATGTATATAGGCCCAAGGCCAGACAAACTTGCAGGTCCACATGAAGAGACTGGCCCACTACGAGGTAGTCCACGGCCCAAAAGAATGATACGCAAGCCCAGCAAATTTGAGGAGTAACAAATTGTTTTCTTGTTCCTGAATTAATGCATGCATACTAGGTCAAATAAAAGTGGTCCCGCTAAACCACTACTGCATATTTCCATGTTTCCCATTTCCCTGCATTTTAGTAGCTGCATTTTGCAAGTGTTTGTTTTCATTGTTCATGTATTTAAGTTTGGAAGTTGAATGAAAAATCGTCAGAAAATTGTTCCAAAGTTTGTTCTTTTTGTATCTTAATTTTTTTGGGGAGATTGACCCACTCTAAGGGTTATCATCTGTTTAGATAAGTAAGCTCAAATGATAATGTAATTTGGTATGGTTTCTCTTGATAAATTGTATCATATACATACATATTATATATATATATATATATATATATATATATTAAAAACACATGCCAATGAATATAGTTTCTTTTTTTTCCTTTTTCTTCTTTTGGTGTTTCTTTTTTCTTTGTTTTTTTCTATTTTAATATTAAAATAATAACATCACCTAAGGCAGGGGCGGATCTACCCTTTGGCCAGGGTGGGCGGCCGCACCCATTGAAAAAAAATTAGTGTATATTTTAGGTAAAAAAACTCGACCGCACCCCTTGAAAATATGGTTGAACACCTCATCCGCACTCCCAGCAAATAATTTCTGGGTCCGCCACTGACCTAGGGATGAGCGAATGGTATCGGGTACCAGTACTGAACCGGTACCGATATCGAATTTACCAAACCGGATACATTTTTTGTACCGATTCGGTACCGCCTTTTGACATTTACTTTCTTGCATTTTGTGACATGCATTTTATAGAAAGTTGTAGAAAAATCTTCACAAAGTAGTGGCTTTTTGAAGAAATACGTACTCATCTGAGCTCTTCCGGTATCATTAATTCGAGTTTTGATTATCTAAGATGAACTGTTTGTATTGTTTTTTTATAATTTAATCACGTATTTAGAGAGCATTTGGTTCGCAGAAATTCAATTGAATTTAAATGAATTGGAATTTGAATTCCATCTCTTAATATGTTTGATTCAAAGAATTTGACGGATTTGTAATCTCAATTCCAATGTTCATGTGTTTGGTTGACAATGTAATTGGAATTAGGCATGAATTCTTTTAAATAACTTTAAATAAAGGAATTCAAAATCCTTCCTATATGTGAAGGAATTAAAAGTAAATTCATTGGAATCTTCGACCGTTTCGTCCTCAACGGTTTCGACCCGTACCGTTTCGACCCGTACCGGTTTTGACCCGTACCGTTTTGACGCTAACCGTTCTACCCGAACCGTTTCGACCCGTACTGTTCCGAACCGAACCGTTTCGAATCGAACCCTTTCGAAGCGAACCGTTTCGACCCGTACCGTTTCGAATCGAACCGTTTCGACGCGAACCGTTTCGACCCGAACCGTTTCGCCCCCGTACCATTTCGAATCGAACCGTTTCGACACGTACCATTTCGAATCGAACCGTTTTCGACACGAACCGATTCGACGCGAATCGTTTTGACCCGTACCGTTTCGTCGCGAACGGTTTCTATTGAAATTAATCAATGTTGCACGTTAAGGAGGTACGGGGGATCTCGAGGGGTGGTTCGGTGGAGATCTAAAAGTTCAGGGACTTATTTTTAGTAATTGAGTTTTTTAGTTTTTATCTTATTAGTTTAGATAGAGTTAAAGTCAATTTAGGAGTCCTAGTTCAGTAAGTTTCGTATTGCTTGTTGGTAGCTTTATAAATAGGGCATTATTAATTGTAAACTGCATCTTCTCAATTTAATAAAAAGTGTCGCTAAAAGTTTTAGCAATTCTGTGTGTTGAGAACGATCTGGGAGGTTTGGGTTTGAAGGCCACGATTGAACATACCATTTCAAATCGAACCGTTTCGACACGAACCGATTCGACGTGAATCGTTTTGACCCGTACGGTTTTGACGCGAATCGTTTTGACCCGAACCGGGGGTTGTGGGTGACGGGGTGATGGATTCCAATTCATTTGACAACCAAACACAACAAAATTGGAATTGAGATTCCAATTCCAAGAATTTCCAATTCCCATTGGAATGTTTAAATTCCAAATCCAATTCCCAAATTCTAATTCATACAAATTACAATTCAATTCCAAAACATTCCTTAGTTAATCTAAATTTAAAACTAATTGAATGTTCCAGCAATCATATTTTGGTTCTACTTACACAATATTTCATCATGGATGAGTAGAATATAAAGAAACGAGAACCCATCTGTAGGTTCATCTTAAAATATATTATGCTAATAGCCTTTAATTGATTAATGTTCCATTCACCAAAAGTAATGTTAAGAAAGTAAGCATTTATACAGAATTTGAATGATTTGATGATAGCTCACCATAATTTGTTTAGCGTTTTTACTTCCATTTTGGCGTTTTTTTAATTACAGCTTTAAGCGAATCCAAGGCCGTCATCTTATCGCATGGTGTTGTGGTGTCGTGTGGGACGTTGCCTGGCAGCGCTCAGGCCATCACTTTAGTAGTAAATTCCCTCAGTGTATTATTGTAGTTATATAGCTAATGTGTAACCAAGATTATTATTGTAGTTATTACTTGATTTATGGCCTATATTTAAGTTTTTTTGTTTTATGAATATTTGAACTATTATTAGTGTCGTATTTAGCTCTGTAATGGGAGCGTTTTTGTTTTCCACAGCTTGGGAGCATATACAGAAGTGTAATCGGCACATATACATGCAATACTCTACGAAGCTAAGCTTATCGGAAGAAACATTCATAAGTGAATCGTGTGTATATGTAATATACGTTGTTAAACATGGAAGGGTTTATTTTCGGTTAGGTTTTTTGGGTTGAGTGATGAGCGCCGCAACATGGCGCGAACTAAAACCTAGTTGATATTTTAAAAAGAAAAAGTAAATGGAGGAATTAACTACCTTATGTTCACCATATAAGAATCTCTTCTCTCTTTGAATAGGACTTGCTTGTAAATATCTTGCTCGGTTGTTCTTCTGATCAAACTTGTTCCCTCCGGGCGGGATGTCACACCCCGACCCGCAGCGGATAAGGTGATCGGGGCATGATTGGGTTATCATCAAAGCTCATGACATTTATTATATGTTTCATATTCATTAATACAATTTAATGGAAATAAATGATACACCATATTCTAACTATCTGTCTAAGCTTCTTGGTTCTCTTCTAAGGCATATCCTATGTTTTCCTTGCTTCAACCTGTTCACCTGTATCATGTGTAAAAAGGTTTTGGATCAACATAATGTTGGCGAGTGAATCCTATGGAAAAACATTTGAACAAGTTTATCCAATTGATTATAAATAATGTGCATACCACATATGAGTAAATGTAGATGTAAATTTATTCACACAACACATAATATTGAATATTAAACTCACATACACCAAATGATTTTTTTGAGGCACGCGATGTTCGACTCGTCTCCCACGAGGAACTGATGGGCCTAATGAATGAGTTTTGAGGCACGCGTTGTTCTTACGAACTGATGGGCCTTAATGAATGAGTTTTGAGGCACGCGTTGTTCTCGTCTCCCACGAGGAACTGATGGGCCTAATTTATGAGTTTTGAGGCACGCGTTGTTCTTACGAACTGATGGGCCTTAATGAATGAGTTTTGAGGCACGCGTTGTTCTCGTCTCCCACGAGGAACTGATGGGCCTAATGTATGAGTTTTAAGGCACGCGTTGTTCTCGTCTCCCACGAGGAACTGATGGGCCTGAATAATTTGCATACAACTTTGACAATATGTAATACTTCACAACCAAACAATAGTTACATTCTAGTTTAATTCATATCATGGTATAGCACGAATTTGCATAAGAAAATTAGTTTAAGCGACACATGATACACCCCAAAACATGAATAAAAAGGGGAGTTTGTAAGAATTCACTCACATTGGGTGCGTTCGGTTGATGAGGTTGATTGCACGCGAAGTGGTTTTAACCACAAGTGAGATTAAACCTAGATAAATCGCATTACGGTTTGGTAAGTAAACGGGTTTTATTAATCTATTTTAGTAGGATTGTTGGGTGTATTTTTGTGAGTTTGAGGCTATTTTCTAACCTTAAAAATGTTATTTTTAAGTATTTATAATTGATTTTTAATTAAAATAATTAAATAAAAATAATAAAAATATTTTTATTTTTGCTACAGTACGCATTGACCGTTGACTTTGACTATGGTTGACCGGTTTATAGGCATATTGTTGTGCGCTCGGTGAGGCTCGAACCCGAGACCTCCCGTACGCGTGCACGCAGCTCTACCAACTGAGCTACGTGTCTAACCCGTTATATATCCGATTTTAATTATATATATATATTAATTAGATTTAACAGAAATCCTTTATTATTAAAAATGAATTAAATCTCCAGAATCGGTGCGCTCCACAGGTCTCGAACCCGGGACCTGTGGGTTAGCGGACACACACTCCACCGCTGGACTGTGTGTCACACTTGATTATAAACTCAGATATCAATATACTTAACATATACCGAAAACACTCCGGTTCAGTTTTGCGAAAAAAAAGGATTTTTATCAAAGCGGCGTGTGAGGGACAATACTCGAACTCGTGATCTTAGCTTTAAAAGTGCACACAGTCCACCGCTGGACTGTGTGTCTAACCCGGTAATTATCTTGATTTAAATTATACTTAACCATTACTGAACTTCGTCTTCTTCACCGGTTTTAACCGGAAGTGACGACGGACTGGTTCGAAAAGTTAATTCATGCTCTTTTAGCGTTTAACGGTCAATTACAGACGAGATAAAAGTAAAAAGGAAAGGAATTAGGAGTAAAAAGTACCGACTGGTTTTACTCTGTTTTCCGGCAGAACTCCGGCGAAAGAAAACTTTTTCCGGCGACAAGTAACTTGTAGCAGAGAGTCTTCCGAAGGCTTGCAAAGGTTGTGGGTGACTTCGGTGAAAGTTTAGGGGGTTCAGTAAGCTCGAAGGTTGATGATACGGTTTTCCGGCGATGTATCAAATACTTCCGGCGAGTGATTTTTCGCCGAGAAAGGGTGCGATTTGAGTGTGAAAGACTTCTGGCGAGTTGAGGTTGTATTTATAGGGTAGTATTGGGATTGAATGGGGTCTGAATTCGGTCTTAATTCGAAGTCAACCGTACTCCGGCGGTTATGGCTGATGTCGCGGTTCAGACGTCGGTTATAATCGTCGTAATAGTTAAGACTTCGGTTATATTGAGCGATAACGTAAATAAACGGCGAAATCGTCGGGATTTCCGACGACTGTTATTTTGGGCGCAAAATACAGAAATTGATTTCGGAACTTCAATATTTGAATTAAGTGATTCCTTTATTCACCAGAAAACAAAGTGGCGGAGCGGTTGTTGGCTGAGAGATAAGTCTTTGGTTTGACCCGGTACAGACCCGAGTTCGAAACCCGGCAAAAGTAAAACATTTTTATTTTGATATTTTTGACAGATTTTCAAAAACTAAATACATATCCCCGCATAATATTTGATTACGGATCGTTTAAAATTATTTTGGGCATTTAATTCGGAACTAAAATTTTAACTGACTGTTCGGTTGATAAGCGGAGCGGGTCTGGTAAATCCGTTTTTTGACGGATGTTACACGGGATTCGTCGGATAAACTTCAAAGTTGATACAGTATGGTAACACACCGTAGTTTTGTTTTCTCTATCAAAAAACATCCACCCAATACGAACAAATGATTAGATATGTAACAGACTGAAGCGAGAAGTCATATAGGAGTGAAAGTGCTGAAAAAATTATACCTTACATATATCCTCCTTCACAATATGCTATAACAATGCATGCATAACACCCTTAGACTATGCGGTTAATGCGGTAAAATATCGGATATCAAGGACCGATATTTGAGATATAGGTCATCTCGGTGTGGGATATCGGTAATTATAATATAATGCAGAATTTATATATATAGCAATTTAACACTAATAATCAATATCGGTTATATCGGTCAATCTCACCGATAATATCGGTACCGATATTCTGACCGATATTTGACACCGATATTTTAATAGGGGACCGAGATGGCCGATATATCACCGATATACGACCGAGATTAACTGCATAGCGCTAAGATGAAATAAGAATCATTATAAATTTAAGAATTTAAGAATTATTAACAATCTAGAGTACATATTAAGCGAGAAGTCTATAGGGTGCAAGTGCTAAAATATTATACCTTACATAAATCCTCCTTCAAAGTAACAATATGCTATAACAATGCATGCATAACCAATGTTTTCAGAGCAGGACCGGACGTCGAACCGGTCTCTTTAGCGGTTCACTGGTCGAACCGGTCAGACCGGTCGAACCGGATATAAGAACCGAATATATGTTTATATATATATGTATAAAAACTTGTAGAAAATTATTAAACCACAGGATGTAGATGTAAAGTGAAAAAAAACTTAAAAAAAGTCTTACAAAGTATTAATTAATAAAGAAAAATTAAATAAATAGTTAATATTATTGACTATTATATAGGTTGTAGGTCAGAGACTTTTGTTTTTAAGACTCAATTTGCCAGACTTCGTAAACCCCCCACTTTATATACATTGTCATCTTCTTCAAAAAGACCAAACATCTCAGAGGTTTACTCTTAAAGACTTGATGTAGCTTTGGAAATTATGTTTTCAAGTGATTCCATTTGGTTGTTCAAAAACCAAAAAACAATGAAGCCATCTTCTCCTCTTTTATTTTAAACAACGCTCATGTCACCGTCTCTTTAGTCACTCGCCGGATCCGGTTAGACAAAAATCATCTCTTCATCCTACACCCTCTCTACAGCTACTGGCCCGACCACCGGCCCAATGTTGAAACGGCTCAAACAAGCGAACCGACCCGCTTTTGTCTCTGGGTCCCGGCCGGACCGGTCCGACCGGCCGGCCCGGGTTTAAAAACATTGTGCATAACACTCGGAGAAAAAAATAAGAATTATTAACAACTTAGCATATAGTATATCTAACTATGTATGCTTGCTATATGTCAAATAATCAAACCTCCAAGAGAGCGTATAGGTAGGTCCTATTTAGACTGGTAAGGAAACTGAAACTTCTTCAAACCATACTTTAAAGAAGGAATATATATATATATATATAGGGTAAGTTTCATGCGAGAACCACCCTTTATTGTGAGAATCGCGAGAACCACCTTTATAGCAAAGTAAAATCTAAAAAAATCAAAAAGCACTCAAAAAAAATTTTCTTTTTTAATAAAAATTGTTATATTTCGTTAAAAAAACAAATTTTGAGTAACAGTTATCCATGCACATGTGCATATGTATCATAACTTCGACAAATTCAGTAATACGTTATCACTAGTAGACAATTGCACTTTAATTTACAATTCCATCCACAATACACTCAATTTTACATTGAATGCACATGTGCATCATTATGTATAACAATTATATATCGTGTTTTTGTACAAAAAGCTTGTGATTTTAAATGATGAAGTAGGCTCATATATATGTTTTTTGGTTAGTTATATCTAGTGGTTGATGGGTTCATTATAGTTGTCACTTTATGATGTAATATGTTGATTGGATGGTATAAACGGTGTTGATATACATGTAATAAAGTGAAAATATTGGTATTGGTATTGTATTATAAATGGTAGGAGGTAATGGTATTGTATTATGGATGGTAGGAGGTAATGGAAGTGTATTATAGATGGTATGATAGATGAAAGAGAAAGTGTATTCAAAATAGTGTACCAAAACACCTTATTTCATGTTGATACATATAGATGCACATGTTCATTTCTTATATTGGTAACATAAAAAGTGATGTATTACACATGGTAGTGTAAATGAAAGTACAATTGTCTAATGTTTGTAGTGTATTACGAAATTTGTCAAAGAAATGATGAAAATTCACATGTGCATGATAGTGTATTATGGATGACATGATAGATGAAAGAAAAAATGTATTCAAATTAGTGTAACAAAACACCTTATTTCATGTTGATATATATAGATACACATGTGCATTGCTAATATTGGTAACGTAAAAAGTAGTGTGTTACACATGGTAGTGTAAATGAAAGTACAATTGTCTAATGTTTGTAATGTATTATGCACATGTGCATGGATAGTTGGTACTCAAATTTTATTTTTTTTGAATTTTTTTATTGTTTAGTAAATATAGCGACATTTTCAAAAAAATATTAAAATCGCAATAAAGGGTGGTTCCTAACGGATCGTTGTCCTATATATATATATATATATAGTTATGAAACCAACATAGTTAAAGTAATGAAAGAGAAACTTTAGTTTTTCTTTTCATGTTTATGCTTACGAGTGGAGTAGAAGCGAAGGAGCCTTTCCCAATCTTTTCTGGTATTTCATTTTTTGTTAAGCTTTCTTATGACTCAACCTAGCTAACATTCACAAAAAAATAATAATAAATAAATCAATTAATTAAAAAAAAATCACAAATTCATACTAGTTAACAACGATCCGAAGAGCAAACTCAAGAACTTGTAAACAAAAGAAAACATGTACTTAAAAGATACTTGCTTAAGTATAACATGTGCTTGTAACTTGTAAGCACTTAAAATACATAACCTGCTTAGTAAAATTCAACCTTATCATGGCTTATTTTTCATCAATGCTTCATATTCACATCAAAATTCCAAGCTTGGGGTAGCTTTTTATTCAAGAAAACAAACTGAAGCTACTTTAATTAGGATCATAGCTGCATTGTATACAAACCTATTTTGCTTCACACCAGAGCACATAGCCATGATTTGTATTTAAAAAAGTAAAAAATCAAAGGAATCATAACATACAAGTCAGTTTTTTGGTTAAGTATGTTTTTGTTAACGTTTTATGTTCGTTATGTTGGTAGTTTCTTTTAAGTTATGTGTATTTTTAATGTTTTAAATTTTTAAATCATGTAATGTTTTATTATTAATGTTATTTGTTTAAATGTTTTAATTTTGAATAATAACTTTAATAATAAAAAATGGGCGTCATGTGTCGAATAACGTCACTCTTTCACGCCCCGTACCACTCCTCCCGATTTTGCACCACGCCACTTTTTTGACGCGTGTTAATATGGCTTCCACATGTCACATAACGCCCCCCTTTTCAAGCCCCCCTCACCCCCCTTTTCAAGCCCCCCTCTCCCGATTTATTTTTAAATATTTTCTCGTTTCGAGCCTGCCATGAGACAAGGAAAATCGGATGTACACCCTTTTTGTAAGCAGGAGGCTGGCGAATATTATAGAGGATTTCTAGTATCTTTTGTTGCGAGTTGCAGCTGAATGGTCTGACGTTGCACCAGGAAATGACCTGCGACTATAGGCTTTTTGCACCTGAGCATGCCACCAACAGGTGTTCGACCAGCACCAGTTCCCCTTATGTTCCACAGAGTACACAGGTATTTGGGCCAACTTCAATGCCTGTTTTTAAACAGTTCACCCCTTGTTGGAATTCTGTTTTAACCGCTCTCCAAACGAAACATCGCCAATGCTGCATCTCCTGCACCAGTACCCAACCATCACCATTGCTGCATCTCCAAAGTGTCTATGCTCTCTTTGATGGACAAAGTTTCCATTCCCAAGCTCACGTCTGGGTTCCAACTTCATTTTCAGACAATCTCACAAGCTTGTTCCGTAACCCTATCAGCCATTGTACAAGACTTTCCCTGTTCTAAAGCAAAATGTAAGGAAAAACACTAATTAACGAACAGTAGTTTATTTCTATTTATTTTTTATTTTTTTATATAAATAAATGTTTATTAACGAGAATTTAACATCATAATTAAAAATAATTACAGTAGAAGTCATATATCAATAATGCAGACTAGTTTATGCATATGTAGTAAAAGTCAACAGAAATCACCATTGCGATCTATTTTGTAATTAACCGGGTATCAGGAGACTACTTCAATACATACAGAAGCAAATGGGCTTTCTTATTTTTGTACACACATGTATACTTGTAAACTGCAAACATGTTGCTATGTTTGTGTACATAGACTCAGGTGGTTCATTCTTGAGCCCGAGAAGAAACTTGTGCTCTCAGAGGATTCTTCATGACAACGGTGAACTCAACCTTCTCGGAAAGATCGACATGACAACCATCAGGAACAGTCCAATTAAAATACCATATCAAATTCGCAACAAAATATTCCAGATGAAGCAGAGCCAAATCAGAACCAGGACATATCCTCCTTCCAGCACCAAAAGGCATCATCTTTATCCCTTTGCTTCCGGTTACATCAAACACACCATCATTCACCAAGAACCTCTCTGGTTTAAACTCCAAAGGTTCATCCCAGACATTCGGGTCCAAACCCATCTCATTCACCATGAAATTGACAGTCGCACCCTGTGGAATCGTGTAGCCTTGCACCTCTACATCTTTCATCACCCTATGAGGCAGCACAAAATGTCCCGGTGGGTGTCTTCTCAGCCCCTCCAAAACTACCGCTTTCAGATACGGCATTTTCTGTAGATCCTCTTCGTTTATTACCGATTCTGACATTAGCTCCACCCCTTTTCGTGGCGGTGGAGGTGGAGGTCCCACGACTGCAACGATTTCGTCATATAGCTTGCTCTGAATGTGAGGATGCTTCACTAGATTAGCCATGATCCATTGTAGCGCAGTAGATGTGGTATCCGTACCCGCGTTAAGAAACTCACTACACATGCTAGCCATCTCCTTATCTGTTAACCTTCCACCATTTCCATTATCAGCTTCTTCCTCCGGAAGCTGTAGGTTCACTAGCGTGTCAATGTACGCCACGATTCTCTCTTTTCTTAATTGGGGCACAGAATTAGCTGGTCCAATTCGAGACTCGATAAGCGGAATTAACACTCCGTCCTTATCACTACGCAATTTCTCAAACTCTTTCCATCGGTTCCTAAACAATACTTTCCCCAATTTTGGGAAAAGTGTGAACACCGCAAACCGCCCTGACCCAACTTTAATCAGCATATCACGCTGTACGTTAGCGATCTCATTGATCTTTCTCTCGTCAAATTTCTCCCCAAAGCACATGAACACCAAGAGGCAGAACATAGTGTACTGGAAATGGTCAACCACCTTGATCCCCTCACTCTCTTGTTGTTCTAGAAGTCGTTGAATCAATATCTGAAGCACCCACTTGCGAGCCCAAGTGTACGATCTGATACGTGCGGGATGCATGATCTCGGCTGCAAGATTGCGTCTGAGAATTCGCCAAGAAGGGCCGTAGGAGGCAGAGGAGATGCTGCGCATGCCCAAAGATTTAGGGCGGTCAGAAAAGACGGCGCCTTTTTTAATGAGGAGTTGGTGGGCGAGAGAATGGCTGCCAACGAAGATGTTGGTTCGAATTCCGAAGGGGAGGGTGAAGATGGGCCCGTACCGAGCCTTGAGGTTGATGAGAATTGGTTCGAAGTTTAAACGGGAAATGGTTAGCAGTAGGAAGGTGGAGTAAAAGATCGGTGGGCCTGGAGGTAGGTTGTTCTTACGGCGGAATATTATGGATCTGATGAAGGCGGCGGTGCAGAGGGAAACGACGATGATGAACCACGTCTCCATCGTCGATAAACGAAGTTAAATGGTTAATTGCCGGCTCGAGTGTCTAACAAAGTGAAATGGCATATGTGTCTACATACCAGGATACCATCAAAATGAAGGAGCCTACAAACAAAAATGATATCACATAAGCGATGATCAGAAGTGAGAAGGAGATCAAACATGCTAAAAACAACTAATACATATATAGCACAAAATGTCTAAACTACATGATGTAATCGAAACAGATATTGCATCAATGTAAACTTGGCAAATGAAATCTTGGTTTTAAAAAGCGAGAGGCGCACAGGAACGACAAGGTCTAAAACCAAGGCGCAAAGCGCAAAAGCGGGGGGCTTTTCGTACCCGAGGCGCAAAGTGATTAGATACTTTATATATGTATATATATAAATATGGTATTCATATGATTTTACCTATAAATACAAGCCAAAAAACATATGGTACAACAGTTTGACGCTAAAAACAGCATAAAAATAGTCGATGTACATGAGGCGCACACCTCAGGCCTGAAAAACACCCCAAAATGTGTTTTTTGGGGGTTTCTTGTAAAAAGCGCAACTCAGGCTACCTAAGGCGCCCAAGCTTGAGCCTTGATGTGATTCGCGCCTAGGCGCGCTTTTTCAAACCCTGAAATTAATGAAGCCAACACGCAAAACGTGAAAATCAGAGCAAGTAAAACCATTTAAACCACCATAAGGGTGAATTCATAATTTAAAGTCGTTGTTTTCAACTCAGAAAACTCTCCAAACGCAAGATATAGAAACACTCAACCTAACAAGGGCAAAAGATGAAGTTAGAAAATACCCTAACCTGAATCGATTTCTCCAAAACACTGAGAGAACAACCCGATTTTGTGTTGATGTTTTGCAGGCCGATGGTTACTTTGGGAGGGATGTGGTTAGCTTTGAGGGTAAATCATATACGAGGGAGTCTTGAGGTTTACTGTAGTAGTTTAACATATCAAGGTTTGAGCTTGTAGATGGCACGAGTTTGTTTAATATTTACCAGGGTAAATTACTTTTTAAGTTTTGGTGTTTTATTGGTTTTAACTAGTTGAGTCTAAAAGTAAAAAGTTTAATGTTCTGAGTCCCTCTAAGCATTTTCTTTAACCATTTGAGTCCAAATTTTTAACTCTGTTTGAATTTTCTGTTAGCTTTTCATTAAAGACTAAAATGCCTCTACATATTATTATTATTATTATTTTTATACATAAACTATCTCACAGTCTCACACACACTCACACTGATCTCTGTTCTTCATCTCCCTCCCCTTTCTCTCTCCACCACACCACCATCATCCTAACGCAGCCACCATAACCACCACCATCCTAACGCCGCCGCCGCCACCACCACCATAACGTCCCCGCCAACCACCACAACACCCACCACCACTACGCATCCACCATCAACACCACCGTCTCCACTGCACCTCCACCGTCACAACCACCACTACACCATCACCACCACAACACCAACCACCGCTACGCCTACACCATCACCACCAACACTACACCGTCACCACCACAACACCCACCACCGCTGCACCTCCACCGTCACCACCGCAACACCCACCACCCTAACACTGAAACCCTAACTGAAACCCTAACGGCAGCGGTGACGGTTTTTTCGTGGAGGAGCGACAACGCTACCCCCTAAAGCGACCCTTGCGAGCATGTTTCCGGTGTCGGTTTTGCGATTAGAGCAACGGAAGTGATGCTTTCAAGCTCCGACAGCTGTGAGTTGGGGGTTTCACTCCGGTAAGACCCTAGACCTTCGCTTTTTCTCTTAGATCTTTCTAGATCCACGATAGTTCTGGCCGGTTCTTGTTGTTTCAGGGTAGGAGCGATACAATGGCAGTGGTGGTGGTCTCGTTTCCGGTAGCCGTTGTTTACATAGAGAGAGAGAGAGACTTGTTCCAGTTTACAGAGATGTGTTTGCTTAATTATATATATGTAATTTATTTATATATATTATATTAAAAGTTTATGCATTAAAGACTTGTTCCTTGTACTCATGTGCATATAAGACTTGTACTTTGTGTGTAAATGACCAAATTACCCTCATGGTTAACAGATTTGGTGGATGGTGTTAGAAATTTGGACTCAAATGGTTAAAGAAAATGTTTAGGGGGACTCAGGGCGTTAAACTTTTTGCTTTTGGACTCAACTAGTTAAAACCAATAAAACACAAGGACTCAAAAAGTAATTTACCCTATTTATTAACTCATTCATATCAGGGGAAAGTGAATGTGGTGCTGTTACGCATCTAAGTTGTATGTAAAACCTATCAAAACTACGTCGATTTGATTAAATTCAATTAAAAATTTATCTTCCCAAAATCATTTCCTAATTTCTTTTATTTCTTCCACCCATTCAAACTCGCACCTAATTCATATATTTTTTCGCAAATCCCTGCCCAGATCAAAGTAGGCATCCTCACTCGTACCAAAAGAGAATTTGCTGTCCATCTATAAAATCAAAAGCCTATAAAAATAATCAGAATCATATGTTTTTTTTATATATATTGGCAGTGGATAAACCTCTGCACACTACCTTGTTGGAATTTGATTGTTCTTTATTTTGTCGATAACATCGGATGTCTAACTTAAAAAAAATTATAAATGGGTAACTATTGATTATTACTTCAAAATTTATAACTTGAATTCCCAAACTAATTCGAAAATGGCAGAGTACAAGATGAATTTTCTCTCAGTAGATGTTGTGTAGATTTGAACGAGAGGAAAAAAAGGTGAGATCAATTAGGAAATGGTTATGTGAAGATTAAAATTTTAATTGAATTTAATCAAAACGACGTAGTTTTGATAGATTTCATATATAATTTAGATGCCTAACAACCCCATATTCACTTTCTCCTTCATATTATTAATAGTTACTAATTTATGTATTATTTATTTTTTAATAATATTACAAATAGTATTTATTATTAATTAATCATATTTTTAATATATTAATTAAAAATTATATTAAATAATGTGCTCGTTTAGGCTTGCGAGCCGGCTCAAGCTTAATAAGCGAAGATCGAACTCATTTCCTAAACGAGTTTATCTTTTAGGCTTGATTTGAGTACGTTTCAGTCTGAATTCGCTTTAAGTTTTGTTTTTCAAGTTAAACTCTACTAGCTTAGCTAATTTGCACCCTATGATGACGTGGTAGAGTTTTTTCGCAAACAAAAAACATAATATTTACCCATGTGGTCTCCACTAGCCTACTACTTACCAAATTACTCTTCATTATTTTTTTTATCACTCATCGATTTTGGATAATTTTCTATTTTACCCTATTTAAGTAACTTAATATTAAATACTACTTTATTGTTTATTTCTACCCTATTTAATTAACTTAATATATTAAATACTACTTTATTTATGTATTTTTTCGAAGGCTAAATTTTTATTATCAATGATTGTTGAACTCTCATCAGATAATAATGCAAAGTCTTATCAAATATTTTGATAATAGTAGACCAAAGGTTTTTTGGTAAATTATTTTTATTTGATTTAAAGTTTTTAGGGCTTATTGCTTTAAGAACCTTTTTATGTTTTTTTTTAAAACTAAAAAATTAGTATATAATACTTTTAATCATGTAAAAATGTTTTTGGAGATAATTTGGAAAAAAAAACCCAAAAATTAAAGTTAAACTAGGTCGAGAGTGAAAAATACTATATAAATTTAGTTTGATTATTTTGTTTTATATGACCCGCTCCGGTCTAACTTGAACTAATTTGAAAAAAATATATATATGATGATAGAAAAATGCCACTAAAAGATTACGTCCTTATAAAAAAAGTTTTATTGATCCACCACTGTGTAAAGTGGATTTAAACATGTTGCGTGTCGAAATGACATGGTTGGACCTCAACCCTAAATTTTGACGGAGAGACTCTAAAGTCTATGGTACAAGCCATGATGCATACTAAGCTGCAATTAAGCCATATATCACTCGAGTCCTCATTTGGCGTTGGCAATTCAAGAAAAACGGAGGTGGGCCAATGAGGTAATGGTGGGGTGGTTAGGGAAAGACTTGGTGTTCCTTGTGATTCAGGTTTCACTCCCACTCTCCCCATTATTTTCTACGGCATCCAGGTGAAAGGCGAATACGGGTGGCGCCGGTTCGTCTTGGATGGAAGACGAGGTTCTACCGATTATTCCACTGCCGTGCCTTCGGCGGGTGGAGGTCGAGTTTCCACGCATCTGGGAGAGCCAAGAGGCTGGTAGCGGTCGAGTAGTCAACCTTGGCCACAATGTCCGGTGTCACGGTGGCTGACACGTCGTTCCTTGACGTTCAAAAAGAAAAAGAAAAATAGAGGTGGGATCATTTACCTGCCTTTTTAACACATAAATTCCATATCCCCACTACTAAATAAATCAATCTCCATAGCAATCGAAAAGTAGAGTTGAATCTTTCTTATTTTTATCTTTCGAACAACCATTTCATTAAAAAAAGCCTAACTAGCAAGGCACAAACAGCACAAAACAACTACATATCAAAGTTCTTCCAGTTGTTCCAATCTAAATTGTTTGCCTTCGCTCTATGCTTAATCCACAAGAATGTGAGCGACTTCACTTCCTCCAGAATGTTATCAGTATATGCTGGCTCCTTCGAGAAAATCCTCCTGTTCCTGGCCTTCCACAGACTCCAACAAACCAGCAACACTACCGATTGAAAGTAGCGTCTTCTGTGCTCTGGAACGATTTAAAACTTGCGAAGCAGCCAGAATCGTTTCTTCTGCATTCCCATTTATCCATATTATCAATCTTTATTGGTAAGCAAATTTTTTTAACTATCCATTTTCTCTACAATTTCATGTTTAATCCATGAACATTCTTAGATTAATTTCATTTAAAATTCGAAAGTAATGGTAAGTTGGTAACTGAAGTTGGTAGTAGTATCATGTTGTCATTAATACATTCTTTCATATGATTATAAATGCAACCTCACTCATGGAAAAGTATGTTAGGATGCTTAAAGATCCTCTGAACACTACATTAGGATGCTTAGTTTACGGTTTCCTGTTTAAGTATTTGGATCTTGGGCAATTCCAACTACAAGTGCCACTTGACACCATCATATAATCATTAATCATGCAGGGAAACAATAGGAAAACATACTATTACACAAGCCGAACGCTAGAAACAAAATTGTAATGTTTGTAAATTCTAAACATGTTGTGTATGTGCATATCGATTCAGGTGGTTCATTCTGGTTCCCGAGAAGAAAGTTGTGCTCTCAGAGGATTCTTCATGACTACAGTGAACTCGGTCTTCTCAGAAAGATCAACAGGACAACCATCAGGAACATTTCAACGGAAATACCAAACCAAATTGGCAACAAAATATTCCAGATGAAGGAGAGCCAAATCCGAACCAGGACATATCCTTCGTCTAGCACCAAAAGGCATCATCTTTATCCCTTTGCTTCCGGTTACATCAAACACACCATCATTCACCAAGAACCTCTCTGGTTTGAACTCCATGGGTTCATCCCAGACCTTTGGGTCCAAACCCATCTCACCAACCATGAAATTGATGCTTGAACCTTCTGGAATCGTGTAGCCTTGCACCCCTACCTCCTTCATGACCCTATGGGGTAGCACAAAGTGTCCAGGTGGGTGTCTTCTTAGCCCCTCCAAAACCACGGCTTTCAAGTACGGCATTCTTTGTAAATCCACTTCGTTTATAACCGATTCTTGCTCTAGCTCCACACCTTTTTGTGGTGGCGGTGGTCCAACGACTGCAATGATTTCATCATAGAGCTTGCTCTGAATTTGAGGATACTTCACTAGATTAGCCATGATCCATTGTAGCGCGGTAGATGTGGTATCCGTACCCGCGTTAAGAAACTCGCTACACATGCTCGCCATCTCCCTATCGGTTAGCTTCCCACCATTTCCATTATCAGCTTCTTCATCCGGAAGTTGTAGATTCACCAACGTGTCGACATATGCCACGATCTGTTCCTTTCTTGATTGCCTCTTAGAATTAACCGATCCGATTCAAGACTTGATGAGTGGAATCATGACTTCTTCTCTATCACCGCAAAATTTCTCAAACTCTTTCCATCTATTTCTAAACAATATTTTTCCAAACTTTGGGAAAATACCAAGCACCGTAAAACGCCCTGATCCAAGTTTTAACAAGAAATTACGCTGTACTCTCACGATCTCGTTAATCTTACTCTCGTCAAACATCTCTCCGAAACACATAAACACCAACAGACAAAACATAGCATACTGAAAATGGTCAACCACCTTGATCCCCTCACTCTCTTGTCGTTCTCGAAGTCGCTCAATCAATATCTGAAGCACCCACTTGCGAGCCCAAGAGTACGATCTGATGCGGGCGGGATGCATGATCTCTGACGCAAGATTGCGCCTGAGGATCCGCCAAGAAGGGCCGTAGGAAGAAGTGGCGATGTTGCAAACTGGAATGGATTTCTGGCGGTCCGAGAAGACCGCACCTTGTTGAACGAGGAGTTGGTGGGCCAGAGAATGGCTGCTGACGATGATTTTGGTTTGAAATTCGGAAGAAAGAGTGAAGAGTGGTCCATAGCGGGCCTTGAGACTTATGAGAACGGGTTCGAACTGTAAGGGGGAGTTTGTTAGCAGTATGTCACGCCCCACAAAAATTTAGCTCAAAATTTCAGCATTCTGGAAGTTTCCGGAACACTAAGGAAGCATCTAGGGCTGCCCGGATGTAACACCCCTGGCCCTCGTTATCACCAATATTGTCCGTTTTGCCCCCGATGGGTGGCCCATCCAGGAACCCACGGCTTTGTTTTTGGTTGCCCTGGTGGAGACTTCCCAGGAGGTCACCCATCCTAGTACTACTCCCACTTGAGCACGCTTAACTGTGGAGTTCTCCTCTCATCCACTAGCATTAAGCCCAAAACGCGTTGGTGATTTTAGAGGTAGGGCATTACTTATGAACCAGGAATCTCTCCTGTCCACGGACGATGTTGGGAGGTATGCCATTAGGTGTTATAATCACCCCCCTAAGGGACTCATCGTCCTCGATGAGGTTTTACCCCAACATGTAGGAGGTTGCCATTATCCTCGATAAGGTTTTTGCCCCACATTTGGGAGGTTGCCATTAGGTGTTACACCGGAAGTCTCCGGAACAGCCTAGACAATACTAGAATATTTTGGCACCTTAGAAGGTCCTAGACCATCCTTGAAGGAGCTCAGAAGGATCTAGAATGGCTTAAATAATTCTACCCAAATGTTGCAGCCAAGAACTCTCTAGAATCACCATGAAAGCTCTTGGAAATGTTGGATATTTTGCAAGATAGATCCAGAAATTTGCTCTAAATATCAAAGATATTTATGTATGAATATTCTAGATCATGAATGATCTAGAACACTTAGCCACCACAATTTGAGATCACCCAACATTACCCCACATTACCTCTCATAACTCATTCATAACTCAACTTCTTGTAAACTCTTGTACTTGTAACTTTGTTCAAGTAATCAAAACACCATCTTTGTTGTAGTATTGCACTATAAACTTATTCTTGTGTACACACAAAAGACTTCCGCTGCATAATCACAACCCAACACAACCAAAAGGCTTAACTTAGATCAAGTCTAAGTGTCGCACGAGAGTTCAAGAACTAACTCTGTGGCAAGTGGTATTAGAGCGACGTTTGATTAATTGGGATGGCCAACAAGAAAAACAAGAAAGGAGCAACAAGCAAGAAAAACGTCTCTAGCGAAGAGGAGACACGCAATCAAAACCAAAATCAACAAGAAGTTGAAAGCGTGTCTATGGATTTGGCCGGATCCTTAGACAAAATCAAGATTAATGTCGAAGCATCAGTCACACAACTTGCAACTCTTGTCAATCGTTCCTTGGAAAAGCTAGACGCTTTGGGAACATTGCGAGCTGAGTTAAAAACTCAAAGAGGATCTCAAAACCGCTATCAACGTCATAAGCCTCGAGATGCAAGCCATGATCCAAGAAGAGATCGCAACGTTGCGGAAAGAGGTAGACGACAAGATCCAAAACCTTCACAAAAACTTTGCTGAGTTAGAAGCAAAAATGAACGACATCAATAACACACAACCAGAAGTATGTCTGGGGTCCATGCAAGTAAGTTATCTCAACACTTTAAATACGCAAGAAACTCCCAAAACACAGGAAAAACATAACATCAAAAAGCCCCCGAACAAGGAAAGAAAAGACCAACAACCGCAAAACCAGAAAAGAAGTCGGAAGATGGACTTCAACTCGTCAACATGGTGGTAAACGGGAGACCCGTTAAGGCACTAGTTGACACAGGAGCAAGCCATAACTTCGTCTCAATAGATGAAGCAATAAGACTCGGTGTTCGAGTAACAAAACAAAACGCAATGATGAAGACCACAAACGGACCCATCCAACCAACACTAGGGATGGCCTACGGCGTAAAAACCACAATCGGCAAATGGAAAGGTAAGATTGACCTTTCCGTTGTGCCAATGAAAGACACGACTTCGTGCTTGGCCAGGATTTCTTCGAAAAGGAACATGCCTTTCTCATTCCATTTGCAAATAGATTTTACATCATAGAAGGAAACCAAGTTCACAAAATGAAGACCGAGACGGACGCTGGACGTCAAGGTATGTCAACAACATCAATACAAATGGAGGTTGGTTCAAAGACAAGAACAACCACACATTCCTCACAACGAGGTATAACCCAAAATCGCAACGAGGAGGTTGCGAATTTAGGTGGGGGAGGATGTCACGCCCCGCAAAAATTTAGCTCAAAATTTCAGCATTCCGGAAGTTTCCGGAACACTAAGGAAGCATCTAGGGCTGCCCGGAAGTCTCCGGAACAGCCTAGACAATACTAGAACATTTTGGCACCCTTAGAAGGTCCTAGACCATCCTTGAAGGCGCTCGGAAGGATCTAGAATGGCCTAAATAATTCTACCCAAATGTTGCAGCCAAGAACTCTCTAGAATCACCATGAAAGCTCTTGGAAATGTTGGATATTTTGCAAGATAGATCTAGAAATTTGCTCTAAATATCAAAGATATTTATGTATGAATATTCTAGATCATGAATGATCTAGAACACTTAGCCACTAGTATAAATATGTAGTGAAGGTCTAAATTTGAGATCACCCCTCATTACCCCACATTACCTCTCGTAACTCATTCATAACTTAACTTCTTGTAAACTCTTGTACTTGTAACTTTGTTCAAGTAATCAAAACACCATCTTTGTTGTAGTATTGCACTACAAACTTATTCTTGTGTACACACAAAAGACTTCCGCTGCATAATCACAACCCAACACAATCAGAAGGCTTAACTTAGATCAAGTCGAAGTGCCGCACGAGAGTTCAAGAACTAACTCCGTGACAAGTAGGTAGCTAGAGTGAAGGAGTGATGGTCCTGGTGGTAGTTTGTTGTGGTGTCTCCGGCGGAATAATATGGCGGCGATGTAGAGCGAAAGGATAGTGATCAACCATGTGGTCCATGTCTCCATGTTGGATAAACTAATGGTTGTCTAGGTCAACTTATGAATTCTTTATCTATGATTCATCAATCATATAAAGTAAAGTTGGTTAAAAAAATTCAAGTTTTGACTTTGATATTTGTTTGCAGTGGGAATTATTTAATACGTAGCTATCACTTCGTTTTTGAAAATTCGTTATTCTTTTACTCATTTTTGATTTAGCAAAGTGTTCTTGTGAGGGAAGTAAATGTTCCAAAACTTCAAATCTTGCAATTTAGGGCTATTTGGTAACTTCTAAATGATTAAGTATTAAACCTATAAGATGTTTGAATCATTTAGTGCTGAATTAGTAAGATGTCCAAACCATTAAGAGCCAGTATAATGTTTAACCATTGAGAGACAAATATTTGACCAATTCAAATTAAAGGTCTTAATCATTCAGATTCAGTATAACGTTTAACCATTTAGAGGCAAATGTCTGAAACATCTGCTCGCAAAACAAACAGTCTGAACAATTAAGTGTTAAATCAGTAAGAGATCTGAATCATTAAAATCCCCACTAAAAGTTAAACAAACGGCCTCTTAGTATTAACTTAAGTTTAAACGAGTTCAGATCGAGTTTAAGCTTAAATCAAAGATGGTTTATAATAATAATAATAATAATAAAATTGTAGTCCACTACTACAAATCATTTGGCTACCACTACTATTTAAATATTGTAGTCCTAAATACCATGTGGTTGGTTTTTCTATTTTCTTGTTTCTTGTCATTGAATTCATGGTGGAAGGTTTCAAAACTATTTTATAATGTTTGTATGCTCTCCTTCTATCATCAAAAAAATTTGTAAAACCAACATAAAAATCTAAAAAAAGGCAAACATGTGTCACGTGAACAAGTGAACATTGTGTTTTTTAATATGATTAAAAAATCCGTATTTTCTACCATAGGAATGGTAGCAAAGATTGACAGGACACCAACAATTAAAGTAAAATAAATTTAAAAATACTGTATTAATTATGATGAGGTTTCTAATCCTAACAGGTTTGGACTGATACCGTTTTGAGTCGATCTAAACTGGTTTTAAAACTGATCTGATTTGGTCAAAAGGCGGTTTGGTGCTCCTCTGTTGATCAAAGGAGAGACACTCAATAAAATGTTGATTGATTGTAAGAATAAACACATTGTTCAGGTTTGTCAGTCAACACATACGTATTTGAATCCTAAATGTTTGTATACCATCCTCTTTCAGGTATGATACCACCATGACTTCTCATATTTATATGAAAATGGAGTTGAAAATCCAAACGATGTTTTCTGATGGCCTGATGCATCCATATGTTCATACATTAGAATAGCTATGGCATGTTTACTACATCCAACACGTTAAGTTTAAGTGAATATAAAGATACACCATTTGTACATTGTAAACAATAATCATTATTATTCACATGATAGCTAGGGGGAAACAGTAAGTAACAGGAAAATATACGATTACACAAATCAAACCTTAAACAAAGTTGGAAAGAATACACAATATAGGTATTTGTAATATATATACATCATATAGGTATTGCTATGTAAGTATATATCAACTCAAGCAGTTCATTTTTCAGCCCTAGAAGAGATGCGTGCTCTAAGAGGATTCTTCATGACAATGGTGAACTCAGTCTTCTCGGAAAGATCAACACGATAATCATCAGGAACACTCCAATGGAAATACCAAACCAAATTGGCAACAAAATACTCCAAATGAAGGAGTGCCAAATCAGATCCAGGACATATTCTTCTTCCCGCACCAAAAGGCATCATCTTAATCCCTTTGTTTCCACTTATATCAAACACACCATCCTTCACCAAGAACCGCTCAGGTTTAAACTCCATGGGTTCATCCCAAACCTTTGGGTCCAATCCCATCTCAGCCACCATAAAATTGATGGTGGCACCCTGTGGAATCGTGTAGCCTTGCACCTCTACCTCTTTCATGACCCTATGGGGAAGAACAAAATGATTCGGTGGGTGTCTCCTCAGCCCTTCCAAAACCACAGCTTTTAGGTACGGCATTTTTTGTAGATCCTCTTCATTTATAACCAATTCTAGTGCCACCCTTGGGGATGGCACTAGAGGTGGAGGTCCCACGACTGCAACGATCTCATCATAGAGCTTGCTCTGAATGCGAGGATGCTTCACTAGATTTGCCATGATCCATTGTAGCGCAGCAGAGGTGGTGTCAGTACCCGCATTTAGAAACTCGCTACACATGCTCGCCATCTCCATGTAAGTCAACCTTCCATCATTTCCATTGTTCAAATCTTCTTCCGGAAGCTGTAGATTCAACAGCGTGTCAATATAAGCCACGTTTCGCTCTTTTCCTAATTGCAGCTCAGAGTTCAACGCTTCGATACGAGACTTGATGAGTGGAACAATAACTTCATCTCTATCACTACGCGATTTCTCAAACTCTTTCCATCGGCTTTTAAACAAAATTTTCCCCAACTTTGGGAAAACAGTAAGCATGGCAAACCGCCCTGACGCGAAATTCAACAACAATTCACGTTGTATTTTAACAATCTCTTTGATTTTACCCTCGTCACACTTCTCCCCGAAACACATAAACACCAACAAGCAAAACATAGCGTACTGAAAATGGTCAACCACCTTGATCCCCTCACTCTCTTGACGTTCTAGAAGTCGCTCAACCAATACTTGAAGCACCCACTTGCGTGCCCAAGAGTACGATCTGATGCGTGCTGGATGCATGACCTCAGACGCAAGATTCCTGCGAAACAACCGCCAAGTAGAGCCATAGGAAGAAGTGGCGATGGTGCGAGTAATAACAGATTTAGGGCGGTCTGAGAAGACTGCACCTTTTTGAACAAGGAGTTGATGGGCGAGAGAATGGCTGCCGACGAAGATGTTGGTTCGAAACCCGATGGGAAGAGTAAACAGTGGTCCGTACCGGGCCTTGAGATTGATAAGAATGGGTTCGAATTTTAAAAGGGAAGTGGTTAGCATAAGGTAGGTGGAGTAAAGGAACGATGGCCCTGGTGGTAGCTTCTTCGGGCGGACTAGTATGGACCGGATAACAGCCGCGGTGCACAGGGAGACGATTATTACGAACCATGGATCCATTGTTGATAAATGAAGCAATGTAGTTAATTGCGGGATCAGCGTGTGTATTTATATAATCGATTTGGTCAAGGTGATGTTAGAAATCATCTTTTGCTTTGGTGTGTATTTGATGAGAAGGTTCATGGATAATATATAATATGGATTTTGTCAACTTAAACTTAGATTATTGACATCATCTGTACACGATCTTTTCTTTGTTATTAAGCTACCACATTGTCTTCATCTACTTCAGAAAACCTTAAATCGTTAAAGCAACCAACAAGCATTTTTGTTGACTTTACTCGGGTTTGTTCGTGGGTCGCGGGTCACGGGTCAAGCGTTGTTTGTTTGCTTGCATGAAAATAAGCTAGACTTCAAAGGAGGTTCAAGTAATTTGCATGGATGGAACTTGAAGTCAAAGCATTTATTGGTTTATATTATTGTTTTATTTAATAAGTTAGTTGGTATATTAATTGACCAAGGATGGTATAGATGACCGTTAGGTTTCTGCACGTTTAATAGAAAAGGTCATATGTTAACCAGGTTTTTAGGAGAGCATATTCTTTGTTCTTTTTATATTCGGTTGGGTCATGTAAGGAAATTAAATAGCCATGTTCAGATAGTGTGTAGTTTTTCATTCTTTCACATTCCACATATCGTCTGCGTTTTCTTTCACATACATATTAAGTGAGTGTGTGTTGAATGAGGAACCTGAACCAACAATTTTCTCATATAACTTTTCTGAAAACAAACAAACAATATGGTTAGGGGTATACATTTTATATTAAAAAATCTGAAAACAAACAAACAATATGGCTAGGGGTATACATTTTATATTAAAAAATAAAATGGTTACGAAAGTGAAACCATAGGAACTGAAATCGTATTTTTTAAACTAATGGACTGAAATAGTGATTTTTGACAAACCACAGGGACGAAAACAGTAATTAACTCAAAAAATAATAATAGTAACTATAAAACTTATAAATTTTACTATTTTCATTAGGAGTTTCAAAAATAATAATAGTAACTATAAAACCTGTAAATTTTACTATTTTCATTAGGAGTTAATTACACAATTATTTTATGATTGGAAAAGTAACATCTTGATATATGTAACTTCTGTAATAATTTTGAGTTTTAACTTTTAACTTTCATAAAAAAAGTCAAAACTTATTTTTTTTAACAACAATAAACTAGATCAATACCCACCGAACGGGTATATTAATGTTATAATGACCTAATATTTTTTTCCTTGCATTTTAAAAATAATAAGTTTGACCTTTTTACTAAAACTGATAAGTTTGACCCGTTTATTAAAATAATTTATTTTGACCTTTGTAATAAAAACGGTAACCATGACCGCTAGAATCATGTACACCAACTTGTTGTCCACACCCTAGAATCGTGTCGTGTGGATGTGGCTACCACAATCGCATTACATAATAAACATAAAAACAACTTTCATATAAAAACAACGTATAGATTTATATTTTGAAAAATGTATAGATTTATATTTTGAAAAAACCACTCACCGCAAAACGACTTCAGAAAGTGGATATTCCAAAACATGACTTTTCCGTAAATAGCTATAAGAGTAGAGTATAGGTTTAGTTCCTAGGGTTTACACCCATCACACATACAACCCTTGTTTAAAAAAAAGATCAATCAAGTCCCCGTGGTTATCAATTGGAATCAATCAAGTCCGTCTCACTAACGTCCGTTAGTTGAATGTCGGGATTTCTATTTAAAGACCAAAATGCCCTTACTATTCTCTCCATTATAATCTCTGCAACTCACTAGCCTCCATCATCTTCAATACAAGTTACCTTAAAATGTCAGCAGCTTCATCGTGGAATAGCAAACGACCGGTCGCTCTAATGCACTATGCTAATGCGGGGCTACTACTTGCATTCGAACATCTTGGACTGAAGCTAATCCTCGGCGAAGGTTTCGTTGTTGTGTAAGTTTTGCTTACCCTATTAATTGTCGGTTTCAGGCACTTTAAGTTGAAATAAATAGTCTGATATGTATAGTTGAAACATTATAGAGCGACGAGTGTGGATAGTTACGTTGGATTGAACCTCCAAATTCATGTCCCAGATGTGAGAGGGTTGTTCCATCCCTATGAGGTCTAATAAGGAGAATTAAGAATTGCTGAGATTGAAGGCAAAGGAAGCTGCTGAGAAGGGGGTTGAAGCTCAAAGACTTAAGTTTGTGTTAAGTTTTTCATGGTTGTTGTTTATCCTCTATGTACTCATATGTTGATGTGGTTGTGGTTTTTACTGTTAATCTGACTAAGTAATGTCATTTTGTATGTTATGCAATGGCTAGTTCAAGTAATGAAACGGTAACTTTTTAAAATGTGTTTTATAAATACATTTGGTTTGGTTATTTTGTGATTGGTACAAAAAGCAGTCTGAAAATGGATAACCGAGGTAAGAAAATTTTGCTTCCATTCTCCTACCATTAAAACAGGGTAATGCATAACAAAGACAAGCTAGCTTGGGTTGAAACAAAAGTTGAATCACACGAGGATGTTGCTGAAGGTAAGTGTGTGAAACATGAGAATGAAGGAGGTTCATCTTCAAGTGTTGTTGAGAGTCAGCAACCGGTCAAACAAAATGTTGTTGATGCTAAACAGAAAGAAGGTGAAGCAAAACCTGTGAAGAAAGCTGATGATGTTTTGGAAGAACTTGGTTTCTGTCACACCCCGACCCGTAGCGGAAAAGGGTGATCGGGGCATAATTAGGTTATCATCAAAGCTCATGACATTTATTATAATGTTTCATATTTATTATTTCAATTTAATAGAAGTCATACAATCATATCAAACAAATACAACATGTTCAATTCATCCTTACAGTTTCAACCCTAACCCAGAGGAGGATTACGACTCAGATGTGTTAAAGGATGCATGGAACTACGAATAAGAAAAAAAGGATTGGTTATGCGTTTGGCACAACCCATATTCAGGAGAAAAGTCTTATTCAAACCTATCATTGAGAGGAGTCTATCATTGGAAATAGGCCCCTACACTATGTTGCACTACATGTCTGAATAAGTTTGTGTTTAGTTGCTATTTTAGTGTGTTATGTTGTAGGATATCAGTGTATTCAGTTGTTGTAGTCAAACTTGTGTTCTTTTAAGTAAGACATGTAAGGTTGTGTTAATCTATATGTGTTATGTGAACTATTTTGATAAGCAAACAAGCAATAGATGGTATTTAACATTGCATAGAATACTGATTGTACCAAAACAGGCAAGTTAACGATCCTAGTAAGTGTTTAATGACAGGCATCCTAATAGCTCAAACAAAACCACCATAAACTTAAAAATTGTAAAACGTAATTGTTTAAACACAAAGCAACAGTTCCATCTAAACAAAATTTCACCAAACTTGACATCTAAGAAGCTTGTGTCCTACCTTGACCCTTGCAGTTGCGACTATTGTGGCCTAGGTTATTGCACTTGCTGCATTTTGTGGTGCCTCCTTTTCTTGTTAGCTTCCCTCCCTTTGTTAAGTTGGCCTCGACCTCCAATTGAGATTTCTTTCATTTTTTCTTTGGTCTTCCAAATTGTTTGCAATGTTTAGGAGGAGTTAATTTTGGTCGGGCATCTGGATGGAGGCCACATCTCAGGTTTAGCAATTGGATCAATGGTGTGCATGTAAACTTTCTTCCAACTGTCCAGCCAATACACTGGATCAACCCAACTTTATGGAACTCCATGATTCAAACCATTCTCAGCCATGTTCCAAATGACAGCAACTGCGTGTTTACAGGGCATTCCTGTCAGATCTCATAACCCGCATGAACATGTTCTCAACTGCACATCAACCACCATCCTGTTTCTTGTACCAGTAACCTGCATAGTTTGGAGTACAAGTATCAAGGAATCAGTTATTGTATTATCAAATAAAGTCTTTTAGTTTGCAATACTTACTTGGTACTTAGAAGAACTTATCATCAACACACTATATTGTGACGCCTCATTCTTGATACTCTCAAACATGGTAGTAGCAGTAGGAGTGAATGGGCCATCACTTTGGCTATGATCTTCTTCACATTGACTATTCGTTTGGTTAAATATTCCCTGATTTATTCAAAGCATGTGATGATTTGCTCCTCTCTTGCACCAACCAATTGCTTGTTAAACACTTCGCAAATATTGTTCAACATCATATCGCACTTTGCCCTTCTTGAAAAGTGGGCTCGTGACCATGCTGTTGCAAGGATCTCCTTTAGCCAATCATACAAATTTCTGTCTAAGGCCTTAACATCCTTCAATGCCCTATCGGAAGAGGGCATGCTAGTTGCACATGTACATCTCTAAAGCAGGTTCTTGTACGCATCTCCACACCATGTCTTCTTCATGTTCTCCTAAATGTGCCTCAGGCAATACATATGTTCAGCTGTTGGAAACACCTTGGCTGTAGTAGGTAAGAAACCCTACAATTTACAGAACAATATAACAAATAATATTCAATAGGAACTTGACATTTTAAAAAAACATAAACTTTTTGATACCTTTTATCTATCACTGATAAAAGTGAACGTACATCCTGTTGGTAATTCCTGATCATCCCCAAGTATCTACAAAAACCATGTCCATGTGTTGGTAGTTTCAGCTTCAATAATTGCAAAGGCAAGTGGGTAAATGCCATTGTTTCCATAAACTCCAACTGCTGAATGGATCTAACCCAGGTATGGACCTTTCATAAAGGCACCATCCAATGAGGTCCCTCCTAATGAGATTAACCCTTCTTCTAAGCACCATAGCAAACATATATTCTCCTAAATTGTCTTGTGGGACTACTAGGATTAGATCCAGGTTCTACATCAATCTTGATAGTGGTCCCAAGGTTGACTCTAAAAAGTTCCTCACAATACTCTTGGAGTTGTCCATATTGATCTCTATAGTCCTTATTTAACTTTTCCATTGCAATCTTCTTTGCCATCCACAATTTAGGGAGTGAAACTATAACTTGGTGCTTCTTCTCAAGTAGATCTTGAACTACCCTCATGTGAATGTTCATATTTCCCTAAATGATTGGTTCCACCTCTTTAATTATGAAGCTCATGGTGTACATACCAACTTCCCTTGTGTGCAGACATTGGCGTACATGTGATCTCCAGTTGTGTTTCGGCTCTTTTGCATCGCTCATGGACAATTAGGTTTAATTGGCTTCGTTCTTATTTTCTTGGGGGCTACCTCATCAATGCCCTTTTTTCCCTACATACCATAGAAGTTTCATTTTACTGTTTTCGCCCGCGAAGTCTTCGGCACTTGTCAAACTTGGGTTTTCCCCATGCCCACCACCCTAAACCTTAACCTATCTTTTTTTTTCTTAAATACGGTTGTCTCCTGTGTCACACCCCGACCCGCAGCGGAAAAGGTGATCGATGCATGATTGGGTTATCATCAAAGCTCATGACATTTATTATAACGTTTCATATTTATTATTACAATTTAAAGGGAAACATACATTCATAATTACATCATGTCCTACACATCATTCTAGACTTCATTATTTTCTTCTAAGGCATTTCCTATGTTTTCCTTGCTTCACCCTGTTCACCTGTATCATGTGTAAAAATGGTTTTTGGATCAACAAAAAGTTGGCGAGTGAATCCTATGAAAAACATTTGTACCAGTTTATTGAATTGATAAAATAAAGTGCGTAACCACATATGAGTAAATATGGATGTAAACTTATTAACAAAACACTTAATATTAAATAATGCACAACATACAATAAATGATTGTTTTGAGGCACGCGTTGCTCAACTCGTCTCCCACGAGGAAACTGATGGGCCTAATGAATAATTTGCATACAACTTGACAATATGAAATACATAACTACAAACAATATATACATTCTAAGTTTAAGTCATAATATGGTATGACACGAGTTTGAATAAACGAATTAATTTTTGTGACACATGACACACCCCAAAACGTGTAATTAAAAAGGGGAGTTGTAAGATTCACTCACATTGGGTGCGTTCGGTTGATGATGTTGAATGCGTACGAAGTTTGATTTAACCACGAGTGAAACTAACCTAGATAATAACATAATGGTTCGGTAAATAAGCAGGTTTTATTAATCAATTTTAGTAGGATTATTGGATATATTTTTGTGAGTTTAAAGCTATTTTCTAACTTTAAAAATGTTATTTTTAAGTATTTTTAATTGATTTTTAAATAAAAAAAATAAATAAAAATAATAAAAAATGTTGACTTTTTGACCGTTGACTTGTTGACCGTTGACCTGTTGACCGGTTTTATGGTGTAATTGTGTGCGCCGGGCAGGACTCGAACCCGAGACCTCCCGTTCGCGTGCACGCAGCTCTACCAACTGAGCTACGTGTCTAACCCGAAATATTTCTGTTTTTAATTATATTTATATACTAATTGAATTAATCCGAAAATCCTTTATTTCAAAAACGATTTTAATGTCTCGCTCGGTGCTCTCCATAGGTCTCGAACCCGGGACCTGTGGGTTAGGTTGACACACAGTCCACCGCTGGGCTGTGTGTCTAACTTGGTAAATAATCTGATTTTTATTATACTTATATACAAACTAGATCATTTCATTTCTGCCTTATATAAAAAGTTTGATAATTGCCAGAACCGGTGCGGTAGTCTGGACTCGAACTCGCGACGTGTGATTTAAACGTTCACACAGTCCACCGCTGGACTGTGTGTCTATCTTGGTTATTATTCCGGTTTTTATTAAACTTAACATCTATTTGCAGTGAATCCGGTTCAGTTTAAAAAAAAGAACATTTTTATTAAGGCGAGTGTGCGCGGGACAAGAATCGAACTCGGGACGTTATGCATATTTTTTGCACACAGTCCACCACTGGACTGTGTGTCTAACCCGTTCATAAAACCGTTTTTAATTAATCTTATATCATATCAGTACTTCTTCTTCTTCGTTAAACTTAACCAGAATCGATGTCCGACTGTTTTGACAAAAATAATCAGTTTCTTTAGTGTGTTGTGATTAGCTACATGTGAGATTAAATAAAAACGAGAGATATTAGGTATAAGATATACCGACAGAGCTCCTCTGTTTCGCCGACGCAACTCCGATGATAGCAGGTTATTCCGGCGACGTGTGTTTTGCGGCAGAGTGTCTTCAGGAAGCTTGGGGTAAGTTTGGGTGACTTCGGTATGAACTCTAGGTGTTCTGTTTTTAGAGTGATGCACAGAGGTGAAAGGGTTCGGTTTTCCGGCGAGTTGCAGAAGTTTTCCGGCGAGTGAAATTACGTCGAGAAAGGGTGTGATTGTGAGCGAAAAGGCTAACAGAAGTTAGAGGGTGTATTTATAGGGCAGAACATTGACGAATTTGGTCCGTTTTCCGTCTTGATTCGTCGGTTAATAATTTTCCGGTCGGTTATGACGGATATCGCGGACTGGACATCGGTTATAACCGATGTTGAGGTTAATGCTTCGGTTAAACCAGAAGAAACCGTCCAATCTCGGCGAAATCGTCGGGATTTCCGACGACTGCGATTGGGCGCGTCAGTTTTAAATTCGAGTTTGTGTATTTGAATTAATTGTTTCTAATAATGACCAAGAAACACAAGTGGCGCAGTGGTTGGATGGCTGGAAGTTAAGGCGTTGAGGATTCCTGGCTGACCCGGGTTCGAAACCCGGCAGCATTGTTTTATTTTTATTTCATTAATTTTAATACTTTTTCAATTATAACTTTTATAATCCAATATACTTATTAATTATGTATCGTTTAAAATTAATTTGGGCATTAAATACGCCACGAAATTTTTTAACTGATTGTTCGGTTAATAAACGGAGCGGGTTTGGTAAATCCGGTTTTTGACGGATGTTACAGTATCCCCTACTTTTAAGAAATTTCGTCCCGAAATTTAAGTTGTGGCATATTTGTCTAAAAAGGATGGTGTTTAATTTGACCGTTACATACTTAGAAAAAGGGTAAGAGTTTAAATTTTTGTTTGATGCGATAACGTCCCTAGTAAGGGTTAAGTACCCTGCTACAGGAATCGCTTTTTGTTGCCTACGGTAAAAATATTGATAAGCGGAGTTGATTCACTAAGTATGATTTCATGCGTAAGAGTTTTGATATGTTTGGAAAGATAAGGTCATATCCTAAAACAAAATTTCTAATACTACAACCTACATGGAACTTCTCATAACCGCCTGACAATGCCTCTGATCCTTTGGCAATAATACTTATATATAGGAAGTACCAGCGGCGTATCCACCATATTCTTGTCAAATTTTCATTGGTTTTATCAGTAAGTTATGATTGGTTCTATGATGTAACTCTAGAACATAAATAAACACCACAACCAATGTACCAAGAAATTACTAAATCCTACATGGAACTTCTCATAACCGCCTGACAATGCCTCTGATCCTTTAGCAAGAATACTTATATATAGGAAGTACCAGCGGCGTATCCACCATATTCTTGTCAAATTTTCATTGGTTTTATCAGTAAGTTATGATTGGTTCTATGATGTAACTCTAGAACATAAATAAACACAACAACCAATATCTGAGTCAAAATTCTGATAGCATACATGTTTGAATGGTGACAGTTTCTCTTTCGTTTGTTATGATGAAGAGGTTAGTTTATGTTGAAATAGATCACAATCCAATTTCTTTAAATGACGAGATGATATGAATGTTAAATCAGTGAATGTAACACAAATTTCAACCAAGACAATACTAAATCCTACATGGAACTTCTCATAACCGCCTGATAATGCCTCTGATCCTTTGGCAAGAATACTTATATATAGGAAGTACCAGCGGCGTATCCACCATATTCTTGTCAAATTTTCATTGGTTTTATCCGCAAGTTATGATTAGTTCTATGTGACTCTAAAACAAACACAACAACCAAAACTTGAGTCTCAATTCTGATAGCATACATGTTTGATTTGTGACAGTTCCTCTCTCGTTTGTTGTGATGGAGAGGTTAGTCTATGTAGAAATGGAACACAATCCAATTTCTTTAGATGATGATATGATATGAATGTTAAATCAGTGAATGTAACACAAATTTCAACCAAAACAATACTAAATCCTACATGGAACTTCTCATAACCGCCTGATAATGCCTCTGATCCTTTGGCAAGAATACTTATATATAGGAAGTACCAGCGGCGTATCCACCATATTCTTGTCAAATTTTCATTGGTTTTATCCGCAAGTTATGATTGGTTCTATGTGACTCTAATACATAAACAAACACAACAACCAAGGCTTGAGTCTTAATTCTGATAGTATACATGTTTGAATGATGACAATACCTCTCTCGTTTGTTGTGATGGAGAGGTTAGTCCTTGTGGAAGTGAGACATAGCTCAACTTCTTTAAATGATGAAATTGAAATAAGTTGAAATGTATGATGAACAAACTTCGACCAAAACATTACTAAATCCAACATGGAACTTCTCATAACCGCCTGATAATGCCTCTGATCCTTTGACAAGAATACTTATATATAGGAAGTACCAGCGGCGTATCCACCATATTCTTGTCAAATTTTCATTGACTTTATCCGCAAGTTATGATTAGTTCTATGGGACTCTAAAACAAACACAACAACCAAAACTTGAGATAACATAAAGAAAAACATAAAACTAAACGATTGTAGTTGAATCTTGATTTTCGGTGAAGGGGACTAGTTGGGTGGTTTCGTTTGAGCCGTCATTATCTTCAATAGGATTGGCGTTGATGTTGAAAACTCTTCCTCTTGCTGGTGGCCTAGGGATTAGGTTTCCTTGATTTTCTTGGTTAACTGGGTTTGCTTGAGCTTGGGCGTTTATGATGTTAACCAATCGAGGGCACGCGTTTCTAAAGTGGGTAGGGTCGCCACAATTGAAACAAGTTCGAACATATGGGAACATGGGGTATTGGGGTTGTTGATAGGTTTGGATCATGTGTTGGGTAGGGGGTGAGATTTGGTTTTGAGTGGTGCGGCAAACCTTGCTCAAATGACCATAGCGTCCACAATTCGCACATAGTCGACAAGGTAAGGTGGATGGATGGTGATAAAAACAGATGTTACATTGAGGGTGAGGTCCAAGGTATGGTTTCTTATTTAGGTAAGTTGAGTTGGGTGCTATTTGTGTGATTGGGATAGCTTGGATGGGTATGGCTTGTGAGGCTAGTTGGTTGCGTTGGGTGGTAGCGAAAAGTTGGCCGTCTCGTTTTCTCTTAGAAATGGGTTGAGAAGGGGTTTCGGTTTGGGTGGAGTTTGAAGTTTCAGTTGATGCTTTATCCTTCTTCTTCTCCTCCTTGAAGTCTTTATTCCGGATGCGGTTCTCGGTGAGCTCTGTAGCTAACTCCATTGCTGCTTCCAAAGTTGCAGGCGTGGTACTTATTACAGAGTCCTGAATCTTTGACGAAAGACCTCGAATGTAATGCTCCATCAAACGATAAAGAGGAGTGAACAAGTTGGGAACCATTTGATTTAACTCGAGGAATCTTTTGTTGTAGGTGGTGTGGTCGCCTTCCTTTTGCTTCAACGAATAGAACTCATCTTCTAATTTCTTGATTTCGCTCCTTGGGCAAAACCGTCTTGTCATGATTTCCTTCAACTCTTCCCAAGTCAAAGTCATAGCGTCTTCAGCACCTCGTTTGGCCTTCTCTGTATTCCACCAAGTAAGTGCTATTCCATATAAACGACCAGTAGCATATCGCACTTTGCGATCATCGGGGCAATCGCAATTTAGAAAAGTGTTCTCCATTTCTTCAAACCAATGGAAGAGAGCGGTGACACCTTCAGTCCCCTCGTATTTTGGAGGGTCGCATGATTTGAAATGCTTGTAGGTGCATTTGGTGGTATTTGGGGAGGGTTGATATCATTTTGATCTTCTTGGTTGACAGGATTAGCGGTAAGGGCTTGTTGGACTTGAATTACAATGTTGGGTATTACGGCAGCCATTTGTTGAGCGATTAGGGCAGCCATGCGCTCGCGGGCTTTTCATGCTCTCATCTTCCTACGAGCGAGGCTAGAAGACATCTAAAAGGAATACATATCAAGAGTATGAGTTGGATGTTTTTGGGAGCATGGGTCGTATTTAGGAATGAACATTCATAAAATAAATATAACATAATCAATCTACTACATCCATAGGATGTCTTGGGCTTTGCTCGTAATTGGGCCTTGCATGCCGCCATACTTCACCTTCGTAATCATGTGGGCCCCCATGAATACCGGGTTTTTCATATGGTTCGCATGTGTTAGCCTGGTTACGTACGCTAAAACCCGGAGAAAATCGAGAAATATGTATATAACGTATGATATTTGGAATGTATCCCGGTGTGGACACGGTGACACCTCAAAGTGGGGTTAGTTCAAACGACGTTTGGTGTGGCATGCTTTGGCCTAATGGGTCCTTTGTACTCTCATCGTTAGTCCCTAGGTAGGCAAACTGGTCCTTATATTGGATTTATACGAATGCCAACCTAGACAGGACGTTCCGACTACCGGTACTTGTACCCTTCCAGTTACTACATGCCCGTCGCAGAACTCACTTTGATGAGATTTGAAAAATGAAAAAATGCGACAAAATCTTTGAATAACGAAAGTATGAAGATGATTTGAATATGTGAACATTGAAATATGTATGATGAATGTGTATGTAAGTATGTATGTTTGACTGTAAGTATAAACAAATATGAAACAAATAAATATCATAAGTTTGCATGCAACCTCATAAACAATTAAAATCTAGTCAACTATAGTATAGGATCTAAGGGTCTAATAACCTATCCTATATCCCTATAGTCATGGCTCTGATACCAATCTGTCACACCCCGACCCGCAGCGGAAAAGGTGATCGAGGCATTATTGGGTTATCATCAAAGCTCATGACATTTATTATAACGTTTCATATTTATTATTACAATTTAAAGGGAAACATACATTCATAATTACATCATGTCCTACACATCATTCTAGACTTCATTATTTTCTTCTAAGGCATTTCCTATGTTTTCCTTGCTTCACCCTGTTCACCTGTATCATGTGTAAAAATGGTTTTTGGATCAACAAAAAGTTGGCGAGTGAATCCTCTGAAAAACATTTGTACAAGTTTATTGAATTGATAAAATAAAGTGCGTAACCACATATGAGTAAATATGGATGTAAACTTATTAACAAAACACTTAATATTAAATAATGACAACATACAATAAATGATTGTTTTGAGGCACGCGTTGCTCAACTCGTCTCCCACGAGGAAACAGATGGGCCTAATGAATAATTTGCATACAACTTGACAATATGAAATACATAACTACAAACAATATATACATTCTAAGTTTAAGTCATAATATGGTATGGCACGAGTTTGAATAAACGAATTAATTTTTGTGACACATGACACACCCCAAAACGTGTAATTAAAAAGGGGAGTTGTAAGATTCACTCACATTGGGTGCGTTCGGTTGATGATGTTGAATGCGTACGAAGTTTGATTTAACCACGAGTGAAACTAACCTAGATAATAACATAATGGTTCGGTAAATAAACAGGTTTTATTAATCAATTTTAGTAGGATTATTGGATATATTTTTGTGAGTTTAAAGCCATTTTCTAACTTTAAAAATGTTATTTTTAAGTATTTTTAATTGATTTTTAAATAAAAGAAAATAAATAAAAATAATAAAAAAATGTTGACTTTTTGACCGTTGACTTGTTGACCGTTGACCTGTTGACCGGTTTTATGGTGTAATTGTGTGCGCCGGGCAGGACTCGAACCCGAGACCTCCCGTTCGCGTGCACGCAGCTCTACCAACTGAGCTACGTGTCTAACCCGAAATATTTCTGTTTTTAATTATATTTATATACTAATTGAATTAATCCGAAAATCCTTTATTTCAAAAACGATTTTAATGTCTCGCTCGGTGCTCTCCACATGTCTCGAACCCGGGACCTGTGGGTTAGGTTGACACACAGTCCACCGCTGGGCTGTGTGTCTAACTTGGTAAATAATCTGATTTTTATTATACTTATATATAAACTAGATCATTTCATTTCTGCCTTATATAAAAAGTTTGATAATTGCCAGAACCGGTGCGGTAGTCTGGACTCGAACTCGCGACGTGTGATTTAAACGTTCACACAGTCCACCGCTGGACTGTGTGTCTATCTTGGTTATTATTCCTGTTTTTATTAAACTTAACATCTATTTGCAGTGCATCCGGTTCAGTTTAAAAAAAAGAACATTTTTATTAAGGCGAGTGTGCGCGGGACAAGAATCGAACTCGGGACGTTATGCATATTGTTTGCACACAGTCCACCACTGGACTGTGTGTCTAACCCGTTCATAAAACCGTTTTTAATTAATCTTATATCATATCAGTACTTCGTCTTCTTCGTTAAACTTAACCAGAATCGATGTCCGACTGTTTTGACAAAAATAATCAGTTTCTTTAGTGTGTTGTGATTAGCTACATGTGAGATTAAATAAAAACGAGAGATATTAGGTATAAGATATACCGACAGAGCTCCTCTGTTTCGCCGACGCAACTCCGATGATAGCAGGTTATTCCGGCGACGTGTGTTTTGCGGCAGAGTGTCTTCAGGAAGCTTGGGGTAAGTTTGGGTGACTTCGGTATGAACTCTAGGTGTTCTGTTTTTAGAGTGATGCACAGAGGTGAAAGGGTTCGGTTTTCCGGCGAGTTGCAGAAGTTTTCCGGCGAGTGAAAAATTACGTCGAGAAAGGGTGTGTTGTGAGCGAAAAGGCTAACAGAAGTTAGAGGGTGTATTTATAGGGCAGAACATTGACGAATTTGGTCCGTTTTCCGTCTTGATTCGTCGGTTAATAATTTTCCGGTCGGTTATGACGGATATCGCGGACTGGACATCGGTTATAACCGATGTTGAGGTTAATGCTTCGGTTAAACCAGAAGAAACCGTCCAATCTCGGCGAAATCGTCGGGATTTCCGACGACTGCGATTGGGCGCGTCAGTTTTGAATTCGAGTTTGTGTATTTGAATTAATTGTTTCTAATAATGACCAAGAAACACAAGTGGCGCAGTGGTTGGATGGTTGGAAGTTAAGGCGTTGAGGATTCCTGGCTGACCCGGTTCGAAACCCGGCAGCATTGTTTTATTTTTATTTCATTAATTTTAATACTTTTTCAATTATAACTTTTATAATCCAATATACTTATTAATTATGTATCGTTTAAAATTAATTTGGGCATTAAATACGCCACGAAATTTTTTAACTGATTGTTCGGTTAATAAACGGAGCGGGTTTGGTAAATCCGGTTTTTGACGGATGTTACATCCTGTATACAAGAGCAAATGTTTTGACCATGTTAGTAAGCTTCGCCTTGTTAGGAATCAACTACCCAAGCGTTGATTTCCTAAACTTCCCCATTCTTTTCATAGCCTCATCGAAAACTGTTTGATCCTCATATTCGTATCAGCTTCAAAGTCATCTAGATCCACGTTGAGGTCATCCTCAAACACATCTTCTTTACTCGCAATTTCCTTTACAACAGAGTCAACATTGCCTCTGAATGCTGCATGTCAACATCTACATCATACAACGGAGTATCCTCTTCCACCTAGTAATCAGGATCATCTTGACCCTTTGCATCATCACCTCATCCCTTGTTTACTTGTACATCAACTTCCTCTTCTGCCTCTTCATCAAAATCTTGATCATCACTACCCTTATCATCATTTTCATTATGAATGTTCATGTCCTCACCTGCTTGATCAGTGTCCTCAGCTTTTTCATCTCCAATTTCAGTATCATTGTAATCACATTGAAACATATCAACAGAAGGAGCTTCATGCAGGTCAACATCTTGGTTTTCAGGTGGAGGACCATGAGGACTCTGTGTAATGACTTCTTCACCACAAGATGTCATGTCACACCCTCAAATTCAACTTGCTGGGATTTATCGCGAGGCGTGTGACTGGCCAGGATCTAGCCACTAATCATGTTGAACCAACCATTTAAAATAATATAAACATCAATATCAACATGATTGCAATGGAAAATAAAGTTAAAAACTAATAGGAACTTAAAACCACAAGTTAAATAAATGTTCAAAACAATAAGTTTAAACGAACCACCCACTCCAGCCGATTGCAATGCCCATCCATAGTTGTACTTACTGGCCTTCAAAGCATGCAACTACGTGTCAACAATAAAGTTAGCGAATTCACAAAATTTAGTTTAGTAAAAGTAAAGTTCACAATGTTTATGATTTAACTATGACCCGGGTAGCTAACCTTCATATATGATTAAACTGTTTACCGAATGCTGATGTTTCGTTTGTGCCCTCAATAATGTCTATCAACATTAAAGCAAGAGTAAAGGTTAGGAGTTCACGCCCGGCCTCCAGCACGGTGTGAGATTTGTCAAACTTTGTCCTGCTATGTTATCGTTTAAGTTATTTCAATTTAGAGTAAAGTACACTGTCAGTCCCTGTGGTTTACACTCGTTTGCAATTTCAATCCCTATTTTGAGAAACTCAACACTTCAGTCCCCCAAGTATCCAATTGCTCACAATTAAGGGCCTTGACCAAATTTCTGTTAGTTGACCATTACTTTACTTAACTCCATGGAGGGTAAGATCGTCATTTCACAAAACTATCATATGTCACCTACTATTTCAATCCTTGAACTTCTTTAGTAAGCTACAGGTCAATCCCTCTTCTCCCCTAAACACCCCCTCCACTTCCGGCGAGCTCAAACACCGGCGATTCAGCTCAACTGTAGTCCGATCAACGAATATGTGGCAATACGCAGTGATACTCATCACCTTCCACGTCGTGGGTACGAAATCTTACTTTTTTTTTCACATACAAACCTTGTTTGAGTTGATTAAAATCTGAAATGTGGGTTATCTTTTTGTTCAAATGTAGTCGAATTCCGGGTCCATGTGACCTGTCGGTTCGTTCGGATCCAATACCGGGTCCTTTTGAGGATGGGGAGGGGTTTCCGGGTTGAGCTCTGTTTTGCCCGGCGCTGAAGAGGAAGTCAGTCTGGCCTTGATGTAAATTATAGTAGTGTATAAGGGTAATGTTGATAAATTTTTTGGGTATTAGAAGTTAATGATGAACATTACCCTGTTTTTGGGTTATCTATCAACAGATTTCATGTTTGGTTGTCTGTAAAACTTAATGTTAGTTTTAGCGTTAGCTAGTATTATGTTTGGTAAACCTTAAAGTTTTTGTACCTTTAAATCTTAGTTCATGTCATTAGCACATTCAGTTGGGTGCAGGTGACATTCAGTTTCATTAGCATTTAGTTGCAGTTGACACTCAATTGCAGTTGACCTTAACATTAAGACATTAGGCCACTTCAGTTGCAGATGAACATTAGGACACTCAGTGACATTTGCAGTTGATCTTGTGTTCAGATAATGCTTTGCTGAACATGAACATTGGAGCACTTCATTTGCTGAACATGAACATGAACATTTGGCCACTGCAGTTGCAGTTGAACATAACTCACAGTTCATCTTTAAGCTGCATAATGACATCACAGTTCATTTGTAAGCTGCATAATGACATCACATTTGCAGGTTGTTTCAGTCTTGGTATAACAGGAAGATACCACAACATTTTAGCCGGTGGTCCATTTTCGTCACATCATCGTCAACTTCATCTGTTTTGCTTTTACGTTTATACCTTGACGCGCCACAGTTAAAGCACGTATGATCTTTTTGAACTCTTTTCTATACGGCATACAATCATTTAGACATGCATGTATTTTTTCAACTTCTAATCCTATCGGGCACATCATTTTTTTTTGCTTGATATAACGAAAGCGTTAACCCACTTCCTTCTGGAAGCATGTAATTTAATAAAACTAATATATCTGTGAAACTCTTATCACTCCATTCGTGTGTTGACTTTAAGGTAGACAATCTCAAAATAGCACGAAGTTTTGAATATTTCTTACAACCAACATATAATGGTTTTTCCTCATCTTTAAGTATTCTTCTTAATTTTTCTTTCTCATTGTCACCAATATTAGTCTCTAAAACATTATACATGTCATTAAAATAGTCATTGTCGTCACTTAAAGTGGCATTTTCGTGATCAATATATTGTTCGTTATTATCTACTTTATCATCGTCTATATTGAAAGATGATGTACTACGATTAGCAAGCGATTCCCCATGGTTTGACCAACAAGTATACCCACTTCCTTCTGGAAGCATGTAATTTTTTTTATAGCATAAAACCATGTCTGAACAAATGAAAGTTTATTTCTTTAATTTCATTTTTTTGAAAATTTGTACACGATGCACATATTCACCCGATGAGCTTCGGCGGCCTTAAGAAAACTTTGAGCACCCATAATATATGTTGCATCAGTATGGTACGACTTCGATTGTACATCCAATCATCGTCGTGATCCATCTGAAAATTAAAGTAATAAATAATGATGAGTGTATGCGTATGATGTAAATCAATGCTCTAAGGTGGTGAATCTTAACCCAATTTTTGAAGATTCCATCTCAAGAGTATACATTTTAACGAGAAAACATTTAAAAAAATCGGAAGCATTTCCCCTTAACTCCCTAGTATGCGTAAAATCGCAAACCCGTGGGAGTAGAGGAAACACCAACAGATATTTTCTTAAATGGCGTTTCATTAAAATGTATATATATCCTAAATGAGATAGAATTTTCGAAAAGTAGTATCCAAAATTTATCTCTATTAGATAAATTTTGGAAGGGGTTATTCTAAAGTGTTACTTAAATCTATATTTATACACCTATATGTAAATGTAAATATATAACATCTATATGTTAATAAAAAACACAAAATTTCTACATTTCAGTAAAAATAAATTATAACAAGGTTAAACATACTATATCACTGTATATTTTATATACAATCTACTAGTGATTTATAAAAGCAAAAGGCAAGAAAAAGTCAATTTTGAATTTTTAACAAGAAAACATATAACTAACACGATAAAAGTACTATTTGTAAAACTAAAAAACATTAAATAAGATAAGTAAAGAAAAAAAATAATCTTGAAGTTTTCAAAGGTTGTTAATGGTGAAATTAAATGAAGAAGATGAAAGAATTGAATGAAGAGATAGAGGTTTGGTTGGTTGTTGGGCGCAAAATTTTAGAAAAGTTGAAGTGTATGATGTTTATAAGACTGTGTTCAAAGACAACATCATTTAAAGGTTGCAAAAATTAGTATAAGACGGTGTTTAAGCATTAGACGGGATTCTTTTGAACTTTATTGAATATTTTAATCAAAGCATCACAGTGGGTACTGATTTTTAGACGGTGTTATTGCTTTAGTCTTTAACCCTTTCGTGCAATAATTCTACCAAAGATGATCCTATTACAGGAATAGCGTCAGGTACACCTGTTACAATTTCCACTGCCTAATAACCAATTTGGTCCAAGTGTAACCAGTTATACAACATGATGTGGTCAATACAACTATATATACACAATATACATGTGGGATCATCATCAAGACCATCATACTTAGCGACCATCGATGAACTAATCGGGTTAACCAACCAAAATCAGCTTAAGTCATTATGTATTGAACTGAAAAGCATGAGTAACGGTCGGACGACAGTAAAAGGTCATAGCAAATCCTGTAGCCACTTGTACTAACAGCAGTAAGCCTAATTCCCCCTAGACAATAAAATATGTTTACATGAGGAGGAACATATTTACTAATTATATCATCACCAGTCGCCTAAATCTCAAGACACTCTTCAAACCAATCACATATTTTATTGAGACAGGTGTGATCCCCCCTTCGAGAACTGTATATGAGACTTTCATCTCGTACAACTCAAATACCAATTAATAACCCACGATTTCAGACTTTTTTGAAATAAGAGATTAATCAACTGGGGCAAAATACGATAGATATAATAAATAAAAGATGAGTGAATGCTTTCTTTTTTGTCATTTTTGTCATTTGTGAATTGTTAATGAACCCATGTCATTCGTTAATTCTTGTAAGCTAATATTTCTTATTATCTCACGAATCAGTTCTATTACAAGTTATCGAACCTATGAATCTATTCTCTGTTTTTTATTTGTGATTCGTGGTTAGGCCATGAATCTAGAAAAAAGATACAAAAATAGACGAAAACTTGAATGAATAAATAATCAAAAAAATATTGTTTCCCTGAAGTCAAATTTGAAGAACATATCTCCTTTCCGAAAACCACTTTAATTAATGAATATGAATATTATTCAAATTTTGATACGAAAGAACTCTTTTTCTATCATTATATAAAAATCTCTAATATTTCAAAAAAATTTAACTTACTATGAATAGTCAGGGATAAAATAATTGAGGGAATTTCTAAAAAATATTGTGAAAAATGAGTGGCAAAAAATGACATAAATTGGCTAGTTATCACTATAAGAGATCCAAATTTTTGGTCATTAAGGAGCACAAAAAGAAGCGTCGAAAAAATCACAAGATGTGATCTATCTGAATTAAAATCTCAATTCCAACAATGAAAAAGGGGGGATTCCTTATTTCAAAATGGTTGATTATTAGATATTTTGATTTGTTTATTATTATTATTATTTTATGGAGTTGTGGATATTTCGATACATATAAAAGATCACAAAAAGAGTTTTTTGTATACTTGTTCCATATATGTCTACTCTGACTCGAATGAATGTTAAGAAGAAAACTCAATTAAGTTATGTTCTAGGAAAAGAGGATTCTTGCGTTTTTCCCTCTAGCTGAGAAAGCATTCATTTATCGACTCATTTTTAAAAATACTTCACTTCGTACACGTAAGAAATAGGTCAATTTAGCAGCTTTTTGTCCATTTCCTGCGGAGTAAAATTTACAGTAGTACAAGTCAATGGAATGGCTCCCTGGCCCTGATAACCACATAAAGGACACGCCGATCATAAATACCCTCTTTAACTTCTATTCGGATGGATTGAATATCTTTTACAAGAAAAAGAAACCGGAGAAAGACCCGACGATTATTTCCTGGAAATTCCCAACGAAAGATACACACTATTCTGTCTTTATATCAAATCGATCATAACCACTACGTCAATTCCACGAAATTGTTTGGGGAGGGATATATACTTATTTAACAAATAAATTAATTCTATTATATGTATAGTGTAAAGAAATTTTTGCAACGGTGTTTTTCTTTACAAAATAATGAAATATACCCGGATAGTGTTGGTTGACACGCGTATATAAGTCATGTTATACTGTTAAATAACAAGCCTTTGGTTTTCCACTAGAAAATCCATGCGTTTGGGAGTCCCTAATAGTTAAATAAACCAAGATGTTACAATTACTGCAATTTTAGAGAGATGCGAAAGCGAAAGCCTATGGGGTCGCTTCTGTAACCGGATAACTAGCACCAAAAGTTTTCTTTACATCGGATGGTTTGCCGTTTTGATGATCCCTACCTTATTGATTGCAACTTCTGTATTTATTATTTCTATATTTTTTACTTTTAGTTACACACCTTATACAATAATAACATCCATTTTTAACCTTACAGTTTATAACAATTATCAACGTGAACGCTAACTTTGACTTTTTTATATGTTTCTATTATATAATGGGTATTGATTTTAGGATGGTGTTATTGCTTTAACCCAGTCTAAAACAAATCTTCAACACCGTCTAATACTCAATTTCGTAGTAGTGTTGGTTTTTTTCTTGTTTCTTGTCATTGAATTCATGGTAGAAGATTTCACTATGGTTTTAAAATCCTTGTATGTTTTGTTTCGAGCATCAAAATAAAATTTTAAAATCTCAATAACAAACATGTGTCACGCAAAAAAAACTGAACATTTGAAGGAACTTCGACGATCAAAGAAAAAAATTATGCGTCATGATCAGGAAGCGGTTCATGAAGTTGGAATGATTGATTATTTTGTTGAAAGCCCAAAGTACAATGTTGAGATATTTAGAGCAAGATTTCGATTATTATTGTATCGATAATCATATCGATATTATATTTCAATGTGTATATATATATATATACACTCAAGAGATCGATACACTACTTCTGTTAGGACTGGTTTTAACTTCTTATGGATCAATGATCCTTCCGTGTATCCTGGATACGTCATTCTTAAAATATACAGCGGGTGTAATAGATGGACTTGGTCAAGCTGGATTATCCTAGAATATGCTTGGATTTAAGCACGTGCAAGTGAGGCAATAGCCGTTGTGGGTGATCATGGGAGCTCCCTCATTTTTAATTTAGTTAGTTACTAGATAATTTTCTAATTATATGAAGGGGTACTGAGGTCATTTAGATATACATACTGACACTCTCATACACTTAACCATACTCGAAACTGCTCTCAAACACAGACGCACTAGAATCCATTGTATCAAGCTCAATATCATCCGAAGTTGTATTGAATTGTTCATTTCTTGTTCAATAGAGTTGGTGGTTGGTAGATCGGTAGTTTCCATCACCTGAGGTTTTTTATGCCGGAGATCTTCTAAAGATCAAGGGCTTTTTCCTCGTATAAATCATCGTGTTCATTGTTGTTTACATTTCATAACTCTTTACACAATTGTTCAGCATTCAAGCACACTACCTCACAAATCAGATTTGGTTACATTATCCTTAAACCGATTTTTGACCAAAACAACATCTACTTAGTATATTATCGATATACAAGGGCCTGTTACCATGAGATGGTACCATGAGATGATGTCATCCATCTCCAACCAAGTCGTTTGTGCTTCGAGTCGTTCTCTTGTCTTCATGTGCATAGTTTGTTCGCCGAGTCGCACGACGGAGGAATTTCATTGACGTCGGTCTCGAACTGAACCGAACCGAGCCACATCCACACAAAAGTGCATCAATACAAGCCTCAAAATCACACTCTAAACTCATGAATAGAAATGAGATAAACTTGCTTGAAGTGAAGATAAACAACTCTTAAATATGAAGACTAAAAGTGTATGTAAATTTACAGTAAAGAAAAGAAAAGGTAGATTGCTTTATTCATTCCCAGCAGAACGTGCGAATATAGAAAATAAGGAATAAAATACTACCTAATGACCATTTCTACCTATAGACTCGTACACATATGACACATATTTTTAACCATAGTGCACTACTATCAATGTATACTTCCATGTAAACCGGTCAAACCAACTACCAAGTCCACTAAATTAAACTATTAAATAAATCAAATATAAAACCAGAAATGCTTGTCTTCAAGCTCCAGCCATGCAGCTCACGTGAATTCTTGAAGCCATTCTGCTTTTTTTTTAACGGCAATTTGAATCACAACGGACTACGGGAGTATCATCGTGCCACCAGCGTAACCACCCCATCATATCCATTTCCACTAGGCATAATGCATATACACAAATTCAGGAGGAAACCCAATAAATATGGGAAAAGCCCCTTGTAGGAATCGAATCGATAACCTATTAATCCGAAGCCCTATCCCACCCCAAGATACTACTAGGCTATAAAGCCATGATCAAACTCGATCTTCTCAAAAAGATCAACGTAATAACCATCGGGAACAGTCTAATGAAAATAACAGATCAAATTGGCAACAAAATACTCCAAATGAAGCAGAGCCAAATCATGACGAAGACATATCCTTTTCTAGCCCCAAAAGGCATCATCATTATCTCTTTGCTTCCACTTACATCAAACACACCATCAATCACCAAGAAGTGCATTCTTGGGAAACTTTGAGGTTGAGGCGCGCACCTCTTGTATTTTGGGTGTTTTTATGCATTAAACTGTTGTACAACAGTTTTTTTTGGCTTGTACATGTAGGTAAAATCATATATAAACCTTTTTTGTAGCTATATTATTTATAAGAAATCATATATAAACCTTTTTTGTAGCTATATTATTTATAAGGGATGCTATAAACCTATGGGCTATATAAAAATTATATAACCACCATGCGCCTTGGGTACTAAAAGCTCGAGGCTTTTTGCGCTCCGTGCCTCGGTTTTAGGCATCGTCACTTTTGTGCGCTTCTCACTTTTTGAAACTGAACCAATGAGAAAATAAAACATTTTAAACCGAAGTGTCAAATGTATCTAAACCCTAGGGACTAAAATGAAAATTTACTCTTATTAAAATGTGGGTTTATTGAATTACACCCGAAGGATCACTCGATCCCCAATTAAGGCATATTTCATTGTCAATAAATTAATAGGTTTGGGAAGAGGCAACCCCATAGCCTTCCAATGTGAACGTCATGGATTAGAGTCCATTTGGTGCAATTTGCTTCAGGTGGGCTAGAGGTTTTATCACAGCAGGCCTCGTCACCAACGTTGTCTGTGCTCGCATGTCAAGGGTGGCCTTTCGCCAATGGTTTTGCCCGGATGACCGGGCTTGTATATATTTGTTGGTCGTTAGAAAAATGCCATATTTCATTCGAGTCACCAGGCGTAATGCGCAATTCAAGAAGAATGAAGGTGGCATCAACCAATGACACCCAAATAAAAGAATCTCTATATGAATCAAAAACTTGAGTTGAAATTAGAAACGAAGCTCTTCTTCTTGGTTATTAAGCTCCTTAACTATCCATTTTCTCTACAAAATGTTTAATCCACGAACATTCTTAGATCAATATCAGTTAAATTTGAAAGTAATGGTAACTGAAGTTGCTAGTTTCGTGTTATCGTTGATACATTCAATCGCAACATTACAAATGTAACCTCACACCTGGAATCGTATATCGCTATGCATGAATCAGAAAACAGAACCTAGTCATGTGTGATGGATAGATTATGAAATGAGAATATAACAAATGAACTATATGTGAATACAACTTAAAGGGAAATTCCAATGTTCACTCAAAATCCTCTTCCAAACACTCCGTTGGGATGCTTTGTTTACAGTTTCCTACTAAAGTGTTTGGGGCAACTCCACCTATACAGGTGCCACTTGACACCATCATAATCATATTCACAAAAGGAAACAATAAGTAAACATATATTATTACACGAGTTCGAATGCCAGAAAAAAAAATGTAATGTTTGTTAATTGTAAACATGTTGTGTATGTGTATATACTCAGGTGGTTCGTTCTTGAGCCCGAGGAGAAAGTTGTGATCTCAGAGGCTTCTTCATGACCACCGTGAACTCGGTCTTCTCAGAAAGATCAACATGACAACCATCAGGAACAGTCCAATGGAAATACCAAATCAAATTGGCAACAAAATGTTGCAAATGAAGCATAGCTAAATCAGAACCGGGACATATCCTTCTTCCAGCACCAAAAGGCATCATCTTTATCCCTTTGCTTCCACTTATATCAAACACACCATCATGCACCATAAACCTCTCTGGCTTGAACTCCAAGGGATCATCCCAAACCTTTGGGTCCAGACCCATCTCACCCACCATGAAATTGATATCGGCACCTTGTGGAATCGTGTAACCTTGCACCTCTACCTCTTTCATGACCCTATGGATCAACACAAAATGTGCTGGTGGGTGTCTCCCCAGCCCTTCCAAAACCACCGCTTTCAGGTACGGCATCTTCTCAATGTCCTCTTCGTTTATAACAAATATTGGTCCTAGCAGTGGAGGTGAAGGTGGAGGTCCGATGACTGCCACGATTTCATACTCTGAATGCGAGGATGCTTCACGAGATTCGCCATGATCCATTGTAGAGCAGTAGAGGTGGTGTCTGTTCCCGCGTCAAGAAACTCACTACATATGGCCCCCATCTCCTTGTGGGTCAGCCCTCCACCATTTCCATTATTAGCTTCTTCTAGCGGAAGTTGTAGATTCACCAGCGTGTCAACGTAAGACACGCTTTGTTCGTTTCCTAATCGGGCCTCAGAATTACCTGACTCGATCTGAGACTTGATGAGAGGAATAATGACTGCGTCTCTATCATTTCGCAATTTCTCAAACTCTTTCCATCTGTTTCAAAAGAATATATTCCCCACATTTGGAAAATTTATGAGCACTGAAAAACGCCCTGAGGCGAACTTTAATAGATACTCACGCTGTACTTTAGCGATCTAATTGATTTTACTCTCCTCAAACTTCTCTCCGAAGCACATGAACACCAATAGGCAGAACATAGCTTGCTGAAAATGGTCAACCACCTTAATTCCCTCAACCTCTTGTCGTTCTTGAAGGCGTTCAATCAATATTTGAAGCACCACTTGCGAGCCCAAGAGTATGATTTGATGTGGGCGGGATGCATGATGAGAGATTTAGGTGTTGGTTCAGGCCCCAAATAACACACAGTAAACACACACAAGAAAACACACACTCACGAAACTCTTTCTTTATTATTAAACTTTCACAAAGAAAACAAAACTGACTTACATGATAGAGGGTAATTTCTACGTACTAATGAAAATGTAATTTAAAATGTAAAACACAAAACAAACACATGCATAAATTAACTCCAACTTATTAGCAATAACTTCCAACGTGCATGCACTCAACGTCCAATTTTTCAGCTATTTATCCTCCAAATTCGGTCAAGCTATGACTTGTTCCTTACCCATGACCCGTTTGCTTTTTGGTGGCCCATTTAAACAAAACCGGTAACCAACTTGACCCGTAAACGACCCGTAACATCAAGATTAATTCCAACATTCACCCCCTTAATCCTGATGTCGGTTCTTTCTACTTGCTAGTTTCTTCGCATTCGTTCCTGATCTTCTTGCTACCTGAATCAGAGATTCAATCTTGCTACTTCCTTCTTGATATGAACCACACATGGTTCGAACCTTGCTCTTGCGAACCACATGATCCAGTTTCTTGCTCTTGCTAAAACTTGCTTCTTGCTCTACTCGGTTCACGAAGATCCGATTCAACTCTTGCTCTTGTTTTCGCTACTTGCTATCCAGAATCTTTTATCTTGCTAATCTTCTTAATCACATGCTTTAAACTTGCTCGGTTTCGACATATTGTGTGTGTTCACTCACACCTGCTAAAAACAAAGTAAACAAAATAGCACAAATGATGTTTCCCTCTTTTCCTCGTACAATAATTCACCCAAACAAGTTGTGTTTGACTTTTCAGTCACAAAAACCAAACACCCCTTATCTTCTAGAGACTTTAAATGCCTCCTCAGATTCTTTCAATCACTTACAACTAAGCCCATACACCAGGACTTACGTAACTATCACCTTCATACTAGAAAACCCTATTCTTTGTAAGCCTGCCATTCACTACACAAAACACCCCTTTTGTTCCTCACCGAACATCTTGATAGACACCAATGAAAACACTTACAACCCACACACAGCAGGTTCGCTTCTAGGTTACACAGGTCACACGCTTCTCGAACAGTTGTCTTCTCCGCAACCGCATCACACACGTCTTTCTCGACTCGAACGCTGAACCGCACAGGTCTTACATGCCAAGCCTTTATCACACAGATTTTTTTAAATCAATCACACAGATCCGCCGTTTTTTCCGTTTACCACAACGGTCGTCTTCGCATCACACAAAGTCTTTACTTGAATCAAACAAACCACATAATTCTTTCGACTGATCCATAAATTCACACAGATTTCGTTCTTGATTAGATTCACAAAGAATCACCACCATGAATCACTTAGATTCTTCTCCTTGTCTTTTTTTTCACACAGAAATCATTCACGTAGAACACACATTCGATCACACAGATTTCGTCTCCACTGCTTGTTCATACAGAACACGTTCACACAGAACACCCTTTTTTCCTTGTCTCTTCTTCTCAATTGATTCACGCAGAACTATCTTCGATCACACAGATCAATACATTTCTCGCCATCACGGTTCACTCTGAACTCTTTTCTGATCACACAGATCTTAGCTCACACAGAACAATCTTGTACGGCTCCCACAGAACCTTTCCTCGATCACTCAGATCGTCTCGTTCTTCTTTGTCTCATCCCGGCTCACTAAGAACCGTAGTCGATTCACACAGATCGAACTTCTTTCTCGTCTCCACCGGCTCACGCAGAACCGCTTCGGGCTCACACAGAACCTCTCTTCTTTCATACATGTTTCTTCTCCACTTCAACAACTAATCTCTACCTCTCATCTCAGCCCTGAAGTTTAAAAGGGTCTGCTCCCTTCCTCTCTAACACTCGACTCTCAAACCGGCAAACACCGTCTTCACCGGCTGTCGTTTCTCGACCCTCGTTTCGACCTCGCTCTGATACCAAATGTTGGTTCAGGCCCCAAATAACACACAGTAAACACACACAAGAAAACACACACTCACGAAACTCTTTCTTTATTATTAAACTTTCACAAAGAAAACAAAACTGACTTACATGAGAGAGGGTAATTTCTACGTACTAATGAAAATGTAATTTAAAATGTAAAACACAAAACAAACACATGCATAAATTAACTCCAACTTATTAGCAACAACTTCCAACGTGCATGCACTCAATGTCCAATTTTTCAGCTATTTATCCTCCAAATTCGGTCAAGCTATGACTTGTTCCTTACCCATGACCCGTTTGCTTTTTGGTGGCCCATTTAAACAAAACCGGTAACCAACTTGACCCGTAAACGACCCGTAACATCAAGATTAATTCCAACATTAGGCGGTCAGAGAAGATTGCGCCTTTTTGAATGAGGAGTTGGTGAGCAAGAGAATGGCTGCTGACGAGGAAGACGTTAGGTCAAAAGCCGCCAAACGAAAGAGTGAAGAGTGATCTATACCTGGTCTTGAGATTTATGAGAATGGATTCGAACTTTGAAGGGGAACTGGTCAGCAGAAATAGGAAGATGGTGGAAAAGAATGGTGGCCCTGGGGGTAGCTTCTTCCGGCGATATAATATTAATCTGATAAGGGCTGCAATGCACAGGGAAACTACCATCACGAACCACGTCTCCATAGTCCACAACGGAAGAAGAATGGTTGTTTGCGAACTCTGCACGTCTATGTATCTATTCCTTTATCCACAGTAAACTCAAAAGTCACCATCTGCGTGTATTTCATGCAAAAAAAATGGAGATAAATTATTTTAAGTCAACTATTAGAATTCTTTTATTAATTTTAAAAACTAACTATTAGTTTTTTATTAGAGGAAGTTGAATGGTTGATTGGGGGCTCTGGTTGTCTGTTTTATGATTTCATCTTCTGTCTGTTAACAACCTTATCAAGTAAAGTTGGTAAAAAAAACCATGTTTTGCTTTGGAATTTGGGGGCTCTGGTCCCATATATTCATATACCCCGCTTGCATTGGCGAAGCTTTTAAGGGGCTGGAGGGGGCGACCGACCCCCGAACTTCTCGCTCAGTAGTGGAGAGTTTGTAGTTTTCGTATAGAAAGGTTTGGGTATATACGTTTTCGACCCTCCGATTTTGTAGAAACTTTCTAGGTCCGGTGACTTCCGACCCACCCCGGTTGGAAATCAAGCTTCGCCGCTGCCTGCTTGATTATGTCTGTAAGTCTAAATTAATATTATTATTATTATTATTATACTAGTAAGAGAAGGCAAAGCAGAAGCAACATGTAGTCCTTAAAAAGATGATGATGGACCAGTTTTACGTCATTTTCATAAGATTCACATATATTTGTTTCTAAGTGCAAATATCATTGAGAGGTATCATAAATTCCATATGTTGCTACCGTGGGAATGTTAGATCGGGTAGCAAAGCTTGACACGACATAACAATTAAATATAAAATAATTTTAAAAATACTTTAAGATAAGTTTTTTTAAGGCAAGAAGGTCCGGGATGGGTTGTGCTGAGTTAAAGGACACCAAAGGATGGACCTTTCAATGTCTCTCTTTGTCCTTATGAAATGATCTCCTCACCCATCAATTTCATGTCCCACTAATATGCATCCATCCGGTTTGGGACCGAAAACTGGTATCTGATCCGAAACTGATAGTGAAACCAGTGTCACTCAGTTTGAAAATATGTCCGTTGAAAGCGGTTTTGGACTATAGCTTTTAACTTTCTTTGATTCGATCTGATCCTGTTTTAGAACCGAGCTAATTTGGTCCAAAATCTGGTTTGGTGCATCTCTATCGATCAAGGGGAAAATATTCAATAAATATAAAACTATGATTAAAAGTTACATATTTGAATCCTTAATGTTTGAATACCATCCTCTTTCATGTATGACACCACCATGACTTCGATCTGATGCATCCATATATGTTCATATATTAGAGTAACTATGGCCGTTTACTCGATGCTCTAAGTGACTATAAAGATACAAATGAAGGAAAACTCCAAGTGCCACTTGACACCATTTACACTCTATGTATATATCGATTCAGGTGGATCGTTTCTGAATCCGAGAAGAAACTTGTGCTTTCAGAGGATTCTTCATGACAACGGTAAACACAGTCTTCTCAGAAAGATCAACATGATAACCATTAGGAACAGTCCAATGGAAATACCAAATCAAATTGGCAACAAAATACTCCAAATGAAGCAGAGCCAGATCAGAGCCAGGACATATCCTCCTTCCTGCACCAAAAGGCATCATCTTTATCCCTTTGCTTCCACTTATATCAAACACACCAGTATCCGCCAAGAACCGCTCTGGTTTGAACTCCAAGGGCTCATCCCAGACCTTTGGGTCCAAACCCATCTCACCCACCATGAAATTGATGGTGGCACCTTCTGGAATGGTGTAACCTTGCACCTCCACCTCTTTTGAGGCCCGATGGAGTAACACCAAATGCGCAGGTGGGTGTCTTCTAAGCCCTTCCAAAACCACTGCTTTTAGGTATGGCATTTTCTGTAGATCCTCTTCGTTTATAACCGATTCTGGCTCCAATTCCACCCCTTTACGTGGTGGTAGAGGTGGTGCTCCAACCACTCCAACGATTTCGTCATAGAGTTTGCTCTGAATATGAGGATACTTCACTAGATTAGCCATGATCCATTGTAGAGCAGTAGAGGTTGTATCTGTACCCGCATTAAGAAACTCACTACAAATGGTCGCCATCTCCTTATGACTCAGCTTTTCACCATTTCCTTCTTCTTCTGGAAATTGTAGATTCACCAGCGTGTCAACATAAGCCACGATATGATCCTTTCCTAGTTGCTGCTCAGAATTACCCGATTCGATTCGAGACTTGATGAGTCGAATAATGACTTCATCTCTATCACTTCTCAATTTCTCCAACTCTTTCCACCGGTTTCTAAACACTAGTTTCCCCAACTTTGGGAAAAGAGTGAGCACGGAAAACCGCCCTGACCCAAAACTTAACAGCAAGTCACGGTGTACCTTAGCAATCTCATTAATTTTACTCTCGCCAAACTTCTCTCCAAAACACAGAAACACCAACAGACAAAACATTGCATACTGAAAATGGTCAATCACCTTGATCCCCTCACTCTCTGGCGGTTCTAGAAACCGCTCAATCAATACTTGAAGCACCCACTTGCGAGCCCAAGAGTACGATCTAATGCGTGCAGGATGCATGATCTCAGAGGTAAGATTCCGCCTGAGGATCCGCCAAGTAGGGCCATATGAACACGTAGAGATGGTGCGCGTGAAGAGGGTTTTAGGACGGTCAGAGAAGACTGCACCTTTTTTAACCAGGATTTGGTGAGCCAGAGAATGGTTGCCTACGAAGATGTTAGGCCCATAGCCGTATGAAAGAGTGAAGAGTGGCCCATACCGAGCCTTAAGGTTGATGAGAACGGGTTCGAACTTTAAGGGTGGATTTGTTAGCAGTAGGAAGCAGGTGTGAAGGAGTGATGGTCCTGGTGGTAGTTTGTTGTGGTGTCTCCGGTGGAATATTATGGATCGGATGAGGGCTGCGGCGCAGAGGGAAACAACTATTATGTACCACGTCTCCATTGTTGACAAACGAAGGTATGTGGTTGATTGCTTGATAAGGCTTGTGTATTTAACTACTTATATCATGGATTTTGTTAAGATAATGTTAAAAGTCACCATTTACGTTCGTGTGTATTGGATGAGAAGGTTCATAGATAATATATAGTATAGGGAACTCATGGATTTTGTCAACATAAACTAAACTGATGATATCCTCTTCGCAAGATCTTTTCTTAGTAATTAAGCTACCACCGCCTTCGTCTTAAAAAATGAATCACTGTCTCCCCCGTAACCAAGTGGCATTTAGATGTTTACGTTTTGTTTAAAAAAGGGGGTTTGAAAAGGAAGTTACAAAATATAAGATAAATGGTAATAAGAATTATTTTTAGATTTATCACTAGGAGTTAATTACAGAAATGTTGAGTAACATATATTTTTTAACGCCTAACGGAATCAAACCCGAGCACCCTTCGGCCACCCATTAGACCAAATGGAGTACTCCATGAGTAATCAGAGTCCACCATCAATTCCGGGGAAAACTTGGTAACACACCCACCTGTAGGCATGACGGTGGAATACCTGGTAAAATCTGTTTGGCTCAAGGATCGGACCCAGGTTTCACTTGTTCTCCTATCATTGCCCACTAGTGTAGTAACACATTATTTTTTCTGATTTGGTTATATACGTGTTCAATTAGTTTAGTCGGTTATGTATATTTATTTGGTTTGGTTAACCAATACCAACCGGTGCAAACCAATTTCAGCAAAAATGAGACAAGCAAGCAAAATAAAAATGCTAGTAAGCCATCACTACAAGCAATAATGTGTTAAAGGTTCAAGAGACTTGGTCTTCACTTCAATTTTGTGTTGTTGCCCTCAATTCATTACCATCACGCCTCTTGCCCATTTCGCCCTACATGTTTTTATTATATTACATATTACCATTGATACTTATCGAAGAAGAAAACTCATAAGACACATGCTTCTCTTAATTAATAATACGTATTTTAAACCGTTGGATTATTTATTAACTATAGTATCTTAACTTCTTACTCATAATACCAAACTTAATATACATAAAGATCAAGCATGTTAATCGTGACCCATAAATCGTTTATTCACACCATCTAATTACACTTCACCATTTTGAAGAAGGCACCAGATCTCCATCATGTGCACTGACCCCATGAGGATAAGAACATCTAATATCACTAAAGTTAACAATGTGGGCTTGCAAGCCGAAGGCGAGAAAGGTTTGCTACTTAAAATATCTTAAATCTTAAGGATCTAAAAGGTAGGTATTAATAACTTTCAATTCCCCGCTGCCTTCATTTCCAATTTCAAGATTCTTTTTTATTTCTATTTTGTTCAAGAATTGAACACACACATGTTTCCTTGATGTTCTTGTGTTCCTGCTGTTGCTGTTGTGTAAAAAAGCTAAACACTTGCACAGATTAGAAGCAATCATGGGGAAATTCTATCAACACAGCTGAAACTCATCTAAAATTTCCACTAAATCCTTTCAAAATCCCATATTTCAAACATATAAACTACTTTCAAAATCCCATGTTTTGACCTTGCACACCAACTGTTTGTGTTAATGCCCAAGTGAAAAGTTTGGTTTTTTTTATTTTATTTACTTAAGAATCTTGAAGATTGCTACCCCTACGCTCCTCCTACCGGTCACCGCTCATTTCAATTTTCAAAAATCAAACCCTTCTCAACCTTCTTTTCATTATATTTTGGTTTTATCATAGGGTGACGCTTTTGTGCGAGGGGTTTTTTAGGGGGTGAGCAACTTGGGGTTGCTACCCTTCCTCGTCTTCTTGTAAATGGTCTTTTCTTTTGCTTCATGTGTTTGTTTTTTTACCCCTAACTCCCTTCGAGTTGGTGGTTTATTGTGTCGTTTTACTGTTTACGTTGGACTATGCGCATGGCCCCCGCGCATAAGGGTAGAAACGTCAAGTCTGTTGGGCTAGCGTCGGCCTGCGATAGTGGGTTAAGGGCTTGCCCGCTTAAGCATTTCCACGAATGCAAGGATGGTAAGCCGGGGTCTAGTGGGTTTTTTCGTCTTCTTGAACATATGCAAAGCACCCACATTAAGACTGGAAACCGGAAGACTTATGTGAAGGAGGCTATTGCTAAAGATTTGGACCTTTTCCTGGATGTGGGGGAAGTCCTAAGGGCAGGAGGCAAATGGTTATGTGGGGAGTGCATGGTTATGCATGCCCTTAGTAGGGGGTGCAAGCATGGTGATGAGATAGTGTCTTTCGCTTCAATCACGGGGGATGTGAACGATTTCATTGTTGGGATTAGGAAGCCATGTCAAGTGGTAGCCGACTCTTTTACACTCTCCCTAGAAGGGGTAGTAACCAATGTTGCCCTTCTCGAGCGTGTTTTTTCCCTCCGTATTCAAACCGTTAAATGCATTCCCCCTTGTTGTCGAACGGCGTTCGCTCAGGTCTTAACGAGTACCCTACGTAAGGTGGTGGCGTTTCCAGGCTCGGTTGACAACTGGGTGCAATTGCTTTTGTTGCCAGCTTGTACTCTGAGGGTCGTCAGACCTTCTTCCAGGCAAGAGCGGAGATCGAGAAATAGAAAATCCCTGCAGAATAACAGCATCTTGCAGGCTCTTGCGTTGTGGAAAGATGGGTCTGGTTTCGCAGATTCGGTCTCTTCTCTCTTGAATAGTGGGGTGACGTTGGGGTTCCTATGAAGGATTCCGGAAGGGGCGAAGACAATAAAAAGGACCCCAATATCAAGCAATGCCTGCGGAAGGTCAGGGATGGGCACTTTACGACGGCGGTCAAACTTTTATGTTCCAGTGGGGTAGCTCCCTTTGGAGAATCGACCATGAAAGCTCTTATTGATAAACACCCTGTGGTGCCACCCCCATCACTGCCTTCCAACCCTGTTTCCCAACCCGCTATTATCGCAACAGGGGATTGCGTGCTTAAATGTATTCGATCCTTCCCTAAAAGGACATCTTGTGGCAGAGATGGGATGCGGGCCCAACACCTGTTGGACGCTATGGGTTGTGAGGGTTCGGTAAGTTCCTCGTGTCTGCTCACAGCTATTACTGGGGTCGTCAACCTATGGCTTGAGGGGCTTTGCCCTAAGGTTTTGGCCGAGTTTGTGGCCTCAGCCCCCCTCACCCCCTTATTGAAACCTGATAATGGTATCAGGCCCATTGCTGTGGGGGGCATATGGCGTAGGTTGGTCTCTAAGGTGGCAATGAAGAAGGTTAGGAAGGACATGGCCCAATATTTGGGGGATTTTCAATTCGGGGTTGGTTCACCAAATGGGGCAGAGGCGGTGCTTCATAGTGCGAACAGGTTCCTGAACTCTTTTCATGAAGATGGGTCTCTGGCCTTGCTTACGGTGGACTTCTCCAATGCTTTCAACATGGTTGACCGCTCGGCATTCCTCCAACAGGTCCACCAACATTGCCCATCTATCTATCGTGGGTCCAGTTCCTGTACGCCCAACCCGCTAGGTTGTATGTTGGCAGCGAGTGTATTGGGGCCACCACTGTAGTGCAACAAGGAGACCCCTTGGGGCCCCTTCTCCTTGCCCTAGCCTTACACCCCCTTATCTTCCGTGTCCAGGAACACTGTAACCTCCCTTTTCATGCTTGGTATTTGGATAATGGGACGATTATAGGTAATGCAGTTGAAGTTGCTAAAGCCTTGGAAATCATCAACACGGATGGACCATCCATAGGGCTCCATCTCAATATTAAGAAAACGGAAGTTTACTGGCCATCGTGCGACGGTCTCAAGGTTCAGGACGGCCTTTTCCCGAGAGGGATAGGTAGACTTGAGAGGGGGGTTAAGCTCCTTGAGGGGGCGGTTAGTCGAGATTCTGGTTTTATCGGGGATTTAGCAGGGCGTCGGGCATCGACAGCGGTTGACCTTATGAAACTCTTGCCCTGGCTCCAGGACCCCCAGTGTGAGCTTCTTCTTTTAAGGTCATGCATGGGGGTAGCTAAGGTACTGTTTAGGTTGCGAACCTGCCAACCCCACTTGATAGCAAATGCGGTATCCTGTTTTGACGATGGCCTCCGAGAGGCCATCGAAGACATTGTTGTTTGCGGAGGGTCCTACTTCGGGGACCTCCAGTGGCGTTTGGCATCTTTGCCTATGCGCTTGGGTGGTTTGGGCCTCCTCTCAGCCTGGGATGTTGGAGTTTATGCTTTTGTGGCGTCTAGAGTTCAGTCGTGTGTATTGCAAGACCATATCCTTCGGAACAGTGGGGTTGCTGAGCTTGACGTAGACTACCAGCAGGCCCTTGAGCAATTACGTATCTCTCTTCCAGACTTTGATATTGACGGTTTCTCTAAAATGGACACCGCTCCCTCAAAGCCACAAAAAACTTTGGCGAATGCCCTATTTGGCCAAATCGCTCAGAGTCTGGGAGAAGCCTTTGATTTGTCTCCCCGCTATAAGGCGGTGATTGAATGCTTGAAAGGCCCCCATGCACAGGACTTTTTGACTTTTATCCCGATCGAGGGGCTGGGGCAATGCATGTCGGCGTTTGAGTACAGGGCTATCCTCAAATACCGGCCGATGATCCCTCTGTATACTGAAGACGAGACCTGCCCATCTGTCGTAAAGCCTGCATGGATAAATACGGGGAGCTTGCTATTCATTGTAAGGAGCTTCCTGGTTTCAAATATCGACATGACTGGGTGAGGGATGTTTGGGGGGACATATTGAGGAGAGCGGGGATTTCTGCCAAAAAGGAGGCCCCTGTGAATTTCCTTACAGATCCGATGGAAGGGAGATCTACGTTGAGACCAGTGGATCTGCTCGTCTTTGGCTGGGCGGGGGGAAACATGCTTGTGTGGATCTCACAGGAGTCTCCCCCTTAGCTGGTTTAAGCGAAAGTGGGTTTGTAGCAGGACAAGCTATAAGGAAAGCGGAATCAAAAAAGGTGGATAAACATGCTAAAGCCTGTGCTGATAATCAACATGCCTTTGTCCCCTTCGCCTTCGACACATTTGGCTCCTTAGCTCCAGAAGCTATTCATTTCTTGACTAGGGTCCAAAAGGTTGTCCACAGCAGTAGCTCTTCAACGGGCAGGGATTTGTTTTTAATAGGCTAGGGTTTGCTATTCAAAAAGGGGTAGCGGTGCAGCTTGTTGCTCGCTTACCTGCAATTTTAATGTAACTCGGCCAGTTTTTATATTAAATAACATAATTTGAAATTTTGACCTTTTAATGACCCAAATCTAATCTTGAAGTGGAACATTATGTTGCATTATGCCATGGGCCATGGCCACCAGGGATTGTCATTATTGATGTGTATGTGTATGTATTTGTATGTCGAGAAACCATTTGTACAATTCTTTTAACATAAAATTTCTTTGATATAAAATTGATCCTTAATTCTACCGTTTTATTTTATACCAGTTTGTGTAAAAACCGGTTCGAGTGGGTTTTGGTATGAGAGAGGGTATGTGTTGTGGAATCTATGGTTTGGATTACAAACCGTACTGCTTTGTCTTGTACCGGTTCAATACGTAACTGGTTCGGGTTGGTTTGGCAAGTTTAAATCCCCGAACCGGTTTTTTTACAGCTCTACATCCAACCATTATTTGAAGTTGATACCCCAAGTGTTAGCTAACCGCATAACAAACCGACTTGCACTAAAGCAATTTATAGTTGGAAAAATTATCCATAATCACAGAAACACAAATGTAGATTGTAGATTCAATATTGACCCTTGGATCACACCCCATATACAGATTGCCACATCCACAACTCCACATGTTATGGATTGATGACATGTGACGCCCAGTTTTACACTCGACCCAACCCTTACAATTCCATATCAAGTTAGATATCTCACAATCCAAGTGTATCAATATTTAATGTTTTAAAAACCGATTCAAGTCGGCTGGTTGAACCGGATGCCGGATGAAGGGGCGGCACGAATCATGCCGATATTTTGAGGCAGCGGAAAATATATTATACCAGCGGTTAATTTGGTTAAACCGGTTTAAACCGGATTCCGGTACCGGGCCCAAAAAACTTAGGATTAACTTTCTTAAATTATAATTTAACCTAGTGTCCACGCCCACTTCAATCAAAGACTTATAGCCTCAAAACTAACAAAACGCAACAGTTCTGCATATCGTTTCATGGTACAATTAATTTTCTTTTTCTCTTTTTTTTTAAGTAAACTTCATTAAAACACAAAACCAACCTCAAATCGAGGCGGCCAAACCAAAGGGATTACATGTTTACAAAATTACATCAATCAACCCAATCGACTTAACCTCAGTAATGATTTCTTCCATTCTTAAAACCTTGTTAACGAATTTGGACCCATTCCTCGCCCTCCGTAAGCTCCAACATCTGATCCTTATAATGCCCTTTAAAGCTTCTTTTTGTTGACTATTTAAACCAACGTGTTCGTGGATCTCCAACAAGTCTCTAAACGAAAACACCAACAAGTTCAGGATATTACACCAGGAACTAATGTATGCCCAAACTATAGTAGCAAAAATACATGAGCAGAATATATGTTCTAACCGTTTCCTCATCTTTAAAGCCTCCAGTGTCGCAATTTTATTCATTTCAACTCGCCATATAAATACATTACACTTAATCGGCAACCGATTACACCATTCCGGAACATAAGGCTCCGAGTCGATCCTATTTTTATCGAGTAACCTTTTTACCGCACCCACCAAAAACTCCACAATTGAAGCACCTATCCATTCCCATCAATCTCTACCATCTTGTAGTTGAAAGCCGAATAGAAGACTGCATAAATTCAGCAGATCATTAACCTCTAGACCTGCCAATAAGTTCCTTTTCCACTGCCAACGGAACATCCTATCATTAACACGATCATTTACTCTATCGCTAACTCTACATCTTTTATCTTTTATCTGATTCCAGCTTGAAGAGATTCGAAAACCTGTCTTTTAAAGGTTCATTACCTATCCATGGGTCCAACCAAAAAGTTGTATCCATACCATTTCCAACAGAGCTCTTGAAGAATCTTCTCAAAGGAATCCCGTCGACATAGATTTTCGAAAGAACTTTAGCTATGTTGCACCATACACCTCCCATCGATCTCCTAGCTGGTATAAAATCCCACCCACATTGCGTTACATGAATAGCTTCAATCACTTTGGTCCAGAGTCTATTTTTATCCGATAAGAACCTCCATCCCCAATTAGCAAGAAGAGTCGAGTTGATATTTTTTAACTTACTCAGCCCAAGACCTCCATTTTCTTTAGGAAGAGCCACCCGATTCCAAGCTACCCAATGCATCTTCTTGACCGAAATATCACCACCCTAAAGGAATTTTCAAATTTTTTCTTCTAAATCTTATAAAACTTGAACCGGCGCTTTATAAAGAGAGAAATAATAATTCGGCAAACTTTCAAGAACCGATTTGATTAGAGTAATCCTTCCTCCGATAGAAAATTAATAATGCTTTCCACTTTGCAAGTCTACAGTCAAAGATATCATAAACTAGCTTCCAATAGGAACCCGATTCATATTAGCCTCAACCGTTAACCCGAGATATATGAAGGGAAAATTCCCTGCTTGGCACCCCACCATATTCGCCGTTCCTTCTAGTTCACCTGATTCCACTCCGATAGCATAAATGTTCGATTTTGAGAGGTTAATTTTGAGGCCTGAACATAGATGAAAAACCCGAAGTATACGGTCCACATTAACAATATTCGACTGAGACCATTCCCAAAGGATGATCGCATCATCCGCATAAAAAAGATGAGACACAATCGGACCAGTACAAACACATACACACAATGTTCATACACAAAACTCACAAGTGCTCTCTTACTAACTCAGAACTATAAGCTTGTATTTATAGGCCAAGTACCCAGTAACATCACGAAGGATGTTACACGGGCCACGAAAGATGTCCAGACCCACGAAGAATGGGTTCTTCGTGGACCAAACCAGCGAAAAACTATGATCACGAAGAAGGTTCTTCGGGATCTTTCCATTTGGCGAAGTACCAGTCTTTCGTGAAAGGTATCTCCCACGAAGAAGTGGGTTCTTTGTGGGAAGGCTACAAAACACGTAACTTACAGAAACAGACAGCAACAAACAACACTAAACATCAACAGTCTGCATACTTGCAGCTGTTTTACATCAAGTACAAAGTAAACGTCGTACCGAGTCAAGATAGGAGGATATCTTGACTTGGTCGACTCGACCAAAACTATACAGACTCGATAAACAAAGACCGTACAATTACAAACACAATCAAGAATAAGCGACAGACACAAAAGTGCACCAACAAATAATCAATTTAGCTGAGCACTACAATCTTGCAATTAGGATAGCTTCTTACAAGGCGGTAAACCATAGAAGAAACAATAAATCTAACCATAATTAATATGAATAATATTACACTAGATCTATATGCTTAAACTGGCGTGGGTTTAAAGTCCGAACAATCCGACCAATGAACCAATAAGTCATCTGGTTCGCAGTCTGGTCCGCTTAAGAAAACATTGGTATCTAACACATGAGTTTATCTTTTTCGTGTTTTGAAAATATTTATCAAGTTGTTTTTTTTATCTAGCTAATCATATAAGCTTAAGCCTAATTATTAAATCAGCAAAAAACAAATAAATATGTGTTAGTTAAAATTCTGGCATTCAAACTCCATTTCCCTCGGGTCATCCCTTTCGTTCATCCCTTCCTTCCTCACAAACTCACTTTGATAATGGCTGCAAGAATGTATATTAATTTTGACATCGTCCGGTTCTTAAAACTAGTCCTACTGGTCCAACAATCTGACCAAGGGACCAATAAGGCATCTGGTTTGCAGTCTGGTCAGATTATGAATACATTGGTATCTAACACATGAGTTTATCTTATCCGTATTTTTCAAATATTTTGAAAGTTGTGTTATTTTTAAGTAGCTAACCATATATATTTTAGTAAAAGAATCAAATATGCGGTAGTAATACTTCTTATTCACCTATATATAGCTCAACTGAGACCATATAAGCTTAAGCCCAGTTATAACAACACAACAAACAATTGAATATGCGGCAGTCATAGTTTTTACATTTACACTCATTTCCCCTTTCCCCTGGTCCTTATTCTCTTCCTCACAAAATCACCTTGTTAATCACTGCAAGAATATCTCCTCTTGAATCGTAGGTTCTCATGCATGTGTTGCTCCTCCTACTACCGATTATACTATTGTTGCAGCACCTGATAGTCCTATTGTGGAAAATACAACTTTCCTTAGATGGTTTATGCTAATACTCATCTTGGTTTTTGTTTTTTTGTTATATAGTGTTATAGTACATTTTGTTGTGAATGTTGGGCAAGTGAAGGTCACGGAGGGGGGGGGAGGGGGGGGCTCTATAAGGCTCCTTAATAAAAAAATAAGTAATACTTTCAAAAATTCGCAGCGGAAATTAAATTAAAACAGTACTAGTTACTTTGAAAATTTAAACTTTCATTAAATTAAAATATAGTGGATGCCTTCCTTCTATGTGACGAGTAATCTCGTCCATTTTCTAAGGGTGCTACCGACCCGAGCTACATACATGCGAACAAACTAACATACACACAAAAGTCAACTACACCAAACATTATTTATAAAATATTAGCATTATCTTAAGAACACGTTAACACCCAAACTACTTCGTACTACACCAAACAACCTACCATTCAGGACTCGTGACACCTACATATATATCCCACATTTATCACACTATCGTAAGGCTTATCACCCCATACCGACCACAAGTCCTAAGACTCAACGACTCCAAATTCATACCCGTAATCCCCCTCTATGGGACAAATTACACCCATGCATCGTTATGTACAACCACTTCTATGTGTTCATCTAAAGAAAAATCATACAAGGAACGCCTTAATACGAACCACAACCACACTAATTAAACATCATACCACAATTATACAATATACCCATTGGTTTATCTAACTTGAACACATAATACACATAATATTAAACATAAAAACTATTTTCGGATACAAATAAACTAAATAAATGATAGACAACAGATGAGCTTTTAGTTAATGATTTCACATATGTTTGAAAGTTTGAATGTCTATAGTAGATTCAAAAAGAATAGGAAAACATTAGATAGACACTGAAGTTGTAGGGTGTAACGCTTCGCATTTCTGTACTTTCCTTATTTATAAGGTGTATTTGTATTTCTATTTTTGGAAACTTGTAATCGTATTGTATTCGTATTTCCTTTCCAATCTTGTAACCCAAGACTTTGATCATAATGGAATTCACTTTTATACTTATATATGTTACAAACTTGTGTTATAAGCTACAATCTCGAATATGTGTTTATACGTAAAAACCGACACTTGAAATACTTGAAATTATCAATTATATGTGCATTATACTCATACACTACTTTGATACACTTGGAATACCCAAAAACATGGTTAATTATGAGTTTCTAGCATAAAATAATGGAATTATCAAACTCTAGGGGTCAAACTGCAAATTCTAGTGTTGATGCATATGTCTGTTGCCTACGTCATTATAAGCTAACGATAAATGATTTGGAAGACTGGTCAAGACAAAGACTATATCCAAGGGGGAGTCTGTTAGTACAGTATGTCTATGTCTTAGTCTTATATCGAGTCTGTATAGAATAGGCTAGCAAAATGGAGTATTTATAGGTTTTTAGTAAAAGTTCGCTCATGGTGTGTTTATGTGGTCAAGTTCGGCCGAACTTGACTAATAGCCAAGTTCGCTCATGTGATAACATGTCAAGGCATGTTCGGCCGAACTTGCATAGGCAAGTTCGGGCGAACTTGCATAGGCAAGTTCGGGCGAACTTGCACCCTCCATGACCGAACTTGTTGTGCTATAAATAACTAGCTTGTGTGTCTCATTTGACAACTTTGGCATTGTAGAGGCGAAGCTCTGTCAGTCTGTAATCTGAACGTTTAATTAAACTAACGATTAACTGATTAGTTCTTGTCTATTGGTAACACGAGGTAATATATCCGCTATTATGGACGTTAGATATCAAATTTAGGTTCCTAAGCATCGATGATCGGTCCTACAAGTGGTATCAGAGCAGGATTGGCCTAATTTGAAGACATTGGACATAGAACATCTCATCTTCTACTCATTTCTTCTATTTTTAACTTTTCTTGGACAATTCACGGACAAAATGGACTGATTTTCAGGTATAATACATAAAATCCATAATAGATAAACCCTTGAAAAGATCAGAGCTTAAAACAAACGAATTCATGTTGCAAAAAACCATGTCGAATAACTCATGTTCGCTCGAACTTAACATCAAGTTCGCTCGAACTTGACTGAAAAATTCACATTTTTCATCAAGTTCGCCCGAACTTGATTGATTTTTCAAGCATTTTGGGTAAGTTCGCTCGAACTTGCTTATTTTTCAAACAAATTTCATCAAGTTTGCCCGAACTTGATTAAATATTGTTGAAAAATATTACAAGTTCGCCCGAACTTGTAAAGCCTCTTGAAATTCTTACAAGTTCGCCCGAACTTGCTTATTTCTCTTGAAACTTATACAAGTTCGCCCGAACTTGTTAAATAGCTGAGTTTCACACACTGTGACAAGTTCGACCGAACTTGTCCAAGGTTTTAAAAAAAATGCATGAAAATCCCGAAAAACGTCTCAGACATTATATATCGTTAGATTCGTATTGACGAGATGAGTATAAAGCTCTAATCTGGTAAAAAAAAGTTTTCCGAAAAATTTTAAACGTTTTTAGCAAACCGATACGTTGATATTGTCGATTAAAAAGTCATTTTTTTCTAAAAATTGTCTGTTTGCTAATCATTTTTCAAGTGTTTTGAACGACAGATTAGTTTGGAAAACGAAATGGAGTCCATGAAGCCTCCTATGTTGATGAATATAAATGAACATGATGTTTGGAAAAGAAAATTTGAGAGATGGGTCAAAGCTACGCATTTCCGTAGTTGGGTCGTGATTGAGACATGTTATGTCATTCCTAGAGATAAAAATCAGCAAATTCTAGAGAAGTGCAAATATTCTACTCAACAACAAGATAATTATTTTGCTGAAAAGAAAATGATTAATCTGATACAGCAGTCGGTGAAAGGAAATATCTTGAATCTGCTACCAGAATGTGATACGGCACAAAAGCTATGGAATGCTCTACGTGCTAAATATCTGGAGCATGCTGAGATGATTAAAAGCAAGGAGGTAAAGGTTGTTGATAAAGAAGTGGTAAAGGTACAAATTGTGGAGGTCGAAAAACCTTGCACAAAGTGTACTGAATCTGTGTGCTTAAATTGCCAAAAATTCAAATCTATTAATGTCAAACTTTTGAAAGATTTGGAATGTTTGTCATTAGAAAATAAAAAGTTAAAAGAAAATGAAAAGAATTTTGAAAATCAAATAAAAATTTTAGAAAATAAAAAATTACAAAATGTGAAATACTTTCAAAATAATATAAAATTTTTAGAAAATGATAAATCTGTTTTGAATAAAATGTTATTGAAAAACAAAATATAATAAACTCGCATCTTGAAAAAATTAGAAAACTTGAACAAGATGTTGAGATTGCAAAAAATAAAATTGAGGGATTTAGAAAAACAATTGAAAGGTTTTGTGACTTCATCTGTAATGTTAGATCAAATATGTCCTAAACCGTTCAATAAGAATATAAAGAAAATTCCAATAAGTGACAATGTCATAATTAAGGATTGTGATGATAATACCGATGATAAAAATGATAAAAAGGAAATATTTTTGAAACTTAAAGAAAATTTTCAAGAAACTGTTCTACAATCTGCTGAAAAGGGTGAATGCTCAACGCAAAAACCTTCTAAGCAGAATGGAGAACAAAAACAATATGAAAAACAAAATTCTAAAAATTTTCAAAACAAAAATAAAAGTTCATCGGTACGGTCATCCAATCATTATAAAAACTCACAAAAATTTGAGAATAAGTGGTGCAGGTCGGATCACAGTGCTTGAAAGTCAAATCAATTTTATAGAAGAAGCAGGAAAGATGACTACTACATGTCAAATCAATGTGCTGATTTGGGTGTTTGGTCTGAATGGAGAGATTGGTACGATAACAGAGTGTGTTACAACTGTGGATTTGGTGGACACATTGCTGTTAACTGCCTGAAAAAGAGATTTGATACGAGAAGATGCTATAAATGTCAAATTAAAGGTCATATTTCCAGGGATTGCCCATCTGAAAAGAAGACCGGTTAAATCTCAGGGGGAGAAAAGACCAGAGGAGAAGAAAACAGAGAAGAAAAATGAGAAAACTGTAGAGAAGCCTAAAGATCAAAAAATCAAGTTATCACAAGGGCAAAAAGACAGATTGAGAAAAAAGAGAAAAAAAGTTAGAGAGTATTTGGAAAAGATTTTGTCCTCGGATACGTCTAAAAAATCAGATAAAAGTTCTAGTGAATCATTTTACTCACAGTCAAGTAAAACGAATTCATCAGATACAAATCTGAGGACAAAAGAGAGAGCAATGGAGAAAAATTTGATAATTCAAACAGTTAAAAAATCAAAGAAAGTAAAATTTTCAAATAAAGTTTCTATCAAACTGTTTGAATATCAAAAATAATGTGAATGTTTGTTTACTTCAGATGTTAATGATTTTGGAAAACCTAAATCCAGAATGGATTGGGTTCCAATTCAAAACTGATTAAAGTTTGTTTGAATGTGCAGGATAACCAAGCTTCAAGCCAAACGTCATTTGAGAAGTAGTGGTTGTTCATGCAGAGAGACAAGAGACAGGAGTGATATTCCACACAAACAAAATGGTAGTCTCGCGTTCACATTCGTAAAAAGTCGTTAAATGGTTAAAATGGAAGATTCTTATTTTCGATTTTAATAAGATGTTTTCAATTTTAGGGGGAGAAAAAAATTTTAAAATTGTAAAAAAATTCTTGTAAAATTGCAAAACATTGTTTCGAAATCATTTTAGATAGATTAAATGATTGAAAAAGCCAAAAACAATAGAAAATCTTAAAATATAAAAAAACATGAAGTTTGTATATGGGACGAATACAGTTCATGAGGAGAATTTGATTGGTAAGCAATCAAATGATGAGTTCAAGAAGGAGAAAGAAATTATGAAAAATGAGATTACTTGTGCGCAAAAAGGAAATGATAGTACATCAGTGGACTATCACAGTACGCTAAATATTTGTAAAGTTTAAAAAGTTATAAACAAGTCTTATTGTGGATGTGTCGATAGGCTTTACACGTTTAGTAAATTGTTTCAGGGATATAAACTAAATTTTACAACTGCTTAAACTTGTGGATTAACATATCTTGGATATATGGACTTAGTACTCCGAAATTTCGTTTGAGAGATTGCCTGATTCTGAGATACGAGGTCTTTATAGATAGTTGATTTCTGGGGTATTATACAAGTTCTTATGATTTTGTGGAAGCAATAGCCTAGAACTTCTATAATACTTTTGCAATAAACCCCTAAACTGCATGCAATCTTGAAAATTATCAAAAGATCTAATCATTTGCAGTGCTGAAAAGATTCCTTAAATGGAACACACCTTAAAGTCGAGCCTTCATCTCTTTGTCTGTACGGTAGTACTAACCTGAGCTCTCAAGGCATCGCATTACCCTGATACAGATATCAATTACGCTATATTCACCCGTAAGATGAAACTCTGGAATTTTGATACGGGAGTATATTCAAAGAAGTGGGAACCACAGATAAGTCAAGTTTCATAATTCTTACCCTAACATATCTTGGAAAAATTGAGAAATGTGTTAAAGTTTAAGTGGACAAATATATCGACAATCTAGGTAAACAAGTTTAAAGCTTAAAGTCATTAAAAGGTCAACGGTACTAGTGATATGTCTTAAAAAACTGATATGATCCTCTAGCACGTTTTCTCACAAAAATACAAACTGTAAATATTACATTTTAGTATGTTTACATTTCTGCATTCAATATTAAAAATCCAAAAAGATTTTTTCTCATATCTTCCATGGAAAACTATTAATGTTGAATGTGAGTCGAACCAACGAGACTGTTAAGAAACTGTTTGTGTGTGGATACGTGTGATTGTTTTTAATCATCAAATCTTAGAGATTTGAGGGGGAGCTAGATACTCATGATGAATGAAGATAACTGAAAGCTCAAAGCAAGGGGGAGCATGGATGTTAAAGTTATTCAAGATATAAAGATCAAGAGAACATTAAAGACTCAGGAACTTAATTGAAGAATGATGACTACGGCAACATCCAAGGGGGAGTCTGTTGATGCATATGTTTGTTGCCTACGTAATCATAAGCTAACGATAAATGATTTGGAAGACTGATCAAGACAAAGACTATATCCAAGGGGGAGTTTGTTAGTACAGTATGTCTATGTCTTAGTCTTGTATCGAGTCTGTATAGAATAGGCTAGCAAAATGGAGTATTTATAGGTTTTTAGGACAAGTTCGCTCATGGTGTGTTTATGTAGTCAAGTTCGGCCGAACTTGTCTAATAGCCAAGTTCGCTCATGTGATAACATGTCAAGGCATGTTCGGCCGAACTTGCATAGGCAAGTTCGGGCGAACTTGCACCCTCCATGACCGAACTTGTTGTGCTATAAATACCTAGCTTGTGTGTCTCATTTGACAACTTTGGCATTATAGAGGCGAAGCTCTGTCAGTCTGTAATCTGAACGTTTAATCAATGAAACTGATGATTAACTGATTAATTCTCGTCTATTGGTAACACGACGTAATATTTCTGCAATTATGGACGTTAGATATCAAATCTAGGTTCCTAAGCATCGAGGATCGGTCCTACAAGAAAGTTTGGTAAATTCTGCAGGTGGTGAATGGCCATGCAACTGAGCGCACGAACATGCACACTGCGACCCGCATGACCGTGCACCTGATGTGTACCACCCTGCGATCCGCGATCCGTAAGACTGTGCACCTGATCCGCACGGTCGTGCAGAATGACTAGGTCTGGGAGAATCTTTTGAAACATGCGAACTTTGGCTCCATTTCCCTCCTTTCATCCCCAACTACCTCACTAAACACCCAAACCCTAATCCCAACTATAAATACAACCCCTTACCACCTTCTAAACACTCATCAAAATCTCTCTCAAGCTCTCTAATCTTCTTTAATTTCTCAAGTCTTGGTAGAAAGTTCCAAGCATTCTAAGTGAGTTTTCACTCACTTTTCTTCTTTTTCTTCCGGCTTTCTTCTTCTAATCTACTTGGATAACCTCTATGGTTTCCACAAATTTGCCATGGCAAACTAAAGTGGAACCTCACCAAATTTGAGGTCCAAAGTAGAGTTAAAATTCTGCTTTGAATTTTATACTTATTACTTGGTTATTTTGATTAAAACTTGGTGTAATATTGTACTCAGCAAGCTCCCAACTAAGATCATAGTTGTGGGTTTGTGTTGTCGTTGATTTCCACCAAGAAACAAGCTTAAAACCTTCTTTAAGTTCTGCCCATATGAGTTCTAAGTGATTGAAACCATCCAAGCTTTCAACCTTCCATGCTAAAAGACTTGTGCATGAGTTATGTGTGAAGCATGGAAGCTTTGGCTCTCCAAACTTGTTCCACAAACCTCACTTGTTCACACGTTTTATGTCACACCCCAACCGATGGCGGAATCATTGGGGCACGGCACTAGGCGAACCAGATTGCTCAAGAGAATATAACAACTAATTAAGCGATAATATTTAAAGATCCGATTTCCCATACAATCAAACATAAAATCCTAAATCAATTATTACAAATATCAAATCTCTCAAAAAAACATAGTTCGACAACCTAGAATTCTATTATGCGAGTTTCTAGGATAAGCCCTAAATCCATTGTTGTAAGTAGAAAAATCCTCAACCTGTTACATACATTAAAATACAAGTCAATACAATAAAGTAAAGGTGAGCATACAGGTTTAATAGCATAATAATAGCGATAAAGCATTTACGCGTCACAAGCATGTAACACGTAGAGAAAGTGAATCTAAGTAAGCTAATAATAATGATACAAGCTAACCAACACGACTGCGATGTGAGTATGCGCGATATGTGTTCACAACAGCGAACACTCACGTAAAGTAAGTATGCGAGCCTTAACAACCCCCGAACCAATCGGGTGCTGAGTCCAAACTATAGTACTATCGTTGCTAAGGGTGGTCTACAAGTCCTCATTATTCACACATATCAAACAAACATTCAACGATTCACGTATAACATGCGAGAGCGGTTAGCGTTAAAAGAGTTTAGCGTTGTGTGTAGCGTGTTTTGATATAGAGATGTATGTAACACCGAAAAGTGCATTAAAGCGAAAAAAGGGTTCAAGTATACTCACAGTCGGTGTTCAATGAGGAAAAACGAACTGCTGTGGATTGAAGGGAGCGGCGGTTCAGCTTGTAAACGCGAACAGAAGTGCATCAGTCTTCCGAAGTGCTGAAACGGTCAAAGTGTGAATGAGCAGTGGACAAGTTCGGGCGAAGTTGTACGAAATCTCTCAGTTTGGTACAACTTCGGGTGAACTTGCCTAAATTCTTCTGGAATGTACAAGTTCGGGCGAACTTGGTACCCTTTCTTAGAAATAGGTACAAGTTCGGGCGAACTTGACAGGTTCCCTTGGTAATGGTACAAGTTCGGGCGAAGTTATTCTCTTTTCTTGGGTCAGGTGCAAGTTCGGGCGAGGTTGTGCCTAACCAGGTGACAACTTCGAGCGAACTTGCCCTATTTGGGGCGAGCTTGACTATTTGGGTCCAAAAGTCTTGCGTTTTCGCGTCGTTTGCTAAGGAAATCGAGTGTTCATCCCTCCAACCTTGAGCTACTAAGCAAAACATAGGCTGGAGAGGTCTTTTGGAGTGAGTTTTAGCCACTTTACAGGAACTCGGGCTAATCCGGGCGAACTTGTTGGTTCGTACGAGTTAGTCCAGTTCGTGCAAGGTGACGATATCGTCCTTGTGCTTCCGGATCTGAGATCTTGCTTGACAACGCGTCGTTCCACTTCATATCGAACGAAACATACGTCACTTAGTCCGTATTTGTGTAAAAATCAGTGTTTTAAAAGGTTTTTCTCATATCTAACACTTGGTGAGTCGAAATCATCAAGATTTCTAGCTTGGGAAGCCAAAGCTAAGCTCAAATACACTCGTTTAATGTAGATCTAAAAAGACGAAGATTTTCATAAACAGAAGAGTTTTGATGGAAACGAAGGTTATTCTTGTGTAAAATCATAGTGAAAACGTAGTAGTTTGCATAAAACGAGTTGATTCTTACTTGGAAAACAAGGGTTTTAGGTTTTGGGAGCTCTGGAGCGAAGTTAGCAGCAAGGGTTGAATTAATGAGGAGCTGGGTATTTATAGGTGAGGAGAAAACAAGTGGGCAGACATCAAGTTAGGCCGAACTTGACACAAGTTCGAGCGAACTTGGCACAAGTTCAGGCTAACTTGGCCAGTTCTGCTTGGACTTGTGCAAGTTCGAGTGAACTTGTCTGTTTGGCTAGCCTGACCAACTGCCAACTTCGGCCGAACTTGGCCTGGTGGCTACGTTTTGTTCGTTATTTGTTCGTAAGGTGCTTGTTGGGCTATTCGGTTCGTATTAAATAGTTTTTTTAAGCGTTTTAGCGAAGCTTTAAGCGTCGTGATAATAAAATAATGCGATTGAGCGATTCGTGCAAGTGAGAGCGTTGCGATTGCGAGTACATCCATAAATCATAATGCACACATAACACATGAATAACATAACGTAACATAATTAACTGCGATTTGAGTTTTGCGTTGAGAGTTTGCGATAAATAAGCGATATAATATGTGTTTTAAAATAATTATAAACCATTATAATAAATCTCAGAGTACAAACGGGTTTTAAGTAGAAATATCGGTAATGATAAGGATTCGGATAACAATCAGAAAGATCGGGTTGTTACATTTTATACCCTAAGTCATGAAGCAACTTCCAATAAAGAGACAAGGCTACAACACGTCCTCGAACACTTTCCATGATCGGGACGCACGCATCTAGCTTGCTTTCTTGGTTGTTTTATGACTTAGAGGAGTACCAAGTAGCTTCCAAGAATTAAAGTAACATAACTCCACCCCGCTTCTAACATTTGCCATGTTGGGTATGGCACGCCCTGGTTGTTTTTACTTGGCTATTTAGCAAACTAGTTAGTTATATTCTTATTCATGACCAACCGAGTCATCAACTAAGTTGATGACTTTGTGCTTTGGTGAATCATACAATGAGTTTTAATTGATGGAAATCATACTACCTCCATGCTTGACTTACATGATAATACATGATGGACTAGATTATAACATATTATATAATATATAATATATATTTAACCGAATTCTTGATATTAACCGGACTATGGTTATGTTTGTGAACTTAGGTTATATTATCTTCGTTCTAGACTCCTCGTTTGTGATTCTAATGGGCATAACCCATGAAAACACATAAAAACTCAGTGTCCAAACAAGTATTTAGACAAGATATACTTTTCGTGTACATATAATTTTTATACTTAATTCCGAACGCGAACTCTCTACAAACCCCAAACGACTAGTCAACTCCTGGTTACTTCGAAAAGCTTAACAAAACCGTGAGTGTACATGACCCTTTTACTTTTCGACACTTTTTGGGTGCAATACTTATTCTTTATTAAAACGCACACATACACTTACAAACATGCTTGAAACAACAAACAATCCAATATACATGCCTAATACGTGATGCTAGAACTCATACATGCTAGAATACTTATTTGCTTTATACTTGTCATTAAAATCGTACAAGCCTCCCTTAACATGTATAGCGTTATTGGAGTAACACGCTGCCCGTATTCTTGAGGTCATGTTAAGTTATACAAAACGCTCTGGTCGTTGCGACAACAAGATTACGCTAGTGGGACACTTTGGGTTAACACTTATAAGTTGCATGCTAGTATTGTTATGTTAATTCTTAGTTTACAGTTATGCCATGTGGATTTGTTTAAAACGTTTGTACTTATGCTAGTAAATCAAACTTGTATGCTCGCCAATAATTTATGTGTTGACATGTACTTTAGTATGTATTACAGGAACTTGATGATGAGGTGTTGAAAGGAATCTAGTAGGATGACTAGAAACCCGCTTTAATTTAGTACTTGATGTTGTATTTTTGTTTCGAGTAAACTGCCATATGGTCCCTAAGGTTTGGTCACTTTTGCCACTTTAGTCCAAAACTCAAACCTTTTGTATCTGGGTCCCTATGGTTTCAATTGTGTTGCCATTTTGGTCCAAAAACAAAGTCAGCTCAGATTTTTAAAAAAAATCCTACTATTTTGTCCTTTTCCTCAGGGGCAAAATGGTCATTATGATATTTATTATAACACATTATTTTTTAACATAATAAAATAAATCAGCTATCACACCTCCAAATCCAACCTTTCCTTCTTTCCTTTCTCTCTCACACACAATCACCTGCATCACTTCTCTATCTAAAAATGTGTAGAACTCTTCTAGAAACTGGTCCTACCGTTAACATCGGCCTTTCAATGACCAAGTTCTCCGTCTGGCCGGTACGTCGGTTAACATTGTCGTTTCAATGGTCGGTACGACGGTTATTCATCGTCGTTCGTCGGTGACACGTCATCATCTCCATTTGATGGGCCATCGTCACATCAACAACGGCGAAGATCGGCGTTTGAGCCGCAACCTAGCCGGTTGTCGATCATGTCAAAGGCCAATGACGTGTGAGTTTGTTGTTCATACGTCATATTTAACGATTACAGGTTTGGTAATTTTACATATCCTACCTTTTCTACTACAAATCTATATTTACCGGTGACTGAATTCCGGTGACTGAATTCCAGCGAGATTGCAGCTTTTATGGTGATTATAATGACTAGTAGATCTAGAGGAATCAAGCGGTGACCTCCATGAAGAAGTTGTGCCGGGATCTCTCAGCACTCAAGCAGCTTTCTTGATCTGAGTTAACTCCTTCTTCAGATGCAGGTTGAATTTGAGAGGGGGAATGGGGATTTTTTTTATTGAAACTGAAGAAAAAAAGGTTGATGTTGGTTGTCAACAGTAAGTCCCCTTCATAGAGATTCTACTCTTTTTTTGGTTCCGAATTCACCTCATTAGGAATTATGTGTTAGGGTATTTGCTGGTTATGTATTTGGAGAAGATGATGTGGTATTTACTGGTTATGTATATGGGGAAGATGATGTGTTTTGGAGAAGATGATGTGGTATTTAGTGGTTATGTATTTGGGAAAGATGATGTGTTTTTATAGGGTCAAACTAGATTTACTTAGTTTAATTATTTTTAATTAATAATGAGTTCTAATAAACCTATAATGACAAAAATACCCCTGAGGAAAAGAACAAAACATCAGGGTTTAATTTGGGGAATCTGGCCTAATTTCACTTTTGGACCAAAATGGCAACAAAACTGAAACCACAGGGACCTAGATACAAAAAGTTTGAGATTTGGACTAAAGTGGCAAAACTGGCCAAACCTCATGGACCAAAATGGCAGTTTACTCTTTTGTTTCATTATCCAAGTTGTTGTATTTGTTTCCAAACATTGTATTTTGCCTTAGTAATGAAATGAAATTCCGGTTATCAAATATTTGTCGCAAATAGTCGTTATGAATTCTCTTACAATCTATTTCGTCCCGCCCCGATGTTTTCGCCATCGGTTGGGTTGTGACACAGGGTATGTATTCTACAATCACTATAAATAGAGGTTGAAAAGGCTATATTTTTCGGGCCAACATTGAAAATGAAAATCATTATTTACTCAAAATAATATGATAAAAAGATCGAGTTCTTTATGCTTTCCAAACATACGTGTTATCAATCCAAGAACGACTCGATTTTGCATGTTGCAACGCGCATAGTTAAAATCCTAGTATTTTTAATTGCAAGATTTCCTTAAAAGTCGAAATCATGAGTCTAAAAAATCATAACAAAGACAAACATAGCTACATAACTCTTATCATTATCATGAAAAGCAAAACTACTTTCCAGAAACTTAGATGTTATTAACTGGGGCCAAAGTGAAGATTCATATGTTCCAAAGAACAACCTTCCCTATGCCATGGTTGATCATGAAACCTACAAGTTTTCTTCAACTCATTGTATTTCTCATCATCAAACCCTTCCATTTTCATCAACTTGATCTAGTTCACCGGAAACTTGCTTTGAAAAACAACTTCAAATGATGGCTCTCTTGATATTCTGATGAAGTATGCAACCCCTAACATGGAATACATTGATGTAACATAAAAATAAATCAACTCCATAACATCCCAGGGCACTTCCCAAAATGTTAGCCTCATGAACGCCACCATTTGCACCACCAGGTACCCAGTACCCATGTCCACCCCAAAATTCTCGTCCAGTGGCAGTGCTTGAATGAAAAATTAGTGGCGATCGGACTCTCAAAATCTAAATCGATGAAGCCGGACTCTTAAAAATCCAATATTATACACAAAAAAATATTTTTGGTAAAACTAACACTACGAGCGAAAAACCAATGGGGACCGGGGCTCTCCTGGCCACAAGAAAGTTACGCCCTACTCTCGTCTGACTATTTTTCTTACCTTGTTGTCGATCTTGGACTTCCAATGCTCCATTTTCTCCAACTCCTTTAACGGTCCATCGTCTATGGTCAATTAGTGAGGACCGGACTCACAAAACCCAAATCAGTGAGGCCGGAATCTTAAATCCAATATATTACACTACAAACAAAAAAAATTAGTAAAACTAACACTACTAGCGAAAAAACAGTGGGGACCGGGGCTCTCCCGGGCCACAAGAAAGTTACGCCACTGCTCTCACCAGGCTATTTTTCTTATTTTGTTGTCGATCTTGAATTTCCAATGCTCCATTTCTCTGACTCCTTTAACGATCCATCTTCTACGGTCATCAGCCCAGCCCATTAATGGCTTTTACTACTTGCAATAACAAAAACTTGTTAGAATATCATGTGTCATAACAATGATAGAAATAATTATAAAGAACTCTAACTAGTATATTTTATATATGATCATCTTATAGAATAACAAAAATGTTCAGGCATAAGGAAAATGTTGTTTCCTAACACAATGACATAAGTTGAATTCTCTAAAATATTCGCGAGACCTACATCTTTATCTTTATTAGAACAGCTATCCGCACACATCTGAATAAACTCATCATAAGATACATGATTTTTCCAGATAACCCTCAATTTTGATTTCAGCATCTTAATTTGTGAAGCCAAAGGATCTTCTTAGCGTCAGCCACAACCACTGTCAACTAGTTCTTTGTCTGGAAATAGACTAGGTTTCTTGCAATGTCCATCTCTTTCACTTTCTCCAACAGCTTCTCTCCATCGGGACAAATGTTCTTTGGCAAGTTTGCGGTAGAAGAGAGGTATAGTGGTCATTGCCGGAGAAACCTCTTGAAGATCGAGTCGTCTCTTTTCTCGGGCACTACTCCATAAGGATTAGGTACTATTATTAATTGAATAGTAGATGGGAATGATAAAGAAATGAGGCAACTCCTTAAGGTTTGATTCAAGAACTTGTAAGTGCATGTATTGTATAATCATTTTACTATAATGTGCTTGAATGCCATTAATTCAACACAAGCTCTATCCTTTCTTTTTTTCTATACGTATGAATTTCTAGCCACTTTATTTATAGGTGTCACTAATCTAAATTAATGCCACAAATAAGATAGCGGTAACTATAGTTAGGATTCCGGTCTTAAAATCATACCTTGTGAACTTATGAAGCATCCATTTACAGAAAAGATGATTTAAAGTCATTCTTTTGCTTATTATTTGTTTTACCTTGTGTTTGGTTTCATTTTCGTCTCGTTATGACTCACTAAATACGCTAATGTGTTGTGACAACTAGGGTCACCCAGTGGGCTCCCTCGTCTAGGCTCCTGACCTTCCACCAAGTGTTGCCCTCACGCCCACGGCAACACATTGTCTAATTGGCCATGTAAAAGGAAGACTTTGTCAGTACATCTCTAGTTTTCCCGCCTAGGAGCCAAGGACATGTATGTTGTTCAAATAAAAGGAAAAGTGATGTGATTGATCTTTGGCATTAAATGCCCTTCACCGGTCAGCCGCCCAAGGGTTGATAATCTCCTAGAAAGAGAGATTGCTTACTTAAAGAGTAAGCATGCATTAAAGGAGAAGATATCAAAAGATCATGCCCAGGTAACGGGATCTAAGGATTTACCCAGTCAATCCTACAATCCGGTAGAACATTCCTCTGGTTTCTGAGGAGAGAGAAAGGACCTCATACAATGGGTTGGTTTCATATAAGCAAAGCAAGAAAGCATGTGAAGGTAAGTTATCACAAGCACAATACAATAAACTGAGAAAAGCACTCGACCACATTGAATTTTAACATCCAATACCAAGATCTTTCCACGAACATTCCTACCCATTTATTACTTTCATTTATTGCAACGTCAATCCAAGGCACGAGTCTTATTCTCACGCTGGATCTTGGTCACGGATCCCCCCGGGGCTCTCCGTGACGAGGGTAACGGTGTTCTTTTTTGTAGGTTATTTCCGATAAGTGGCAAACGCCAGTGGATCTCCGCCGACGGACACATCATCCGTCCATCTGGGATTTGACATATTGCTAAATTTTGTACGATAGGATAATCTAGAAAAGGCAATATATGTACTTCTCACAAATTTCAAATGTAAGCTTGTGTTATAGAGGAGCTTAGTTTGGGTTTAATGAAAAAAATTGCATCCATGTGGGTGTCACGTAGGTACTGGATTGAGACTTTAGACCACACGGAATGGTTGGCGTGGTGATGACGTGGAAGCCCCTCCACGCCGGAAACATTGCCCCGTGGGTTGGCGTGGTGGCGAGGTCGGGTGATTCCTAACTAGCGTGGGGGGGGGCAAATTTTTGGGTGATGTGACGCGAGTTGATTGGTGGTTTGTGATAGGAGGTTTGTGATTGGTGAGTTTTTTTATATTTATGTTTTAAAGACTAACAAAAAAGGTGGGGCCCTTTCCACGCCCAACACCACCCTGTGGTTTTGCCTAAGTAGCCTAAGAAGAATTATGGTGATAACATATGGCACTCCTTATAAGTAGGAATAAATGGCATTTTGGTACTAAAACATTTTGGTCCTTATAAGTAGGAGTGTAAATATGACATGTGGCACCCTTTCTGTTTTCTCAAAAATACACAAAAAATCCAGTACAAAAAATTATAGCACAAAAAATCCATTACAAAAAATTATAGCACAAAAAATTTAGTACAAAAAATATAGCACAAAAAAAAATACAACACAAAAAAATATAGTACAAAAATCCAACACAAATAAAAAAATTAGTTCAAAAAATCCAGCACAAAAAATTCAGAAAAAAAATAATTTTAGACAAAAAAAATTAGCACAAAATGTAGTACAAAAATCCACCACAAAAAACCGTATACAACTTAGAAATACAACATATTTTTGTAGGTTTTTTTAGTTGTCATGTTATATATTGCAATATGGTACTCAAATTAAAGATAAAAAGACGCTTGGTTTTATGGTGAAATTTTTATGAAAAAATAATGTCGTATAAAAAAGTTCTGAAGGTTTAATGAGGGGGAACATGCATGTGCTTTGCATGTGTAGAGAGAAAAGTCAATAAATAGGATTTTCCAAAGATACTCTTACACTCCTCTTTTTTCCTACATTTCATCCTAACCATTAATTTGAAAATAAAATGTTAAGATTCATTCTCATCCTACTTATGCAAAATCAATTTTTTATTTGATCTTACCCCTATATATCTACCTATATGGAAAGGTTATATATGAAACTCTTGGTTACTGAGAAAACCCCGGAGACTCTAATTTGCCACATTTTTTTTGAAAAAAAAATCACACATGTAATATACATGCTTTTAAGGGTTTTGAGCAAAAAAATTATAAAAACATCGACCAATTTAAAAAAATAAACAAGTTTTTGCATAACTGACGTGAACGAGGGTGTGTGTAATTTTTAGATATATTTGAAGTACGTTTCACTCGTTTGTTCAAGCTTTAAATTTATAAAAACACGATATATAACTATCACTCTCTACAACACGTTAGAGAAAGTGCACCCATTGTTGGCGTAGTAAAGTGATGGCAAGATAACAAGGTCGTCCAAGGATACAAGAGCTTTTAATAACGAAATATCGTCGACGTCTAATCTAATCAAATTTTTAGAAAAACTTTTTAATAGGTAAACATAAAAATGAACTAAATATAATAAAAGAAACAAATAGACAAGATAGAATAACTTGGTTCCGACTCATTATTTACGTATCTTTTGATGATTTCCGTGCTTTGGGTTTTTTACGAGATTATCTTAGTTAAAGTGGCATGTCTTTTTTTGGAGGCAACGCTACCCTCAGCCATATTGGTCTGAGTCAGCAGGGATACAGTCTCGCAAGGCCGGAATATTGAAAGATAATTAAGTAAGTTATTAATGCAAAATGTGGCATGTCCCTCTTTTGGAGGCAATGCTACCCTCGGCCATATTGGTCTGAGTCAGCAGGGATACAATTCCATAAGGCCGGTTTAAAGTTTTAATAGTAGTTTATTTACAAGAGATTCAAGCCATTCTTTCTTCCCCCAATTTGATGCTATCTGCCTCAAGTGAAGTCCTAATACGCTTGAACCAAGTCCTCGCAAGATCTATACACTGAACGAGGCAAGAAATTTACCCACACCACCCTTCTAACCCCCTCCAGGCAGTTAACGTGCTTTATGTAGACCGTAAAGACACGAATGAGTGAATCAACGAAACATGAAGGATGATAGAAAAAAATTCACTTTCAATATAAAAAACTAGTTATTAAAGTCATTAATGCATACCCAATTCAAAAGTTAACCAAAACTAGGAAATCAAAAGTAATATATAAATAACTTGTCTTCACCAAGTGATTTAAGATATTAGCCAAGCATGCCTTTGTTTGACAAAAACTCTTACGATCAATCTTGGATCCCGAGACTACTACACACACTCTAATATGGATGATGGATAAATGTGGTGGATGATGGAGGTATTATGATGGTGGAGTGGTGGCAGGTGTAAGAGAAGTGGTTTGGCAATGGATGACTTGAAATGAAACCAAGCACCTCTATTTATAGTTGGAAATAGACCCCTCACATGGCCCGTCTCCTCCTTCTTCTATGTCTTCATTTAATACGCATGTCAGATCAGTCTGTTATACGGCCTCGTGTGTCAACGGCACGGCCCCGTAGCCATTGTACTTGTTGTACTATCCCAGATATGCAAATTTGGAAGTTGACCACAGCTCGTGCCCAAGGGACACGGCCTCGTGTCTCTTGTCTGCTTCTGTTTGTCTTTTTCTGATCTGGAATCTTGAAGGGGCACGGCCCCATGCCAGACTTCTGATTTGTTGTCATTAGTCTTGGGGTGAAGCTCGGATGGTTGGTATAGTGTGCTGTCTTCCCGTCTTTTATACTTATGTTGGTTTTTGTCATTAATTTGTTCCTTTTGTATATTTAAACTCTTTTAATCCTGAAAATCTAAAGTATGTAAAGAAACGCACTTTTTGTCATTAATTTGTTCCTTTTAGTGCACACTAACTGTTTGGCTTCTAAGTCCAACTTTGAAGACCAAACCAGAAAGTTTTTATAACTTTTGTTACGAACGAATTGAAGTAATCCGAAATGGTTTTCAACCAAAGTCACTCCTTTGAAGATGAAAACCGGAAAAAATATGTTTTTTAAAAACACAAACTGCCAAAACAGAATGGTTTTGATTCTACACGAACGGTGTTTTTGAAAATTTGTTTTAAGATTGTAGGAATCCGTTCGCATAAATAAATAAAACTTTATTTAACTGAATTACACAAGCAGAAAAATAAAGAAAACAGAAAATTACGATACGGATTACAACTGAAATAATGAAAATACAAGAACAGAATTTAAATAGAAAAATCGTCCTTGGCTGAGGATCGTGTTAGAGACTGGTCCATTAAAACAAATTTCGAGTCTCCCAGGAGAACTCGTTTGTTTCCAGGATACAACAGCCCAAGCAGTTGCACTGCCGGAGATGACCACAACCCGAAGGTGTACCTTGCTGCAAGAAAGGAGAAGAAAATGTTTTTTCTGTAGAGAATTCGTTGATGTTTTCAGTGTGTCTTCTGGTGTTGAGGTGATGCTGTATTTATACTGCATCTGGGTTGAAACAGTCAAAAAAAGGAATTAACTTAACGAATTAAATTGCATTAAACGTCTTTAATGCACTTTAATTCGTCAGTTACATTCCTGGTCAAGACCCTTGACTCGTCTGTTTCAACTGCTGAAGTGTAACTGATCTATCATTAACTCTGGAAGCAGCAGGTCGCGCGCGCGCCTCTATACACTAGCCTGATGGTGCGCGCGCCAGTGTGCCTCACATCCCTGCGCGAGCTTACTGGTGCGCAACCCCTTGCACGAGCATCCTTGCTCCACAGTCCTATTGCGCGTGCGCAAGTATGGCTCACATCCTTGCGCGAGCCTACAGGTGCGCAAGCCCTTGCGCGCGTGCGAGTATGGCTCACATCCTTGCTCCACAGTCCTTATTGTGCGTGCGCCAATATGGCTCTACATCCTTGCGCGAGCCTACTGGTGAGCAAGCCCTTGGGCGCGCATCCTTGCGCGAGCCTACTGGTGCGCAAGCCCTTGCACGCGCATCCTTGCTCCACATCCTTGCGCGAGCCTACTGGTGCGCCAGCCCTTGCACGCGCACGCACATTACCAGGGAACCCATCTGGTCACGCCACACAGTCGCACCATACTTGTTCACTTTGGTGCGCTGCGCGCGCGCATGTCAGGCATCTGTTGTGCAATCAAAGTGCCACATTGCGCCCATCGCCCATCGCCCATCGCCCACGCCACGCGAGTGCAAGTGCGTGTGCGAGTGCGAGTGCGTGTGAGGGTGCTCCGCACCCTTCGCGAGTACACTTAGTGTGTGCTTCCATTAAACAATAAGGAAGGAGTGTTCCCACTTAAATACCCATTTAAGTTTCATCACTCCTCCTATGTGGGACAAGATTCTACTTTCCCATTTATTTCAGCATTTAAAGTTTCAAACACCAAACTTTGAGCATCGATATCTCATTCATCTTAGCTCCGTTTTGGACGTGGTTTAGTTCTTTGCGAAGCTCTTCCAACATAGAACACAAATCCGGAATAAATATCTATATAAACCTCAGTTTATAATATTTATTTATCGTCCAAAATTAGGAAATACACATTTCCTATATTTGTGAAAAATGTTATTTTCACTAAATTTCCAACAATCCCCCACATGAATGGAAATCGATCTTTCCCCTTTCAAGTTTCAACGATACAAATTCAACAGTCAAGTATTGCAAGATAGGTAGGCGTAACCTTTGAACCCTCTTTTGTGAAGCATACTTAGCCTCCTAGGGTCTTGTGGACGCGGTGTCTTTGAATAATCCCCCATTTATGTAGGCGACAATATACATTCACACAATACTCTCCCTAGTTTAGTCAACTCCTCATGGTTGTGTCCGTTCATGGTCATGGAACACTTTCCTGGTTCTGCGAGAGCTCTAGGATTTGCGCCTCCCCACAAATCCATTCGAAGCGACCCCACTTCTCTCTAACATAGGTGATTCGTCGAATCATTAAAAGCAACATGGTTAATTTGATTTCCTCAAATCCTTAACCTCAACATGCTTAACCTACTTCATGTCACTAATTGGAATGGACTAGGAAGTATATAACTCCCTTTATGAATCTTTTGGGGCACCCCCCACAGTGACTCCCTTTGGGTTTATGATTAAGTTTGCCTATTGAACCTAGATCTTGGGATCTCCAGTCAACTAGGTAAGGTTTCCCTCATATTCCCTTCATCCATGGGCTTTAGTCCCATTCCTATTGACGTCGTATAAACTAAATCTTTGCTTAAGCCTTTTGTTAACGGGTCTGCAATATTCTCTTTTGACTTCACATAGTCAACCGAGATAATACCCGTTGAGATTGGTTGACGTACTGTGTTGTGCCTACGTCGAATGTGCCTTGATCTGCCATTGTACATAGAGCTTTGTGCTCTCACAAGCGCTGATGTATTGTCACAATGTATGCAAATCGCCGTCAACGGCTTTAGCCATCATGGAATATCTTCCACAAATTGACGTAGCCATCCGCCTCTTCACCGCTTTTATCTAAAGCGACGAATTCGGATTCCATCGTGGATCTAGATATAACTGTTTGCTTGGACGACTTCCAAGCTAAAGCTGCTCCCGCAAGTGTAAACACATATCCACTTGTCGATCTATGATCCTTTATATCCGAAATCCAGTTCGCATCAGTTTATCCTTCGATCACTGCTGGATGACGGGTATAATATAATCCGTAATCTCTCGTGTATCTTATGTATCTTAGCACCCGTGTGATAGCTTTCCAATGATCATCATTTGGATTACTAGTGTATCTACTTAGCCTGCTTACTGCATATGCTAAGTCGGGTCTAGTACATGTCATTAGATACATGAGACTACCAATGATCCTTGAGTACTCTAACTGAGCAACTCCTTCGCCTCTATTTTTCCTTAGACGTTGAGTATTATCAATCGGAGTTCGAGCTATACTCGTATCTTCCGAATTGAATTTCCCAAGGATCTTGTCCACGTAGTGAGTTTGACTTAAGATAAGACCATCTTGCGTTCTAGTGATTTTTACACCAAGAATCACATCCGCTAAGCCCATGTCTTTTATGTCAAACCTCGCTTCCAACATGTCTTTAGTTGAGTTGATCATATGATCGTTACTCCTAATGATAAGCATATCATCTACATAAAGACATAAAATCACATAACCTCTTGGTTTGTCTTTATAGTTACACATTTGTTGCACTCATTTATTTTGAAACCATTGTCAATCATGACATGATCAAACTTTTGGTGCCATTGTTTTGGAGCTTGCTTCAAGCCGTACAAAGACTTGACCAATTTACATACTTTGCCCTCTTTTCCTGGGGCGGAAAAACCCTCGGGTTGTTGTTCCATGTAAATCTCTTCTTCTTAATCGCCGTTTAGAAATGCGGTTTTTACATCCATTTGGTGAACTTCCAAATTTCTTAAAGCCGCAATTGCAAGAACCAATCTTATAGAGGTTATTCATGTCACATGTGAGTAAGTATCAAAGTAATCTAGACCTTGTTTTTTGTCTAAACCCTTTTATTACTAGCCTCGCCTTGTATTTATCAATACTTCCATCAGCTTTCATCTTCCTTTTGAATATCCAACGATATCCAAGTGTTTACAACCAGGTGGAAGATCTACTAATTCCCAAGTATGATTTTGCAATATAGAATCAATTTCATTCTTAATTGCTTCTTTCCATTGAGGTCCTTCCGCGGAAGAAACCGCTTCGCGATAGGTATTAGGCTCACCCTCAACCATATAGCTCATGAAGTCTGGCCCAAAAGATTTTGCAATCCTTGGCTGTTAACTTCGTCTAAGGTCACCTTGGTCGACCTCTGGTCGATCATGTGTTTCATCTAACAACGTAGATGAACTTGGACCTGCTTCATCAACCATTGTTGGTGAAGTTTCATGTGGTTCTCCTAGCATAGGAAACACATTTTCAAAGTATGAGACGATGTTAGGATTTGCCTCCATGATAGTGTTTACGTGGACATCGGGATTCTTGGACTCATTTACAAGAAAACGATGTGCACTACTTTGATGTGCATATCCTATGAATACACAATCAACAGTTTTGGGTCCTATCCTAAGAGTCTTAGGAGGTGGTACAATCACCTTTGCTAGACACCCCCACACTTTCAAGTATTTGTACGAAGGCTTCCTTTTTCTCCATAACTCATATGGAGTTTCGTCCATATTTTTAAGTGGTATCTTGTTCAAAAGATAATTCGCTGAGAGAATCGCGTCCCCCCACATTTCTCGGTTCACACCCGAACTGATCAACATGGCGTTCATCATTTCTTTTAATGTACGGTTCTTACGTTCCGCAACGCCATTTGATTGTGGAGAATAAGGAGGTGTACACTCATGTACAATGCCACTTTTTGCGCATAAATCCGCAAAAGGTGCGACATATTCACCTCCTCGGTCGCTTCTAACCGCTTTTATCTTCTTTTTAAGTTGATTCTCAACTTCGTTTTTGTACAAGATAAACTTTTCTATTGCTTCATCTTTACTTTTAAGTAAGTATACATAGCAATATTTAGTACAATCATCAATAAACGTGATAAAGTACTTATTTCCTCCACGTGTGGGAACCGCTTTTAAATCGCACACATCGGTATGAATTAAATCAAGGGGTTCGGTTATAACTTCAACCGATTTAAACGATGATCTTGTAAGTTTGGATTCTACACATGTTTCGCATTTGTAATCGGAATCAATATGGAATGTTGGTATCATATTTAATTTAGTTAAACGTCATAATGAATTAAAATTTACATGTCCTAGTCTACCATGTCAAACATTTAGTACAATATTTAGTACATAGCAATATTTAGTACAATCAACAATAAACGTGATAAAGTACTTATTTCCTCCATGTGTGGGAACCGCTTTTAAATCGCACATATCGGTATGAATTAAATCAAGGGGTTCGGTTATTCTTTCAACCGATTTAAACGATGATCTTGTAAGTTTGGATTCTACACATGTTTCGCATTTGTAATCGGAATCAATATGGAATGTTGGTATCATATTTAATTTAATTAAACGTCGTAATGAATTAAAATTTATATGTCCTAGTCTACCATGTCAAACATTTGAAGACTCAATCATGTAAGTAGAAGTAGAAATTTCATTCATGTTTTTCTTGGTGTTAACCACCGTTACATTCATTTTGAACATATCATTAAGGGCATAGCCCTTTCCAACATATATTCCACGTCTAGATAAAACAAATTTGTCCGATTCAAACACTAGACGAAAACCAAACTTGTTGAGGATCCAACCCGATACGAGATTCTTCCGTATATCCGGGACATAGAGGACTTTGCTCAACGTGAGCTCCTTGCCAGAAGTCATTTTCAAGATCATTGTGCCTTCACCCTTGATGTCGGCGGTAGCTTTATTTCCCATATAAAGCTTTTCTTCACCCATTGCTTCCCTGAATGTTGAGAAAAGAGCCTTATCTCCACAAACATGGCAGGTTGTACCCGTGTCAACGAACCATCCTGGTGGGTTGGCGCCCACCACATTGACTTCTTCAATCATAGCCGCTTCCTCGGTTATCATTGCAATTAGAGGCATACCATCCTCATCAACCATATGCGCAAGCTCACGCTTAGGTTTCTTGCATTCGTTAGCACGATGCTCCGTCTCGTTACAATTGTAACAAGTACCTTGGATAGGCGCAGACTTCTTTTTCACAGCCCCCTTTCTTGGTCCAAGGTTGTTAACTTTTGCTTTACCCTTGTCCTTTTTCATTGGTTTGCCCCTTTTGCGTTTGGAAGATTCCCCAACTTCCACCATGTTTGCTTTAGCCGCAGCTTGCGCAATGGTGCCTTTTAGTGCGACCTTGTTGTCCTCTTCGATTCGAAGACGGACCACAAGTTCCTCCACCGTCATTTCTTTTCATTTATGCTTTAGGTAGTTTTTGAATTCTACCTACGAAGGAGGCAATTTTTCAATTATTGCTGCCACTTGAAATGTCTCGCTAAGAACCATGCCCTCAGCGTGGATGTCATGAAGTATAATCTGCAACTCTTGGACTTGGTTCATAACAGTCTTGTTATCGACCATTTTATAGTCCAAGAAACGGGCGACAACAAATTTCTTTGTTCCCGCATCCTCCGTTTTGTACTTTTTGTCCAAGAGATCCCATAATTCTTTGGAAGTCTTGACATTGTAGTACACATTATACAATGCATCCGAAAGGCCATTAAGCACATAGCCTCGACATATGAAATCCGTATGCTTCCAAGCATCAACCGCGCACTGAGCTTGAGCGTCGGTCTCCCCTTCCGCAGGTTGGGAAGCGGTTTCAGTCAAGAACCTCGCAAGGTTCATGGTGGTCAAGTAGAAGAACATCTTCTGTTGCCACCTCTTGAAGTGGAGACCCGAGAACTTCTCAGGTCGTTCAGCATGGTTTGCCACTGTGGTCGCTCCCACAGTGTTGGCAGGGGTTCCAACGACAAGGTTGTTAACATTCGTGTTCACATTGTTGTTGTTTTCAGACGATATTCTGAAATGAAAATTAAAGGTTTAGTCCAATTTCTGTTTTAACTTAAAAAAAACATAAGTAAACTCCAATTTTTTTTAAATTACCAGAATCTAATGTTTAGCTTCTAAGTCCAACTTTGAAGACCAAAAACAAAAAATTCTTATAATTTTTAGTGCACACTAACTGTTTGGCTTCTAAGTCCAACTTTGAAGACCAAACCAGAAAGTTTTTATAACTTTTGTTACGAACGAATTGAAGTAATCCGAAATGGTTTTCAACCAAAGTCGCTCCTTTGAAGATGAAAACCGGAAAAAATATGTTTTTTAAAAACACAAACTGCCAAAATAGAATGGTTTTGATTCTACACGAACGGGGTGTTTTTGAAAATTTGTTTTAAGATTGTAGGAATCCGTTCGCATAAAATAAATAAAACTTTATTTAACTGAATTACACAAGCAGAAAAATAAAGAAAACAGAAAATTACAATACGGATTACAACTGAAATAATGAAAATACAAGAACAGAATTTAAATAGAAAAATCGTCCTTGGCTGAGGATCGTGTTAGACACGGGTCCCTTAAAACAAATTTCGAGTCTCCCAGGAGAACTCGTTTGTTTCCAGGATACAACAGACCAAGCAGTTGCACTGCCGGAGATGACCACAACCCGAAGGTGTACCTTGCTGCAAGAAAGGAGAAGAAAATGTTTTTTCTGTAGAGAATTCGTTGATGTTTTCGGTGTGTCTTCTGGTGTTAAGGTGATGCTGTATTTATACTGCATCTGGGTTGAAACAGTCAAAAAAAGGAATTAACTTAACGAATTAAATTGCATTAAACGTCTTTAATGCACTTTAGTTCGTCAGTTACTTTCCTGGTCAAGACCATTGACTCGTCTGTTTCAACTGCTAAAGTGTAACTGATCTGTCATTAACTCTAGAAGCAGCAGGTCGCGTGCGCGCGCCTCCATACACCAGCTTGTTGGTGCGCGCGCCAGTGTGCCTCACATCCATGCGCGAGCTTACTGGTGCGCGAGCATCCTTACTCCACAGTCCTATTGCGTGTGCGCAAGTATGGCTCACATCCTTGCGCGAGCCTACTGGTCGCGGCGTTGCGAGCGTGCGAAGTGCAAAGTGCAAAGTGCGCCATCAAAGCGCCACATTGTGCCCATCGCCCCGCGCGCGAGTGCGAGTGACAAGATGCTACTTTCCCATTATTTCAGCATTTAATGTTTCAAACACCAAACTTTGAGCATCGATATCTCATTCATCTTAGCTCCGTTTTGGACGTGGTTTAGTTCGTTGCAAAGCTCTTCCAACATAGAACACAAACCCGGAAATAAAATATAAACCTCAGTTTATAATATTTATTTATCGTCCAAAATTAGGAAATACCCATTCCTATATTTGTGAAAAATGTTATTTTCACTAATTTTCCAACAAAATACTCCAAATGAAGCAAAGCCAAATCAGAACCAGGACATATCCTTCGTCCAGCACCAAAAGGCATCATCTTTATCCCTTTGCTTCCGGTTATATCAAACGCACCATCATTCACCAAGAACCTCTCTGGTTTAAACTCCATGGGTTCATCCCAGACATTTGGGTCCAAACCCATCTCAGCCACCATGAAATTAATAGTCGCACCTTGTGGAATCGTGTAGCCTTGCACCTCTACCTCTTTCATGACCCGATGGGGCAGCACAAAATGCCCGGGTGGTGTCTTCTCAACCCTTCAAAAACCACCGCTTTTAGGTACGGCATTTTCAGTAGATCCTCTTCGTTTATAACCGATAGCTCATCCTCTTTTTGTGGTGACGTTGGTGGTGGCCCAACCACTTAAACAATTTCATCATAGAGCTTGCTCTAAATATGAGGATGCTTCACTAGATTAGCCATGATCTATTGTAGCGCGGTAGATGTGGTATCCGTACCCGCATTGAGAAACTCACCACAAATGCTTACCATCTCTTTGAGGGTCAGCTTTCCACCGTTTTCTTTACCACCATCCTCCTCAGGAAGCTCTAGATTCACCAAAGTATCAACATATGCCACAATTCCTTCATTGTGCGATCCAGATTTAACCGATTCGATTCTGGATTCAATAAGCGGGAGCAACGATTGTTCTTGATCTTTACGGATTTGCATAAGCTGTTTCCATCTGGTTACAAACAATAGCCTCCCCAACCTTGGAAATATTCCAAGAATATTAAACCGTCCGGAACCAACTAACAACAACAATCGATGTTGTACGCTGGCAATTGCGTTAATACGATCCTCGTCTAGCTTCTCCCCGAAACACATAAACACCAACAAACAAAACATGCGTACTGAAAGTGATCAATCACCTTGATTCCACTAGCCCCCTTCTGTAAATAATGGTTTAATGAAAACCCCATAAGTTATGTATTAATAATCAACTATTTATAAGAATACAACTAAAACAGCTACAAAAGGAAAATTAATTAATCAGATGTTGGAAAAAAAGAAAATTAATCAAATCATATCTACTATCTATTGTACTATACTACTAATGATATAATAGTATATTCAAGAACGTCTCCGAAAATCAAAAAAGAATAATAATAATAATAATAATAATAACGGCCCTGTGCAAGATAAAAAAATTTGGGCCCTATTTATTAATCAGTGCCAAGTCATTAATCCATTACACACTAAAACAGTTGGGCTTCTAAACAGTTAGGTATTAACGTTTTTGGTTTATAAATCCCGACCCTTTAAGTTTTTTTCTTTAAAAACATACACATCTATTTTAAATATATATATATATATAAAAGAAAATTCGGGCCCTATTTCAAATTGGGCCCAGAGTAGTCGCCCACTCGACACTTGATCTAATACTTTATGTTGTAAACTAATCAAATCATATCTACGGTATTAAAATTACAACAATATATTCTATCTAACACCTGATCGTGTAAGCGGTTAATCAAGATATGTAGGACCCACTTGCGGGCCCACGAGTACGACTTCACCCGTTGTAAACAGGAAACCTAATCAAATCATATCTACGGTATTAAAAATACAACAATATATTCTATCTAATACCTATTAAAAATACAACAATATATTCTATCTAAAACCTGATCGCGTAAGCGGTTAATCAAGATATGTAGGACCCACTTGCGGGCCCAGGAGGACCACTTCACCCTGGCAGGGTGAAGCATCTCAGACGCAAGATTGCGTCGGAACAGCCGCCACGTGGCGCCGTAGGCAGCTGAGGAGATGTTGCGCACGGGGAAGGTTCTTGGGCGGTCCGAGAACACCGCCCCTTATTGTATAAGAATCTGGTGAGCCAAAGAGTGTGTCGCCACAAATATTGAAGGCCTAGAACCGATTGTAAGAGTGATAAGTGGCCCATATTTGGACCTGAGGTTTTTAAGAATTGGTTCGAGCTCTGCGAGAGAATTGGTTAGTAACAATAGGGTGGAGGAGAGTGAGGACGGTCCTGGTGGTAGTTTGTTGCGGTGGTTACGGCGGAAGAGTGACCGGAGTAAGGTGGAAACGCAAAGTGTGACCACGATGATGAACCAAGTCTCCATAGATGGTGATGAAAAGTTAAAAGTGTACGGTGTTGAAATGATTGGGGACTTTGGGTATATATGGTGTCATGTTATCGATATGGTTCACATGTTTATATCAAAGTTGAAGTCATCTGTTAGCTTGATTATCGTTTTGTTGTTGGTGTTTTACCAAATTGCCCCTTTTGTTTGGCTTAACCTTGAGAAATATCTTTGGTTAATAATGGTAGAGTAAATTGCTAATGTTTGTGAGTTTAATTCAAACAACCTTTTTTATACCATGTTGTCTTTTATTGTTGAGATTATTTGTTATTTCCAACTAAACATCTAATTCGGGTTGTTTTTTCTGGCATAAATTTGGGTGAAAATGGCAAAAATCTCAAACCTCATAGACGATTTTAGCAAAAAAAAATAGACGTTTAGATGAAAATGAGATATTAGCCAAAAAGTGAAGGACAATATGGTAAAAAAAATTATTTTGGATGAAACTTACAAACGTGCCCAAACCTTATGGACAATTTTGGCAATTTGCATATTATGATTAAAAATCTTGAAAAAGGAAAATAATATATGGATATATGGTAAGTTAAAAGAAATTGTATTTTTTAATGGAAAATAAGGATATTTAGTCAAAATATATCGTAAAGTTCTCATGTTTGACCCTATTTATCAGTTCCATTATTTTTCATGCAAGTTAAATTTTAAAAGTGACTTGAAGTAGTAATTACTTGCTGACCAGGCTTTAAGCTTTGCACTGGCTTGTTTGTCAAGAAAAAAACATTGGCTTGTTTGTCAAGAAAAAAAATGAACTAATTGCCGAAATCTAGTACCTTGATTTTAAAATTAATAATAAAATATTCAGAATAAGGGGTTGTTTGTTTACCTTTTAATAATAAGGTTCTTAATGGTTCAGACCTCTTACTGTTTTAGCAACTTAATGGTTCAGACTGTTTGTCACGAGCAAATGTCTGAATAGTTCAGACATTTGCATCTGAATGATTATGTATACTGAGTCTGAATAGTTAAAACCTCTAATGTGAAGTGGTCAGACATTTGTCTCTGACCGGTTAAGTATTACACCAACTCTTAATGGTTCAGCACTTAATGGTTCAGATTTACTGATTCAGCAATTAACTATTCAGAAGTTGCTAAATAGCTCCTTATAGTGTTTGTTTTTTAGGTAAGTTTAAAAAGGAGTATATATTTAAAGGAAAAAATGATTATACAATGAAAAAATATACTTTTATAATGATATATGGTCACGAACTAAACAATAAGGGGGGACGGAATGGCTAAACAAAACCCATTCTATTCTGCAAGTACGAAGCGTGGGCGGCAAGTGGATTTCGTGGGCAAAATGTTAAACACAAATGTTCGCAAAAGTTGCTAGGTTCTTCCTAGTCGGAATCGAGAGTACTTGGGAAATACTCGGCCTAGGCGGAGAGTAGTAGGGAGAGTAATCGGCCTTCGAGACCTTGTTTTACAACTATCAGCAAGATGAGATGGAGATCTACTGTTGTTGCCGAGAGGCAGTGGAGAATCCGGGAAGTTTTTTTAGAGGGTTCCTTTTAGTAGATTTTTATTCTTATTTTTTTCCAAAACATACAAGATTTTCACTAGTTTTCTTTCATTTTTTTAAAATCGAGAAGGTTTCCAGAAACCTCCAAAAACCCTTTGAACCCCGGCCGAGAGGCGTGGAAGGCTGGGATGGGCCCCTTTTCAATATTTAATTATTTTTCATTTATTTTTTTATGTAGAGTTATGTGTGATAAAGTTATGAAAGGTATAAACATTATAAAATCTTAGAACTTTAATGAATTTGTACAAACTATATAATACAATTTAATATTAAGCACTTAAATTAATCTTTTTCAAGTTGGTGCATAAACAACCGGAAGTTAATGTGAGGCTAGCCTACTTGGTAGAGGCACTACCTCTTAAAGGAGATGTCATGGGTTCAAACATTGGCATAGACGATTCAATCAGGATTATTGGTCTAATAAAATAGGAGTAAGCTATGTCATTCAAAAAATAAAAAAAAAGTAAACAACCGGAATCTAATCCTTGTATGTGTTAAGAGAAATCACATTGAATTATTATTAATGTCGATCTAAATAATGAATCGACTAATCTAAAATACAAATATGAAAGAACAACTAATCCTCAAGAATACATCGACGTGAAGTAAAATCAAGGTAACTAACATCAATTTGTCTTCTACCAAAAGTGGGAAAAGTCGAATAGATATAACCTGGTCATGTAAAAAAAACAAAGCAAGATATTAATTTTATTATTATTTCATTAATTTTTTAGAGTTTGTTATATCAATTATTCATCTATATATTTAATACTACTATCTTAAAATAAGTAATTTTGTTTTATTTTATTTGTATAAGTAACTAGAATTTGAACTCGCGCTTTGCGGCGGGGTTGTAGGATGATGCTGGCGAGGATGTATTTGTTATAAGGTATTTCAACTAATTACTATTAGACCATTTAGGCTTTAATCTAAGAAACAATAATAATAGCAAACAATACGGTTAACTAAACATGTCTAGAGTTATAAATTAGTTTTAATTTTAATAGGTTTAATATGAAAAGAAATTAAATTCGTTACATAATGTATTGAAATGTTAATACAACCCATGCAAGCTTTAATCTAAACGGCGTTGCGGCGGGGATGCGGTGAGAGTTTTATCGGGATCACACATTATGACAAAGGATAAAGAAAACTAAAAAATATGTCGTAACACTAACCAAAATAATATTTGTATGTGTTCGGTTCTTTGTGGTTGTTACTCGGCTCTGAACATCTAAATGTAACGGCGCAAAAGTACGTCGTAATTTAAACAAATCCTGATCGTACATCGTTATCGACTGCACGAAAAAAGTTTACATCAATAGACCAATAAAAATAAGCACGTTATTAATTACATGTCATAAAGCGAATTTTAGCACTAAAAATAATATAAAAGTTATATATAATAAAATAATACTAAAAACTTAATATAAAAAAATAATAAAAGAAAAAATTAATGATAACTGTAGACATTTGGAAATGTTAGATATAATAATATTAATTTCTTTTAAATAAACAATATTAAAATAGGTCTTTCGAGTTAGTTATACTTAACTATAAAAATTAGTTGGGACATGCAAAGCGAGCGTGTTGCATTTTATGGTATTTGGCATTTGGTACGTTGTGGAACATAAAAAAGTAAGTAGCAGAAATAGTTGATGTGACGCTAATGTAAAGAAGATTAAAGTTGTGAAAAAAATAAAAAGCCCCTTTATACGGAATTAAAAACAAAAAAAAACATACCGAAAACCTGACCAGATGTACTTCACAGTCTTTAAGTTTTTGGGCTGCGTTTAACTAAAAAAATTTGAACTAAAAACAAAAAAAATAGACCGAGAACCTGACCAGATATACTTCACAGTCTTTAAGTTTTTGGGCTTCGTTTAACTAAAAAATTTATTCGACTGGTTTTGGGCCGTAACATGCAAATTAAATACATCTAAACCTTCTGTTGGGCTTTATTTGGTTATCTGGGCCTTGAATTCAGTCCGTCAATCGGTCAATGTATACATAAAAATATTGATTTTGTTTGTTGCTTTAAAGATTTAAAGTCTAATATTAATATTTGATTAGTTAAAGAGAGTTCAAACACAGCTCGTTTAATGTAAGAGAGCTCAAACACCGCTCGTTTCAAGCATTTAGAAAGTCAATCTCCGGTAGATCAGGAACAGCTCGACTCGTAGATACCCTGGTCAAACTGCTTTAAGCTTACGATGTAATTGACTTTCTCCTTCATACGTGACTTTAGTAATTAGTTTGAACCCGCGCTTTGCGGCGGGGTTGTAGGATGATGCTGGCGAGGATGTATTTGTTATAAGGTATTTCAACTAATTACTATTAGACCATTTAGGCTTTAATCTAAGAAACAATAATAATAGCAAACAATACGGTTAACTAAACATGTCTAGAGTTATAAATTAGTTTTAATTTTAATAGGTTTAATATGAAAAGAAATTAAATTCGTTACATAATGTATTGAAATGTTAATACAACCCATGCAAGCTTTAATCTAAACGGCGTTGCGGCGGGGATGCGGTGAGAGTTTTATCGGGATCACACATTATGACAAAGGATAAAGAAAACTAAAAAATATGTCGTAACACTAACCAAAATAATATTTGTATGTGTTCGGTTCTTTGTGGTTGTTACTCGGCTCTGAACATCTAAATGTAACGGCGCAAAAGTACGTCGTAATTTAAACAAATCCTGATCGTACATCGTTATCGACTGCACGAAAAAAGTTTACATCAATAGACCAATAAAAATAAGCACATTATTAATTACATGTCATAAAGCGAATTTTAGCACTAAAAATAATATAAAAGTTATATATAATAAAATAATACTAAAAACTTAATATAAAAAAATAATAAAAGAAAAAATTAATGATAACTGTAGACATTTGGAAATGTTAGTATAAAATGTAGACTATTGATGTAGCATTTTAATAGTGATGTTGATGTGACGCTAATGTAAAGAAGATTAAAGTTGTGAAAAAAATAAAAAGCCCCTTTATACGGAATTAAAAACAAAAAAAAACATACCGAAAACCTGACCAGATGTACTTCACAGTCTTTAAGTTTTTGGGCTGCGTTTAACTAAAAAAATTTGAACGAAAAACAAAAAAAATAGACCGAGAACCTGACCAGATATACTTCACAGTCTTTAAGTTTTTGGGCTTCGTTTAACTAAAAAATTTATTCGACTGGTTTTGGGCCGTAACATGCAAATTAAATACATCTAAACCTTCTGTTGGGCTTCATTTGGTTATCTGGGCCTTGAATTCAGTCCGTCAATCGGTCAATGTATAATAAAAATATTGATTTTGTTTGTTGCTTTAAAGATTTAAAGTCTAATATTAATATTTGATTAGTTAAAGAGAGTTCAAACACAGCTCGTTTAATGTAAGAGAGCTCAAACACCGCTCGTTTCAAGCATTTAGAAAGTCAATCTCCGGTAGATCAGGAACAGCTCGACTCGTAGATACCCTGGTCAAACTGCTTTAAGCTTACGATGTAATTGACTTTCTCCTTCATACGTGACTTTAGTTTGAACTTTTGCTCAGCGGTCTCTCATATCGTTTTTACTATTTATAGGATACAACATCAGTGGTCACTCATATTTTTTACTATTTATATGATCACATGATCCATCATGTAATTCTTGAAGCACAACAATCGGTGTAAAAGTGGTTTCAAACACTTTTTTGGATATTTTGACCATCTTTAGTTTTTATAAACTCGTAGGTATTTTAATTTTTTAATTATGAAAATCTGATAAAAGTTAACCATTATAACATTATTTATAAAATGTTATTACAGTTAAAATAAATTTAATCTTTTTTAATTTTATAAATTTAACCATATATATATAACAAATTTATAACCATTTATCTTATATTGTAGACACAATTTAAACATATTAAACAATATAATGAAGTTAAAGTTTAAAACATATAAGATTAACAACCAACAAAAATGAATCTTAACATGTCATAAGTTGAGGATCTATCACTAGTAATTTCAACACAAATCCGCCACTAGTCTTGCTACTTTAAGCTTGGGGTGTTACTGACTTTCCCCTTCATGCGCGATATAAGCTTAAACTTTTCTTCCGCCTCAACTTGTTGTCGCATATCAGACCCCGAGCATGCTTGATCTGGACGAAACCTTAGTAACGCTCGCTTATAAGCAGCATGAACCTGAAACAAAAACAACATTTCCACAGTAATAATCTATAAGTCTATAAATTAGCCGTTCAACAAAACTAAACATTAAGCTATATCATTTTAGCTATAACGCGACACAACTCACTTGATGTGATGTAGTGTACGGGGTCTTGACAAGGATTCCTAAACCGCACAATAATGAAGACATATCATGACATGTCATTTCCAGCTTCTTAAGGTTGTGTTGGACTTCAATACGATACATTTCCTTTTTGTTCATGATTTCCTCATCCTGTGAAAAAAAGAGGAAACAATAAATGATGTCATATGAATAATCTTTGAGCTGCCATCGTAAACAAAAGTTACATGAATTTTGCAAACCTGTTTTTGAGATTCTCTGATTTCTTCTACGCGTTGTTGTTGCCTTTTCTTAATGTCTAACAAACGCAGTTCTTCAGCTTTTTTTCGTTCCAGTAAACGCCGCTGCTGCTGAGCTTCTTCTGCCTGCAAAAGTAAATAAAATTTATCCACCTTTAACTGACTTTTAGTAACGGGTTGAATGAAGAATTAAAATGGATGCATGTTAAAACATATCAAATCAGATTGGGTTGACCTGCATAATATAATCTAAGATCTTTTAGTATAACTATTTAGAAGATTATATACATCAGAAATAGATTCTAGACAACTTTTAACCCATTTGACCTGTTTCTCTTTTACTTTGATTTGACCCGTTTGAAATGAAACACAGACCTAATTGATCCATTTAAAGGTAAATAGGTCAATTTATCTTGGATGCAGCCATTATATGCAACAGCAGTACTTGGCCATACAAGATACACGTTTCATTACGATACAAAAGTACCATAACTATACAAGCATGCAAATCATTCTTTTTTATGGTATACTAACATGAAGTAACAAACTAAAAGGTAGTACTTTGATTTAAAAAAAAACAAGCCAATAAGTGATAAAAAGATGAAATCAAAGGTCGGTTAAATACTTAAATCAAAGAGAGGCTTCTAAACTTGCTAAAATGTACCTGAAGTTTTAAGGCTAACTGTCTGGCTAACACTTCCTCCTCTTGTGCTTGCTTGTACTCAACAGTATCCTTAATCTTCTCTATTTCATTAACAATCGTACCCTCGATGGGCGCACTGTCAACGGCATCAGTACATTGACCTTTTTCATGAATGACACTTTTACTATCACCCTCATCATCATCTAACTGAATGTGTAAACCATGACTGGTGGGACCTCTTCGTGGGAACATTCTTTTGCTTCGTGTTAAATTCATTGGAGTTGCAGAACTATGATTCCCAGGACTCTTAACTTCTTCGTCGTCGTCATCATTGGAAAATTCATGTCACTTTTTAATCCTTTTGAACATCTTGGTTTTTTCGCACGCCTTTTATGTATGTTCGTATTTACATTACTGAAACCGTCATCGTCCACATCTATTATGACAACATTTTCGGCTTCGCCTTCATTCTCGCACCTTTTCATGGTCATCTTTCCAGAAAACCGTGTACCCAAAAACTCACTTTTATCAAATTGTCACTGCAAAAGGGCCATTTATAGTATGTGAGAATATGACCAAATAATAATAATATCAGTGTCACCTAGAAGTCGAATACTCAAATCTTGTAATACTCCAACAGTTTTGCCCAATAAACCATAGTTGTTAATGGCGAATTGCGATAAGGTCCCTATATGCTACATAGCGAATAGCGATAGATAGCGGGCAGATATTTTATAGATAGCGATACACTAGAAAAACATTTTAAAAATTTTATCTATATATATTAGATGAATATCTAACAAAAATAAAAAATCCAGCTATTTATATTTAAAAAATTAAAAAAAAAACTATCGCTACAACCCTAATAGAGAGTCTAGACCTATACGCTACGTGGCGCGCTATAGCAATCGCTAAGCTTGCTATTGACAACTACGCAATAAACAGTGAAAAATCATTAGATGCTTAGAAGTTGTACTTTAATCTGGCCAAACAAATCTAGATAAGATAACATATAATTTTAGCAGAAAATTAATCTAAACAGGAAAAATCATAAAAAACTAGTAATCAAAGCCAAAAGCTGATTCTTAACATTCATTTTTAAAATATATATACATTAAAATTAACTAAGAAATCCACTGAAAACTTACTGTAAATTCTGAAAACACAAAAATATCAAAATCCATTCGTACGGAATCATAACAGGTTCTAATCAAAGGAAGCTGCTTGAAATTTAGATCGTACGGAAACCCTAATTTACAAAAACAGATATTCGCATCATACGACGAGAAATTGAGCGAATTAGCGGTGGTGATTATAAGGTTAGTAATAAGTAGAAGTAAAGATTGAATACTAATCGCAATTATACCTGCAGCTAAAATCGATTATCCGCTTGTAGGATTGTTTTCGTCTGCATCATCTGAAGATTTTGTCTTCAGCTTTTATGTTTAAAGAGTTTTTGAAATGTTAAAATAAATTTGGAGGGAGCTGGAAATTTTTTATTTTTAAGTTGAAATTTTTACTACGTTTGTTTCTAGGAAAAAAAGATAAAAGGAGAGTAATAATAATAATAATAATAATAATAATAATAATAATAATAATAATAATAATAATAATAATAATAATAATAATAATAATAATAATAATAATAATAATAATAATAATAATAATAATAACATGGTTATTTATTTTACATTTCCAACAATGTATTCGTTAAATAATAACAAAAATTCAGTTTATAGTAAAAAATATCAAATCAGTATTTTTAAATTTTATTTAAAAAAAATTTATACAAATGGTTCAGTTTTATGACAGTTTTGGTCACAAGATTTTTTAAATTAAACTGACGTGTTTCACTTGTCACTAGGTTATAATACCAGGTTCGTTTTGAAGAATCCTTGAAAATTTTGAGCCTAGTACGAGTAGAAAAAAAGGGGCCCTTATTGGCCCTTATTTAAATATGTTTAAACTTTACTAACGAATATTAATGAGTAAAAGAGTAATTGGCTCAATTAATTATGGGTTTTTGTGTTTAAAGTAAATAAAATGTTAATATTTTTAAGTGTTTACAAAGCATGTATCTACGATATAATTTATAAAAATAAAAATTGGGCCCTAGGCCGTCGCCAACCCAACCCACACCCCAAAGTCGGGTCTGCATAAAACATTTGGTCTTTTCAAACCAGTTTGGGACCTACGGGTTTAAAATAACTAGGAGCACTTTGTATGGGTAGCTGTTTGAAACCAAAACCATTTCAAAGGTTTCGGTTTCCAAACCAGGTTTTTGTGGACCTCTAGTAAGCGGAGTGAATGACCACACATAACCCATATTCAAAGGGAGCCAATTCCCCCTTATCATACATATGCAACTAAGTTTATGCTTTATAAACTTTTGCAAATATAAAACTATTATACAGTAATTAATAACCAAGCCCAATGTCGCATTAATTATTACAAACCCAATAAGTCAATCACCATTTTAGAACCCAATAACCAAATCTGAACAAATTGGTTTATCTAGCATTAGCCACTAAACATTTAATCTAAAACCTTTTTAAACACCAACAAAACTGACAAAATAATTGTTTAGGCGTAAAGTCTAAATTTAAAGAATCGAATAAACATTAATCATCCGACTAGATCATCATGTCATTCACCCACTGCGGATATTGCCCAACCACCGCACAATAAAATTACTCAGTGTGGTTGTGAAAATAGAGGGGTGTTTTCTATCACGTGTTTGTTGTGTTAAGATAGAGGGCTTTGCCCTCCAAAACACAAATAGCATACCATAAAATGTGGAGGGCGTTTTTTGTCCCCCTTATTTTTTATTGTAATTTTTTAAAGCAAAACAATTAAATAAAAAAAGAAATTTATATTAAATAAACCAATAGCATAACATAAAATTTAAAAAAAAATATTGAGACTATATTTTTCCATTATATGTTTTTTTCATTTTCTCGTACATTTGTCTTTTGAGTGAATTAAGTCCGGCAAGGTGATCGATGTTTATATCGAGGAATTTCAAATCGTCTTGTTTTTCTTTCGCCAAATCTTTCTCCTTTTTCAGATTCATTTTTTCTTAAAAAGGCACACGAGCACTTCTTTTGTCCTCGAGCTTTTCTTGTTATATTATTGAACGTATCTTTTGGCTCACTCGAATAAATGTTCTGTATAGTTCACATGCGAAATAGATGATTTTGATGGCCTCTTTTTTTATTTATCTCTACCGGGTGGACGGCTCGCTTCAATTTCGACATCGTTGTCACTTAGGCTTAGATCAATCTCGTTACGAGTATCCGAACGAGTAGAGGACCTTATTTTGGTCCTTTCGGATGATTCGTTCGCAAGCGGTTGTCTCGCCCATTTGCTATGGTGTCGCGCCACTCGCCAACAATTATTTTAACGGGTGTTTCATTTTATCGTGATAAACTCTAAATGCTCTCGTCATGAAATCAGCTTCTTTTTCACCGCTTTTTGGATTATTATTGGCGTTGTAGTAGCAACCAATAAAGGTCGTGACCTTTGTATTTGTTCCACGCCACTTTGACGAGAGACTATCATTCGTTTGGTAGAACTCTCGGTTCAGCGTTTCGTGATAAATAATCATTTATTCATTCCCAAAATTTGTTTTCGTGTTGATTAGTACCTGTTTAAAAAAGAATAATTTCATATATACCCTTAAAAACTTGAAAATTTCACATACACCCAACAAAAACTAAAAACATCATATGTCCTTACAAATTAGTTAAAATATCAAATAGATCCAATTTATTAAAAAACAATCTAATAAATAATCATTCGCCCCTTTTTTTTTTTAACTTCAAGTTTTCGTATATGCTCATCTTTTAACTTCACATTTTTATATAACACATTTAAGCTTAAATTTATTTTTACCTATTTTTATTTTTATTTTTTCCATAAATAATAGTTTTTTCATATATATATTATTTAAGCTAAATAAATTAAACTAGAATGAGTAAATATAATATTTGAAGTTAAAGTTCCTATATAAGATTTCAAAGTTTTAGAAAAATAAGAGCAAAAGTGTCATTTATTAAAATGTTTTCAATAAATTGGGTGTCTATGGTATTTCAACTACTTTATGAGAGTGTATATGATATTTATAGTTTTCCATGAATATATATGTTATTTTAAAAGTTTGAAGAGGTATATATGAAAGTGCCCTTAAAAAAGACATATTAGAAAAATATATATAACACAAAAAAAATAATATATGTTTTTTTCTTTAAAAATAAAATAAAATTACCAATCACCAGGTCCTCTAATGCGTGTATCCAAGATTTGCTTAAAACCACTTCTTCCTTGCTTTGTCCAATTTAGCGCTACTCCGTCACTGCTTTGGACCTTCTCCGCCTCGGTTTTCTTCTTGTGGCTTCTTTTTTTTACCTTTCAAGCTGACGATTCACCAATATTTTGCGGTTGGGTTTCCGACACGAAGTCGGGTTAGAGTCCATTGGGGATATATGAACGGAGTGTTGGTGAGGGATGTTGGGTAGTAGAAATTAAGATGGGGATATAGGAACGGGTTGTTGTTGGACATTGTCAAAAGGAAATCGTGGATAAAACTTGCTGGTTAAAATAGATTCGTAATTGCTAGGTCGGGTGAATTAATCGGATTTTGTATATTACGTTTTTTAGGCAGGCTAGGATTCAAGATTTCGGCTCAACCATATGGGTTGTTTGGGTCAAAAGAACGATTGTGTAAATGCGTTTTCTTTATAAAAGTTGAAAACATTTTATAAATAGGATATTGGATTTAAATAACCCCAACTTTCACCCATTGGCCGACAACACTCTCAACTTTCGATTTGTACACCAGCACTCCCAACGTTTAACTTATTGGCCGACAATACTCCCTAACTGACTGAACCCAAACCCAGTTAGCTGATGTCAGCTGCCACATCATAAAAAAATGCCATGTCAGCCGCCACATCAGTTGCCATGTCATCAAAAAATGCCATGTCAGTTGCCACATCATATGTCACGTCATCAAAAAATGCCACATCAGCTGTCACATCATATGTCACGTCAGCAAAAGGGGCCACATCAGCAAAAACTAACTGGGTTATGGTTCAGTTAGTTAGGGAGTGTCATCAGCCAATAAGTTGAAAGTTGGGAATGCTGGTGTACAAATTGAAAGTTGAAAGTGTTATTGGCCAATGGGTGAAAGTTGAGGTTCTTTAAATCCAATATCTCTTTATGAATATATAGCCCGTTCAATGGCTACAAAATCCACAACCAATCAAAAACCTCCATCTCTATCACCTTTCCTCCCCACGCCCGTCGAAAAGCTCAAGCTCCTTCCCCTCCATGCCATGAAACGCCGATGTCGGGGCGGTGTAGGGAACGTGAAGGAGCTTCCCCTCCCCCTCTCTACGCCCCACCAGGCATCCTAAGTCATTGTTCTAGGATTGTCTAGCGCCCTAGCTCATGATTTATTTTTATTTATGTATAATAAGTTATCTTTATTTATGTATAATAAGTTATCTTGCTACGTTACTTTTTGTTTGTTTAATGTTATAATAATTATCGGCTTACTAATGAAGATATGTATATATAGAGGCCGGTTAACGTACAAGAGCCCTTATCCTACATTACGTATGTGATCATCTCAGCCGTACGATCTGGTGCGAATTCAATCTTCAACATGCGATTTTATGAGACAAAACAACATGCGAATTTGAATTCCATACCATGTAGTTCATCAAACAAACCAACATGCGAATTCATCAAATTTTCCAGCATGCGATTTCATCAACACTTATTTGTAACATGCGATTTCAAAATCGCGTACGCTCATACGATAAGCCCTATTGTACGTTACACTTTTTCTGTATATGTAAGGTTATATTTTTATTGACGCATATTTACCATACCTTCTAAATCTACCGATGGGACCTGGGTCTTGAGGTCATAAACAAGTAACGGAGTTAATTTATAAACGGTTTTTCGCCTTTTTGTAAGTAGAATGTTTGTGTTTTGCTCTGTTTATTCGTAAACCAATTTTAGTTCTATTATATTGAGTTTTCTATAATAATCTCATGTAACAAAGTACAATGCACTTGCTTGTTCAACGCCTTGAAAAATGCAAAGATCAGATATCAGTATTGTCTTCCATGTGATTGAAGATTTGTGTGGTACAAACATGCATGCACATGTTCTCTTCCATATATTAAATTGTCAAACTTTGGAGGTAATTTTATTAAAAGTTTATTACTATCATTTATAATTTTAAGTTTTAACTGTATATTAGACTTCACAAATGTTGTAATTTAGGCTGCATGTTGTGTAAGGGTGAGCACCCGGCTCTCGCCACATCATCCGTCACCTGGCTCGCGGGCACCATAATGCAGTCAATATGAGCGTGAGCATGGTAGCCTGGATGAGCAGGCAGGACCATCTTCAAAAATCTTTGAAAATCTGTAGGCCTTGTGCGAAGATAAAATATGGGCCCTTAAAATATAAACTTTTAGAAAATACACAAATTTATTTAGAAAATATACACAGAGTTGAAAGAAACAAAATAAAAAAAATCATAAAAAAAGTTGGAAAACACAACTAACATTGAGTTATATTTTAAGAAATTAACATAAATAACCATTTTTAAACTAGATTTGAGAAGTAACCATGGTTTCCATTTTGATTTAATGTAAAACAAAATTAGTCAATTAATGTCATTTGCATTTAATGCATAGGTAACAAACATTAAGAAAAAAAATCAACTAAAACTGAAGCTATCAAGAGTAGAATCCAGGGTCTACTTGCTAATAAAGTGACATCGGAACCACCAATCCATGCACCTTATTAAAAAAAAATTTGAAGCATAACTTTATTTAAAAAAAAATTCGGGCCCCCGGAGGGTTTGGGCCCTGAGCCGTCGCCCATCCCGCACCCCCTCCGGGCCGGCCCTGTGGGTAGGTGTTTTGAGGTGTGGTAGCTTGGCCCAGCAGAGGTTAACCACAACAGACTCAAGTGAGGGGAGGCGCGAGTGAGCAAGGTGATGAGTAAGCGTCTAGTCAGCGTCATGTGTCGCAATATTAGAAGATAAATCCGAGTTGTCAAGTGAGCATAACGGATAGTCTTAAATATTGTAATTTAGCGGTAATTACTTATAACGGACTTCTAGGACTCTTAATATAATGTTTATCCTATCACTTGATATAAATAATAACACTAAATATCACAATATCTATAGAATAGTTAGTATTAGGTCGGATATGGTGTTTTGAAGTCATTGTCAAATGGTATTGATAAAAAAAAATTACGTGTTATATTTGTATCCGACATTTGTGGTATTGTACGTTTTCGGACGGTGACACCCATAATCTCGATTCTTGTTAAGGTACCTCCGTCAAAGACTCAAAGCGAGATCTAAAAGAAAAAGGACTCGTTATCCCATTCGTTTTTTAATTGCTTTCGGAATCACTTCTGTTACAAATGGGCCAATTACTTGGCCTGACAGACTGATCCATAAGCCGGACCAGCCCGAGTTTGATGGGCTTTTGCGGCACGGCTAGTTGGAGAACTCGTTTAACCATATCAAACCTTGTATTTGTATATCAAATAATCTAAAAAAATAAAATAAATAACGTTTTGAAGTTGCTTTAAACTTTAAACTATTATAATATAATTATAATTATTAAATTGTTAGAAGTATAGTTGGTTATTTAATATTTCAAATAAGGTTAATCTATTTTTTTCTTTTTTTTTGAACGGCAAACAATACTTTTTTATTCCATCACCAATTGAAATACAAAATCATGCTCAAATGGTTAGTAAGAAACTAGCCAACCGACCACCTGAAATAATTTTCACCAAAACACTTACAGGTGATTACACTACCTTTGAAGACCAAAACTCGTTACTACAACTTATTAACCACGTGCTTAAATTCAGCAAAAAAATCATATATATTTTCAACTAAAGCTATACATAATAAATGTTACCATCAAAATGTCTACATCTTCAATAACGAAATTCAAAACCTTTTGACAAACTAGTCATCGTATATTTATAACCATTTATTGCATAATGCACGCATGCAACATTTTGAAAGTAACACCATGGTTGACTCTCATTTGGTCAATGGTTGACCTCCCAAATCTAACCACAAATCTCCCCCAAACCCACAATTTTTGTGGCTGAAATTTATCCACAAGATTCAATCAACATGAATTTTGTGCAAAATGGGGGACAACCCACAAAAAAAAATTTAAAACAACCCATAATTTACTTAAGGGGCAGTGTTCTAGCTGTACCCGGTGACTTTCTCTAGAGGAGGTCACTGGTTGGCGTCTTGTTCGTGACAAAATGTCATGTGTGGGCCAGGGGTTTTACCACAATAGGTGTCTGGGCGGTGGGTTTCCTCTGGAATTGGTGGTGAGCTGGGTTATCAACGCTGTTTGTGATCAATCGCGGACGTGGGTGGCCTTTTGCCTATGGATATACCCTGGTGGCTGGGAATTGTTGGATGTTAATTTAAAAAAAAAAAAAACAAAATTCACAACAATTTTCATGAAAAACAAGTTGAATCACAATAAGTCAACAAAAGTAAAAAACTTGATTCTTGATATTTACAATTGTGTACCAAACATGTGTCTAGTACTTCATGAGTATGATCTAACAATACCAAAATTGCAAAAAGATTTGGACTTGAAAAGCCCACCAAACAGGAACCTGTTGGGTGATTCTTGAGGATTTTGCGAAAATTCGCGAGGGTTGCCTTTGACTTCTAGTATTGTCTGCCCGATTTCTTTCCTGATAGAGTCGATGATCCGCGGGTCAATGGGGTACCCTGAAGCATCAGCAACATAGAATGTGTTCATGGCTTTTCCAGCCCGTGTTGTCACCTCGGCTCGCGTGACAGTTAGGCTGTTTTCCCGGAAGATACGTGTGACATCCGATAGCAGCCCAACTCGGTCGGTTGTGCAAAGTTCTAGCTTCAATCCCTAAATAAAAAATATATATATATAATCAAGTTTTACACAAGAACAAGAAGATATAAAAGAGCATATTATTATTAAAAGTGTTCATTGGATCTATGTGTATACCAACAAAAAAGAGTCCAAATTTGACTTTTGAAGGTCAAATGAGTTTTTTTTATAACTTCAAATTCAACAAGAGCTACTTCTTTCTTTGAAAAAAAACTGATAACACCATACAACTGCATAGAATGTATTAATATAGCTTTGTTTTCGGGATCATAGAGCTAAACATTTCGATGTCAAAATCGAACTTTGACTTATACTGAGTTGACCATATGAAATGTGCTATTTTACCTCAGACACTCTTCTTTCTATGGCAGCTTCAAGGCATTGGATCACCCTTTGCCTTTCCGCTTCTGAATTCACAGGGAAGCCATCGGTATGTCTTATACAATATTCCTACAAACGAAACAAAACGTTATAAAGTCAACAAAACGGTCAAACGGATAACAAACATCTGAAAAGGATTCAAACTTTGCAACTCGCAAACCTGGTACGCTTCGGGCCCTTCAGCGTCTACATTTCCATGAAACACCACATACTCCATATCCGTTAAAGTACAAATCGTATCGAATAAAAGTTTGGGCCTATCTTTACACCTAATCGTAACAACCGAATAATCTTTATCATACCAATTCACAACTTTAACATCAGGCCTTTGATTTTCACTACAACCCTCTTGTGGTCTCTCGTAATCTCTATCCGCAAACATCATTTGGTGCAGCCGTCTTTCAGTGTGCGTCACGCCACAGGAGACCACCGTTTTAGCCTCGTTACCTTTGTTGCTACCTTTAAGCACATTGCAAAGCATTTTCTTTATGATAGACAGTTTCTCCGGGTCCGTAATGGCTAACCCTGACTCCTCATCAGTCACTTGCATTACAGATGCAGCCCGCGTGTTGTGGGTCCAAACCTCACCGTTCAACATGCTACATTTCAAGTGCGTGAGGACCGCACATAGTTCAGATAGTAGCCCGGGTCTATCACTTCCGATTAACTCGATTACTGTGTGGTCTGTTGACGATGTGACCCCGATTGAATCAACCGATGTTGTAAAGCTAGTTTCCGAACCAAGTGCCTGAAAACGAAGCGAAAAAATTATATTGTTAGTCTCTATAGACACTAATCATACCATTAATGTGCTTAAAACACTTCCTAAAGTTTAATGTTTTTAACCTTTTGAATGTAATCCAAAACTTCTTCATCAGTGATTTTGTTCCCATCTTGATCAGTAACATTAAAAACTATCAAAGAAACACGAAACTCATAAAAAAAAGAACACTAAATTGCATTTTACGTTCTTTTAAGTTTTAACGAAGTTGCAGGCGTTATCCTTTAACTACGGAAATCACTATGGATGTCCTTTATGCCACTGTTTTCTATCAGGCAGTGTCCTTTAGTCCTAACCCGGTTAAGTTTAAACGTCAAAGACCAGAATGCCCCCATGTAAGAGGCACATGGTCAGACTTTAACATTTAAAACTTAACCGGGTTAGGGCTACACGACACCACCTGATAGAAAATAGTAACATAAAGGACATCCACTGTAATTTCCATAGTTAAAGGACAACGCCAACAACGTCGTTAAAAGTTCAAAACTACTAGAAAACTCGACTCGAGTGGAAAAAAACAGATTAAAAAGTGTAATATATACCATCCATGAACCAGCCTCCATCAGAACTTATGTAAGCTTTTGTGAAGATGAAATTAAGATCAGTAAGAACTTGTACAACTTCCAAAAGTATACCATGTCTGTTAACACTATCCACCTGTTACACCAACATTTATTATACAACTAACTAACTAACTAACAACATAAACTTTGAATATATTTATTATCAATTAAACTAAACAAATACCTGAATAATGGTGGCATTCTTGCAGGATTCGTTGTCGATTACAACTCTCGGCGGATTCATTCGACGAATAAACTTCTCATACTCATCATCCATGTTTCTTGAATAACTCATACTACAGGCCTCTGAAGCAACACACGATATAAATAAGTAATTTAATATATTTTTATTACAATTAAAAACAAGAAGCTATAAATGGAAGAAAGAGTAAGTAAACAGGAATGTGTGGGATGAAAAGGAAAGAAAAGGGTGCAACCAATAATGATTCATTATGAAGATTTGATAGAAAATCTAGAAAAAAATAAAAAAGCAAACCAGATACCAAGAAGGCCAATAGAGAAGCCTTAACCCACCAAAAAAAGGGGTGTTCAAGACTCTCTGTCCATGTGGGTATGGTGGGGTTCTTTTTGCCCCCAGTGGGAGCCATTTTCAGATACACAATAAACAGAATCACAAAATTGACACACCAAACATCATCTACAACAACCAATTAGATAAACTATTTCAACTAAATTCAAAAACTTTATAATGCAAAACTCCAAATTGAACAAAAGGGTGTTGAAAAGATTACATATTTATCAACAATTTGATATCTTTTAGCCAAAATCACAAAATTTACACACAAAACTTAATCTACAACAGATGAACTATTTCAATTAAATTTAGAAACTTTATAATGCAAAACTCCAAATTGAACAAAAGGGTGTTGAAAAGATTATATACCCATCAACAATTTGATATCTTTTAACCAAAATCACAAAATTGACACACGAAACATAATCTACAACAGATGAACTATTTCAATTAAATTCAAAAACTTTATAATGTAAAACTCTTAATTAAGCAAAAGGGTGTTGAAAAGATTACATACCCATTAACAATTTGATATCTTTTATCCAGAATCACAAAATTGACACACAAAACATCAGCTACAACAACCAATTAGATGAACTGTTTCAACCAAATTCAAAAACTTTATAATGTAAAACTCCAAATTAAACAAAAGGGTGTTGAAAAGATTACATACCCATTAACAATATGATATCTTTTAACCAGAATCACAAAATTGACAAACAGAACATCAGCTACAACAACCAACTAGATGAACTGTTTCAACTAAATTTAAAAACTTTATAATGTAAAACTCCAAATTGAACCAAAGGGTGTTGAAAAGATTACATACCCATTAACAATTTGCAATCTTTTAACCAGAATCACCTTCCTTGAACTTTCTTGATTCTATAACAAGAAACAGAGTTCAAAACAGAGGAAAATCACCAAATGTGAAAAAGATTTGAAATTTATTAACCAATTACAAATATGATTACTTTCCCACATGTATAGAAAGAAAATATACCCAAATGCAAGAACTTTAAGCTCTCTTTCTCTCTCTAAATTGGTGAATTTTTGCACATGAAGGTGGAAAACTGTGTGTGTGTTTCTCTCTCTAGAAAATAGCTAAATAGAGTTGGGTTTTTGAAAATGAGGACTTTGGTACTTAACAGGGGAGTTACTAAAGATGGTGGTGGGTCGGGTAAGCACACTTTAGCAGGAAGAGGATCTTGGACCACAGCACATGTTAGCTGGGATCTTGTACATTTTAGTTGACTAACTGGGGGGTTTGCTAACGTGCGCAGTTGGTGAAATTATTTGGGTTTTACCATGGCACGTGATGGAGGAGATGGCAGTATGGCACTAGTCTCCTCTCCAATGTTTGTGGATAGAGAAAGAAAGATCACATGAAAATGACATAATAAAAAACTATATAACAATAAAAACAGAGAGTGATGATATATAAGTTGGTGAAATGTTGTAAAAAATATATATACTTAATATGCGTTTGTATTGTTTGTACCATATTGAAGTTACTTGATTTATCCAAAGTACATAAAGAATCTCATAAACCAATTTATAGTATTTTACTATATTAAAAAGTTTTTAAACATGTCTATAATGAGCTAACTTATGATTTTTTTCTAAATAATAGCTTGAAACCCTTGAACTATGGATGAGCTCGGTACTGAAAGAACCGGTACCATAAATCCTCAAAAGTGGGTACCGGTACCGGTACCGAATATACTCGGTACGGTATGGTTCGGTACCGGTTTTTTAGGTAAAAACCGGTAAATACAGGTACCGAACCGGTATCAAAAATGTCAAAATTCGGTACCGAAAAAGTATCCGGTTCGATAAATTCGGTACCGGCTACCTTGAACTAGCCAAATTTTGTCAAAGTGACATTCAAAGTTTTACATAAAAATGAATTCTTACTTTAAGAAGTGATTTGTTTTGACTATAAAGTTTAACTAACATGTGATTCTGGCTAAAGTGGGTGTATTTACTAGCCTAAGGTTGGGTGATGTGAGATCACGCCTCACCATCACATCAGCCAACGCCTCTAACACTATCCCATTGTCACCAAAGAGGGCGCCATGCCCATCATCCCCTCCGCCAAACCATTGGCGAGCGTTACAAGTGATTTCCTTTTCGTAGGGATGACCCTTGAGCTAGCCAATCAGATTTTCTTTTTTTGACCTTTAGTTAAACCGCCCCGTACTAGTTAACGTTAAAGCCCCCGTTTACATGGCGTGAAAACTAGTATGGGGGGTTTAAACCGCACCACCTAGCCATTGACAAAAGGTGTTTCAAATGATCAATTATATTTTCACAAGTGTGTCTGAAAGTTTAAAATGTGTATGTGAAATGATCAAACATAATATGATGAATTTTGGAACAAACGAGCCAATGTGATATCAGCTTCTGTCACACCCCTGTTGGATATTTATATCTGGTTTGATAGGTCGACGCTGCCGACCGGGTCCTGACCCGTAAGAGTTACACTGTGGGCAACAAACTTAAATCCACTTAACTAGTTTAACTGGTAAATTACGAACAATATGCGAAACGGATCATAATTATGATCATGAGCGGGATTATATTATTGTTGCAGGTACAAGGAACGGATGAGACGGGTATATTCGTCTCGCCATTTGTTGCACATATACTCGAGCTATGACACTTGTCACACATGCACTTTTGCATGTGTGCCTATTGGACATGCATAAGTTTTACAACACTTGTCCTATCTCCAAGTGCATGACCACCATGTGTTGAGCATGCATAAGGCTTCAAGGTCTTTATAAGGGAAGTGTATGGACAAGTATTATGGTTGCAACAACTTAGACAAAAACTCTCATAACACCCAAAAACAATAACCGGCCACATCCACCGTCGGCCAGCTCGCCGCCGCCACCACCGCCGCCGGCCCCACCCCTGCTGCCGTCGTTCTCCGCTGGTCGCTGCCGCCTGCACCGTCGAGACCCTACTCACACTCACGTTCTGCTAGTTCGTGAAACTAGCACTTGTTCGTTGAACCTCGGTGTCTCAACCGGTTTATTACTAACCAAAGGTATATCTAAACTCCCTATGGTTTGCGTTTATATTTTGTGTTTGCATGTCGGTGACCTTGTTCCATTACGGGTATTTCTTGGTATAAAAGCGTTCATGTTAATTTTGTTGAATACGCTTCCGTTGCTTAAATACGTACATATGCATATTGTTCACTAGTTAAAGATTTATTTTAACTAACATACATATACATATATATACTTGTCAAAAGTGTTTTGACTAATCCTTGTAACAAAATAAATATGCACCTATATGAACCGGGTTCATAAAATAAAAGTAAAAATTATACCACGGATATCCTTCAGTAATATCAGAGCCGATGCTCACCACATGCAAATCGAAACCGGTCTTTATTTTTCACCGGAATAATAAGTCACAACTTTAAGAGTTTAAAGTTTTTAATTTATTTTATTTGAGGCAATATATATACATATAGGTCATATTTTAATTGTTAATATTTGTTGACCGAAACTTGCCTCAAGAAACCTTTGGTTATGTTGAATATGTAAATCGGGCCCGACCTTGTGGTTTTGTTTACGTTTGGTTTTGTCTATGTTTTGGCCCATTTTGCGGCTCAAAGTTGTAATAGATTAGTTTATGGTTTTGGCCCGTTTTGTGGTTCAAAATTGTAATAGTTAGGTTTTTGTATTTATTATGTTTACTTGTTAAATATTTTTTCATACGAAGACCCGTAAAGAACCCAAAGCAAAACCGAATGCCAAGAGGAGTCTTGGAGTTAGTGGGAGTCGCCCAAAACAACAAGATACACTCAAGTCTACCTTGTGGTTGTTTTGTGTGTTGTGACCGTGACCCATTTAATCTTGCTACTTGGCTCCAGCAAGATCATAACCATGCCCGTATGATTTACATATTCATTTTCTATTATGGTTGCTTTTAATAAATGTAATTACAAATCAACCTAATACCAATACGCATTTTTAAAAGGGGTTTTAAAAATGAAATCGAGAAAAGCAAGTTCTAGCAACTTGTAAATTTTTTATAACCACTAGAGTTTAAAACCTTTTATCACATCTTTAAAACTCATGAACTTAATAGTCTCCACTATTAACTTTAATTGTTTATTTCAAGTCGCGACAAACTTAGTTTTATAGGTTATCTAAAACTAATTGTCCCGAGAGGTGAAAGGGTCCTTTTTGGTATAGTCGCAAATTTAATATCTAAATTAAAACAGACTATAACGACCCTATTTGGTAAAATTAAAATCAATGGTCTATGTCATCCTACTACTAGTAACATTTGGGGCATAATGCGAACCATCAGTGTTGGAGCCACAGCACGACACTTGGTGTCTAGTTTATCCTTCCAAGGTGCAAGGGCTTCGTCGACACATTCGACCCTTCCACATGTGACCGTTTTAGGACGACTATTACTTTTCTTCTCGTGTTACGTGCTACAGTTGTCTCGAGAATAAAAGTGGCATAGATGAGGCCAAACGTATCAATGCAAGGGCAAAAGATTGTCCTCGCAGCCTCATAAACCCTGGGAGTTGTGATTTTCTCACAATTGACAATCGTTTTCAGTCCGCTTGAACCTCTTGCTAATGTTGCGTGCTACAGCTGCCTTTAGAAAGAGCTTCTAACCGGATTCTCGTTCCTTATCGTCTTACCTCACTAAATAAGGAAAATACATTAAAAATACTAATTAAATAAATTTTTTGCTTAACAGATGTCATCTGAAAACAACTCCTCTTTTGCTCTCAAGTCCATTCTTGAGAAAGATAAACTAAATAACACCAATTTTCTGAGTGGCACCACAACTTGAGAATCGTTCTCAAAATGGCAAAGAAGCTTTATGTTTTTGAAACCCCAATCCCAACCGCACCTGAAAATGGTACTGGTGCTCCGAAGAAGGCTTTCGATAAACATAAAGAAGATGCCATGGAAGTTGCTTGCCTCATGCAAGCCACCATGTCCCCAGATCTCCAGAATAATATGGAAGACATGAGTGCCTTCGACATGATTGAGCAACTCAAAGGCATGTTTCAGAAACAAGCCCGTTAGGAACGCTATGACACCATGAAACAGCTCATAAGCTGTAGAATGCAAGAGGGTTCCTCAGTTAGTGCTCACGTCCTCAAGATGAAAGGCTACATCGACCAATTAAACAAACTTGGTTATCCTCTCCAAGATGAGATGGCTGTTGACTTCATTCTCAACTCTCTTTCCAGTCACTATGATCAATTTGTTATGAACTTTAACATGAATGACTGGGTAAAGACAGTGCAAGAGCTACATGGGATGCTCAAAACGGCAGAGATGAACATTTCCAACAAAACAAACCAAGTGTTAATGGTTCGATCTGGTGGTGTTAAGAAGCCCAAAACAAAGAAAAGTCAAAACAGCAAAAACAAAGGAAAGGCTCCTGTTGCTGCCAAACATGCCACCAACAAGAGCAAACAAGCTGTGAAAGCCCCTCATTCAGAAGAGCGGCAATGCTATGAGTGTAACAAGATGGGGCATTGGAAACGTAACTGCCCCGAGTATCTTGCTAAGCTCAAAGCAAAGAAGGCCAATGGAGAAGGCACTTCTTCAGGTATTCTGATATATGTTATCGAGCTTTTCACTGTTTCTAGGAACCTGAGAAGTGGAAGAAACTGAAACCAGGGAACATGGAGCTCATTGTTGGCGATGGGAAGAAAGTCCCAGTTCTAGCAACTGGCACATTTAATCTTACATGTCCTACTGGTCTTGTTCTTGTTTTGAACAATTGTCTTTTTGCTCCTGGTTTGACCAAGAACATTATCTCAGTTTCGTTGTTATTTGAACAAGGATTTAGATATGTTTTCAAAGATTTTGCTATTTCTGCTTATCAAAATGGTACTTACTATTTTGAGGCTAAACCTCGAAACGGTATCTACGAAATTGATGTTCAACCTAACAATAACATATATCACCTTTCTAAACGCCAGAAAATTGATACCAGTGATTCATTCCTATGGCCTTGTAGACTTGGACACATAGGCAAGGCACGCATAAAATGGCTCCAATCTGAGCGGATTCTTGAATCCACTGGAGCGGACTCATCTGATGATTGCGAATCGTGCTTAGCTGGCAAACTCACCAAGGACCCCTTCACCCATGTTGGTGAACGAGCTAGTGATCTATTAGGACTCATAGATTCAGATGTATGTGGCACTTTTAGAACCATGACTAGGAATCACGAGAAATACTTCGTTACGTTCATCGATGACTATAGTCGATATGCTTATGTCTATCTCATAAAGCATAAGCATGAAACTTTTGAAAAGTTCAAGGAGTTTCAGAACGAAGTTGAAAACCAACTTAATAGAAAGATTAAAATACTTCGCTCAGATCGAGGCGGTGAATACCTCATCTTAGAATTTCTCGATCATCTAAAGGAACGTGGAATAGTTTCACAACCCACTCCACCAGGCACACCCCAACTTAATGGCGTGTGTGAAAGGAGAAATTGAACCCTGCTAAATATGGTTCGATCGATGATGTGTAGAACAAATTTGCCTCACCCCTTTTGGGGTTTTGCTCTTATGACTGCTGCACGACTCGTAAATCTAGCGCCGACCAAAAAGGTGAACAAGACTCCATATGAGATATGGTATGGGCGTAAGCCAAACTTGAGTTACCTTAGAATATGGGGGTGTGATGCGTACATCACAAGTGATTCCGATGACAAGCTCGACCCTCGAGGCGAAAAGGTTGTTTTTGTCGGATACTATAACCAAAACGGTTATTACTTCTACCATTCTGATGCAAATACGATTTCCATCAAAAGGAAGGCTAAAAGATTCCTTGAAGATGAACTTCTTAGTCGAGGAACTGGAAGTAACCTAGTGGATCTTGAAGAAGTTCAAGGACCACAAACAACCGTTGAGGAGGTCAGAACGTCTGAATCACAACAAATTGTTGACACTGATTCAGACTTGAACACAAGCCTTCGCAGGAGCATCAGGACTCGTAAAGAACCCGATGGATACCTTTGGCATGTTGAGGGTTCTGAAGTCCTGACAGTAGCTGAGTCTGATGACAAGCCTACTAGTTATAAATCTGCTATTTCTAATCTAGATTCTGTGAAATGGCTAGAGGCCATGAAAGCCGAGATGCAATCCATGTGTGACAATCAAGTCTGGGACTTGCTTGAGCTACCCCCCGAATCTCGGGCAGTAGGGAGCAAATGGGGTTTTAAAAGAAAAACAGACATGCATGGAAATATACAAACCTATAACGGCTAGTAGCGAAAGGTTTCACTTAAACTCAAGGTGTTGACTATGATGAAACTTTCTCGCCCATTGCTATGATCAAGTCGATCAGGATATTACTTGCCATAGCTGCGTACTATGATTACAAAATTTGGCAAATGAATGTTAAAACCACCTTTCTTAATGGACATATTTCTGAAGATGTTTATACGGTTCAGCCTGACGGTTTTATCGATCCAAAATATCCCAATAGGGTATGTAAGCTAAACAGGTCTATTTATGGACTCAAGCAAGCATCTCGGAGTTGGAATCTTCGATTTGACCAAAAAGTCAAAGAGTTTGGTTTTGTCAAGAACAAAGACGAGCCTTGTGTTTACAGAAAGGCTAGTGGGAGTGCTATATCATTTCTCATCTTGTATGTAGATGATATATTGATCATTGGAAACAACATCCCCATGCTTAAGGAAATTAAGCATTGGTTGGGATCTTGTTTCGCAATGAAGGATCTTGGAGAAGCCGCTTACATTCTGGGAATCAAGATCTATAGGAATAGATCTAAGCGACTTCTTAGGCTAACTCAGAGCACATACATAGATCAAGTGATAAGACGCTTCAAAATGGAAAACTCCAAGAAAGGAGGTGTTCCAATGACTAAAGGAACCGTCTTGAACAAATCACAAGCTCCCTCTGAGGACCGTGAGATAAAGCAAATGGAAGTAGTTCCATATGCTTCCGCGATTGGTTCTATCATGTATGCTATGGTATGTACTCGACCAGACGGCTCGTATGCTTTGAGCATGACGAGCCGTTACCAGCAGAGCCCTGGGATTGCCCACTGGACTGCAGTTAAGAATATCCTTAAGTACTTGAGAAGGACAAAAGATATGTTCTTGATATTTGGAGGAGTCAATGAGGAGCTCATTGTAAAATGTTACACTGATGCTAGTTTTCAAACTGACCGAGATACCTCTCGCTCATAAACGGGTTTCGTGTTCACTCTCAACGGAGGAGCAGTATCATGGAAAAGCTCCAAGCAGAGTGTTGTGGCTGATTCCACCACGGAATCTGAGTACATTGCCGCATCGGATGCCGCAAAGGAAGCTGCTTGGATGAAGAAGTTCATAACAGATCTCGATGTGGTTCCAAGTATCATGAAACCCATCCAGATATTTTGTGATAACACATGTGCTATTGCTCAAGCCAAGGAGCCTAGATCTCATCACAAAGCCAAGCACATTTTGAGAAAGTTCCACTACATACGTGAAATTGTGGAACGTGGAGACATCGTTATAAGCAAAATTGACACAGATCAAAACCTAGCTGACCCATTTACTAAGCCAATGACTCAAGAAAAACATGATCGTCACATGGACTCTATTGGGCTTAGATTAGCTAGTGATATATTTTGATTTAGTATTTGGATGTACGAACATCAAACAATTGTACTCTTGCATTCATTTTGATTTACTAGTTAAATACAATTCTTGAATCCTACAACTGTGTTCGGATTTGATACGTTTAATCCATGAATCTTGTATTCTAAATTATCCGTAGTCGGTCAGACTCGTGGGAACGATTCTGAATTAAGACTATTCTGACTTTGGACTCAAGGAGTTGACTTCCAAACTCACAGACCTCATTAACGTCGGATGTAACTTGCATCAAATCATCTTCATGGATCTTGGTCATAAGATGTATTTGATTTTGGTATACTCATTTAGTATCCTTTGACCTGAGATACATACTAGAACTTTCGTTTACTAAAGACTATTCCTTGATCAGTGTAAATCGTTGTCGCGTAACTGCCAGTCATAAAGGCATTGGTTGGGAATAGCTCTGAAGTTCAGTTGGAGTTGTATGTAGTCAAAATGGGATTCCGTACTCTTACATTGTATGTAACAGTTAGACATGTGGGCGCCCTCGTTGTTCAAACTGGTGAAGTGTAAGGCCTTACCCAAACTTACTATGTGTTTGATTGGACCACTTTGATTCTTGAACGAGAACAATAATGATTGAACACCATATGAGATTGAACCTGATCCATGTCTCATTGTTCAATCGATGTATTTTACAGAAAGGATAGATGACAACGTTTACCATAAGTATATTGTCTTCAAGTAGCTGGCCGTTGCTAAAGGGAAGATACTTTGGTTAGTGACTTTAAAATGTCATGACCTATTGGGGGCAGCTATGTGTAGCTAGAGCACCACTGGCTGTCTGCGTTGAGATCTTATCGGAAACCGTCCAAGTGGGAGCTGTTGGATATTTATGTCCGGTTCGATAGGTCAATGCTGCCGACCGGGTCCTGACCCGTATGAGTTACACTGTGGGCAACGAACTTAAATCCACTTAACTAGTTTAACTAGTAAATTACGAACAATATGCGAAATGGATCATGAGCGGGATTAATTATTGTTGCGGGTACATGGACCGGATAAGACGGGTATATTCGTCTCGCCATTTGTTGCACATATACTCGAGCTATGACACTTGTCACACATGCACTTTTGCATGTGTGCCTATTGGACATGCATAAGTTTTACAACACTTGTCCTATCTCCAAGTGCATGACCACCATGTGTTGAGCATGCATAAGGCTTCAAGGTCTTTATAAGGGAAGTGTATGGACAAGTATTATGGTTGCAACAACTTAGACAAAAACTCTCATAACACCCAAAAACAATAACCGGCCACATCCACCGCCGGCCAGCTCTCCGCCGCCACCAGCCCCACCCCTGCTGCCGCCGTTCTCCGCTGGTCGCCGCCGCCTGCACCGCCGGCCACCACCGTCGAGACCCGACTCACACTCACGTTTCGCTAGTTCGTGAAACTAGCACTTGTTCGTTGAACTTCGGTGTCTCTACCGGTTTATTACTACAGAAGGTATATCTAAACTCCCTATGGTTTGCGTTTATATTTCGTGTTTGCATGTCGGTGACCTTGTTCCATTCCGGGGGGTATTTCTTGGTATAAAAGCGTTCATGTTAATTTTGTTGAATACGCTTCCGATGCTTAAATATGTACATATGCATATTGTTCACTAGTTAAAGATTTATTTTAACTAACATACAGATACATATATATACTTGTCAAAAGTGTTTTGACTAATCCTTGTAACAAAATAAATATGCACCTATATGAACCGGGTTTATAAAATAAAAGTAAAAATTATACCACAGATATCCTTCAACCCCAACTAACAGCAGAAACAAACGAGTCAGTCTAATTTACCGTCAAGAACAATGATACTACACATAACATGTTTAAATAGTTTGTAAGAGAATACATTATGCGTCTGTTACACGATAAGCTAGGTGCTATATTTAACTAATGTCTAACTTGTTTTCCAAATCTTAAAAAAAAATAAACCTTAAAGTGGGTTTGAGTGGGGGTAGTGTACTAGTGTGTATGGTTTGATTGTAGCAACTTACTTTCAAGTGCTTAATAGGTTAGGTAAAGAAAAAGGTGTTCATATACATCAATCGGGTGAATTAGTACCAAATTTGATGATATAGATATATCATGCATAAGAGGTAATCTTGCCTTTCGCCTGCCAAAACCGTCAAATACAATCGCCTTCAATTTCACAAAATAAAACGGTCAGAGTACGCATTTTTATTGGAAATTTACTTTTGGGTATTGAGCCAAAACTATTCATTCTTGAGCTGTTATTGCTAGTCTAAACGCTATGTACTCATTTAACATGCCTATACTTTCTAACAAAACATCTCAAATTAAGAAGAAGAATAGACGAGCTTTGGGATGTATCACGGTGGTTAGATTAGTATCTATTGAGATGTAACAAAACATCTCAATGTGTGTTAAGGCCAGATTAACAAATTAATTGCAAAATAAAAACAGCTTACTATTTATAAAGGCCCAATTTCAAAGGCACACTCTTTAATTAAAAACGCCAACTAATGTGCATAGTTGCATACATCAACGTATTGGTTATTCATTAGAAAATCTCTCAATAAGAGTTATCATTAAATTCCCAATTCCCGGTTGTCAGTTGTCTGTTGTCAACGAATCACTATACCGTTATGACTTATAGTGATTTTAGTTTATATTCTTAGATGCATGTTCTCTTTTGTAAAATTTAAAGGCTCCCACTTTGTGTTTCGCTTAGGGCTTACAAAAATGTTGGAACGGCCCTAAGAACTCCATACTTATATTTGTAAAATGTTCTTTTATTTGTAAAATGTTCATAGTCGATTTTATGCTTTTAAGAGGTTTGTTGAACAAGATTAATAAACTCTTTTTATTATTTTGTTACGTTTCCAAGGGTTTATAACTCAAAGGTATCGGTGTCCTTAGACCAAACGGTATGGGGGCCGGCCCATGCCCGGCCATGCCCGGTGCCGGACCCCCACACCGCCCCCTTGGCCCGGCCGGGGCACACCCGGCCTTTCCATGCCACCTCTGCCGTTCCATTTTTGGCACATTTTCGAAAAATATTTTAATAAAAAAAAATTGTTTTTTTTAATTTAAATACCATTCAACCTCCCATTTTTTATACCACATTCATCCAAAAGCCACCCACTCTTCTCATCCACTTTATAGATTTCTTATCTTTTTTATAAAAAAAGCATGATTCCTTTCAACCGAACAACCCGAACCTGAACCCGAATCCTTTTTCCACGCCCGGTTACACACCGACTATTGACCCCTCTTGGGCGACACCGCAATTCACCTTTTCAGGATTCCAACAAACACCAAACGCCTTCCATTCCATGTCTCAAGTACAACAAATGCAACAATATCAAGCTCTTCATCAAATGATGCTCCGAAACCCGTTAGAATCTCAACCAACGTTAGAAAGATTTGTCGGCCGACTTCGCTCGAGCGAGTGATTTTAAAATTCTACAGTTGGATCTCGATACCGTACCGGAGGATGAACGGGAGGTTTACCGGAGGATGAAGAAGGACGTTAAAAGAAAGTGGACCTCGTAGTTTTATTTTTAGGATTCGAAAATTTTATTTTTTAGGAATCGTAATTTTTAGGAATCGTAATTTTTATTTTTTAGGAATAATTATCTTGTTTCAAGTTTTATTTTTATTTAATATATGTAGTGGTTTAACTAAATTAATAAAACTAAAAATTAATTTAATTTTAGGTGGGCTATGCCCATCCCTCCACCCACCTCATTTTGCTAGAAGGGCCATCCTTCAAAGAATGGAGATGTGCCATCCTATGTGACGGCCCACCTTTGAAGATATTCCTCTACATACCCTTTAGCCTTATTGAAATAAAACTGATAAACTAAAAAATTATCAAATTACTAAAAGAAATATCTCCATTGACTTTGACCTCGATTTCACATAAAGGAGATAAGTCCTACAGAGTGTTTCAGAGTAGGATTCTCTCTTTTTTATTTCATTTTGCCAGAGTATCTATGTCTTTTCCAAGTATTTAAAAGAACTTTTTTAAATATTCTGATTCATTTTATGGTAGGAGCCATGAAATGATAAAATTATTTTTTTCTCGTCCTGATATGAAAAATATATTAAGAGTGAAAATTAGCTAAGCTTTTTGTAAGTTTTTTAAGAACCGACTCATTAAAAACTTGAACCGAGCTTAAAGGTTAATTTTGAATTAGTAGTAAAGTTGAAGGGGTTATAATGGTAAGTTTAGTTAATTAGCTTTTAATTAATTGTTTGAAAGTTTAGAGTTATATAGTTTGATTTAATAAGTAGAGATATTGATTTGAGTCGGTGTTAGATTACAATTGATAGAAGTATTTTAAGTTGGATTAGTATGGTTATTTTAGTATAAATAGAGGTATAAGTTATTATTTTTATTTGTCCCTTTTTTCCTTGTAAGTTCCTATAATTGAATAGAAAGGGTCGTGGGTCCCCCCCGGTCCCTGAATATCTTGTGTTCGTGTGTTATTCTAATTGTTTGATCCATCTAGGCCAAATCTAGGCCAAACAATGCTTAAACAAGATCAAGCCTGACCTCGACCCTCGAAACAAGTTTGTTTGGTAAATAAGTATGAACTCAAGCTTCACTTATAGAGGTAGAGTAGCCCCGCAAAGCCAAACAAACATAATACTTATGTAATGTTTAGTTAATATATTTATATAACAAATTTATGATAGAATTCCATGATACATATATGATATGTTAAATATAAAACTTATAGCTATTAACTAAACTAGTTGATTTTCACCCGCGCGTTGAGGCGGGGATCCAGTGTCTTTAAAACGTGTGTCGGCAACAACAAGCAAACATCGAATATCAAAACATGGATAAAAAATGACGTAGTAACGATAGTCACTCCGTCCTTAAAAAACAATTTTAAATAATCTAATATATAAAAGTATGACCCACACGTCCTACACATTGGAAATTCGGTTGTTTTCTTTTCAGTTATTACGATACTAACACGTTAAAATATGGATGAGCTCGGTACCGGCAGTGGCACCGAAAGCACCATCCCGAAAATCATCGAAATTAGGTATCGACACCGAAAATCCCGGGTACGATACAGTAGGGATGAGCACGGTACCCGTTCGGTACCGAACTGGTACCGATACTTAAAACGGGGCAAAGTGGTATCAGTACTGGTACTGAATACACTAGTTCGGTACCGGTGTTTTACCTATAAAGACCGGTACTAGTACCGAAAAACGAGGAAAATGGGAACCGGTACCGGTACCGAATATACCCGGTTCGGTACCCGTACGGTACCGGTATTTGAGGGTAAAAACTGGTACCGAAAATGTCAAAAGACATTACCGAATCGGTACAAAAAATGTACTCGTTTTGGTAAATTCGGTATCGGTACCGGTACCGCTACCATTCGCTCATCTCTAGGTGATGTTATTGTTATAACATTAAAATAATAAAAACGAAAGAAAAAAACACTAAAGCAAAAAATGTAAAAAAGAAAAAAGAATGAAAAGAAAAAAAAAAGACTACTATTATACTATTCATAAACTTTGCCTATTAATATATAGGGCAATATATTAAAAAGAATCGAGTCCAAATTGAGATTGAACTTAAAAAGCTACTCACAAGATAAGCGTAAACTTTAAAAATACAGTTTGAAACGAGTCTGGCATGAATTAAGTCCGAGCTCAACTCATTTACGCCCTTAAAAAAGCAAAATTTTATTTATAACTTTTACAATTTCCAAAACATATTATGATCCTTAAGGATAACCCCTCCATTCATGCATAGGATCCTAGGATGAGATGTAATGCATACATAATAAGGATTGTTGACTTGAGAATAACACGTGTCATTCACTTTCTTAGAATAGAATCCAATTACGGCATCACTCACTAAAATGTCTATGAGGAGGATAGCATCAGCATCATCCAAAATGGGAATCTGGTTTCCTCCATTAGTGACCCTTGAAGAACTGGTTCACCACCTGTTCGACGAAATGCCTCACAGACAACTTCCCGCACTTGAGGCAAGTGTCTCAGTTGGTGCTGCCCGAGAGAGATGCCTCTAATTCAACGGGCATCAATAATTGGTCATATACTATGGGTGAATCATTGGATAATTGGTGGAAATCAGACCTACTACCCACCAATTGGATTTATTATAAGTAGGCTAAATTAAAATAATGGAATTGGTCTATGTATGTGACATTATAAAGTTTGTCTTTATTTGTAGAATTTGTAACACTTAATGTCTAAAAGGTAAGTTAAGATTTTTAAAGCCCTAAAACCTTTGGAGAATTTACCCTTTTGTTAGTTAATTTACTAAATTTAACCCTTATAAAAAGAGTTGTAAACTATGCACTTTTTATTTTATAACACCATTGACGGTCATTATTCAACCTGTTTTCCTATTCCAAGGATAATCCACTTGCAGTCGTCATTGTTTTGAGGTTGTTTTGAATCCTTTCGCAATAACATCACACCAGCAAAGAAGAATACAATGATGGCGATTTTGATTGTGTTAGGGATTTGAGTCTGTTTTTTGACGCGGAAAATAACGGGTTTATACAAGGAGTCATGAGAGCAAGGGCAGAGCCCAACATAAAAAAACACACAAGGGGTGGTCAAGGGCAAAACTATATATTTTGAAAATAATTATACATAAAAAAAAAACAAGTTGCTCAAGATTTGAAAGGGGGCAACACCGGTGATAACCATGCCATCAAAAGGGGCAAACAATGTCCACTATGAAGAAGAGGAGGGACGGTGTTGGGGCATGGAGGGGCTCCACCTCCCCTCTCCACACCACCACACCTTGTAGTCTTAAGAGTATGACTTTTGTTGGGAATAGGTGGGGTCATGATGGTCAAGGTTTGGGTGTATGATGGACGCTAGGTATCGATGGTAGATGGAGACAAGGTTTCAAAGAGATTGCAGCATCCTAGAAATTTCTATGTATCATTTATTGGATGTTATATTTTATAGACGACTATAGAAAATTCTCATTTATGTTGTGTTAGGTACTAATGGGGTTGGTAGCCCATTGACAAAGACAACCATTTGAAACACCTAAGTTTGAAGGTATTGTTTAAGTCCTACAGATGGCAATATTAAAAGAAATTCGTTGTTCTAAAAAAGAAATTTGTGTTAGGTTAATCATATAAAGATCTTGTGATATAAATGACTAGAAAACCAACACGGTTAAGAAATTAAAATAACCTAAGTAGTGTGTTAAGAATATAAAGATCTTGTGAAATAAATGACTAGGGGTATAATGTTTTCTCATGCAAACATATATTGGGTCATTTGAGAAACATAGACACGAGTGTGTTTGAGTGTTCATGTGCAAGTGAGAAGAAAAGGAAGAAAAGCAAGTTAGAGATGTAAGTTACCCTCTAAATTGATTATTCTATTCACTCAAAGTGGGATAACAATTCAATCTATGTAAGTATTCTATACTCTCACATGCAATTCTAGAAGCTTAAGCGGGTATATGAACTCAAATGGTGATCAAAATATGACATTTAGAGGCTGTTTGTTTACCTCTTAATGAGATTTTTAATTGTTCAGACTATTTGTTTCGTGAGCATATGTCTGAATGGTTCATACATTTGCCTCTGAATGGTTAAGTATTATACTGAGTCTGAATGGTTAGACCTTTAATCTGAATTGGTCAGACATTTGCTTTGAACAATTAAGCATTATACTGGCTCTTAGTGGTTCAAACCAATTACTGGTTCAGCATTTAATGGTTCAGACCTCTTACTGGTTCAGAACTTAACCAGTCAGAAGCTGCCAAACAGCCCCTTAGACTAGATGTTGCATCATTTGGATTAAAATTTTGCTATGATATTTTATAACATGTTAGTTATGTTAAATTTTGATTTTGTTATAAGTTATAACACTAATTGTCATCAAAGTTTGATTATAATCAATTTGAAAGTGTTTTGGATAGAAATCCTAGATTTAGATCGTTTAGCTATGAATTTTAATAGAAAGCGATAATTGTGCTTTTAATTGGCTCAAATTATTAATCTGGTTGACCAAATTAGTTAACAATTATTTTATAAATTGGTGTAGACTTGGTAAAAAAAAATACATTTTACAAGTGTGTTACGATTCATAAATTGGCGTGGAAGGAGAACAAACTCGTTATATTGTTTTTATAATATTTAAGATTGAAAGTTTATAGAATTGAGTAACTAGAGCTCAAATCCACTCTATTGTTTATAATATTGAAGGTTGAAAGTTTATAAAATTGACTAACTAGAGCTCAAATCACTCTACTGTTAAAACTCTAATTATCAATAGGATGTGTTAGAAAATAATTTAATCAAACATAATATTAATATATTTTATTAATTACCGAGTTATTAACCAAATCAGTTTGTTCCAACTTGAGCAAACTGATTGAAGAAAGGTAGAAGGAGACTGTCCCGTTATCGGACGAATTAAAAAACACGCAAAAAATTAAAACCAACCTGGCGAATTAGAGACGTGATTCTTGAACTGCACGAATGATTCCTGTCCTTAAAGGATTTTACGCGCTCGTATTGCTATGAGCTGCAGCGTAAACTCCCAGGATTTAATGCAGAACTGATCTGGTATTCCAACAGCAATAGAAAGCAGAAAACGCAGAAGCTGGAGAAGAAACAGGAACACAGATGTAGGGCTGCAAAAATATGTGTCTAGAATGGGTAACAGGAGGCTTTTATTTATAGGTTCAGATTATAACTGAGAATGAGAAAACGGGGAATGGGATAACCCTTATCAACCAATTCAAATAAGGATTGCTAGAGATAACCCATACAAATTCAAACTCCTAGGGATAACCCCCACTGGTTTCGAATTCATCTCTATCTCTCTATCCCAGTTTTATCGCATTCGATCTCGATCTACAGCACTTAACGTACATGAACCGGACCCTAGCTAAAAATAAAAGCTCCTCAGCTCCTAGTGACGATGCGTACGTGCGAAGTGCAAAGTGCGCCTCAAACGCGCCCATTCGCGCCTCAAACGCGCCCATTCGCGAGCTCGCAGCTTGGCTCGGCGCGGCACGCGTGTGGGCTTTAGCCACTTCTTAACCCATTTAACACTTTGATGGCCCATAAGGGGTAATCCCTTATAAGCCATTCAACTTTCTCTACCCCCACCAATCTGGGATGGAGGAAACGTACCAACTTGTATGTTCCCTACTGAAATTTCCAACAATCCCCCACCAAGTTGGAATGTTTCCTTTCACTTAGATATATGATGTCACTAGGTGTCACGGAGATTAAACCCAGTTTATGTTGATAAACAAGAAGAGACAGATTCGATGGTGTCATATGGAATTAAACCATTAACCTGATAGCCCCCTTCGGTTTACCCCCACACATCACCGGCCGACTTTGCGTACTCACTGAGCGCGAATCTGGCCGTGCGCTATAAATCCTTTTCATGACCCTTTAGAAGACAAACCACTTATCTCCACTCGAGGCGGCACCACCTCTAGATCATATAGGCAAAGTTTTACATCATCCACGTTGCTTGGATGCCTCCAAAACTTTGTTAAGAGCTTTAGCTCACCCTTGTTCTCGGCAACGACGTACTATCATACCTCACATGGATCTATCAAATTGATAGTACCTTCTATCGTTAAGTGACTTCGTTTTTACCCATTAAACTTGAGAAATAGGAGCACTAAGTTCAAGTTGGGTTTCCATCACTAACGATTCTATTGTGGTTTTAGACCCATGTCTCTCGCGGTATTCACTACCAAGTCTCTCGTCAGAGGTTTAGTAAACGGATCAACCAAGTTCCTACTCGTCTTGATAGACAACCTTGATGGTACCACTTTCAAGAAGTTGTCTCACATAATTGTGTCGTAGACCTATGTGTCTTGACCTCCCATTATACACTGCGTTGTATACTTTAGATAGTGTGGCCTCATTATCACAATATATGGGAATGGACGAATTGGAACATCCCACAAATGGATGTCAGTAAGTAGATCTCTAATCCACTTTGCTTCCTTACCAGCCGCAGCTAGTGCTATGAACTCAGCTTTCATAGTTGAGTGGGCAATACACGTCTGTTTCTTGCTTGCCCAAGAAATTGCTCTCCTACTAGAGTGTAAATCCACCCACTTGTAAATTTTGAATCACTGGTGTGATCAATCCAGCTAGTATCAGAATAACCTTCGAGTATTCTGGAAGAATGCGTGTATGTCAATTCTAAGTTACTGGTCCTTTTCAGGTAATCCAAGTACTCTGTCCACTGCCTTCCAGTGTTCTGTCCCTGGATTGACAGTATACTGACTCAGTTTGCTTACAGCAAAAGCAATGTTAGGACGAGGGCAATGTGTAGCATACATCATACTTCTAATAGCACTCGCATACTCCAGTTGAGCCACTGCTCTCCCAGAGTTCACATTAAGTTACACACTTGGATCAAATGGGGTATTAAACTCTTTAATGTTCAAGTGTTGAAACTTAGTCAGAATTTTTCTATGTAATGAGATTGACTTAGAGAAATCTGACTTCCTGTTCTTTTCACCTTGATCCCAAGAATGGTATCAACTTCTCCTAGATTTTTCATCTTAAAGTTCGAGGACAGATATTTCTTAGTTTCAGAAATACCTTCAAGGTGAGTGCCAATGATCAACATATCATCAACATAGAGACAAATAACGACTGTATAACCGGGTTCGCATTTAGTATAGATACATCTATCAGCACTATTGTGTCAAAACCCGAAAGCAGTCACGGTGGTATCAAATCTCTCATGCCACTGTTTAGGAGGTTGCTTCAAACCATATAGAGATTTAATAAGTCTACACACTTTGTTCTCTTGTCCGGGCATCACAAACCCTTCTGGTTGCTCCAAATAAATCTCCTCATTTAGATACCCATTTAGAAACGCAATCTTTACATCCATTTGATGGATGTACAACCCTTTCAAAGTAGACACCGCTATTAGAGTTCTAATAGAGCTAATCCTAGCCACAGGTGCATAGGTATCAAAATAGTCGATCCCTTCTCTCTGCCTATACCCTTTAGCAACTAATCTCGCTTTATAGGCAGAGATGGATCCATCTGGATGATACTTCCTTTTGAAAATCCATTTGGATCCAATAGGTTTCTTTCCCTTGGGTAGATCAGCTAACTCCCAAGTTCCATTTCCCATAATGGAATCCATTTCATCATTGACTGTGTCCTTCCACAAAGGAGCATCTCATGATGACATTGCTTCGCTGAAAGTTTTAGGATCATCATCCAAATTAACAGCGAAAATGACCTCTCTCGTCACTTTTTTTTGAGTTCCCTCAACCAGGTAAGAAAAGAAATCATCTCCATAACTTTTCTCTTTTCTAACTCTAGTACTTTTTCTCGGTTCTTCAACTATTGGTGAAGGTTCGACTCTTTTCCAAACGTACTTTAGTTTTCATTATCTCTAGAAAACTTGTTCTCAAAGAATTCCACATCTCTGGATTCTACAAGTGTACCCGATTCGTCGTCCAACAACCGGTAAGACTTACTATGCGGAGCATATCCAATGAATACACTCTTGTAAGCTCGTTCTCCCAGTTTGAGTGTCTTTGGGTCAGGTACGCGATAATAGGCAAGACACCCCCAAACCCTCGAATGCTCTAGGTTTGGTTTTCTTCCTTTCCACGACTCATATGGACTCGTAGGTATCACACAACTAGTGATCCTATTGTGAACATAACATGCGGTTAACACAGCTTCCCCCCACATATTACGTGGTAGACGCGATTGATTTAACATACAGTTAGCCATCTCTACCAAGGTTCGGTTCTTTCTCTCAGCCAAACCATTTTGTTGGGGAGTATATGGTGCAGTTCTCTCATGTATGATGCATTCCTCTTCGTAGAATGCATCAAATTTTCGGTTAAAGTATTCTCTGCCTCTGTCCGAGCGAAGAATTTTAATGCGTTTCTCCTTTTGTTTTTCAACCTCAGCCTTATACATTTTAAATGCCTCAAAAGCTTCGTCTTTTGAATGCAATAAATAAACATATAAGTATCGGCTGAAGTCATCGTAGAAACTGATAAAGTATCTCTTACCCCCACGAGTAAAGACTTCATTCAGTTCACAAATATCTGAATGAATTAGTTCTAGTAGTGATGTATTACGTTTATGAACACTTGGAAAAGGTTTCTTTGTGAATTTTGATTTCACACAAGTTTCACATTTTTCAAAGTCTTTATCTTTTAATTTTATTAAACCTTTAGTTTGCACTTTCTCAATGTTTTTAATATTTGAATGAGCTAAACGTTTATGCCATAAAGAAATTGAACAAGCGATATAATCAGAAGACATAATTTCATTCAAATCAAAACCAATTGCATTACATTGACAAAAAATAGTACTATCACTACCACTATCACCACTATCACTATCACTTTCATTCCCAAACCCATCAATCACTGAAACACCACCTTCATCCGAGTCTTATTCTTCATCAATTCCATCTTCAGCTAGGTCAAGGCGATACATTCCACCTGTGTTCTTAGCTTGACCCACATAGATGTCATTTAGAGAAAACTTCACACGAAGATTCTTGAGAACCAGCTTGTAACCATTTCGATCAAACTTATCAGCAAAAACAAGACCCTTAGTGATACCAGGAACATGCAACACGTCCTGAAGAGTAACCATCTGACCATCTCTAAAGTTTAGTCGCACCGTGCCTTTACCACGAACTTCTACACGATGTCCATCAGCACATACCACCACTGTTCCTTGAGGAACAGAACCATAAGTAAGAAACGAGCCACGATTCCCACAAACATGAATAGTGGCTCCAGAATCCAAGAACCATCCTCTACATGCCATAACACGTGTATATTGAGAAAGCATGTTAACATCTCCAAGACCCACATTGGCCACTAGATTAGTGACTTTCTCAATATCAACAGCACTTGTAGAACCAACCGTAAAACCAGATTTCCTTTGAGAGCACTCTTGTGCATAATGCCTGGTTTCTCCACAAACATGACATTTACCCGATCTCTTTGGTTGATGGTTGGTTGTTTGATGTGACTTCTTGAATTCCTTTTCCTTTGGTGCTGTAAACTTTTTACTCTTTGATGCCCCTTTCCCTTTTGCCCAGATCCTCAAACAATATGATTCACACTTGATCCGACTTTACCTCTTTTGTCCCTGTTGCGCGTTTCCTCCTCAATTCGAAGGTGCTTCAACAGTTCATCCAGCGAGTAGTCCTCAGATTTGTGTATCATTCTCTTTGAGAAATCTTTCCAATTAGGAGGTAGTTTTGCAATAATAACTCCTACTTGAAATATTTCTGGCAACGAAATAGAAAGCACTTGCTCCAGGATTGACTTGTCATCAACCATTTGAAAGTCTAAGTACTTGGAAATAAGGTATTTGTTGGTACCTTCTTCATGTGCCTTGTACTTATCTTCCAAAGCTTTCCACAATTCTCTAGCACTTGTTACTGGCGCGTATAAGTCATAGAGACGATCCGAAAGAGAATTCTTGATGTGGCCAAGGCAAAGATCTTCAGCTTCCTTACGGACAAGTCTTTGCTTTGCCAATTCTTGATTCGGGACCTCTCCAGCCTTAAGAGGAGGGTCATCAGTGATTGCAAGCAAGCTTGGATCAAGGATATAGTAAAGTTTCAGCACAACTAGCATGAACTTAACCTTGCCCGCCCAATGGGTATAGTTCTGGCATCGAATTTGTCCAACTTGACAAACTCTTGATTCATGAATCTCAAATTAGCTATTGGTAGTTCAGAGTCCATTAGTTCTGTTGATTAAACATAAAAATAAAATCCTTTAAGATTGTTGAAAATAATTTAATCAAACAGAATATTAATATATTTTATTAATTACCGAGTTATTGGCCAAACCAGTTTGTTCCAACTTGAGCAAACTGATTGAAGAAAGGTAGAAGGAGACTGTCCCGTTATCGGACGAATTAAAGAACACGCAAAAAATTAAAACCAACCTGTCGAATTAGAAACGTTATTCTTGAACTGCACGGATGATTCCTGTCCTTAAAGGATTTTACGCGCTCGTATTGCTGTGAGCTGCAACGTAAACTCCTAGGATTTAATGCAGAACTGATCTGGTATTCCAACAGCAATAGAAACCAGAAAACGCAGAAGCTGGAGAAGAAACATGAACACAGATGTAGGGCTGCGAAAATATGTGTCTAGAATGCGTAACAGGAGGCTTTTATTTATAGGTTCAGATTATAACTGAGAATGAGAAAAACGGGGAATGGGATAACCCTTATCAACCAATTCGAATAAGGATTTCTAGAGATAACCCATACGAATTCGAACTCATAGGGATAACCCCCACTGGTTTCGAATTCATCTCTATCCCTCTATCTCAGTTTTATCGCATTTGATCTCGATCTACAACACTTAACGTAACCGAACCGGACCCTAGCTAAAAAATAAAGCTCCTAGCGACGATGCGTACGTGCAAAGTGCGCCTCAAACACGCCCATTCGCGAGCTCGCGGCTCGGCGCGCGTGTGGACTTTAGCCACTTCTCAACCCATTTAACACTTTGATGACCCATAATGGATAATCCCTTATAAGCCACTCAACTTTCACTATTCCTACCAATGTGGGATGGAGGAAACATACCAACTTGTATGTTCCTACTAAAATTTCCAACAGGATGTCTATAAGTAAATTTGGATAATTAAAAGGTACTTAGTCATTCTAGTGAAACTATTATGACCAAAGGTGAAAAACAAAAACACACTATATGCCAAAATTCCCAACTTTTAAGGATTTAAATGCCAATTTCATATAATAGTTGTGTGGCTAAGATATGGATGCTTAAATTGTGTTGTGTGTATAATATATTATATTATATTATATTATATTATATCATATCATATCGAGTCATATACACTTTGAGTAAATATTAGTAAATATTGCATACTATAGGTAATTTGATCAGGATCCTGGGCTTTGGCCCAGTGGTCATGCAATGATGAAGCAAAGGTTTGGTCTCAAGTTCGACTTCCGGAGTATATCCGAGTTTTCTATAAAATGCATTACTTCAGAGAGGGTGCAACTACACGCTCCTGATCATTCGGTGGACGGTAGGCTGGAAATTTTATTGGGGAGCGTCAAGCCAAACTCTGATGCCAAACGTGAGCCCGGTTAAGACAACATAGTCTTAGCCAGAGTGGGGTGAAGGGCCTGTCGATGAGGTGGGTGCGATATCTATCGCCTGTTGTAGAAAGTCGTCGTTCAAAAAAAAGGGTAATTTGATCATTTTTGGCAATGAATTGGGTGTATTTGTTCAGGGTAAAATTTACTATTTTAGCTCAAGGGTCGTAGCCTTACAATGGATCAACATTAGTTCCTCTTGTACGGTATTCATAGGATACTTTTGTGTTATCCGTGTATTGTAGCTTCTATCATAGGTGTATGCCTATGGTGACCCCAAACTTCATTTTCTAGAAACATTTTTTATTATTTCCAATCATTTCTAAGGTGCTTTTCGGGTATAAAACATTATAACCATGATACATTTCCTTTAGCTTAGTAGAGAATCTATATGAAATGATTATGTCTTAACTAATTCCAATAATTTTTAATTGCTTTTCTTTATAGCAACCTTTTATGTTGATTTTATTCATAGAAACTGAAAAACTAAAAATAAAAAAACATGTTCCATGTTTTATGGTCTTGTGGGTTCTTAATTTGTTTAAGTTTCCCGCTTTTCTGTTAAATGAATGACGTTTCTCTTCAGAAGTTTCACATTTCAAATTCATGGTTAACAATAGACAATAGTATTGCCATCTGGGCTTGTTTTTATTAATGTCTAAAACAAGTGTTATTTTTGGAAATTTATGAAATATTCAATTTCGGAGTGGCTATACCATAATTTTATGATTTATATATTGTATTTTTTTATTATATAAGCTAAAGATCAAATATAAATAGGTCTTAACATACTAAACATGAGAAGCGAAGGAAGATTCTTTTATCTTTTTAATTTTTTTTATCTACATAAGCATGATATTTAGTTAAAAAATGTTAAAAAATTGTGTATTTACTCTAGTAAATTAATTATGTGTAATTATTCTAGAGTGATTACATAATTACTCTACTAGTGTACATATACGATTGTTTTTAGATTCTAAGACTAAAATACGTGATTGACAAGATGAGAAAAATTTTAAAACGACACTCTCATTCTTTCTCATATGTAGCATGTTAAAGCTCATTTTTACAATAATCTTACTCTTATCATATATTGATCTGTAAATATTTATTATATTTTGTAAGAAAAATATATTCCAACTTTTAATTGAAAAGTCGGCTTTAATGCTCATGCACACGCACTTGTGGGACGAAATCAGGTTGTTAAAACTTAGGGGGGGGACGGGGCCATGCGGGTATCCTCCCCCGGTTTATTGTGGTGTCACAACACCGTCGTCACCTATAAGGGTAGGGCTGGCGGGTTGGCTTTGCTTCAAGTGTACCTGTGAACCATTTGAGTTGTTTAAGGTTAAAGATGACCTTGGGATTAGTTGATGGATTGTGATTGGTTAGGGCATTTGACTTTAAAAATAAAAAAAAAGTTTATGGCAATGATAAACTCTCGTCTGTGTTTTGTGGCTAAAAAGTAGTTTTTAAGCTTTTTGACATGGCAAGATTTGATAGGTTGAGATAAGGATACTACCCTGAGTACCCCTTTCCACCCTTGGAATGCTCAAATCAAATGGACTCAAAACTTGAATCGGAGTTTATAAAATAAGTGAGCTTGAGCCTTAAGTTTGTATAGACGAGATTGATTAGGCTTATGATTCTAAACTAGCTTATTATTATTTAAGTGTAATATCATACAATTAACACACTATACAGAAATATACTAACATAATAATAATAACAACAACAACAATAATAATAAAATTTTTGTTACATACTTATAAATACAAATATGCAAAAACGATACATATAACTAAGATAAATTAAATAGTTAATAAATAATAGAGTGCCAAGAACAGTTTTCAATTCATATATACAAATATTGTTTTAGCTATCAACCAAAGAGCTAAATAGGAACGATAATGGCCTATCAGGACTGGTTTGAAACGAATATTGATAATCCCAGTCTTATATTTGATTGTAAAATCGTGTCCTATACACATCAAGTAGTAGTTGATTGCTACATGTTAGGTTTTGAATATACTTGTCAGTTTATTTACAGTTACTCGTTGGAATCTCAAGTACATTTCTACTATTATAACTACCATATAGTATATTACCCAAATAATTAGAGGCAGATTAATATTCAAAGACAAAAGGAAAATTCTAATAACATGTTTACAGGTATGATTTAGACATGTTTTGGGCAACCAGCTCTCGTATCAATTAATGTAATACCCATCCTGTATTCTTGAAAACTTTGAAATTGATATCATACTCGATTTCATACCGTAAATTCTTTCCATACTCATCTTGAATGTTTTGAATTTACGGGTGTTCGTTTACTATTCATAGAGTTTAAAGACCGAAACAATAGTGGCTCTACAAAAATATTTAACTATGGTTGTAACTTTCGGTCCCCGTGAACTCGTCAATTTATTTCCCGACTTGTGTTAGGCCACCAAAAATCAAACTTTAGATTTTTTACTAGCCTAAATCTTTTAAACCGAGACTTTTAAGCAAAAAAAGGATTATGAATGCTCTAACGGAGTTCGAACACCTAATCTTTAATTAAAGAAATAGCGGATTTACCACTTATACCTCCCAACTTTTCTTTTTCTCTTTCACTAATTATTTATGAGATCAATGTTCGAAAAAATATGGGGTCAATCGAATATTAACAGTGTACATAACATACAAATTTCAAAAACCGTAAGATCGCTTAACACTGATTAGATCTTAGTGGGGTCGTGCTCAACCAAAATGCAAATAGGTTATTAACATCTTTCTTTTTCATGACGAGCACACCCACACACAGTGTGACGCACCTAGTAGTACTAAATCCAATCCTATATTTTAATCTAATTTGTACTACGAAACTAGATTCCACACCACTTTAAAATGTAACACTTTACTATCTTTCTTAATACAACTGTTACATGGTCTTTTTTTTAACAACTATTTTTTTTATTAGACTACCGCACTTTCATATTAGAGAGCTCATTGCTTCATTCTGGCAAGACTATATTGTCTTAATCAGGCTCACATTAGCTTCAGAGTTTGGCTTAGGCATTCCCCTGGGAAACCATACCACGGCCGTCACTTCACAGTCCTTGTGCCACCACAAAAGCAGAACTCTCTGACGTAACACACACTTGGACGAAAACCTGTATGGACTCAGGATAAAACCTGACATCTCTATAAAAGGCTAGACTCTATCTATCATCACCTTATCTACTAAAGTAACATTAATGGAATTGAACTGAGATGTCTATTGAAGAATCTAAATCTCTTAGTAGGCCACAAGTGATGGTAAGACTTTTATTATTAAACATTATCTTACTATTATTTAAAAGAAAAGTAGTAAATATCGTTTAAAAGGTCGTTACAGTTTCAGCTGCACAATCGCACAACTACACACATAAACAAATTATTATTATTATTATTATATAAAACCATAAATAACTGTTCAAGGCATGTGAGAGGTTCCACAAATGCACGTGACATGTTTTCTAAAGGAACCAAATATTTTTCAACCACGGTGCAAAACATTTAACCTTGTACATGTGTCAATACCCCATTCGATGATATATATTTTTATCTTTTCTCTTTTTTTTTATTCGCTCAAACGTCCCTTCGGAGTTGCTATAGTCGTCTTATGGTACAAGATGCCAGCTCCGACAGCCATGTCATAAAGCTGAATGCCCACAAAATTTTTAGTATTTTACATAATTGCATAAGTAAAATCATATAATATGTTATTTTACATAACTTATTAGTACAGATACGCATGTTTGATTCTCGTTTGAACCATTTTCAAGGGACATCTGGGTAAAGGACGAATCGAATTTGAACCTGACGATGGTGAGGGTTTACGAATTCCATCCGGTTTCCGAGCATCTTGGGGCATGGTCTCATGGCGGTCGAGGAGTCGACCTTGGACATAGCTCCAAGCAGAGTGAGTTTACACGGGAGATTCTTTGCCATTAAAATTTTTTTAACTTGACACTTAAAAAAATAATAATTTTTAAGTTTTGTAATGTTTTTGTTTACAAATCTTGAATAAGTTTTATAACTTATTAGTTTACGCTTACATAACTTCAATCATTATTTACGGTGTCACTGAATTTATTTATTAAATGTATTTTAAGCCAATCCGAGGTTAGCCCACTTGATAGAGACATACATTTGCCTCTTAAAGGAGAAGAGGAGAGTATTTAAGGGTTATTGAAATAAAATAGAGTATGAGTTTTTAAAAAAAAGATTTTTTGATAATACAAGCTATTCATATTGACGTTAGTTTTTTGTGAAGATGATGAAGTGATTTACTGTTGAAACCTTTTATAAACAGTATATCTTAAAAACAAGTTTATGAATCCTTTAAGGGTTATTGAAATAAAATAGAGTATGAGTTTTTTAAAAAAAAGATTTTTTGATAATACAAGCTATTCATATTTACGTTAGTTTTTTGTGAAGATGATGAAGTGATTTATTGTTGAAACCTTTTATAAACAGTATATCTTAAAAACAAGTTTATGAATCACTAGGTTATAGACTCTTGTATAATATGAGTTTGCATTATATAAGGATATAATTATATAATCTTTAAAAGAATTTATATAACTAGGGGCCTATGTTAATTAGTAACGAAACTTATATAAATCAACTTTTTTATTATCATATGAGAGTTCACACAACTAACTTGAATTTATCACAAAGATCAGCCCATGTTAATTAGTAACAGTAAAAATATCATAATAGTCGTGTGTTGTTTGTTACACAGGTTAAGTATTGAAAAAAATATAATGCACCAATTTATATATTATTAATATATATTGTGTAACATATAATAGTGAATAAAAATAATAAATTTTATCATTATAAATTATATTTAAAATTAATCACTAAGACCTCAATTATGTTTACAAAATCATTATTTAAGTTGTTTCTCTTTATTGGTAAAAAGTCAATTTTATTGGTATGACATAAATTAAATTTGTTATTCTTATAATTGTTATGTGGAATTAATTAATAAATAGTTGTTATAAAATTATGATATAAGTTAAAGGTTTATATATAATAAATAAAATCTTTTCATTATAAATAAAATTATAATATAAGTTAAAGGTTTATATATAATAAATAAAATCTTTTCATTATAAAAGGTTAATTTACCATGTCACAAATGGGTATAAATAAGATTAAGAGTAAATTGCACAAAACATCCTTTATGTTTCCTCAAACTTGCAGGTTCCAGCCTTAATGTTTAAAAGTTGTTAAAAACAGCCTTTAAGTTTATTTTTGTTGCGGGTTCAATCCTTTACAGCTAACCACGTTATTTTCTTCAGTTAAGTTCCCTCACATGCATAACATGTGAGGGTATATTCGTCATTTTGGTTGATCTGGTTATAAAACACATGAATCTGGTTATCCCTCACATGAATCTGGTTATAAAACACAACCCCCTTCTTTCTCTCTCTCTCTCTCTCTCTCTCTAACACCATAACCATCACCATCACCTCCACCAACCGTCAGCATACCTCCACCACTGCCACCCCAGCCGAAATAGATCGGAAAGAAAAGGCCGGAAAGACAACAAATCGGAAAGAAAAGGCCTCAAAAACACATCACCTCCTCCACCGACACCACCTCCTCTGCCACCACCTCCACCTCCGACACCACCTCCTCTGCCACCACCTCCACCTTCGACAAAACCCCCAAAATCCCCAAATAACTCTGCCACCATCATCTTCAACTGCCACCACCACCACCGCCATCTGATACATCACCACCGTAGGGTTAGGGTTTCGGTTTGAGATTGTGGACCGATGATGTTTGTTGGAGGATATGGAGATGCAGAGGCGAAATTGCGGGGATAATTGAGGGGAGAACGGATGAATGTTGTTCAGAAAAGAGTAAACCTGATTCAATCGGAATTCTGAAATCCTAGGTGCCGATTTCACCGATTCTTCGCTTCCTTTGTTCATGATAGCGGCGGCACCGGTTGCACCACCGTGTGGTGCGGCGGCGAGTCCTCACCTGAAAAACAACATCAAACCGTAACTGTCAAGCAAAGGCCGGCGGCGGCTAGGTCTTTCAGGCCGGAATTGAAGGTCAAAACAGTTCGGAACCCTAGCCGCCAAGGCCGACGGCGGCTAGGTCTTTCAAGCCGGAACTGGAAGTCAAAGCAGATCATGCCCCCTCGGTTCTCTCTCTTTTTCTTTGTTTTCTCAGATTTCTTTTTCCCTTTCTAAACTACCATGCGCATTTCTCTCTTGTGTGGTGGTGATAACTGTGGGTGTTGTTGTTGGGTGCATTAACAGGTAGAACGGTAGTGGTTGAGGGGAGGTTAGGGTTTGGTGTTTGGTGTTGTGGTGGTTGGTGACGGTGGGGCAAGATGGTTGTGATGGTGAACAATGGTTCCCATTCCAAAAAGTCCTTCTTCGATCTGAAGGTGTGTTTGGTGAAGGGTAGGGATTGTTTTGCTAAGACTGGAGATGGGTAGTTGTTATGGTGGTTTTGTTAGGGTGGTGATGGGTGGGGGCTGTGGTGGTTTTAATTCTGAGGGGTGGAGACCGGAGACGGTTTGTTGTGGTGGTTGTTTATTAATGTGTGTGTTTATTATACATAATATATAATAATATCAAATATATAATATGTATTATATTATATTTAAAAAGATCAAACAAAATGACGAATATACCCTCACATGTTATGCATGTGAGGGAACTTAACTGAAGAAAATAACGTGGTTAGCTGTAAAGGATTGAACCCGCAACAAAAATAAACTTAAAGGCTGTTTTTAGCAACTTTTAAACATTAAGGCTGGAACCTGCAAGTTTGAGGAAACATAAAGGATGTTTTGTGCAATTTACTCTAAGATTAATTATATTAAAATAGGATTAAGTTACTCCTTTTTTACTTTATAAAATATTTCTTTATTTAGGGTTACCAAGGGATTTTGGCAAGAAAAAATTGGTGAGGTGAAATATGATGTGAAACGTCTCCAACTTTGTATTCATTTATTAGATAGTAAAACACACACACACACACACATATATATATATATATATTTGTTTTGTGCTTGTAATAATGTGTGTGTACATAAGCCAATGTAAGGCTAGCTCACTTGGTATAAAGACACATCCCTTTTAGAGAGAATGTCTCATATTCAAAGAAGCAACATGAGTATTTTAGTTTAACAGAATTCAAATAGAGTAGGGGTACCATTTGCAATTTAAAAATTGGCACTTCAAAATATTATAGAGAATATTAAGATTTTAGAGTGCCATTTTTGCATATTTGGTGTAAAATAGAGTAGGAGCATCATTTTTTGTTAAAAAAATTAAAAGTATATTGCATATTTCTTTAACTCTATTAAATTGGAAACACATTTATTGATCACAAATCGACGTAGCTACGTATATATACTTGTGCTATCATATTTTAATATGTTAATTGAAAGCAAGATAGTAGTTATTAAACAAATGAGGAGGTATAAAGTAAATAACAGGTTAGGTTGCTATATGGTGTCAATTATAACTATATAGTCTAATATTTATATTATCCCTCCGCACAGTTGGGATGAAAGAGGCTGAATGTTAAACGAAATTCATTAAAGAAAGACGTCGACAAGAATGTCATAAAGATGGTATATAAGGAACACATCTTACCGAACAAAATGTATATTAATCTATGTATGTTAATGTTATATAAAGCTAGTTGAGATATACAGAACACTATTGTTATCAGGTTAAATGATGGTGCTACAAATTAAGGGACAAAAAGCTCTAGCAAAAATTAGAAGCTAACACGTCTATGCCATTTCGTTAGCTATCTTGTTATATTCATTTTTGTCACATGACTTGGAGAAAATATTTGTTAACAATGTTAGGGGTGTCAATGGACATCTTTTTTAAGGTATACATGCGAATATGTGTTAGGCCGGTATCTTCATGTGACCCATGTGGGTAATTAGTTTGGAAGATTGATCAATAAAAGGAGAATATGAGAGATAAGAAACCATATTTTTTCAGAATCGACTAAATGCAAATAACACATCAATAAAACCCTAAAGACCTTTGGCGATGGCGATTGTCGCAACCCCTGACTCTGGAAGCGGGAGCCACGAGAACAGCAGTCAGGTGGTTCCGGTGTTTATTAATTTGGCAGCGGAATTAAACATCAGGATCGTGGTAAGGAAATAAATTTCAGAGTTTCAAAACACCAAACTTTTTATTAAACAAATGAGGCGAAACCCATGTTTTATTCATAACATCATTATAGGGATAACCCTAGTTGCTCAAAATATATTTAGGTAACTTTATAGCCACTTTCTTTAAGCCTTCAATGCTCTATAGCTGGCTTTTTATAGCTTCACATTAAGGTACCTGAAACGCGTTTTAAAAATATTTTATCAGCAAGAACTGGCGAGTTCATTCCAGTTTATAAAATGATATACTTTACAGTATTAAGAGCGATTACCATGTTTATTTCTACCCAATTACTCATTCAGTATTTGTCACTCGACCGGATCTGTGACTATGGACATATCACTCATTGGCTAACCCGTTGTCCAATGGTGAGGCTTATCAAGTAATGTATACTAAACCCCACATACCAGCAGTAATTGTAGAATACAAAAACTTAATCATGTATAACTGAAAACATTTAAGGTTTTACAAAAGTAATATGGTAAAAAGAGAGAATGACTCACCTTGAAAACTTAGGTACTTCTACGGACTTCCTGGTGACAATTCTTGATTATTTTCTTGGGTGTCTATTAAAACATACAATGCGCGCGTGTTAGTAAAATAACCCAAATCACTTTAGCCATACAACATGAGACAGAACCCCAACGAACTTAGTCGGGCAGAGCCTTGACATACGTTGGTGAGTTCTAAATCAATCAGGTAGGGTAACGAATTAGTGATTGGGGGTTAAAATACTTACAGCGGGCAGCGGTTCGCAGGTTTAGGGGTTTAGGGGGTGTTGTGGAAAGAAACAGAGATTCAGAAAGTATATGATTGATTCAGAGGATCGAAAGTAAGCAACGAACTCAATCCCAGGCCTGGTCTTATATACCCGAAATTGGATTCTCCAGCGCGTCGTGCCAGGATCAGGGAGGCTCGCGTTTGGCGCAGTAGCAACCATTTAGGGCTAGGTCAGCCTTGTCATAAGTGTAGGGTTGCCACATGTCGCGAAACAGTGACACGTGGTGTCGACCTCCCCGCGCGTCGCGATTGAGACTGGGGTCTCTGGCGCGTGGCGCTTGGGCTACACAGGTGAAGTTTCCTCGTTTTGCGTGTCGTGTCTCGATTCGCGTGTCTAGTTCTTTGTTTCGGCTCGGTTTGGAGTGTTTTGAAGAGTGTTACAGCGATCGACATGCCCCATACAAACCTGGACGGATCTTACGCCAAACAAATTTAGGGATTCTAGAAAAAAATCCGTAATTGATTTATCGAAAAATAAGTTTTAAATCCAATGGATTTTTTCTCTCCTTTTTTTAGAAAAGGGCCGAAAATCGGTTTTGAATCTTCAGGACAATTCATATATTCGGAATCAGCATCGATTCATAATTTAATTGAATAGATGTATCTAGGGAGAATTCACTTTGAAGCGACTGTTCCCTATACTTAAAAAGGCAAACCATAATGTTGGCGTTACTACACACTATTAATCGACACAAAATATAACAACACAAGATGAGTTTCAACATAATGAAGGTCATGTGTAAATTTCAGTTAAACTTTAAACTTTTGCTTTTTTTCAAAGGTTGTAATACAACTGGTGGTATATACTGAAGTGTAATTGAAATGTCAAGTATAAGAAGACATAAATCCTAGTGTAAGCCTTAATGTCGCACACAAATACACATGCTAATGAGTTGTGGCTTCATTTTTTTATCTAGACCATCTCTAGACGAGGAAACAACCTAACATGTTTTTAATCATGCGAAACCGAAAATGGGCCAAGGCTAGATAGAAAGAGGAAAGAGGAGATGTTTCTCTTGACATTGGTTGGAAGAGAAAATGGGAGAAGAGAGAGAAAATGAAAAAAAATGATAAGATACCAAGAATTTGATATTATTTAAAAATAATAATATAACATACTTGGACCTATAAAGTTGTATATTTAATAAACAAGAAAACCTCAACCTTAGTGTCTCACACTAACAAACACGGTTATCTAGTTAGTGGAGGTTTCAAATGAAAAGAAAGTTTTGTAAAAATAGAAATAATAAGTTCTGAACCAATAGAATTCTTCGTTTAATATGTGTATTTAATCTTATTATAAGGACAAGTAGGTAAATTTACAATTTTATTTAATTCGTTGGATTCTCATAAATTAGCTAGCTAATTAAACTTATAACTCATTTTTAAATATACTCTTTCAAGGCAACCTAATTTATGGTGTAGGATAAATATCAATTTGTCTAGGATAAATTTCAATATGTGTATTTTGAAATTTATAGGATACGTGTTTTGCTTAATTAACGAGACGAGTTGTAAACTATTTTACCATTATGTCATTTTATTTTTTCTTCTTTTTCTTCTTCTCACATTAAAGATCTCATGAAAGCTTACAGTTTTCCAAACCCAAGGCAATAAAGGAAAAAAGATCATTTATGGTCTCATCATGGTAACGTGTTGGTGCATTTGGAAAGGTTGGAATGGTGGCCTTTGAAAACAAGAGAGTATCCTTTCATGATATTATGGGGGAAGTCAAATTGAGAAGTTATGTTTGCTTGAAGAACATATCATCGTTTAGATCCATCTGATGGATGTATTTGTGTAAATGTCCGTCGCATATGTTGTATTTATCTTGTTCTTTGCCCGTTTGGGTCAGGAGCATGTTTTGTAATGGCCTTTTACCCTTCTTGGTCGGGGGTGTTTGTTTAATGAAGTTAGTTTTCAAAAAAAAAAATTAAAAAATGATCATTCCCCTATCCTGTAACCTGTTATAAATGACTCATCAATATAATGTCAAGCATGCGAAGGATGAAACGTATAGGTATGTTATTTAAAGTTGACACAGAAAAAGCTTATGATTAATTGAGTTGGGATTTTTTGTTATCTATGTTGGAACAAAGGAAATTTTCAAGGAGGTGGTGGCTTTATGCGATTTTGTCTACGGCCCGGGCCTCGGTTCTCGTAAACGGATCGCCATCTACTGAATTCCTTTATTCCCGAGTCTAAGACAAGGTGATCCGATATCATCGTACCTTTTCATCCTTGCCATGGAGGCTCTTACGAGGATTATGAAGAAAGCTTGTTTTCTTGGTATTTTTTAAGGTATAAAAGTGGGTTCTCATTGGCCGCTTTTGTCCCACTTTTTATTCGCCGATGATGCAATTTTATGGGGGGAGTGGTCATCTAGGAATGCATCGATGTTTCAACGTATTCTTAGATACTTTCATATGGTTCTGGGCTTATAAAAATATGCAAAAGTGTAATGTATATGGCATCGAGGTGGATCAATCGAAACTCTCTAACATGGCAGCCTTCTTCGAGTGCACGGTGGCATCTTTTCCTTTCACCCACCTCAGTCCCCCAATTGGGGGGAACATGAATCTTGTACGTAACTGAAACCTGGTGGTAAATAAATCCCGAAATAGACTATCTCTTTGGAAAGCCTGGCAACTTTCCATTGGCGGTAGAGTGACTCTTTTGAAAATGTTTTGAGTGCACTGCCAACGTATTTTTTTCTCTATGTGTCGGATCCCAGTTCAAGTCCTCAAGTCTTTGGAGTGGTTAAGGTGTGTTTGTGTTTTTTTTTTTTTTGGGTGGGGGGGGGGGGGGGGGGGTGACGTAAAAGAAAAAAATGAATTATGTGGCTTGGTCAAACATGTGACTGGTGGACCAAGGTGGTATTGGTGTAGGTTCCCTTCGGGATGCAGATCTCTCTATGTTAGCTGAGTGGTGTTGGAGGTTTAAAGTGGAGCAACGCGTATTGTGGAGGAAAGTAGTGGGGTGTTGGTTCAGGCCCCACAACACACACTCAACACTCAATCTCTCAGGCATATGTATGTAATATGCATGTGTATTGAGAAGAAATATGAAAACTACTTGTTTATTCCATATGAAAGTTGCCTTTATATAGGCTAACATATAACATACAAAAACTTATTCACCAGCATATTCCACATTCTCCTAAGGACTCGGTTAAAATACACAACCATTTGACCACAACTAACTCTAATAAACAATAAAATAATCGAGCAAATATATATGGTTTTCAAATAACTCTTCCTAGCTTGACCCGCATCCAACGTGACCCGTACTCGACCCGAACCAACCCGAGACATCAAGATTACACCCAACAGTGGGGTCTATACGTAGTAGGTCTCGGTCTTGGTTGTTAATTCCTAGACGACTAACAAACTCGGGTCCTTTGAAGCAAATAGTAAACATAAAGGATCAGCTGGAATAATTGGGGATTAATATGGAAAAGCCTAATGAGTGGTGGGTTAATAGGCTAAGTTTGCTATATTTGCATGACTCTTGGGCTGGCTGGAACCACTTGGGACCGTCTTTCCTAATCTGTTTGCGTTGGACCGGTTCAAAATGTGCTTAGTCACTGAACGCATACGACCCGGGTCCAACGTGTCGGAGTTTCTACAGAACCAAAGGCGCATGAATTACCTCGGTGGAACACAACAAGCTGACAAGCATCACTTCATTATTAGTGTCAGCCACTCTATCAAACGCATCGGGTAGTTGGTTATGGGCGATTGAGGACACGAGGGTTTTGATAGTGGGGAATGTTAAACAAAAACTCCAAGAGTATGGCCAAATCTCTTCCCAAGTGATTTGTCCAAATAATAATTGGGCCCCAGCAAAGATTCGCCTCGTTGTATGTTCAACAACTTCCTACGATGTTGGCACTTAGGCGAAGAAACATCTTCGTTCAAAATCTATTGTGTAGATTATGCGAGGATGCCCAAGAATCGGTGGATCATGGTTTCATCTCGTGTCAGTTCTTTGAGACAGTGTGGAGCGTAGTATTGTAATGGTGTCGCTTACAGCCTATCTCTGCATTTCATATTCAAGACTTGTTGAACTTGCACAGGTACTCCGGTGGGTCCAAAAAAGACACGAGGGTTGTCCAAGCGGTAATTTTGACTATGATATGGAATATTTGGAGGGCTAGAAACTTGTTGCCTTCGAGTCAAAGATACCATCGTTAACCGTAGTGGTAGAAGAATCAAAAGCCCTAAGCTTCCTTTGGGTGAAGAATTAGTCTAAAGCAAGATCCTTTCGATGGGAAGAATAGGAAGCTTTCAACCTCGATAGTCTGAACTAATCGGGATGTATGTATTTAGCTAGCGTCTAGCCAAATACATGGTTTCTTGTTTGTGATGAATTTATCTAGCGCCTAGCTAGCTAGTTGGTGAATGAATAAAAGTTGTATTGTTGATAGTTAAAAGAAAAGCTTGCATAAATGATTTTTTTTATTCAAACTTAAAATTACTGACTTTTTAAAAAGAAAAAAAAATAGTTATATCAATAATCACTTTATAAATGATAAAAATATGTATACTATGTTACAAACTTGTTATAAAAAAATTATATAAATGAATGTTGCAAGCTAAATATTCTTGAACTTTCTATATATCATAATAAGTACGTAGTTTGTTTTCGCAAACTTCTAGTAAGAGACAAGGCAAATACAAGTTACATAACTGTATATTTGTCTATACTTGATGTTCTACAAGGAGTGGCTGAGAATGATCACGTGCAGTAGAGATGGTTGAGAAGTGACCATGGCGGTCCAGTGATGGGGTGGTGGTGCGTCATAGATGGTCCAATCCGAGCAAGCCTACTCACCATTTCGAACCACTCTATCCACTTGGTTCGGTGGACCCCTATTGATTCTGGCACAAAATCTACGCATACATCTTTCTTTCAGAACAAAATAATAATTAGAATACATTTAGATAAACTAGATTCCTCTTTTTTATAGGTATATTTGAAAAAAAACTAAACATATTGTGTATAGTTTCAATTTAAGACCATGATATATTTTTTTTATAAAAATGCTAGGTTTTAAACCTACAATACGGACGGGTTTAAGGATATAAATTATATAACATAGTAAGACAAAGATCAAATAAGGAGCTTGATCTTGCTAAGAAAGGTAAGAAAGAACCTTGGTCTTGACAAAATAAAAAATAAGGAGGAAAATATTTTAGTCAATCTCCTTTATTGTTTTTAAAAGGCAAATTTCATATCAACAAATAGAACTAGCGAGATGCTAGAAACAAACTAGAAACAGAAAACGACAAAACAACACAAAACCAGAAAATTAAAAGGAAAAATTTCTCCACATTTGCTCATTCAGCGTAACGGATCTGGCCCGGTTTTTAATTCCATAAATATCCGAGGGTTGGGACCTCTTTAATAATCCCCAGCTTGGAAGGCACCTTTTTGTTGAAAATGCGATCGTTCCTAGCTCTCCAAATGACCCAGCAAGTAATAAGCATAATTGAAAGAGTAAAATGCACAAAACGTCCTTTATGTTTTCTCAAACTTGCAGGTTCCAGCCTTTATCTTTAAAACTTGCTAAAAACAACCTTTACGTTTATTTTTGTTGCTAGTTCAATCCTTTACGACTAACCAAGTTAATTATCTCAGTTAATTCCCTCACATGCCTAACATGTCAGGGTATATTTGTCATTTTAGTTCTTCTCCCTATAAACCCTATAAAACTTACGGTACCATTTTATTTCCTAAAAAAAAAAAACCTTCAATTAAAAACCCTATCCCAACCATTCTTCTTCATATTCAAATGAAAACCCATTGCCACAAGCTTCTCTAATGCAACAGAGCACCAGATTTCACGGCATTTCTTCGAATGAGTTAACGAAAGCAAAATCAAACAGGATATTTCTTGTCTAAATTCGTTATCAATGGATCTAAAACACGAACCATACTCACCACCCCATGAGTGCTAACACCTAAAACTCCATAGGTCAACGAGTCAAGTAACCGGATTAAGAAATCGTTTGATACAAGAACACCGATTAACCGTTGATCCGACGCTAAATTTCTTAAAAACTCAACTGCTCTAAACCTTTAACAGAAGAACAGTCCCAAAAACTTTTCAAACCAATCAATCCACCTTTTAAAGCAATCAACAGTTTCAAATAATCATCATCTTTAACTAAATTACTTAAACAAGCAATTGAATGTTCTTGTGCTAATGCAGTTTCTAAATGAGCTAAGGTTAGAAGTACCGAAACCGTGTGTACTTCGATGAAATTCTCTCTGCAATTAGAGAATTCAGTGAGGTTCCGGAGCATGGCGCGGCTTGTGAAGGTGGAGTAACTTTGATTAGATAATGAAGAAGTAACAAACCTTCTGCCATTAACATATGCTTGCTCGAATCAACGGTCTAAACCCTAGTGATTGCCGTAATCGTTTTGATGACGTTTGATGACCTGGGTTTTCAATTGAATATGAATAAGAATGATGGGGGTAGGGATTTTAATTGAAGGTGATGAAGAGGAATTAAAATGGTACAAGTAAAATAACTAAAATGACAAATATACCCTCAAATGTTAGGCATGTGAGGGAATTAAACTGAGACAAGTAACTTGGTTAGTTGTAAAGGACTGAACTAGCAACAAAAATAAATGTAAAGGTTGTTTTTAGCAAGTTTTAAACATAAAGACTGGAACCTGTAAGTTTAAGCAAACATAAAGGACATCTTGTGCAGTTTACTCTGATTGAAAAAACCAAGCGCTTTACCAAATTACTTCCACCAAGGGTGTTATGAAAAAGGACGTCCCGGACAAAAAAAGGATCATGGGGGGTAAATGGCACCAAGCTGTAACTCCATATGTGTAAATTGAAAGCGGTATTCCCCCTTATATCCAAAAGAAATAGAATCATGGAATTCTCTCCGAGAGCTGCTGAACTAACGACTCTATTAGAAAGTAGAATGCGGCCCAAACATCATTAGTGAATCTACAACCTGAAAATAGATGGTCGGTGCTTTCACTGGCTTCATTGCAGAAAACGGATGGTACCAGATTAACAAAAAAACATTTCTTCTCTTCAGCGCCTCTTTTGTAGGGATACGGTCTTGGCTAGCTCTTTTGGTCAAGATCCGCAACGAAACTTTATCATCCTTATCCATTATTAAAATTTTAAGCATATCTAACATTAACGTTTGACATTTTATTTTATTTTATTTTATCTAACAACTTGTTTAATATTTATTCTTCTTATTTACCGGTACCAATTCTGTGGTTTTTTCGTTAAAATAAGGAATATTTAATTCATATGTTAAATCCGATAATCACTAATACTCATATGCATAAAAAATAAAAATAAATTAACTGCTTTTTTAACGAGATAGCTTCTACGTGTTATTTGAAGAAAATTCTTTAATTTGCTAGAAAAATAAAAACAGTTATTTTTTTTAATGAAACAGTATTATGTGTCATTTAAAAAAAGTCTTTAAATTGTAAACTTAATGTACATAAGCACTTTCATAGTCATACACATAAATTAACTAAATTTTTTTCAATATAGTTGTGATAAAATATATACAGTTTAATTTATAACAAAAATAAATAAATATTAACTAGTGTGATTTTCCCGCTCTACGCGGCGGGAACTCAGTCGGTATCGGTTTGGTTCGGTTCGTTACGATAACAACACCTGCTAGAGCAACCAAAAAAGTTTTAGTCGTGTTTTACATTGACCGAAAACCATAAAAACAAACAATGGTACTTGTATTAGCTATGGCACTACAAATATTCAGTCTGAATCAGTTTGGTTTGCCAGAATACCAATGTTGTGAATAAAATTTATATCGGAATATGAAGAGAAAAGTTAAACTCACCTGCATATTCATTTTTTGAAAAGGTTTACGACCGCAAGTTATCAAAAGAAATTGGTTACGAACGCAAGTTATCAAAAGAAACAAATTATTAATTTGGGCCGACAATTCATACAAACTAATGGGCTGAAGATTAATCAACATTGGGCTGAATTATATGGGCATCTGGGGCAGGCCTACAAGCAAAGTCGGTGGTCGAGGCTTGGTTATCCTTTGTTTAGCTTTGAATCTTTGATATATGTATTTTTAATCTACAGTTAAATTTGTATTAAATTGTGATAATTAGCTTCGCTTTTATTTTTGTGATTATTGTTAATTGATGGATGTTACACTTTAATTGTAATAGAGGGGTCAAAAGTGTAAATAGGGGATATGTGAGGGTCTTATGAGTAGTTGTATAGTTGATAGGGACTATGTTGTAATTGTGTAACGAATTGGCAGTTAAATAACGACTTAAGCTGTCATAACAATCAGCTTAGTCTTGGATTGAATCTTCTCTCTCTCTCATTATTCTGTTCTTTCTAATTCTAAGCCTAACAGTGGTATCAGAGCTACCGATTCTCGGCAGTTCTGTGTATCAATTCATCCGATTTCGTTTCGATTTACAGAATTGATCAATTGTTCGATCAATTTCGCTCGTTTTTGTTCAATTCTCATCTGATTTCGTTTCGATTCATAGGAATTGATCAATTGTTCGATCAATTTCGATCGTTTTTGTTCAATTCTCATCTGAATTGATCTTCGTTCGGTCAATTCTTCATTCAGTTCAATTTGATTACAATTCGCTCAAAGATGACGACAACAACAAGAAATCAAGAATTTGAAAAAACAATCAAAGAACATGATTCTACTCCCAAAAGGTTAGAGATATCAACTGATCAAAATCTGTCAGAATTGATTGGTATTAAAGCAGCTACTGAAAAGAATTCAGCAGATATGGATGCTATGAGGTCACAGATGGATGCAATCTTGAAGAAACTAGATTTGATAAGTGACACAGGGGGTAGTAATACTCATGATGATATAATTGAAGGGAATCACATGGATCATAATAATGAAAACAGGGGATTCAGAAGTAATAACAAGTTTTCTAAGGTGGAATTCCCTAAATTCGATGGTAATGATGTAGAGGGGTGGCTGTATAAGTGCGAGCATTTATTTACAATAGATGAAACGCCAGAACGGTTCAAATTGAGGTATGCAACAGTACATCTTGAAGGGAGGGCATTACAATGGCATCAATCATTCCTTAAATCTAGTGGTATGACATTATCACAAATGCCTTGGAATGAGTATTCCAGATCTGTGTCTGCAAGGTTTGCCGCAAATTTAGTAGAAGATGCAATGGGGGCCTTAAAAGCTTTAACACAAACAGGTACTCTTGATGAGTATTGTGACAGTTTTGATTTGTTATTGAATAAAGTGACCTTATGTCAAGAATATACTGTGAGCATGTTTATAGAGGGTCTAAAACCTGAAGTCAAGTGTCATGTGAAGTTGTTTAAACCAACAACTCTAAGAGAAGCATACACACTAGCTAGACTACAAACTCAAGCCAATGAAACCTTATATTCGACCAAACCCACTTACCAATCTAAATACTCTGCACCAGTTCATAAAACCAGCCCTACTACAAACACATTCACTAATGCCACCAAACCTCCTTTATTACCAACACCAATTCATGCTAACCCTGTCAATTCTTATAAACCACCTACAAAAATGATTACAAGCAAAGAGATGAGTGATAAAAGGGCAAAGGGGGAATGTTTCTGGTGTAATGAGAAGTTTACACCAGCACACAAATGCAAGTTTAAACATCTGTTTTCAATTGAAATACAAGGAGACTATGAGAATGATGATGAGTTATCACTGAACTTACGTTAACAGAACCTGTACAAGATCAACCCCATATATCTTTGAATGCTATAACAGGCATTCCTTCATTTTCTACTATGAAAATTGTGGGAACAATTGGTACAAGGACATTACAGATTCTCATAGATAGTGGGTCTACACAGAATTTCTTGAACAAGCATATAGTTGACAAATTGAAGTGTCCTACTCATGATATTCCTGGAATGCAAGTCACTATTGCTGATGGAAATAAGTTACCATGTATGCAGACATGTAAATACTTTCAATGGGCCATGCAAGGTAATTGGTTTAAAGCTGATATGTTAGTTGTTCCTTTAAGCAGCTATGATATAGTTTTGGGAATACAATGGCTGCAAACCTTGGATGATATTTTGTGGAACTTCAAAATGCTAACAATGAAGTTCAGGGTTAGGCAGAATACAATTGAACTAAAAGGGGTTGGTTCTCAGGGGGTTAGTTTATGTTCAACGGACAAGTTAACTGAATTGTTGAATCAACAAAACACTGTTATTCAAGCTCAATTACTCAGCTTACAATTGAATGATAAAGCAGAGTTTCAACATCAACCAAAAGTAAAAGAAGATACCACCCATTCTTCTATAGAGATTCTGTTGGAAACTTTTGCTGATATCTTTGAAATACCTAAAGGATTACCTCCTCCTAGAGCTTGTGATCATAGAATCAAGTTGAAAGATGAAAATATTGAGCTCAATCTTAAACCTTATAGATATCCTGCTTCTCAGAAGAATATTATAGAACAAATGACACAGGAGTTGATGGATTCAGGAGTGATTAGAGACAGCAACAGTTCATTTGCTGCTCCAGTGGTTCTGGTAAAAAAAGAAGGATGCTCTTGGAGGATGTGTGTTGACTATAGGAGATTAAACGAAGCCACTATTAAAGATTGTTTTCCTATTCCGTCAATAGAGGAATTGTTGGATGAATTGGGAGGGGCTAATGTTTTTTATAAATTGGACCTTAGATATGGTTACCATCAGATTAGAATGCATGAACAAGATGTCCATAAGACTGCATTCAAAACACATCAAGGGCACTATGAATTCTTGGTATTACCATTTGGTCTTACCAATGCTCCTGCAACATTCCAGTCTTTAATGAATTCCACTTTTAAACCGGTATTGAGAAAATGTGCACTGGTATTTTTTGATGATATTCTAGTTTATAGCAAAACAATGGATCAGCATGTTTAAGACTTACAAGAAGTACTACAGTTAATGAGAGCTAATACTTTGAAAGCTAAGAGATCTAAATGCTCTTTTGGAGGAAACAAAGTGGAGTACTTGGGTCATATCATTATTAGTTCCAGTGTGGCTAATGATCCAGTAAAAATCCAAGCTATAAGAGACTGGCCAGTGCCTACAACTGTTAAACAACTAAGGGGCTTCCTAGGGCTAGCTGGGTATTACAGAAGATTTATCAAGGGCTTTGGTACTATTTCTCGACCTATGAACAATTTACTCCAAAAGGATGCTTTTAGTTGGAATGACGAAGCTCAGCTGGCATTTGACACTTTAAAGAATGCTTTATCTACTGCTCCTGTTTTAGCTCTACCGAATTTTTCTAAGGTGTTTGTAGTAGAAACTGATGCATCCGCCAAAGGGTTGGGAGCAGTTTTGATGCAAGATAACCATCCTACTGCTTTCATTAGCAAAGGATTGTCTATTAGACAACAAGCTCTCTCTGTGTACGAAAAAGAATTACTAGCTATTCTATTGGCGGTGAAGCAATGGCACCATTACTTGATCGTGAAGCATTTTGTAATCAAGACTGATCAGCAGAGTTTAAAACATATCTCAGAAGATTATAACGCCATTGCAGCAAACCTGGCTGTCTAAATTGCTAGGTTATGATTATGAGATTTGTTACAAAAAAGGCAAAGAGAATTTGGCTGCTGATGCATTATCAAGAGTACAGAGGATGACATTTTTTCAGATGGCAATCAGTTCTATCCATCCCCTATTATGGCAAAGAATACAGGATGCTTGGCAACAAGATGTTGATAGTCAAATCCTGATTGACCAGTTGAAACAAGGGAAGATTATAGAAAAACAAATCTTGGGATGGTAAGGCTTTAAGAAGGAAAAACAAATTACTCATTGCTAATGACCTATTGTTAAGAACTAAGATTCTTAAGCATTGCCATTCTTCTGCTGTTGGGGCTCACTCAGGCTTTAAACCTACTTTATTGAGGTTAAAAGAGGCATTTTATTGGAAAGGTTGTGCAAAGGATGTTTATGCTTTTGTTAAGAACTGTTCTATATGTCAGAGAGAAAAGTATGAGCCATTAACATCTCCAGGGCTATTACAACCTTTGCCTATACCAAAGAGTATTTTCAGTGACATCTCCATGGATTTTATATCAGGCCTACCTAAGAGTAACGACAAAGATTCTATATTGGTGGTAATGGACAGATTGACCAAATTTGGGCATTCCATACCTCTAATTCATCCTTACAATGCTGCTCAAATTGCTTAGGTATTCTTAGACAACATTTTCAAGATTCATGGATGTCCTGCTACTATTGTTTCAGACAGAGATCCAATTTTTATCAGTAAATTTTGGCAAGAATTTATGAAATTACAAGGTATATCTTTAGCTTATTCTACAGCCTACCATCCACAAAGTGCCATCCACAAAGTGACGGCCAAACAGAGGTCTTGAATAGGTGTTTATAATCGTACCTGAAATGCATGACTATGGACCATCCTTCACATTGGTCAAGATGGATTTCTTTAGCCCAGTGGTGGTATAATACTACTTTCCACTCTGCCATTGGCATGTCTCCATATGAGGCTTTATTTGGCATTAAACCTGTAGTTCATATTCCATACATTTCAGGAGATACCAATGTCATGGCTGTAGAAGAATTATATAGAAACAGGGAAATCATCATTAAACAATTAAAAAATCACTTACAAGTAGCTCGGAATCGTATGAAGCAAGTTGCAGATGCCCACAGATCTGAAAGAACTTTTAAGGTTGGTGATTGGGTATACCTTAAGCTGCAACCTTTTGTGCAAACCTCTCTCAAATTCCACAGGAATCAAAAATTAGCTCCCCGTTATTATGGACCGTTCTTAATCATTGAGAAGGTAGGAAAAGTGGTTTACCGGTTGGATCTTCCTCCGGTTTCTCAGATTCATCCGACGTTTCACGTCTCACTCTTGAAACCAGCTAATGGTCCTGCAGTTCAGTTACATCCGCTTCCATCTGCTCCTAGGTTTCAATATCAACCTCGCTCGATTATTGATCGAAAACTTGTTAATTGGAGGGGTAAGGCAGCAATTATGGTACTGGTCCATTGGTGTGATCTACCTTTAACAGAAGCTACTTGGGAATTTCTTGATGAACTGAAATGGCGTTTTCCCTATTTTAATTTTTGTGGTCAAAAATCTTAAATAGGGGGGAAGTATTGTTACACTTTAATTGTAATAGAGGGGTCAAAAGTGTAAATAGGGGATATGTGAGGGTCTTATGAGTAGTTGTATAGTTGATAGGGATTATGTTGTAATTGTGTAACGAACTGTAACGAACTGGCAGTTAAATAACGACTTAAGCTGTCATAACAATCAGCTTAGTCTTGGATTGAATCTTCTCTCTCTCTCATTATTCTGTTCTTTCTAATTCTAAGCCTAACAATGGATGAGTTATAGTACATTATGCAATTGTTAGTTTCAACCTAGTTAGCATAATTAGGAAAAAAATACGACATGATTATATAATTCGTGCCCTATATTAATCAATCAAACAATATATGTGTTTTTGGACCCTGCTCTCAGAGGCGCTGCCCCCGGACCCCTGCCGCTCCTTGGAACCCCTTAGAATACGGGCTCCGCACGTACATTTTGAATTATAATAACTCAAACAGGCATGCACTCCCGCACCTTCTAACTTGCTTGATTTGTATTATAATTCGCTTTGATCACCAAGTCAATCCCGATTACAATAAAGTATCTAACATTTATTATGCCTTAAGATTTAACATTTTTTTGGTTTAGCATTGAATTGTGATTCAAACATTGCTATAAAAGTTTTGAAAATGGGATAGCTGTCCAATACTTGATCTAAAGGCTTAATAGTGATGACCAACACACAAATATAACATATCAATGACATTCGAAAGATAAAACAAAAGCTAGACTACAAACAAACATCATACTAAATCGAGTCTAAAACATTATCGCTACAAAAATTAGTACCATATAAGAAGAGTTTCAAGGATTACCCTATTTGATAAGAATTTCATAGAATTAGTAAAGACTTCAACAGGAAGATAAATAATATCGAGAAAACATTGAACACAGAAGATGATTTGCCTATTTTGGTAGCAAAACTGAAGCCTTTTAGCAAGATGCTTAAGGAAACTGAAGCCTTTTTTTAAGGCCTCTGAGTTCGTTTATTCTAATTGAAGCCTCAAATGATCTTCTGGAATCCGATATGTTGATCACTTGTTGGAAGTGTTGAAGGTAAAATTTTCTGTTCTAAATCGAATTTGCCTTAGTGCTGTCCGAATCTATTCTGTTAATTTGCTCAATACACAATGATGGATGTTTAGATCTCCAAATCTGTCTTCTGTGCCGAAGTCAAGCACAAGTTTCCAGTAACCATAGTTGTTTGAAGAGAGTGTAAGGACGGATTTTGAAAGTTATGATGGACTTATTTGATTGTAGTGAAAGCAAAATATTAAAGCCATGGCATGGTAATCCTTTTCATTTTTTGTATTTCTAGTGTTTTTTGCTAGCTGCGACGACGATTAGGGATGTAATCAAGCCGAGCTACTTGTGAATTACTGGAGATTGTGATGCGGGCCCAAGTGTGGAGGAGCGGGCCATGTTATATTTGGAGGCCCAAGATCGCGTGACAAGTGGGGCTTCACTAAAATGGCTCTAACTTGGGCTACGGGGGTCCGTTTTGGGCGTGCGACCAGTCAAAAAGATCGTGAGGAAAAATCCCATTTTGCTGCAAACGCCTTTGGAGTTTAGGTTAACGTTCAGGCCCAAAAAAGGCTTATTTCTATGAGTTTTTATCATTTTTATGTTTTTTGGGCTTTTTGCCAACTTTTGTTTTGTTCTAGTTTTTGGCCCAAGTGTGTTTTAGGCCCATTTTCGAATTTCAGTTTCTATTTATATGTTGCTAAAGTTAATGAAAAGTTCAGACTTAAATTTTGAGATAATCAGTTTTTTGTCACTTCAAATTCTTGCTTTTGGGTTGAATTTTGGGGGTTTGGGAAAGATCAATACGGGTATTCGCAGAATCAACGTGTTCGTTCTTTGTTATCTAATCTTCCGCTACATCAGATTGGCGTGCCAAAAGTTCAACTCGAGCCTAGCTTAAAGTGGATCTCTTATAGTTAACTAGCCCGAGCTTCACATATCGAACTTGATTATACTCACGAGTTTGTACGAGCCTAAACATACTTATTATTTATCGAATTTTAGATTAAAATATTAAAAGTATATTTAATAACTAAAATTATATATAAATATAATTTATGATGATTGAACAATTTACAATTTGTAACATACAAAATTTTTAATTATATATTGAAATAGTTATAAATATAGATAAACAAATTAATTAAATAATTAATATATAAAAAATTAAGCCAAGCTCGAGCTATAGGATAGGCGAGCTGGGTCTTGGCTTGACAAATTTACGGCTTACGCATCTAATGACAGATGCTTATTTGCGTGTATTCATCAAGTTTGAATAGTATCTGCCCTCGGTCACAATGCTTCTAAATAACATCACTAATTAAGCCCAACTGTGTTAGTAAAAGTATAGGTAGAATTGGAAGATCACTGGTTTTTTAAGTTGTAACAGATAAACAATGAGTTTTGTCTTTTAAAAAAGGTTTCTGGTTGACATAAATTGAAACCCAACCATAATTACTGACTAATGTACTTAGAAGATCACTTACGGCATTTAAAATTATTAGCAATGCCCAACACTTCTACTTTGCTGGTTGTCAAGTGGAACTTGGAGTTCCCCAAACACTTCAGTAGGAAATCCTAATTAATAAACCATCCCAGTGAAGTGTTCGGAGGATCTCTTAGGGACACTTGGCTTTTCCCTTCTTGTTGTATACCTTTGTAGTTACTTGATGTGTTTGGTTATTAAAAATGGCTTACGTTTACATATATATATACACATAAGAGTTATGGGGAGTGTATGATCCATGAACACGCATGGTGCATCAGATGGGTGAACATGGCTGGAAATGAGGCTCTATTAGGAGAGTGGTAGTTTTCATTTTCGCAAAAAAAGGAAAAGATCTGAAATCATGAAGTCATGTATGGTGAGGACCAGGTGAAGAGAGGTATCATATACCCATTTCTTCACTCAACCAGTAAACATGACTAGGTTCAGTTTCCAACTTTAGAACTTTCGGGGTACGATTCCATACAAGGGATCAATAGAATATCCTTTTAATTTCAAATGAGGAATCAGCTAAAGATGTAAAGGGTAACTACACATATGGGGTGAGGGTGGGGGGTATTGTCAATAGAGAGTTCTTTTAGGAGTTTAACGCTGTTGCATAAAAGGCACTTGTGCAAGATTCTAAATTAATCACTAGGTTCTCTTGGTAGCAAACTGTTACTTTTTTTTTGTAAGACGATTATAACGACTATTCACATCGTAAAGCAGGTACTATTAAGAGTTTTTTACTCTGGAAAATATTTTAAGGATGCCACAACAGCAACTCGCGGGACAATGTGTGATTTACTAGGAATGTGAACTGATATGATTTGGGTTAAAAATCCAAGCCAACCACTTTAATTTAACCTTTATAATCCTGCCTGTGATCCAGATGAGATGGAAAAATAACGATTGTTGATGCAAATGTGGTTTTACAACGTGCTTAACAAATGCAAATCTTTTTGGATATAATCACTCACAACTTGGTTATAAACTTATGGGTCGTTTATGTAAATATGTATTTGTACGCTGTATGTCTAAAGTGTCATGTAATTATGTATAAGGGTCAATAGTGTGAACACTAGATTATGTATGTGTGTGTCGTTTCAGGATAGACACCGGGTTACGGTAACGCGTAGAATTACTGAATTATTCTAGAGTAACTAAAAAGAGGGTTAAACTATAAGGAAAAAATTCCACTGAGTCCTACGTTCATAGGAATTTAGTTTATAATAAGTTTGTATTTGTAAAAATTTGTTGGTTCATTTGGGATTATATTGTATACATACTAACAAAAAAAAAAATACAATTCCACGGGGTCAAAAGGAGTGAAGACCTACGTATAATAGATAACTTCTGAAATTAAATATATGTCTGTTGAAATTAACTGACTTCTTGAGGTTTGGTTGGATTTCAAATATTTTAACTAGCAGCTGGGACAGATATCTTGCCTCCAAAAGTCATTTATGAAGATCTTTTTTTTTGTATGAAAATAGGTTACCTGTAAACCATCCATTTGGAAATACATGTTCATTGTAGAATTACTGAAGACTTAATTGGTTGGGAATAATAATTAAATTAATAATTTCCCAAGAAAATTTGAAGTAGCTGCCATAAGGATAGAAGAATTCATTTTTGTGGATACAATTTGGCCACTGATCTTCCACAATGACTTGAAAAGTCTTCTGTGTACCATAAGGTGCACAGTCCATTTACACAACTATTAATTGATGTAGGGTGTTCATCATAACAACTCATATTTTTTTCTTATTTTCTAAAAAGCTGAGATTGAATGATGGGAAATCAGTGGGTTTTGGGGCTTCATCTCATTTTCATAAGCATTTTTTTGGTTGCGACCACATATTCTTGTTTGGGTGCTCAAATTTCACATGTAAGCTGCCATGAACGAGAGAGACTAGCACTACTCAAGTTCAAACAGAGCGTCAAAGATGACTTCAAAGTGCTCTCATCATGGGTTGGCATTGATTGTTGCTCATGGAAAGGAGTCCGTTGTGATGGTGCCACCGGAAATGTTGTCAGACTTGATCTAAGGGCGAAGAAGCACCTTGAAGATTACTACTTAGTAGGTGATGAGGTGAATGCCTATTTGACCGAGTTAACGCATCTGAAACATCTAGATTTGAGTGGGAATCAATTTCAACAAAGTCGGATTCCTAAATTTGTTGGATCCTTCAAGCAGCTAAGTTACCTCAATCTCTCAAATGCAGGTTTTGGTGGTATTATTCCCCATCAAATTGGAAATCTTTCCAATTTGAAGGTTTTTGATCTTGGTTCATCTTCACTTTATCATATGCTCAGGCTAAATGATATGGCATGGTTTTTTGGCCTTTCCTCACTCGAGCATCTTGACTTGAGCAGAGTAGATCTTCTTCAAGCAAACAATGTTGATATGGTATTTTACATGATTCCTTCATTAACATATTTAAGTTTAAGTGAGTGTGGACTTACTAATGCTGATCTTGGTCTTCATCTTAATTCAAGTAAAATACTTCCCAACATCTAACATCTGGATCTTAGCTCCAACAGTTTAAAAGGTCAACTCCCTCACTTTTTTCAGAACTTAACATCCTTAACGTTCCTTGATCTTTCAAGCTATAATCTTAGTGTGGCATGGAACTCTGTACACCTGCTAAACATGATCCCTTCTAAATCAGAATTGCATTTGGCAGGGTGTGGGCTTCACAATGCGCCCTTTTCACCTTCTTATTTGAATTTAAGTGCCCATTCTAACATACAATGTCTTGATCTTAGCCGGAATTCAATTGGGGGTAGATTTCCATCCGAATTAATGAACATCACTTCTCTAAATGTCCTTGACCTTTCATCTACTGGTTTGAACTCGTCAATTCCTGTCATGCCTAATCTTCTAAAACTCGATGTTTGTTTCAATAACTTTGAGCATATTGAGCTTGTCGGCATCTGGAGACAATGTTATTTAAAGGAATTGAGCATATCAAACAATAATATTGGAGTAGAAATGATAGGCTCGTTAACAAACATGTTAACAAACACGTCTGAATGTTCCCAATATGCCTTAGAGATGGATTTAGAAGATAGTCAAATAAACGGTTCAATTCCAGAATCTCTTGGAAGACTAACCAATTTAAGAGTCTTAGTTCTCTGGATAAACAGTTTAAACCGGTTCAATCCCTAAAACTTTTGAGAAACTAAAATCATTAGAAGCACTAAATTTGTCTTATAATGATTTAAGCGGTCCCATTCCAACATTCTCCACAAAACTCACTGAACTTTCGCTTCATATGAATCAATTTAGCGGTTCTATCCCAGAATCATTGGGAATATTAACAGGTTTAACGTATTTGCATCTGAAATCAAACCGGTTAACAGGTCCAATTCCAGTTTCAGTTGGGCAACTCACTAAACTCAGTTATTTAGACGTGTCTAAAAATTCTTTAGAAGGAGTGATTTCGGAAGCCCATTTTGCTAACCTCTCGATGTTGAAGACCTTGGATACATCTTCTAATCATAAGCTGATCTTCAATATCTCACACGAGTGGATACCTCCATTCAAGTTGTCTACGTTACAACTCGGTTCTTGCAAGATTGCAAATGGATTTCCAAAGTGGTTGCAAACTCAAATGAAGCTTGGGACATTAATTTTGTCTAATGCTAGTCTATATGGACCTCTACCAACATGGTTGCCGAAGATGCCCAACATTTGGTACCTAGACCTGTCTCACAACAAATTTAGTGGACCTTTGATAAGCCCTCCATTTTTAAATTATTTGATTCTACAAGATAACCTTTTCAATGGGTCAATTCCAAGGTCACTATGCACAAGAACAGCCTTAGGAGTTCTAGATCTTTCTAGGAATGGGTTATCTGGTAATATTCCAAATTGTGTAGGGAATCTACAACACATTAATAGTTTGATACTTAGCTCAAATGGGTTGTCTGGAGTCCTTCCAAGTTCACTTGGAAATATTTCTTCAACATTGGAATGGTTAAAACTGAATAACAATAACTTTAGTGGTGACCTTCCACGAAATTTAGCGACTTTGAGATTCTTAAAAGTCTTGGATATGGGCAATAACAAATTCTCTGGAAACATACCAAAATGGATTGGAGAAAATCTTACATCTTTGATGGTTCTCAGGTTGCATGAAAACAACTTCACAGGAATAATTCCTAATTTTTTGCGCAAATGTTCCGAATTTTGGATTTGGCACACAACAGCTTAACAGGATCTATTCCTCGTTGTTTTGGAGAGTTGAGCGGGATGATTGAGGTAAACAACACCTTAACAGGAATTTATAGTTTTGATGAGGATGTGGTCTTGAATGTGATACAGGTCATGAAAGGAATGGATCTTGAATATAAAAAAATCTGGATCTTGTTTATAACATGGACCTTTCAAGCAATAAACTTACCGGGGAAATCCCTCCAGAGATAACTTCACTTACCTTATTGGTGGGCCTCAATTTGTCCCATAATCATCTCAACAGAAGCATTCCAGATAGCATTGGAAACATGAAGGCATTAATCTCTCTTGATTTATCAGACAACCAGTTTACCGGGATGATCCCTTCAAGCGTGGCAGCTTTGAACTTTTTAAGCCATATAAATTTATCACACAATGACTTGTCAGGACGAATTCCAACAGGAAATCAGTTGCAAACACTTACTGACCCGTCAATTTATGCTGGCAACAGGGATCTTTGTGGTGCACCTCTGCCAACTAATTGTTCCAGTCATGAAGATCCACCAACCACAACAAGCAAGAACAAATACAAAGATGCTAATGGGCCAAAGAATTTATGGTTTTACCTGGACATAATGTGTGGATTTGCAACAGGTTTCTGGGGTATTATTGGAGTCTTGTTATTCAAGAAGCAATGGAGGCAGAATCTTTTTATGGTTGCAGAGGTAGCCATGGATAAGGTATTTGTGGCGGTTGCAGTGAGAGTTTCCAAGATTAAAAGGAGAAGATAAGCCATATAAAATCATAGAAATTGTTATTCTGTTTTCAATACTTCTATTGTGCTATATGCTTGTATCATGAGTATATATGAATGACTATCATGTATTGTTATTCTGCCAAATTTATCACTCTGCGTGAACCGGTAAAGTTAAGGACTTTTACAGTTAAGTGTGGCCTTAGTAGCCCTTAAAAGCACTTACACTTAAAACCATCATCCCCACCCACCATTGTGCAGCAAAATAAGCAGGGTGATAACCTTTTGAATCAAGTTTGCACACTCTTTTACAAAAAAAAAAAAAAGTCATAAACCATTTTTATCTTTTTCCAAATTTTCAAATTCTTATCCACAGTCCAATAACTTACAAATCACATTTCCTTATAAACAAATACATAAAAACATGAATAAAAAAACACCATAACTTTCTTCATAAGAAGCAACTTTCTCCTACAATTTTCACTTACGGGGAACTAGGTTGGTGTTAAAGCACATGAGATCATGGACCATGTTTCTTTTTCACAATATAATCAACAAGCTGAGTAAATTCAATAATAAAAGGAAGAAGTCGCATGCCAAGCATTTCATCGAACATAAGGTGAGCATCAAGTTCGTTGATATGAATAGAACTTGAATTATGACACCTACACGTACATTTTGGATGTGAAATCTTCTTGTGACAGAAGTTGTAGCGATTGCTGTAGCAGAAGTAATAAAAAAGGTTGATGACAACTAACGATCAAGGGCGTAGCTTTGTGGGGGCGGGTTCGCTGAGTAGTGGAGAGTATGTAGTTTTCGTATAGAAATTTTTGGGTATATACGTTTTTGAACCCCGGTTTTATAGAAATTTTTGGTATATACGTTTTCGACATTCAATCCGAAATCTCAAGCTTCGCCACTGCTAATAGGAGCATAATGCTACAGATAAGGAATGCAAATACCTTTGCTATAACAATGGATGAGATATCTTTGGGTGTTAAGGGCAGGGTAGCATAAGATGGATTCCATGATCAAATCGATCAAAACATATACTAAAACAGAGAATCACCAAAACTGAAAGAAGGAATTTATGATATCCGAAAACGATTGAAACAGAGTAGACAATTTCAAAAACCGTCCCTGGATTTATTGTTAACTTGTAATTTCTATCCGGCCTTGTGCTATGTTGCCCATTATGAAAAAAAGGTTTATCCAACAATCCTTAATATTTGATGCCCATCAATAGCAATAACCACTCTATCCACTTGGTTCGGTGGACCCCTATTGATTCTGGCACAAATCTATGCATATATCTTTCTTTCAGAACAAAATAAATATAATACATTTGTGTATCTTTACAAGATAAATCAGATTCCTCTTTTTTATAGGTATGTTTAAAAAAAACAAACATATTGTGTATAGTTTCAATTTAAGATCGTGATATTTTTGTATAAAAACGAGTTGATGTTACCCGTGCGTTGCGACGGTATTTTGATTATGAAAATTATTAGTATCATTATATGGGATGCAAAAATTCTTTATAAAACACAAATTACATTTTGCAACACCACATTAAAGAATTTTCGTTTGCCACCAACATGGGTTTTTAGTTTGCTTTATACAAAACCAACATTTTTAATGCCAGTTTTTAGAAATACAGATTTTTCTATTTAATATACATGTTCTTTCTTATAAGGTATTTTGTTTTGATAAGATTATATTTAGATAAATACATTAAACTATTTCATGATTGTATATCTCCTTCAATATAAGCTAGTTATAATTATTATAAAAGATATGATATAATAATATGTATTTATTACTTAGCAATACTGTATACTATATGGGGGAATGATCCACTAAAAAGTGAATTTTGCCTAAGTAGACTAAGAAAGGATTGTGATAATGACATGTGACACTCCTTATAAGTAGGAAAGAAGAACATTTTGGTACTAAAAAATTTTGTTTCTTATAAGTAGGAGTGTGAAAATGACATGTGTCATCCATTTTTTTTTCTAAAAAATATAACAAAAAAAATGTAGTACAAAAATTTAGCACAAAAAATCTAGTACAAAACAATATAGCACAAAAAATGTAGTACAAAAAATATAGCACAAAAAAATCTAGTACAAAAAATCAACACAAAAAATTTCAAGAAAAAAAAAATTTAAGACAAAATTTCAACACAAAAAATGTAACACAAAAATGTAGTACAAAAATCTAGCACAAAAATGTTATATAACATAGAAATACAACACATTTTGTGGGTTTTTTTAGTCGTCATATTTTATATAGCAATATGTACTTAAATTATTAATAAAAAGACGCTCGATTTTATGGTAAAATTTTTATGAAAAAATAATGTCGTATAAAAAAGTTAAGAACGTTTAAAGAATGAGGGTGGAATATGCATGTGCCTTGCATTTGAAGAGAGAAAGTCAATAAATAGGATTTTACTACCCTTACCTTTCTCTTTTTTCATACATTTTCATCTTAACCATTGATTTGAAAAATAAATGGTTAAGATTCATTTCATCCTTATTAGGCAAAATAAACTTTCTATTTGATCACACCCCTAGTGTATGGTTCTATTACTTCTTATATGTAATAAGTTGACATACAAAAATTATAACAATATTAACAATATAGTATACTATTCATATGGTTCTATAACTTCAGGCCAAACTACTATATGTCTTTTATACAGTTTATGTATTAAAAAAAAAGAAATACATTTATATACATTAATGTCTTATACAAAGAAGTAGGGGAAAAACATTTTATGAAACGTTTTTTTAATTTTGATTATTAAATAAGTTTAATTTAATTACCGTTTGTGCCGAACCTTTCAATTTGGTACAAAAAATTAACGGATATTGATTACGGGATCACGATTGAGCATGATTTAAATAATTTGTTATTTAAAATCAGATAATTTGTTGATTAAACTTTGGAAAACATATTTTGTTTGCAAATTGTTTCACAACATAAAAGTTTTGAATTCAAATATCAAAATTAGAAGATTTTCCGTTGTGCAAATTATCTTCAACAGAAAGATTTGAATTAAGTGATGTTACAAACTGAAATCATTATTGTAATTAGCGTGCACATCGCAAACATCCAAATAAGTGGATAACCAATTATTTCATGTTATAGAATAATATGAATATCAAGTTCTGATATATTCTTCGGAAGAAGGAACGCAGGGTTTAGTTAAATATAATGATGCCACGGTAATCCAATTCATGGAGTAAATACAAAAATCATATGATACAAAACAAAACAAAACAAAACAAAGTAAAATACAAAAATCATACAATACAAAACAGATTAGTTTTTCTTCTTAAATCAGATTAGTTTTTTCTTCTTAAATCGATGGAATCCATTTACAATGAAACAGTGCTCTGCAATCCTTATATATGAAACGGTGGAATCCAAATCTAATTATTCTTCTTAAATCAAGCGGTGTTGTACGGTGAAACATTCAGGAACCATTAGTAATAAGGAGAACTTATTTGATTCATGTGGTAAGTGAAAAAAAGAAAGAAGGAAAAACCGTTGGCAAAGGATTTGAACCTGTGTGTGTTGGTCATTGAAAAGGCACAAAAGAAATTGGATCTTGTTATTTCTCTTCATTTTAGTTAGTGTGTATATAAAACGTGGAATAGCTTTACTAACAGGCGTGATTGTTGAAGAAAATAGGCATACCTCAAGTTGGTATTTGTAGTTATATATAATATAATATAATAAAATGAAAGGGTGTGACTAAAATAAACTAAAATGTGTGACTTTTAAACAAATAAGACATAACCCAAGTTGCTAATTGTATAAGAGTATAATATAATACTAGGTTTAAACTCTATTATATATACGGGTTTAAGAATAGAAATTATATAACATAATAACGCAAGGATCAAACAGGGAGACAGGGAGTTTGATCTTACTAAGAAGGGTAAGAAGACATCTTGGCCTTACACTTGACAAAATTGAAAAATAAGGAGGAAAAATATTTTCATCAATCTTTTTTCATCTACTCTGTTTCTCGATCCATGTATTTTCAAAACCTATCATCTTCAACCTTTCCCTCACTTTCTCTCTCTAGAATTACTACATCATATTACAAATACATAATGAACGTGTTCTTCAGATTTTTTGAAGAAACCTAGTTCAATTTGATACAATTTCTCACTTTTTTTTTAGTTTAACACAATGTGATGGAACATGAGAAATCCGTTGAAACAGTTACTTCTCTTCTCAAATTTCTAAAAAAATTTCTAGTCAAAGTGAAGATATTTGTGATTCTAACCATCTCTTGATGTATTCATGCGTTTGGAAAAAAATATTGATTCCACTTTCATTGAGCAATCAGTGGCAAAAAGTTGCACTTCAAACGTTTGACAAAAATGCCTTAAAGAAAATCACAAAATAGTTTTTCAATTTAGACTTTCATTTAGAATTGCGTTTTATAAAACCAATGAAATTTTTTTAAATGTTTTAATCAATAGCGTTTTATAACACTATGAAAAAACATATTTTTGTGTGTTGTTTGTCCGTTGCGTTTTATAAAAGAATGGGGAAAAACATTTTTTGTGTGTTTTTTTGTGTATTTTTTTGTTCATTGCATTTAAAAAAGAATGAAAAAACATATTTTTATGTGTTTTTTGTCCATTACGTTTTATAAAATAATGAAAAAAACACCTTTTTGTCCATTATGTTTTACAAAAGAATGAAAAGACACATTTTTCTGTGTGTTTCTTGTCTATTACCTTTCAAAAGATTAAAAAAACATATTTTTTTGTTGTTTTTTGTTTGTAACGTTTTACAAAAAAAATGAAAAAATATATTTTTTTGTGTTTTTAGTCCACTGCATTTTATAACATAATGAAAAACATTTTATTATTTTTATAGTCTATTGCGTTTTGAATTTGATGTTTCATTGTGTCATAGTTTGTTGTGGCGTCCATTGTGTTTTACACATCTCGGTTTTCAATTTTTTTTTGTTTATCAAAAGTATAGCAATAGTATACTCGTTTTAAAAATAGAAAACACCCATTTTTATGGTGTAATTTTATACAATATATAATTTCATATGAAATAGTTATTAATGTTTTAAAATTCGAGAAAATTGGAGGAGAGAGAATATTTGTCTTAGATGGACTAAAATACCCTAAACAAACCCATGCACCTCCAAATTCTGTCCAACTCAATCTCTTTAATCCAAATAAATTAATTACTCAATAGATGATTAAAATCATTTTCTAACATTTCTAATTAACACATCTTTCTATTATATCTTATCCCATTAATAATGAATGCATAAGTTTAGATACTTGAATAATGTATACATATATGGAATAAAAAGCTGGTAACTTATATAACAACGTGGGTACGTTTTTGAAAATAAATTTGTTGACATTTAATAAAGCAAACATTTGTTATGAGGTACTAGTTTAAGTTCTCGTGTATTACACGGGTTTATAAAGAAAATACTCTTATAAATCTATTGATTTAATAGATTACTCACAGATGTAAATGCTACTATACTTACAATTGGTTTCCGTATTATGATTATTAACATATTTTAACATCCCTTTACTCTTTAACACGAAGTGGCTTCTCATTGTCAAAAACAATTGTACTGATTGTTTACGGATTTCTAATAACCATAAACTTTTTGTTATGATTCGATTATGAGTTAAACCGAACTATAGCAACAAACTAAAGATTCAACCCATGTTGCAACCAGTTTTTAGAATCAAATTTTGCATTACACAAACAATCAATATTCGACATTAGACATACCATGCAAAATACTCACACGTGAAAATGAGAATCATTATAAACAAACTTAATTAAATCTTAACATCCAACAATTCCTTAACCGATTGTAATGGTGGTTGAGACCAAAAGTCTATAACAAATCTTAAATAGTGGTGGTGTATATTTATCTCATCAATGTTTATTCAACTAATATCAAACTGGGATAACCACATCAATAATCATACAAAATGGAAAAAAATATAGTTATACAAAAAAGTAAGGCTTGAGCTACAAATCTTACATTTCGACCATATTTGACCATAAGTAGATTGACCAAAGTAGGACTATTGCTGCTTCCTATAGGTGTTATAAAAATCTAGCTGAAGTCAAGACTAAAAATAAAGTTTCACGATTTGCTACCTTCATATCCCACAAGTTGTATGTATGAAAATAATTTAGTTATGTAAAATTGTGCATACATTATTAAATTAATATTTTTATCTTCTAACCTATGTAATACTCATGTTTATGACCCAAGTCCTCAAACTCGTGTAATTCACAACAAAATTTTGAATAAAACTTATATCGAATCGTAGTAGATGAAAATAAACATATTGCAATCACTATGCTCATAATTTTCTAAAGAAAATATTTTTAAATTTATAAGAAAAAGACAAAATAACTTAAAACTTAATTACAATAACAAAATCACAAAAAGAAAATTAAAAATCAAAATGCATCACATGTATACAATTTGTTTCTTAATAAAAAAAGATATAACATTGAATAAAATAACATAAATAAACAATTATTAAGGTTTTAATGATAAAAAGTTAGGATAAATAAACTATAAAAAATTCGTTTAAGAATACCATAAATTAAAATTTTAATGATAAAAAGAATAAATAAACTATAAAAAATTCATTTAAGAATACTAAATCTAATGAGAAATCTTGATAATAAAACTCACAGCCATTTTTATATATTAAAGTGAAAAATGATAAATGAAATTCTAATATAAAAAACCAAACAAAAACAAAATTTTAAATCATGAAAATATAAGATAAACTAAATTTTAAATTATGATTCCATAGATAAACGTGATCTTATAATTTTAAATATGAAAAATAAAACAAAAATATAAAACTTAGAGAATTTTGAATTTAAGAGGTGTTGTCATGACATTAACTGGAGTTCTTTATTAAAATTTAGATATATTTACATAACTCTTATAGTTATTATATTTATTATATATAGTATTTTTGTTGTGGGTTACATCCCACATGCATTTTTTTTATCAAAATTATTTCAAAAATTTTTAAAATATTTCAAAATATATAAATACGAGATGAAAATTTATGAAAATATTAACATATTAATTGGAGTGTGTTTTAGACTTTGGAAGATATGGGCTATTAGCTTGGTTATTCATTGACAATATGGCTTAGTCCAAACCAAGGGCTGAGACACTTAAGATTCTTTAAAACAAGGTTGTTCTAAAACTTAATGGATACTTATAAGCATGAGCTATTAATTTGTGTTCTGAACACTGCATCCGACACAAAATTCGAGTGAATTTAAACCAAATTCATGTCATGAACAAAACTTGAAGGTATCTTTATTCTAAAATGTACATTAACTTCACTATACTAGTCAAGTTTATTATAAATAATAACCGCGTGACCTAACAACAAATTTATTGAATAAATATACGGTTGGACATCCATTTTTTGGAATGTAAAAAACATATGTAAATTAGTGTTGACATATTGATAATCTTTCTAGCGTACATTCGTAACTTTATCAGGGCGCACCTTTTAAGGGGCAAAGGGGTGCACCCGCCCTCGTCAATATTTCGGCTTCTAGTGTAATTATTTCGATTTGTCGTCTGAAATTTTTAAAATTATATAAGTCCGCCCCCGCCAATTATTTTGCCTAAAAATTCCTTGTTCATACCAAGTTTATTGTCCAAAAATATATACATATTTTCTATTGAGTTAAAAATGTGAAGAACGGGGCTATTAGTAATTTTTTTAATATTGTTTTTAAAGTTGAACGTGAGTTTAAATAAAGTTTGAAAGAGGTTCATTTTTATCTTAATTGAAAGAGGTTTAAACAAAAAAAAAGAATTTAACACATGCTATGTCTTAATTGAAAGAGGTTTAAACAAAAAAAGAGGTTCATTTTTATCTTAATTGAAAGAGGGTTTAAACAAAAAAAGAACAATACGTGAGGATAGAGGAGCCACATCCGTGTTCAACTTCAACAAAAAAAAAGGTTATGTGTTCTCAAGGTTCTGGGTTCTTGAAGCCTTCAAATCACAATCCTTTATAAATATTTTCACTATCATATAAATATTTTGGTATTTTGTTTGATAAACAATATTTAGTTTTTTTATATGTAGGAACAAATCATTTGAATGAATTTCAGATAGAAGATTATTTAGTTTTATTTAAAGTTATTATTGTTTGACCCGACCTGAATCAAATAGCCGACTCGCACATATAACCCAAAACATAGTATATTGATAGAATTTTTTTTAGTCCCATAACTTTCTGCCCAATGAAATTTATGGTCAATCTCCGCCGTTAACTTTATCATCCTTATCCTTTTTTAAAAGTTTAAGCATATAATATTAACGTTTAAAATTTTATTTTTCTTATTAACAATTTGTTTAATATTTATTCTTCTTTTTTACTAGTTTTGTTGTTTTTTTTGTTAAAATAAAGAATATTTCATATGTTAAATCCGATAACCACTAATACTCGTATGCAAAAGAAAAAATAATTAACTGTTTTTTTAACGAGATAGCTTCTACGTGTTATTTGAAGAAAATTCTTTAGTTTGTTAGAAAACTAAAAAAAGTTAATTTATTTTAATGAAACAGTTTTATGTGTTATTTGAAAAAAAATCTTTAAATTGTAGTGTAGATAAGCACTTTTATAATCGTCCACATAAATTAACTAAAAATTTTCAATATAGTTGTGATAAAATATATACAGTTTAATTTATAACAAAAAAATAAATATTAACTAGTGTGATTTTCCCGCTCTACGCGGCGGGAATTCAGTCGGTATCGGTTTGGTTCGGTTCGTTACTATAACAACACCTGCTAGAGCAACCAAAAATGTTTAAGTCGTGTTTTACATTGATTGAAAACCATAAAAACGAACAATGATACTTGTATTAGCTATAGCACTACCAATATTCGGTCTGAATCCGTTCGATTTGTCAGGGTACCAATGTTGTGAACAAAATTTATATCAAAATATAAAGAGAAAAGTTAAACTCACCTGCATATTCATATTTTTTGAAAAGGTTTACGACCGCAAGTTATCAAAAGAAAATTTGTTACGAGCGCAAGTTATCAAAAAGAAAATTCAAATTATTAATTTGGGCCGAGACAAATCATACAAACTAATGGGCTGAAAAGTTTATCAACATTGGGCTGAATTATATGAGCACCTGGGGCCTTGGTTATCTTTGTTTGTCTTTGAATCTTTGATGTAGGTTTTTAATCTACAGTTAAATTTGTATTAAATGTGATAACTAGAAATAGCTCTACGCGCTTGCAGCGCGTTAATACGTCTTGAAATTTTATAAATAATATAGAAATCTTTACGTAAACCTAACCCACCTCAAAGGGCAACAAAAAAAATTTATAAAACAAAACAAACAAATCTCATAAAAACCACATTTAACAACCACTAATATTACTATTAAACCTATTAAGTAATAAAAATACTATATACTTTGAAATCTTAAACCGATAATATATTATAAAACAAAACAAACAATCGAGCTTACAAAAACCACATTTAACAACCACTAATATCACTATTAAACCTATTAACTTATTAAGAATAAAAATACTATATACTTTGATATCCTTAAGCCGGTGATTTAATATATAAAGTGAATTTATTTATAAATCCAGATAAAAAAAATTTAGAGCCCATATGCACATCTTTAATTCTTTAAAATGTTGATTTATTTATGAATATGTTATAAACATCTTTAATGGTTTAAAATCCAAAAATAAAATCAGTTTAACTAATTTTAAGAAATAAGTAAAAATAATAAATTAAAAAGAGAGCGATATTAATCTATGATGCAAGTATCGAACCATCTTTTTAAATATAATAAAGAACCATTGTCATGATGTCATCTCACGTTTACTGTTATGCTAAAATTAAAATTAAAACAGAAAAGACAAAGAATTGGCACTGTATAAGACCCATTAAAGAAATTAAGGAGATTAAAAAAAATACGTAGCATCGTTTTGACGTTAGCAACAGTACTAGTACTTTTATAATGTCTTTAATATTAATTAATAATTGGCTTCGCTTTTATTTTTGTGCTTTATTGTTTTATTCTGTGATGTGGGCCCAAGTTGGAGGAGCGGGCCATGTTATATTTGGAGGCTCAAGATCGCATGAAAATGGGGCTTCACTAAAATGGCTTTAACTTGGCTACGGGGTCCGTCTTGGGCGTGACGACCAGTCAAAACGATCGTGAGGAAAAATCCCATTTTGCTGCAAATGCCTTTGGCGGTTTGGGTGGACGTTCGGGCCAAAAAAGGCTTATTTCTATGAGTATTTTTCATTTTTATGTTTTTTGGGCTTTTTGCCAACTTTTGTTTTGTTTTAGTTTTTGGCCCGAGTGTATTTTGGGGCCCGTTTCGAATTTATAACTCTATTTATATGTTGGTTATGAGGTGATAATGATCAGATTTCAGTTTTGGAAAAAAACAGTTTTCACTTCAAATTCCGTGCCTTTGGGTTGAATTTTGGGGTTGGGAAAAGTTCATCACGGGTATTCGTAGAATCAACGTGATTGATCTTACTTATCGTTTCTACTCTACATCAGTTGGTATCAGAGCCGAATTCCTGGCTCAAAATGCCTCCGAGAAGAAACAGACTCGGTGAAGTTTATGAACGAGAGTTGGAGCAGCGGCTCATGGCCCGAATGGATCAACGATTGGACCAGGTGGTCGATCAGTTGACTAACTGGATGGAAGGCTTGATGAATAGTAGGAGGCAGCAACCCAATGATGGGTATGTCGGATTCAGTAATCCGTTTGGCGAGGTTCGGATTCCGGTGGCGATCAGGAGGATCGGCCGAGGGGAGGCCGAGGATGAGGGCAATCGACGTTGGGATTCTGGGATAAGGGTTGATATTCCGGAATTCGATGGGGCTAGTTTGAACCCGGAGGGGTTCATCGATTGGTTTTCCACTGTCGAGGAAGTGTTTGAGTATAAGGAGGTTCCTGAGAATAAGCGGGTGGCTTTGATTGCTACCAGATTGCGTGGTTGGGCTTCTACGGGTTATATAAAGAAAATACTCTTATAAATCTATTGATTTAATAGATTACTCACAGATGTAAATGCTACTATACTTACAATTGGTTTCCGTATTATGATTATTAACATATTTTAACATCCCTTTACTCTTTAACACGAAGTGGCTTCTCATTGTCAAAAACAATTGTACTGATTGTTTACGGATTTCTAATAACCATAAACTTTTTGTTATGATTCGATTATGAGTTAAACCGAACTATAGCAACAAACTAAAGATTCAACCCATGTTGCAACCAGTTTTTAGAATCAAATTTTGCATTACACAAACAATCAATATTCGGACATTAGACATACCATGAAAAATACTCACACGTGAAAATGAGAATCATTATAACAAACTTAATTAAATCTTAACATCCAACAATTCCTTAACCGATTGTAATGGTGGTTGAGACCAAAAGTCTATAACAATTCTTAAATAGTGGTGGTGTATATTTATCATCATCAATGTTTATTCAACTCAATATCAAACTGGGATAACCACATCAATAATCGATACAAAATGGAAAAAAATATAGTTATACAAAAAAGTAAGGCTTGAGCTACAAATCTTACATTTCGACCATATTTGACCATAAGTAGATTGACCAAAGTAGGACTATTGCTGCTTCCTATAGGTGTTATAAAAATCTAGCTGAAGTCAAGACTAAAAATAAAGTTTCACGATTTGCTACCTTCATCCCACAAGTTGTATGTATGAAAATAATTTAGTTATGTAAAATTGTGCATACATTATTAAATTACATATTTTTATCTTCTAACCTATGTAATACTCATGTTTATGACCCAATCCTCAAACTCGTGTAATTCACAACAAAATTTTGAATAAAACTTATATCGAACGTAGTAGATAAAATAAACATGTTGCAACACTATGCTCATAATTTTCTAAAGAAAATATTTTTAAATTTATAAGAAAAAGACAAAATAACTTAAAACTTAATTACAATAACAAAATCACAAAAAGAAAATTAAAAATCAAAATGCATCACATGTATACAATTTGTTTCTTAATAAAAAAAGATATAACATTGAATAAAATAACATAAATAAACAATTATTAAGGTTTTAATGATAAAAAGTTAGGATAAATAAACTATAAAAAGTTCGTTTAAGAATACCATAAATTAAGATTTTAATGATAAGAAAGAATAAATAAACTATAAAAAATTCATTTAAGAATACTATAATCTAATGAGAAATCTTAATAATAAAACTCACAGCCATTTTTATATATTAAAGTGAAAAATGATAAATGAAATTCTAAATATAAAAACCAAACAAAAACAAAATTTTAAATCATGAAAATATAAGATAAACTAAATTTTAAATTATGATTCCATAGATAAACGTGATCTTATAATTTTAAATATGAAAAATAAAATAAAAATATAAAACTTAGAGAATTTTGAATTTTAAGAGGTGTTGTCATGACATTAACTGGAGTTCTTTATTAAAATTTAGATATATTTACATAACTCTTATAGTTATTATATTTATTGATATATAGTATTTTTGTTGTGGGTTACGTCCCACATGCATTTTTTTTATCAAAATTATTTCAAATTTTAAATATCATTTTTTATCAAAATTATTTCAAATTTTAAATATATAACTTATAAATACGAGATGAAAATTTATAAAAATATTAACATATTAATTGGAGTGTGTTTTAGACTTTGGAAGATAGGGCTATTAGCTTGGTTATTCATTGACAATATGGCTTAGTCCAAACCAAGGGCTGAGACACTTATAGATTCTTTAAAACAAGGTTGTTCTAAAACTTAATGGATACTTATAAGCATGAGCTATTAATTTGTGTTCTGAACACTGCATCCACACAAAATTCGAGTGAATTTAAACCAAATTCATGTCATGAACAAAACTTGAAGGTATCTTTATTCTAAAATGTACATTAACTTCACTATACAGTCAAGTTTATTATAAATAATAACCGCGTGACCTAACAACAAATTTATTGAATAAATATACGGTTGGACATCCATTTTTTGGAATGTAAAAAACATATGTAAATTAGTGTTGACATATTGATAATCTTTCTAGCGTACATTCGTAACTTTATCAGGGCGCACCTTTTAAGGGGCAAAGGGGTGCACCCGCCCTCGTCAATATTTCGGCTTCTAGTGTAATTATTTCGATTTGTCGTCTGAAATTTTTAAAATTATATAAGTCCGCCCCCCGCCAATTATTTTGCCTAAAAATTCCTTGTTCATACCAAGTTTATTGTCCAAAAAATATAACATATTTTCTTATTGAGTTAAAAATGTGAAGAACGGGGCTATTAGTAATTTTTTTAATATTGTTTTTAAAGTTGAAATGAGTTTAAATAAAGTTTGAAAGAGGTTCATTTTTATCTTAATTGAAAGAGGTTTAACAAAAAAAAAGAATTTAACACATGCTATGTCTTAATTGAAAGAGGTTTAAACAAAAAAAGAGTTCATTTTTATCTTAATTGAAAGAGGGTTTAAACAAAAACAAGAACAATACGTGAGGATAGAGGAGCCACATCCGTGTTCAACTTCAACAAAAAAAAAGGTTATGTGTTCTCAAGGTTCTGGGTTCTTGAAGCCTTCAAATCATCAATCCTTTATAAATATTTTCATATCATTATAAATATTTTGGTATTTTGTTTGATAAACAATATTTAGTTTTTTTTATATGTAGGAACAAATCATTTGAATGAATTTCAGATGAAGATTATTTAGTTTTATTTAAAGTTATTATTGTTTGACCCGACCCGAATCAAATAGCCGACTCGCACATATAACCCAAAACATAGTATAGTGATAGAATTTTTTTTAGTCCCATAACTTTCTGCCCAATGAAGTTTATGGTCAATCTCCGCCGTTAACTTTATCATCCTTATCCGTTCTTAAAAGTTTAAGCATATAATATTAACGTTTAAAATTTTATTTTTCTTATATAACAATTTGTTTAATATTTATTCTTCTAATTTACTAGTTTTGTTGTTTTTTTTCGTTAAAATAAAGAATATTTCATATGTTAAATCCGATAACCACTAATACTCGTATGCAAAAGAAAAAATAATTAACTGTTTTTTTAACGAGATAGCTTCTACGTGTTATTTGAAGAAAATTCTTTAGTTTGTTAGAAAACTAAAAAAATGTTAATTTATTTTAATGAAACAGTTTTATGTGTTATTTGAAAAAAAATCTTTAAATTGTAGTGTAGATAAGCACTTTTATAATCGTCCACATAAATTAACTAAAAATTTTTCAATATAGTTGTGATAAAATATATACAGTTTAATTTATAACAAAAAAATAAATATTAACTAGTGTGATTTTCCCGCTCTACGCGGCGGGAATTCAGTCGGTATCGGTTTGGTTCGGTTCGTTACTATAACAACACCTGCTAGAGCAACCAAAAATGTTTAAGTCGTGTTTTACATTGATTGAAAACCATAAAAACGAACAATGATACTTGTATTAGCTATAGCACTACCAATATTCGGTCTGAATCCGTTCGATTTGTCAGGGTACCAATGTTGTGAACAAAATTTATATCAAAATATAAAGAGAAAAGTTAAACTCACCTGCATATTCATATTTTTTGAAAAGGTTTACGACCGCAAGTTATCAAAAGAAAATTTGTTACGAGCGCAAGTTATAAAAAGAAAATTCAAATTATTAATTTGGGCCGAGACAAGTCATACAAACTAATGGGCTGAAAAGTTTATCAACATTGGGCTGAATTATATGAGCACCTGGGGCCTTGGTTATCTTTGTTTGTCTTTGAATCTTTGATGTAGGTTTTTAATCTACAGTTAAATTTGTATTAAACTGTGATAACTAGAAATAGCTCTACGCGCTTTGCAGCGCGTTAATACGTCTTGAAATTTTATAAAATAATATAGAAATCTTTACGTAAACCTAACCGCACCTCAAAGGGCAACAAAAAAATTTATAAAACAAAACAAACAAATCTCATAAAAACCACATTTAACAACCACTAATATTACTATTAAACCTATTAAGTAATAAAAATACTATATACTTTGAAATCTTAAACCGATAATATATTATAAAACAAAACAAACAATCGAGCTTACAAAAACCACATTTAACAACCACTAATATCACTATTAAACCTATTAACTTATTAAGCAATAAAAAATACTATATACTTTGATATCCTTAAGCCGGTGATTTAATATATAAAGTGAATTTATTTATAAATCCAGATAAAAAAAATTTAGAGCCCATATGCACATCTTTAATTCTTTAAAATGTTGATTTATTTATAATATGTTATAAACATCTTTAATGGTTTAAAATCCAAAAATAAAATCAGTTTAACTAATTTTAAAAATAAGTAAAAATAATAAATTAAAAAGAGAGCGATATTAATCTATGATGCAAGTATCGAACATCTTTCAAATATAAAAAGAACCATTGTCATGATGTCATCTCACGTTTACTGTTATGGCTAAAATTAAAATTAAAACAAAAAAGACAAAGAATTGGCAGTGTATAAGACCCATTAAAGAAATTAAGGAGATTAAAAAAAATACTGTAGCAGCGATTTGACGTTAGCTACAGTACTAGTACTTTTATGATGTTCTTTAATATTAATTAATAATTGGCTTCGCTTTTATTTTTGTGTTTATTGTTTTATTCTCTGATGTGGGCCCAAGTATGGAGGAGCGGGCCATGTTATATTTGGAGGCTCAAGATCGCATGACAAATGGGGCTTCACTAAAATGGCTTTAACTTGGCTACGGGGTCCGTTTTGGGCGTACGACCAGTCAAAACGATCGTGAGGAAAAATCCCATTTTGCTGCAAACGCCTTTGGCGGTTTGGGTGGACGTTCGGGCCAAAAAAGGCTTATTTCTATGAGTATTTTTCATTTTTATGTTTTTTGGGCTTTTTGCCAACTTTTGTTTTGTTTTAGTTTTTGGCCGAGTGTATTTTGGGGCCCGTTTCGAATTTATAACTCTATTTATATGTTGGTTATGAGGTGATAATGATCAGATTTCAGTTTTGGAAAAAAACAGTTTTCACTTCAAATTCCGTGCCATTTGGGTTGAATTTTGGGGTTGGGACAAGTTCATCACGGGCATTCGTAGAATCAACGTGATTGATCTTACTTATCGTTTCTACTCTACATCAGTTGGTATCAGAGCTGAATTCCTGGCTCAAAATGCCTCCGAGAAGAAACAGACTCGATGAAGTTTATGAACGAGAGTTGGAGCAGCGGCTCATGGCCCGAATGGATCAACGATTGGACCAGGTGGTCGATCAGTTGACTAACTGGATGGAAGGCTTGATGAATCGTAGGAGGCAGCAACCCAATGATGGGTATGGTTTAGTAATCCGTTTGGCGATGGTTCGGATTCCGGTGGCGATCAGGAGGATCGGCCGAGGGGAGGCCGAGGAGAGGGCAATCGACGTTGGGATTCTGGGATAAGGGTTGATATTCCGGCATTCGATGGGGCTAGTTTGAACCCGGAGGGGTTCATCGATTGGTTTTCCACTGTCGAGGAAGTGTTTGAGTACAAGGAGGTTCCTGAGAATAAGCGGGTGGCTTTGATTGCTACCAGATTGCGTGGTAGGGCTTCTGCCTGGTGGCAGCAATTGAAGCTTACACGAGAAAGGCTCGGGAAGTCGAGAATCGTGACATGGACCAAGATGAGAAAGTGCTTGCGGTCCAACTTCCTGCCACATAACTTTCAACGGTTGATGTACGAGCGTCTGCAGAACTTAAAGTAGGGGGCTAAGTCGGTTGATGATTATACAACCGAGTTTTACCAGTTGATCGCCAGGAACGATATTCAAGAGGCGGATGAGCAACTTGTTTCTCAGTATATTGGGGGTTTGAGGGTGCAAATCTTGGAGTCAGTGAATCTTTTTGATCCATTGACCATTGCAGAGGCACACCAACGGGCGTTGGCCTTTGAGAAGCAAAACCGACGGTCGAATGGTTCGTATTCTAACGCCCCTAGTGGGGGAAATGTACAGTCGGGTGGTGGGGCATCTCGCGGGGGGCCTAGCCAACAGAGATCATGGGGTAACAATACCGGGTCAGCCTCTAAAGGGGCTAGTAGTAGTGGCCCGAGATGTTTCAGTTGTGGTGAAACGGGCCATCGACAAGCTGAGTGTAAAAAGGCTGGTAAACGACACCTGTTTGTCGAGTCTGAGGATGAACAACATGAAGAATACGAGAATACCCCGGTTTATGATGAAGAAACTGAATACGAGGAAGAGGTTGTGTCCGGTGATGTTGGGGTAAACCTAGTGGTCAAACGTTCTTGTTATATACCAAAGGCAGATGAGGATGATTGGCTCAAGCATAATATCTTCCACTCAACATGTACCATTTTGGGGAAGGTATGCACGTTCGTTATTGATTCTGGAAGTTGTGATAATTTGATATCTGAAGAGGCGGTACAGAAGTTGTCTCTGAAGACAGAGAGTCACCCGAAGCCTTACAAGCTTCAGTGGCTCAAGAAGGGTGGAGAGGTCTCGGTGTCTAAGCGAGCCCTTGTTTCTATTTCTATTGGGTCCACATACAAAGATGATGTTGTGTGTGATGTGGTCCCTATGGATGCGTGTCACTTGTTGTTGGGTAGGCCTTGGGAATACGAGCGGAACATAGAGCATAATGGGCGATCTAATACGTATAGTTTTCTGTTTGGCGGTGTGAAGATCACTCTTGTTCCTACCAAGCCTAGACAGTTAACCACAAAACATTCAAGCACTCTGTTGACTATTAGCCAGTTTCAAGATGAACTGGAGGAGGGGGATAGTGTTTTTGTGTTGATGGGGAAGCTAGTGCCTGAGGAATTTGAAATTCCTGATGCTATGTTTCCTTTGCTTGAGGAGTTTTCTGATGTTTTCCCTGATGAGTTGCCTGATGGTTTGCCACCGTTGCGTGACATCCAACATCACATTGACTTGGAGCCTGGGTCACAGTTGCCCAACAGACCACATTACAGAATGAGCCCTAGTGAGCATGAGGAGTTGCGGAGGCAGGTTGAAGAGTTGATTTCTAAGGGTCATGTTCGCGAAAGTATGAGCCCTTGTGTTGTTCCTGCTTTGTTGACTCCAAAGAAAGATGGCACCTGGCGTATGTGTGTTGACAGCCGAGCAATCAACAAGATTACTGTGAGGTACAGGTTTCCTATTCCTCGACTTGATGATTTGCTTGATCAGATTAGTGGTGCTACTATTTTTACAAAGTTAGATTTGAAGAGTGGGTATTACCAGATTCGTCTTAGGCCGGGTGACGAGTGGAAGACTGCCTTCAAGACTCGTGAAGGGTTGTATGAGTGGTTGGTGATGCCATTTGGTTTGTCAAACGCACCTAGTACTTTTATGCGTGTGATGAATCAGTTGCTTAGGCCCTTCATTGGGAAATTTGTGGTTGTGTATTTTGATGACATTCTTATTTATAGTGCTTCTTTCAGTGACCACGTTGTGCATGTGAGGCAGGTTTTGACTTTGCTTCGTAGAGACAGTTTATATGCAGCCATCAAGAAGTGTGTGTTCATGACCCCTAAGGTTTTATTCTTGGGGTATGTTGTTTCTGGTGATGGGATACAGGTTGATGAATCCAAGGTAGAGGTTGTTAGAAATTGGCCAACTCCTACTACCATTACTGAAGTTCGTAGTTTCCATGGGCTTGCTTCATTCTATAGGCAGTTCATTCCTCATTTCAGCTCTATTATGGCCCCGGTGACAGATTGTATAAAGGGGAAGACGTTTGTGTGGACAGAAGAGGCAGAGTTGGCTTTTCAACTTGTGAAAGACAAGCTCACTTCAGCACCAATTCTGGTATTGCCTAATTTTTCTCATGTTTTTGAACTTCATACTGATGCTTCAAATGTTGGAATCGACGGGGTTCTCAGTCAGGGTGGTAGGCCTGTTGCTTATTTTAGTGAGAAGTTTTCTGGGCCAAAGTTGAGGTACAACACTTATGATCTGGAGTTTTATGCAGTGGTCCAAGCTATAAAGCACTGGCGTCATTATTTGTTTCATAAAGAGTTTGTTTTATTCACTGATCATGATTCCCTAAGGCGTATGTACTCAAGACAAGGTATCTCATAAGCATGGGCGATTGTTGGCCTTTCTTGAGAAGTTTACTTTTGTGGTCAAGCACAAGACTGGCGTTTCAAATAGGGTTGCTGATGCCCTAAGCAGGAGGAGTAATCTGCTTGTATCCATGAAGGTTGCTGTCCCGGGTCTAGAGGTCATTCGTGAGCAGTTGGCCACTGACCCATTTTTCTCAATCATTTTGCAGGATGTGGGTGCTGGGAAAAAGTCAGACTTTCTGTTACATGAAGGTTTTCTGTTCAAGGGGAATCAACTATGTATCCCTAATTCTAGTCTTCGCTTGCAGATTATTAGGGAGTTACATGGTGAAGGGCATGTTGGTCGTGATCGTACTTTACAACTGGTTGCAGGTTCTTATTTTTGGCCTACTATGAGGAAATAGGTGGACCGTTATGTGAAAAGGTGTCGTGTTTGTCAGGTTTCAAAGGGCACAGATACTAATGCAGGTCTTTATATGCCCTTGCATGTCCCCTCACAACCATGGGTTGATATTAGTATGGATTTCGTGTTGGGGTTACCCCGTACTCAGAGGGGTAATGATTCTATCTTTGTGGTGGTGGATCGGTTTTCTAAGATGGTCCATTTTATTCCTTGCAAGAAGATGATTGATGCTATTAATGTGGCCTAAATCTTCTTTCGAGATGTGTACCGTTTGCATGGGCTACCCTCTTCTATCGTGTCTGATCGGGATACTCGATTTCTGAGCCATTTCTGGCGTAGTTTGTGGAAAATGGTGGGCACTCAACTCAACTTCAGCAGTGCTTATCACCCCCAAACTGATGGCCAAACTGAAGTTGTTAATCGGTCACTTGGTAATTTGCTGAGGTGTTTGGTTGGTGATCATGTGAAGGCATGGGATCAAAAGTTATGCCAAGCTGAGTTTGCCCATAATCATGTTGTCAATCGGAGCACCGGATTTAGCCCGTTTCAGGTGGTTTATTCATGTCAGCCCCGGGGACCACTTGATTTGATGTCACTTTCTATTTCTGGGCCTATCCCAAAGAGGGTTCAAGATTTTGTGGAAGGATTACATGAGGTTCATAAGGCTGTTTATGATAATTTGACCCAAGCTAATTCAAAGTATAAACAAGCTGCTGATCAGAGACGTAAGCATGTTGACTTCGAGGAAGGTGATTTTGTTTGGGCTGTTTTGACTAAAGATCGTTTTTCCGTTGGAGAATACAACAAGTTATCAGCTAAGAAGGTTGGGCCAGTTGAAATTGTGGAGAAGATCAACCCGAATGCGTATCGTCTAAAGCTGCCTAGTCACATTCGTTGTTCTGATGTGTTCAATGTGAGGCACTTGTTGCCTTATTATGGGGATTCTTCTGATGATGAACCTGTTGGTAATTCGAGGTCGAATTTTGTCTATCCAGGGGGAATGATGAGGGCCCAAGTGTGGAGGAGCGGGCCATGTTATATTTGGAGGCCCAAGATCGCGTGACAAATGGGGCTTCACTAAAATGGCTTTAACTTGGGCTACGGGGTCCGTTTTGGGCGTGCGACCAGTCAAAACGATCGTGAGGAAAATCCCATTTTGCTGCAAACGCCTTTGGCGGTTTGGGTGGACGTTCGGGCCCAAAAAAGGCTTATTTCTATGAGTATTTTTCATTTTTATATTTTTTTGGGCTTTTTGCCAACTTTTGTTTTATTTTAGTTTTTTGCCCGAGTGTATTTTGGGGCCCGTTTCGAATTTATAACTCTATTTATATGTTGGTTATGAGGTGATAATGATCAGATTTCAGTTTTGAAAAAAAAAAACAGTTTTTCACTTCAAATTCCGTGCCCTTTGGCTTGAATTTTGGGGTTGGGACAAGTTCATCACGGGTATTCATAGAATCAACGTGATTGATCTTACTTATCGTTTCTACTCTACATCATTCTGTTAATTGATGGATGAGTTATAGTACATTATGCAACTGTTAGTTTCAACCTAGTTAGCATAATTAGGGAAAAATATAACATTATTATATAATCCGTGCCCTATATTAGTCAATGAAACAATATTGTTATGTCTATGTACTAATAAAATATTTATATCAAGCATCAACTTAACAGGTTGTGATTCCACTTAATTGATAATTATGCATAAGCATTTAAGTAGATGTTAATCATATGCATGTGATTTTTATGCGAAAAGTTCGGGGGTCGGCCGCCCCCTCCCGCCCCACCTAAGCTGCGCCCATGCCCTTCGGCCATGGCTAGATGCAACTTCAGAAAAATCATGAGACCCTAAATAGATTTTCAAATGGGAACTTGTTTGACATGCGAGAGACAAGTGATTAATTGGTAGACAATTGTACCGAATGGACAAGGATAAAATCGTTGAGGAACTCTAGATTGAGCAAGGAAAGTGAGTCTCGTTTTAGGAAATGGCCAAGGCAATGCTCGACGAATCCATTTCTCTCATTGGTGTGAGGACTATGATCCGATGAATAATCTAAGTGACCTACAAAAAGTAGCCAAGTAATGAAATTCGTTACGCCTTGAGTTTTAACATTTTTTAGTTTAGCATTGAATTGTGATTCAACCATCGCTATGAAAGTTTTGAAAATGGGATAGCTGTCCAATACTTAATAGTGATGATCAGCAAACATAACATATCAATGACATTCGGAAGATAAACAAAAGCTAGACTACAAACAAACATGATACTAAACCGAGTTTAAAACATTATCACTACAAAAATTAGTACCATATAAGAAGAGTTTCAAGGATTACCCTGTTTGATAAGAATTTCGTAGAATTAGTGAAGACTTCAACAGGAAGATAAATAATATCGAGAAAACATTGAACACAGAGGATGACTTGCCTATTTTGGTAACAAAACTGAAGCCTTTTAGCAAGATGCTTAAGGAAATTGAAGCCTTTTTGAAGTCCTCCGAGTTCGTTTATTCTAATTGAAGCCTCAAATGATCTTCTTCTGGAATCCAATATGTTGATCACTTGTTGGAAGTGTTGAAGGTAAAATTTGATGTTCTAAATCGAATTTGCCTTAGTGCTGCCTGAATCTATTTTTCTGTTAATTTGCTCAATACACATTGATGGATGTTTAGATCTCCAAATTTGTCTTCTGTGCCAAAGTCAAGCATAAGTTTCCAATAACCATAGTTGTTTGAAGAGAGTGTAAGGACGGATTTTTGAAAGTTATGATGGACTTATTCGATTGTAGTGAAAGCAAAAAATTAAAGCCATGGCATGGTAATCCTTTTCATTTTTTTGTATCTCTAGTGTTTTGCTAGTTGCGACGACGATTAGGGATGTAATCAAGCCGAGCTAGTTGTAAATTACTGGAGATTCGCGTGTTAAAAATTCAATTCGAGCCTAGCTTAAAGTGGATCTCTTATAATTAACTAGCTCAAGCTTCACATATCAAACTTGATTATACGCACAAGCATGTACAAGCCTAAACATACTTATTATTTGTAGAATTTTAGATCAAAATATAAAAGGTTTATTTACATATATTAACTAAAATTATATATAATTAATTAAAATGATTGAACAATTTTTAGTTTGTAACATACAAAACTTGTAATTATAAATTGAAATAATTATAAATATAGATAAACAAAATAATGAAATAATTAATATACAAAAAATTACGCCAAGCTCGAGCTATAGGAGAGGCGAGCTTGGTCTTGGCTTGACAAATTTACGGCTTACGCATCTAATGACAGATGCTTATTCGCGTGTATTTATCAAGCTTGAATAGTTTCTGCCCTCGGTCACAATGCTTCTAAAGAACACCCCTAATTAAGCCCAACTGTGTTAGTAAAAGTATAGGTAGAATTGGAAGATTACTGGTTTTTTAAGATGTAACAGATAAACAATGAGTTTTGTCTTTTAAAAACAGGTTTCTCGTTGACATACATTGAAAACCCAACCATAATTACTTGACTAATGTACTTAGAAGATCACTTACGGCATTTAATATTATTAGCAATGTCCAACACTTCTACTTTGCTGGTTGTCAAGTGGCACTTGGAGTTCCCCCAAACACTTCAGTAGGAAATCCTAATTAATAAACCATCCCAGTGAAGTGTTCGGAGGATCTCTTAGGGACACTTGGCTATTTCCTTCTTGTGTATTCCTTTGTAGTTACTTGATGTGTTTGTTTATTAAAAATGGCTTAGGTTTACATATATATACACAAGAGTTATGGGGAGTGTATGATCCTTGAAGACGCATGGTGCACCAGACGGTGTGAACATGGTTAGAAATGTGTCTCTATTAGGAGAGTGGTAGTTTTCATTTTCGCAAAAAGTGGAGAAGATTTGAAATCTTGAAGTCATGTATGGTGAGGACCAGGTGAAGAGAGGTATCATATGCTCATTTCTTCACTCAACCAGTAAACATGACTAGGTTCAGTTTCCAACTTTAGAACTTTCGGGGATACGATTCCATACAAGGGATCAATAGAATCTCCTTTTAATTTTGAATGAGGGATCAGCTAAAGATGTAAAGGGTAACTACAGTTATGGCCGGGGAGAAGGGGGGGGGGTATTGTCAATAGAGTTCTTTTAGGGGCTTAACGCTGTTGCATAAAAGGCACTTGTGGAAGATTCTATATTAATAACAAGGTTCTCTTGGTGGCAAACCGTTACTTTTTTTGTAAGACGCTATTCACATCGTAAAGCAGGTACTATTAAGAGTTTTTTACTCTGGAAAATATTTTAAGAAAGCTGCAACAACTCGCGGGTTGCACCTTGACAATGTGTGATTTACTAGGAATGTGAACTTATATGATTTGGGTTAAAAATCCAATCTAACCACTTTAATTTAACCTTTATAATCCTGCCTGTGATCCAGATGAGATGGAAAAATAACGATTGTTGATGCAAATGTGGTTTTACAACGTGCTTAACAAATGCAAATTTTTTTGGATATAATTACTCACAACTCGGTTATAAACTTATGGGTCATTTATGTAAATATGTATTTGTACATTTTATGTCTAAGGGTCAATAGTGTAAATACTAGATTATGTATGTGTGTGTCGTTTTACAATACGACACGTCCTCTTGATGTATCCGAAGAACAAGTGCAGAACAAGGATTCATGCACCCACACTTTTAATTACATACATAAATTCCTTTGTTTTTTGTGTGTTTGATCTTGGTGACTTTAATTGTCTGCATCAATTCTAGAAGAAAAAAATCTTGTATTCAAATAGATTTGTATTTTTTTGTGTAAGTGAAAATAAAGCTAAAACGAGGTAGTTAAAGTTCATGATTCGTAAATTTGTAGGTAGGCAAGAATGACGACCTGGACACCACTCAAGTGGTTGACCCATGATTTTTTTTTTCTACAAGGAGGCAATCTGGGTCTTAATCAAACTTTTTTGAGGGTGATTGGCATTTTTACTTAAAAATAACAATATTTTTTTTTCATGTGGGCGGCTGCCCCGGGTTTGTGAGTGGGTTTGTCAGTGACTCTACGCCAAATCAAGACAATTATATTGACGTTAATTCACAAACAAATCACTATGACATCTCAACCAGTTTATTGCCTTTGATATCAATATATAATTTATACATATTATAATGTTTGAATTCTTAATTTGACGCAGGATGGAACCTCAAATTATGAATCACTTTTGGAAGTACCTGTTTGTGGGTGACTGTACATGTTTGTCTTGGAAATTGTTTGGTTTTCGGTGTATAAACCTTCTAGACAATTGATCAAGAATCAAACCTGAAAAAGGTTGTTTGGAGAAAATTATTGGTCTCTTTTCACTGATGGATAACCGACTCAAAACATCATAATTTCTAATTTCTGACGGATCACTCATGGTTCTTTTAACTTATTAAATGGTTCTTGATGATAGCCGTTAGTAATTCTCTGATAATTGCGCTCGTCAAAAATTTCTGTTGGTGAACTCATGTTATCTTGTAATGTGTTATTCCCTGCGTATTGGAGACATTAAAGTCTGATCCACCGCTACAAATGTTGTTCACGCTGTTAGTTTCAAATAAAAAGAGAATTGATGTGACCTTGCTCTAAAAATTACGGTTCCGCTACTTTTGATGGAAATTAAGCATTTGATTTACATGAAAATATAAAGAATAAGCGACCTAAAAAGAAATGTGGAAGTTTGCATTTTTGTTGACATAACAAATGACCTTTGTTCCATTGGTAATTAAGAAACAATGGATCCAGGAAAGAAGTAAAAAGGTGGCTTGTTTTTTATTGAAGGAAGTAACAACTAGTCGTTTCTAGAAATCGTTACTGTATCCAGTTTGATGCAAATGTAAGCACAAGCAAATGGCAATGGTAATTAAGAACGAGACATGCGACCATCAAAAGAAAGCTCCAAGTAGTCGAATGTTTTGATGGATAGTTTCAATATCAAATAATAGTAAGTCAGATAAATCAAAACTCTAAAACTTAGTTCAACAACAAACATACCAAAGTGGGAAACAAATTAATTAAAATTAAGAAAAGATAAACACTAAAATCTTACCCTTGAAGTCAGCTTAACCTTCTCGATCCCCTCTACTTCTCCCCTCCCTGGATCAACTCCTAGCCCGAAACTGTAGCCCATGAACTCTCCCTTAGAATGTTGGTAATTTGCGGACGTCAAGTCACAAGTCGGTGAACTTAGGAGCTCAATTCATAATGAAGTTTGGGGAAGGAGGAGGCTCTTCAGCAAACGGCTTTGTAAAAACTGCTGTAGCCACAGGTTCTATTGTTGTTGCTGCTGGTTCATCTCCAGGATCATCTTGCAATACCAACTTCTATTTTCTTGATGGCAGAGCAGTTGTTTACTTGGGAACTTCTGGTTTGCTTGTAACTATTGGTTTTAGGGAAACTGCCAGATAGTTTAGCAGTAGTTTTGACAACAAATGGTTTAGCCCAAACTGTATCTTTGATGAAGATCTAGTTGTTGGTGGAGTTGAAGTAGTTTGAGAACCAACAGTTTTGCCTGCTCTAGCATTTTGAGTCTTCACTCCAACTTTTTTACCTGGAATAGCTGTTTGTCCTTTGGCAATTACTACTACTAGTTGAGCTTGAGGAGTTTGTCTTCTTTCGGCTTCCAACTTTTCAAGAATTTTGCTCTTTTAAATCAAGGTTGGGGCCTCATGACAATTGTTAAATTCTTATAGACTTTGAGATCCTACCTTGCAGCACTTTCTCCACGGCTTGTTTGTCGATCCGATAATATGAGGATCATGAGTGATTGACATCTCTCTGAATTCTATTGAGTTTTAACTCAGGAAATAGAGTATCAGAAACAAATTGTTGATCTAATTAGTCTAATTCTTCTTAATGTTCTTAGATCACTTAATCAGTTATCAGTTTGAGCTGGTTTATCTTCCGAATTAACGGTGGAGTCAATTTAAGTGAAACCGACTTTGATACTAATTGTTAGATCTGAGAGAGAGTGACGTGTGTGAATTTCATTGAATAAATTGAATAGATATGAAAATTTAAGCAAGAACAACTAATATAAACACATCATCATGAACACAGTTGGATTTGGGAATGACTACATAAAGGTTTTAATTAAACAATGCTTATAATGCAATCACAAGGTACAAAGTGTACCCCCTCACCAAGTGCTTTCCCTCTCACTAAGTTCTTATACCTTTTGGCTCTTAGCGTTGAATTACAATGAATATGAAGAACTCTATTTATAGGAGCAGAGAACTGCTGGTGACGTCACCATGAAAGCGACTCATAACAACTCATTAAATGATGTAACTGCCAGCAGTTAGTAAAACTGATAGATAGTTACACGGTTACATTGAACTAGTGTGAATAAGAGAAAACAACTTGATTCTCTAGAACTATTACTTCACTTCTAGGAATCGAGAACTTTTGGTCTTTGACTTGATCTTCTTAGTCTTCAGTTTTGACTTTTGATGACTTGACTGTTGACCAACACTTTGAGAATCCAATACTTGTTCTTCTATTCTCTATTCTTGAAAGCAACAATTTAGTATTTGTAGTTTGGGCAGTTTTGAGAAGTCTTAAGGGGGAAAATTCTGAACCAAGGATTGTACTTCAACTTATTCCATAGACAGGAAAGATGATTCCCTTGATTTTGGCTTTCAACATTATATAACCCAACACTTTTCTTGTATATCTCCAGATTAAGTATATTAGTTTTCAACACACAAGGGAAAAAACTATGTAATATTATTGGTTGGACATATTAACTAAATTTACATTTCCCATTAAAAAGGCCCATACTAACCTATCAATATCTTATTTAAATATGTATAAAACGTATCACTCATCAATATCCTATTCTTCTGTCATTCTCTCCACGTTTAACAACATCTTGCTAATCATCGCACGGGACCGCCACCTTTTGGCAAAAAAACAAGAGGGCCAAACTATAAGAAAAATCTTCAATAGAGTCCCTAGTTTATAATAAGTTTATATTTGTAGAATTTTGAAATTTAAAATTTGAAAATTAAAATTAAGTTTTCTTGTGGCCGGTGATCAAAATTTATTGGGTCGTACAGGATTATATCGTATACATGCTAAAAATACAATTCCAAGGGTTGTAACCATGTGCCTAAGTCCGATCCTGACTTCCCTTTCATATGTTTCTTCATTCCATTGTAGTTTCAGGTACATACATGCCATCTTCATTAACCAATGTTAGTTTACCAAGTAGAAAATTGTGCATTCATGAGTTGATATCCCATCAAAGGCTATGTCTTTGTGCCCATTTCCAGGTTAGAAAGAATATAAAAGATTAATATATCAACACATCACTCATTTGCTCATTTGTTAAGTAATCAACAAATCGACTATCTTGGTTAAATTGGTTTTGTTTATAGCAAAAACCGAAGCGAATCTATCCATGTGCATTCACTTTGCCAAAAATAAGCTTCCCCCATTCCTTTTGCTCTCACGTACGTTGGTTGATTTGCGTGGTATTCGTCGAGTTTACATAGTTTATGCCATCGATCACAATTCTTCTAGATAATGCCACTAGTTAAGACCAGCTATGTTAGCAAGGATGGTGTGGTTCTATTAAGGGCTCGGGGGTGCCCGGGATACCTCTCAACTTTTTTGGCTAAGTGTAATATACCCTGAACGGAACAATTAAAAAATCGCAGTTTTATGAATGTAGAATTATAAAATTTAGTTTTGGGATAGCCTTTTCTTTTAGATCCACCACTGTTAGTAAAGATATAGGTAGAAGTAGAAGATTACTGCTTTTTTTATGATGTAACAAAAAAGTTAGTGAGTTTAATTTAATTAAACAATTATTCTGATGACATACGTTGAAACTTTTGGGGTTCCAAGCTTCAATCACACAAATAAACTCACAAACAAAGGAGATTCAGCTTACTGCTTAAGACCCCTGTATGGTTCATTCGTTCTCATAATGCATGCACACACACACATATATATATATACACACACATAAAAGAAACATACTTGAACCTAAAGAAAAGGAAACCTACCCATCAACTCATTACTACTAAATACTACATGCATAATAAAAAACTGACCATTACCTAGTAAAACATGTGATAAAATTACTGAATTTCTGCAACCAGTTTGACCCGTGAAGCTCCATTTCATGTACTCGATGACCCAGTTTAGAACCCGTCAAGATTACTTGACTAATGTACTTAAAAGATCACTTACGGCATATAATTGCTGGTTGTCAAGTGGCACTTGGAGTTCCCCCAAACACTTCAGTAGGAAATCCTAATTAGTAAACCATCCCAATGAAGTGTTCGGAGGATCCCTTAGGGACACTTGGAGAGTGTATTCCTTTATAGTTACTTGATGTGTTTAGTTATTAAACATGGCTTAGCTTTACGTATATATAGACAAGAGTTATGGGGAGTGCATGAACTATATAACTGCATGATGCATCAGAACTGTGAACATGGCTGGAAATGAGTCTCTGTTAGGAGAGTGGTAGTTTTCATTTTTGCAAAAAGAGGAAAACCTATGAAATCAAGAAGTCATATATGGTGAGGACCAGGTGAAAAGAGGTATTATATACGCATATCTTCATTTATCCATCAACGATGACTAGGTTCAGTGTCCAACTATAGAACTTTTGGCACACGATTCTGTGTGAGGGTACTGATGCAAATTAAAATAAGCTCGAATGACCTAACAAATTCTTCTAAATGAGGGATCAAGTAAAGATGTAGAAGGGTGACCCCAATATACAGTTACGTTGGGGGGGGGGGGGGGGGGGGGGGGCTACTAGTGCATGCGTTACTTGACCTGTGAGCTTTTACAAGTTAGGAATAGATATAAACCTTAGGTTACAGTAATTTAATAGGAATGTGAACTTATATGATTTTAGTTACAAATCTAATCTGACCACCTAAAATGATAATTTCTAATCCTTTCAGATTTCTGAATGTCAAGAATTAGAAAATGATTGTTGGTGCAAATTTGGTTTTACCCATAGTTATTAAAGGTGCTAGAGCCTAGGCACAAGGCGCAAAAAATACGAAGGCCTAGAGAAAAAAAACGGCAACCGAAAAAAATTAAAAATATTTTATGTATTAGAAAACTAATAATATTCTTCAAATAAAATAAACTAAAACTATTATATTATATCATATGTAATATCATTTACTTAGTACCAAAAGCTCTAAAATATCAGTGTAAGAAAGTTGTTTTCGTTAGATAGACGTAGAAATCTAGTTTGAATCTTGTCGAAACTTATAGAATTCAGTTGGAAACTCTCTGGAATCTAGGAATCTCGCCGGAACCTATGACTGAACTATCACCTGAATAATTAAAGCGCAATAGCGTTGACGTAAGGCGCATTGCCTCGCCTCGCCTGAAAAATGGGTCTAGACCCAAGAGGCGATGGCTTTTAACAAATATGGTTTTACCAAGAACTTAATGACTGACAAATGCAAATCTTATATGCAAAGAGATTTGTATTTTCTCGTAAGTGATTCAAATGTTTATAATCAAGGTAAAACCAGGAAGTTAAAGCACATTATTTGTGACTTTGGGAGATGCAAGAAGGATCGGAACACCAATTTAAGTCAAATCAAGAAAAACTTGTGATAATTGTTAGCGGATTTTTTGGTTGTTGTGAAACCGGAAATCTGAGGTATGGCATGTTGCAAATAAAGCCTTCTTCAACAATAATCAAAAAATGGATTTAACAATAAAAAACGCTTTGATTAAATTGAAGGTCCATAAACCCTAAACTATAACTCATATATATACTAAACAAATCTTGATGCCCAAGAAACATACTAGACTAGAATTAGGTGTAACATTTGTCAAAAACGGGTTTTCCAAACCCGCTCTGTTTGTAATCAAATATCAAGTTATAAATGTTTCGTTGCGTAATTATGTCTATTTTGATTCTTAATGATACATAATTAATAAACAAACTAAACTATAAAAGTTATAATTGATAAAAAATAAAAATAAAATAATTAAAATAAAAATAATTAAAAATAAAATGGGGCTGCCGGGACTCGAACCCGGGTCAGCCGGGTTGAAACCCAAAGACTTAACACACACACACACATAACCACTCCGCCACTTGTTGTTTTCTGTCAACTCTAGGAAACAAATGAATTTTATAGTCAATCAAAGATCAACCGGTTGCGCCAAACAAAAACCGTAATCGGCTATTCAACCGTCCAAAACGTTTGAGTAATCACGAATTCTGGTTTATAACCGATGCACCGACGATTCTAATAAATTCAGACTTGAATTAACTTAAATTCTGATGATGATCGGTTTTTATAACCGAAGTTATTCAATATCTGAATTACTTCAATCAAAGACCTCTCTCGCGACTCAGAAACATTCTACAAACCTGCCATTTCACTTTCGTCATACATTCAGTTCATCAGAAAAGTTTATTTTACTCGCCGGAAAATCTCTGCAAGTCGCCGGAAAACCGAGACCTTCATTGATACGGTAAATACTTTGATTATTTCTATTTCAAACCGTTGTTAGACTGTTACTAACCTCAAACCAACAATCAGAATCAATCCCAGACTGTAACATCCGTAAAAAACCGGATTTACCAAACCCGCTCCGTTTATTAACCGAACAATCAGTTAAAAATTTCGTTGCGTATTTAATGCCCAAATTAATTTTAAACGATACATAATTAATAAGTATATTGGAATATATAAGTTATATTTGAAAAAGTATTTAAAATAATGAAATAAAAATAAAAGGGCGTAGCCGGGTTTCCAACCCGGGTCAACCGGATTCAGCAAAGACTTAACTTCTAACCATCCAACCACTGCGCCACTTGTGTTTCTTGTTCATTATTAGATACAATTAATACATATCATAAGTCTCGAATTCAAAACCGACGCGCCTAATTGCAGTCGTCGGAAATCCCGACGATCTCGCCAAGATTGGACGGTTTATTCAGTTTTAACCGAAGCCTTAACTACTACATCGGTTATAACCGACGTCTGAACCCGCGACGCAAGTCATAACCGCCGGAAAACTTATTGACCTACGAATCAAGACAGAAAACGGACTAAACACGTCGATGTTCTGCCCTATAAATACCCCCTCTAACCTCTGTTAGCTTTTTCGCTTACAATCACACTCTTTCCCGACATAATTTCACTCGCCGGAGAACTTATGCAACTCGCCGGAAAACCGAGCCTTTCACCTCTGTGCCTTACTGAACACCCAGAGCTCATACCGAAGCCACCCACATTCATTTCAAGCTCGTTGAAGACCCTCTGCCGCAAGACACACGTCGCCGGAATAACCTGCTGACATCGGAGTTCCGCCGGAGAAACAGAGGAGTCCAGTTCGGTATACCTTACACTTAATCTCTCATTCTTTTATTAATCTCACATACAATTAATCGCAACACACTAAAAGAACTTGATTAAAATCGTTGAACCAGTCAGACACCGATTCTGGTTAAGATTAACGAAGAAGATGAAGTATAGTATATAAGTTTAATTTAAATCAAGATATATCTCGGGTTAGACACACAGTGTAGCGGTGGACTGTGTGCAAATAAACACGCTTACGTCCCGAGTTCGATTCTTGTCCCACGCATACTCGCCTTAATAAAAATATTCCTTTTTTTTAACCGAACCGGATTCACTGCAATAGATGTTAAGTTTAATAAAAACCGGAATAATAACAAAGATAGACACACAGTCCAGTGGTGGACTGTGTGAACGTTTATCACACGTCAAGAGTTCGAGTCTGGACTACCGCACCGGTTCGGGCAATTATTAAACTTTTTATATAAGACAGAAATGAAATTATTTAGTTTGTATATAAGTATAATAAAAATCAGATTATTTAACAAGTTAGACACACAGTCCAACGGTGGACTGTGTGTTAACCTAAACCACAGGTCCCGGGTTCGAGACCTGTGGAGAGCACCGAGCGAGTTATTAAAAATCGTTTTTAAATAAATGATTTTCAGATTAATTCAATTAGTATATAAATATAATTAAAAACAGAAATATTTCAGGTTAGACACGTAGCTCAGTTGGTAGAGCTGCGTGCACGCGAACGGGAGGTCTCGGGTTCGAGCCTCATCCGGTGCACACAATTACACAGTCTGACCGGTCAACAAGTCAACGGTCAACGGTCGCAAAAAGTCAACATTTTTATTATTTTTATTTATTTATTTTATTTAAAAATCAATTAAAAATACTTAAAAATAACATTTTTAAGGTTAGAAAATAGCCTTAAACTCACAAAAATACATCCAACAATCCTACTAAAATTGATTAATAAAATCCGCTTACTTACCGAACCATTATGCTATTATCTAGGTTAGTTTCACTCGTGGTTAAAACCAACTTCGTGCGCATTCAACATCATCAACCGAACGCACCCAATGTGAGTGAATCTTACAACTCCCCTTTTTAATTACACGTTTTGGGGTGTGTCATTTGTCATTAAAATAACTCGTTTATTTAAACTTGTGCCATACCATATTGTGATCTAAACGTAGAATGTATATATTGTTTGTAGTTATGTATTTCATATTGTCAAGTTATTTGCAAGTCATTCATTAGGCCCATCAGTTCCTCATGGGAGACGAGTTGAGCAACGCGTGCCTCAAAACAAATCCATTATTGTATGTGTGTACATTATTTAATATTAAGTGATTGGTGAATATGTCTACATCTATTTTTACTCATGTGTGGTTGTGCACTTTATTTTATAATCAATACAATAAACTTGTTCAAATGTTTTTCATAGGATTCACTCGCCAACTTTTTGTTGATCCAAAAACCATTTTTACACATGATACAGGTGAACAGGATGAAGCAAGGAAAACATAGGAAATGCCTTAGAAGAAAACAATGAAGTCTAGAATGTTGTTTAGGACATGATGTAATTATGATTGTATATTTCCCATTAAATTGTAATAATGAATATGAAACGTTATAATAAATGTCATGAGCTTTGATGATAACCCAATCATGTCCTGATCACCTTTTCCGCTGCGGGTCGGGATGTGATAGATTGGTATCAGAGCCATGACTATAGGGATATAGGATAGGTTATTAGACCCTTAGAGCCTATACTATAGTTGATTAGAAATTTTTAAGATTTTTGTGTGTTACATGCCAAATTTCATGATGTTTATATGTTTTATGTTAAATGTTACATTCAATGTTATGCAAGCATGTTCATAAGTATATATTATCATATAATGCCTATCATGAATCATATTCTCATAACATATCATATCCATGAAAGCACACACCACATCATTTTCATGATTGCTTTTACAATGATTTTTGTATTTTCAAATCTCATCAAAGTGAGTTCTCATGACGGGCATGTAGTAACTGGAAGGGTACCAGTACCGGTAGTCGGAACGTCCTGTCTAGGCTGGCATTCGTATAAATCCAAAACAAAGGACCAGTTTGCCTACCTGGGGACTAACGATGAGAGTACGAAGTACCTATTAGGCCAAAGCATGCTATACCAAACGTCGTGTGAGCTAACCCCACTTTGAGTTGTCATTGTGTCTACACCTGGACACATTCCGACCATACATCTCGTAAACATATTTTGTGGTTTGCATTCGGGTGATGCGAGTGTTAAATCGTCAATACTAATGTGAATCCTACCAAGCCAATAGTCATGGGGGCCCACATGACTATACAGGTGAAGGTATGGGGGACATTTGAGGCCCAACATGAGCAAACCCAAGACATCCTATGGATGTAGTTGCATTATTGATATTTATGTTATTTTCATTTTCTTAAAGACACATGACACCTAAAAGACTCCATAAACTCACAATCTTCTTATGGATGTTCCTGTAGATGTCGACTAGACAACAACGAGGGGGTAAAAGATCAGGAAGGTCTCACGAACGTTTGGCCACACAAATCGCGAAACAAATGGCCGCGGTGCTTCCTGACATTGTGGTTCAAGTACAACAAGCTCTCGCCACAAATCCCACTAATCCTCCCCAACAACATGACCAGAACATAGGCAACCCTCCTACCAGCAAATGCTCATACAAACATTTCAAGTCTTGCAATCCTCCTAAATTTGAAGGGACCGAAGGTGTCACTGCTCTCCTCCACTGGGTTTGAGGAAATGGAAAACACCTTCCTCAACTGCGATTGTCCTGACGATCGCAAGGTTCGATACGCCACCGGGAGACTATTTGGGGTAGCTCTCACCTGGTGGAATACTGAAAAGGGGAAGAGGGGAGTTGAAGATGCTATGGCCTTAACGTGGGAGGAGTTAAGGGAAACCATGACTAGGCGGTTCTGCTCTAGGAGTGAGATTAAAAAGTTGGAGGACGAATTTCATTCTTTGAAGCAAAGGAGGGAGATCATACTTCCTACAACAAGAGGTTCTTAGAGTTGAACCAAATGGTCCCTAACTTGTTCACCCCAACTTATCGCTTAATCGAGCATTATATTCGAGGTCTTCCCTCGAAAATTCAAGATTCAGTTCTCAGCACTTCACCAGCAACACTTGAAGCTGCTATGGAACTAGCTACTGAACTGACCTAGAATCGAATTCGCAACGGTAAGTTTAAAGAAGAGAAGAAGAAAGCCCCTGTTGAGGGCCAAACATCAAACCATTCCACCTCCTCCTCTAAGTTTGCTAACAAGAGGAAGCGTAACACCAGAAACTTCGCTGTTACACAAACCAATTTCCCTATTCCTGCTGCACCCATTACCCAAGTCGCCCCTCCACCTGCACCATACAAAAGACCATACTCTGGGCCGTTACCAAAATGCAACCGTTGCCAATACCACCATTTTCCTGATCACCCCTGCCAACATTGCACCGGCTGTGGTCGCGCAGGTCATACTGTTCAAACCTGCCGCATGCCTTAGCGAACGAACCGCCACCAGCCTTCAACCCAAACCCACCAACAAATAATGGGCCAAGCCCAACAACCCCTACTACTACCACCTACCCAACATTTAGCCCAAACATACTACCAACCCAACTATCCCATGGTACCACCTATGCGGGCTTGCTACAATTGTGGAGACCTAAGCCATTTTAGAAACACTTGTCCAAGGTTGGTGAACATTATTCATGCTCAGGCCCAAGCCAATCCGGTGAATCAAGCGAACCAAGCTCCTCCACCTGCAAGAGGAAGAGCTTTCAACATCAACGCTAATCAGGCTAGAGCTGACGGCAATGTGGTTAACGGTACGTTCCTTATAAATGGTAGATATGCATCCATGTTGTTTGATACTGGCGCGGATAAAAGTTTTGTGTCCTTAGAGTTTGAACCTATCTTAAACCAAAATCGTGATAAGCTCATGGAATCAATAACGGTAGAAGTTGCTGACGGGAAACCAGTCTCATTAAACTCTATTATACGCAACTGTACACTCACCTTAAACGACCACGACTTTTCAGTTGACCTTATTCCTATGAAGTTGGGAAGTTTTGATATCATAATTGGTATGGACTGGCTCAGTCAACATCAGGCAGAAGTTGTATGCCGCGAAAAGTTTATACGCATTCCTCTTTCAAACGGTCAGACTCTACACATCTTTGGAGAAACCTCGTCGAAAGGGCTTAGCTTAATGTCCTGTCTTCAAGCTCAAAAATATATTCGCAAGAATTATGTCACGTTTTTAGCTCATATCATCAAAAAGGGAACCATGGAGAAGAAACTTGAAGACATCCCAGTAGTAAAAGATTTCCCGCAAGTTTTTGCTGACGACATTTCAGGACTTCCTCCAGTTAGAGAAGTCGAATTCCGTATTGATCTTATACCTGGTGCTACACCAGTTGCAAAGTCTCCTTATAGGTTAGCCCCCTCTGAAATGCAAGAGCTAGCCAGTCAATTGCAAGAGTTGACTGACAAAGGGTTCATACGCCCTAGCTCCTCGCCTTGGGGTGCACCTGTCCTTTTTGTGAAGAAGAAAGATGGATCGTTTCGCATGTGCATCGACTACAGAGAACTCAACAAGTTAACAATCAAGAATCGCTATCCATTACCTCGCATTGATGATCTTCTTGACCAACTTCAAGGTGCCAGATGCTTTTCAAAAATCGACCTTCGATCTGGTTATCATCAACTTAGAGTGCATGAAGAAGACGTCCCAAAGACCGCTTTCCGAACTCGTTATGGTCATTATGAATTCATGGTCATGCCATTTGGTTTAACCAACGCTCCAGCTGTCTTCATGGATCTAATGAACAGAATCTGCAAACCTTATCTCGATCGTTTTGTTATAGTCTTCATCGACGACATCCTCATTTATTCAAAGTCTAAGTCTGATCATGAGCGACATCTTCGACTCATCCTTACACTTCTAGAGGATGAAAAGCTTTACGCCAAATTCTCCAAATGCGAATTCTGGTTAAAAGAGGTGCAATTCCTCGGACACGTAGTCAATGACAAGGGAATACATGTCGACCCCTCAAAGATCAAAGCGGTACAAGAATGGCAAGCGCCACGTACACCAACTGAAGTAAGATCTTTTCTTGGTTTGGCTGGTTATTATCGTCGTTTCATTTCAAACTTCTCACGCATTGCTGTACCACTCACGGCTTTAACTCATAAGGGAAAACCTTTCATATGGGGACCCAAGCAAGAAGAAGCCTTCCAAACCCTTAAACAAAAACTCTGTGATGCACCAATCCTCACTCTTCCTGAAGGTTGTGATGACTTCGTGGTTTATTGCGACGCGTCAGGGCAAGGATTAGGCTGTGTCCTAATGCAAAGAGGAAAGGTTATAGCTTATGTTTCGAGACAACTCAAGACTCATGAGAAGAACTACACCACCCATGACCTAGAACTTGGAGCCGTTGTGTTCGCCCTTAAGATATGGAGACATTATCTCTACGGTACTAAGTGTGAAATATACACTGACCACAAGAGTCTTCAACATATCTTCAATCAAAAGGAGTTAAACATGAGGCAACGAAGATGGCTCGAACTTCTAAATGACTACGACTGTGAAATTCGGTACCACCCTGGCAAAGCAAATGTGGTGGCTAATGCACTCAGTCAAAAGGGTTATGCGAACTCCATTCGTCTTCTAGTTCGCAAATCATAACTGACATTAAAGATCAAATTCGAGAAGCCCAACATGTTTCAGTAACGGAAGATGATGTACGAAAGGAGCTGTCCTGTGGAGCCGAACTTAAAATTGAAACTAAATCTGACGGTATTCTGTACTATCTAGATCGCATATGGATTCCTGATCACAACAACCTTCGTGAAATTCTTATGAATGAGGCTCACAAAACACGATACTCTATACACCCAGGAGCCGATAAGATGTATCAAGACCTTCGATACACCTATTGGTGGCCTGGAATGAAAAAGGATATTGCTGTTTTTGTTTCTAAGTGCCTTACATGTTCCAAGGTGAAAGCTGAACACCGAAGACCCTCAGGACTTCTGGTCCAACCTGAAATACCTTTATGGAAGTGGGAAAACATAACCATGGATTTCATTACCGGGTTACCTCGCACTTCTGGTGGGTATGACACTATATGGGTAATCATTGACCGACTTACAAAATCAGCTCACTTTATTCCTATCCGCGAAGATTTCAAGAACGAAAAGCTAGCTCGTATTTATATCAGCGAAATCGTAAGCCGACATGGTGTACCGTTAAGCATTATTTCAGATCGTGATGGTCGTTTCACTTCACGAACATGGCAAGCAGTACAAGCCGCCTTGGGTACGCGATTAGATCTCAGTACCGCCTATCATCCTCAAACTGATGGACAATCTGAACGCACCATTCAAACTCTTGAAGATATGCTTCGAGCATGTGTCATAGACTTCAAGGGAAATTGGGACGCTCATCTACCATTAGTTGAATTTTCGTACAACAACAGCTATCATTCAAGCATCGGCATGGCACCTTTTGAAGCTTTATATGGTCGTAAGTGACGATCTCCAGTATGTTGGCACGAAATTGGGGAAGCTCAAATCACTGGTCCAGAATTGATTCAAGAAACCACAGACAAGATCCATCAAATTCGAAACAATCTTCTAGCGGCTCAAAGTCGTCAAAAGAGTTATGCAGATAAACGACGGAAGCCTTTAGAGTTTAACATTGGTGATCATGTACTTTTAAAAGTATCACCGTGGAAAGGAGTAGTTCGTTTTGGTCAAAAAGGCAAGCTAGCACCACGCTACGTAGGACCTTTCAAGATACTCGAAAGAGTAGGACCTGTAGCATACAAGCTTGATCTACCAGAAGAACTCAACAGGATTCATCCCACATTCCACGTATCCAACTTGAAGAAGTGCCTCGCTGATGAAAACCTCCACATTCCTCTGGAAGATATTCAGATTGATGAATCTATGCATTTTATTGAAAGACCTGTAGAGATCATGGATTTCGGAGAAAAACGTATTCGACGAAGTCGCATTCCAATTGTTAGGGTACGTTGGGAGTCGAAACGGGGACCTGAGTTTACTTGGGAACGTGAAGACTCAATGCGCGAAAAATACCCACATCTTTTTCCTACTACTACTTAAATTTCGGGACGAAATTCCTAAAAGTAGGGGATACTGTAACATTTGTCAAAAACGGGTTTTCCAAACCCGCTCCGTTTGTAATCAAATATCAAGTTATAAATGTTTCGTTGCGTAATTATGTCTATTTTGATTCTTAATGATACATAATTATTAAACAAACTAAACTATAAAAGTTATAATTGATAAAAAATAAAAATAAAATAATTAAAAATAAAATGAGGCTGCCGGGTTGAAACCCAAAGACTTAACACACACACACATAACCACTCCGCCACTTGTTGTTTTCTGTCAACTCTAGGAAACAAATGAATTTTATTGTCAATCAAAGATCAACCGGTTGCGCCAAACAAAAACCGTAATCGGCTATTCAACCGTCCAAAACGTTTGAGTAATCACGAATTCTGGTTTATAACAGATGCACCGACGATTCTAATCAATTCAGACTTGAATTAACTTAAATTCTGATGATGATCGGTTTTTATAACCGAAGTTATTCAATATTTGAATTACTTCAATCAAAGACCTCTCTCGCGACTCAGAAACATTCTACAAACCTGCCTCTTCACTTTCGTCATACATTCATTTCATCAGAAAAGTTTATTTTACTCGCCGGAAAATCTCTGCAAGTCGTCGGAAAACCGAGACCTTCATTGATACGGTAAATACTTTGATTATTTCTATTTCAAACCGTTGTTAGAATGTTACTAACCTCAAACCAACAATCAGAATCAATCCCAGACGTCAGAGCCGGAATATTCAGCTCTCGCCGGAAAACTTCTGGAATTTCCAATCTCACCGCGTGAATCGGTATGAACATTCAAAACTTCTGCTAATCCTTGTTTAGTACCCCACTTTCATATCTAATCAATCAAAATTGGTAATTGACCCGGACATAGGAAACTCATAAAACAGAGCCGACGCCTTGCCGGAATTTCTGTGATAAATCATTCCTCCGGTATGTTTACTTCCAACACCGTCTCTGCCATTTCATTTTAGTCTTATGAATGATTGTTAATCGTTTAAAAGCAAGAAATAGATGAGTAAACAGTTGACTGTAAATTCAGCGAAGAAGATGAAGTGTGATAACAATATAAGATTAATTAAAATCGGTATTATGAACGGGTTAGACACACAGTCCAGCGGTGGACTGTGTGCACATACAAACCACACGCTGTAAGTTCGATCCTTGACACACGTATGCCTCGTAATTAAAATGTTCTTTTTCTAAAATGAACCGGATCCTTTTCGCAATTAGATGTTAAGTATAATAAAAATCTGTATATTAAACAAGTTAGACACACAGTCCAGCGGTGGACTGTGTGTAATGTTAAAGCTCAGGTCCCGGGTTCGAGACCTGTTGGTGACACCGGTTCGATGATTTAAAATGTTTTTGAAAATAAAAGAATTTTGAATAAACTGAGTTAGTATATAAGTATAATTAAAAACAGAATTATTTCAGGTTAGACACGTAGCTCAGTTGATAGAGTTGCGTGCACGCGAACGGGAGGTCTCGGGTTCGAGCCTCATCCGGCGCATACAATTACACAATAAAACGGTCAACAAGTCAAACGGTCAACGGTCAACGGTCGCAAAAAGTCAACATGTTTTTATATTTTTATTTATTTAATTTAATTTAAAAATCAATTAAAAATACTTAAAAATAATGTTTTTAAAGATAGGAAATAGCCTTAAACTCACAAAAATATATCTAAAAATCTTATTAAGATTATTAATAAAATCCATTCATTTACTATATTTTCCGTTATTATTTAGGTTAGTTAAATCTCGTTGTTCAATCTTTTCAACTCGTGCGCATCTCATCATCTCCAACCAAACGCACCCAATGTGAGTGAATCTTTACAAATTCCCCGTTTTAATCACGTTTTTGGGGTGTATCATGTGTCTTGCCAGTTATTATATTTAAATCATTGTGCATTCATCATATCATGAACAAATGTGTATTCAGCTTGTTTCAACTGTTTGTGTGGTTATTGTTAGATTTAATTTATTATTTTCAGTACATGCAATTTCATAGGCCGCCGCTCCCCATTACATTATGAGCGTTGAGCATGTTCCCCATTACATTATGAGCGTGAACCTGGCGTGCCAACATACGATCGGCTTCGTTTGATTGAGCCTTGATCGCACAGACATTTATCATTTTCAGGACATGCAATACGATTGGCTCTGCTTGATTGAGCCTTGATCGCACAGTTTCATTCATGTTATTTATTGTATGATGTTGGTATGTTATTGTATGTTATTATATGTTATTGTATGTTATAGTTTGTGATTGTTATTGCTACTGTTTGATTATTTACATTTGCTCACTTATGATTATGCACAATTTTTCCTTGATAAATTAACAAGAAAATCAATAATAAATGTTTATCTAACAAGGTTCACTCGCCAACTTATGTTGACCCAAAACCCCCATTTTTACATATGATACAGGTGAACCAGCTGCAGCAAGAAACACATAGGATTGGCCTAGAAGAATAAAATGATTTAGAGCTTGGAATTGTTTGGTTACTTTTCTTTGTATTTGTATGAACATGTTTGGATTATTGGGAATGAAATTTTGACTTTAATAAATATGAAACATATTAGTAAATATCATGAGCTTTGGTGATAACCCAATTATGCCCCGACTCTTATTCCGCTGCGGGTCGGGGTGTGACATTAGGAAACCAAATAATAATAAAATAAAACTAACATAAATCCTAAATCTTCCTACCAAAATAAACTAAAGCATTTTGCATCCTCCAACTTTTGAGTATGACAAGATTAGTCCCAACATTCACCCCAATCTTGTCAAACACTTTTCGTCACATTAGAGCTGGTCCATTGTCCTCATATCGGGTAAGGTTGGCTTCTTCCTTTTTCTCCCACTTTGGACACTCCCATATGTAATGGCCGGGCTCATTGCACTTGTAAGTCCGGTCCTACCATTCCCTTCGAATGTATTCCATTGTGGTTATGTGATGTGGTTCCTTATTTAACATGGCATAGTTTCAAGTATATACAGGCCATCTTCAGGTACCAAAGTTGGTTTTTCCAAATAGGAAATTGTGCATTCATGAGCAGCTGATATTCCATCAAAGATATGTGTTTGTGGCTTTTTGCCTGGTTAAAAAGAAATTAATACCAATACTTAATGAGTAAACCGATCAATGCATCATGCATTTTCTAGTTTATAAAGTAATCAACAAACAAGCTGTCTTAGTTTGGTTTCGGTATAGAAAAATCCAAACCCAATCTATCCATGCGCATTCACTCTGTCAAAAATAACATTCCTCCATTCCTTTTGCTCCCATGTACGTGGTTTATGTATGTATATTCTTCTGCTTTAAATAGTTTCCGCCATGATCACATAGCTTCTAGATGGCGTCACTAAGTAAGGCTAGCCGTGTTACTAAAGATATAGGTAGAATCAGTACTATGTATTGGTTTCTTATGATGTAAAAATCAAGGAGCTTTGCTTTAAACAATTATTCTGATGACACACATTGAAACCCACCATGACTAATGCACTTAGAAGATCACTTATGACTTATTGTTAGCAATGTCTAACACTTCTACTTTGCTGGTTGTCAAGTGGGACTTGGAGTTCCCCCAAACACTTCAGTAGAAAATCCTAATTAGTGAACCATCCTAGAGAAGTGTTTGGAGGATACCTAAGTGACACCTGGCTTTTTCCCTTCTTGTCTATTCCTTTGTAGTTACTTGATGACTTGATGTGTTTGGTTATTAAATACGACCTAGGTTTACGTATATATAGACGAGAGTTATGGTGTGCATCAAAAGCTTGAACATGGTTGGCAATGAGTCTGTAGGTCCCTAGAGGAGGATCTAGAAAACCTTATCCTTGTTATCGAACACACCCGCAAGTGCGGAATCTAACCGGGTATGCAAACCGAGCTAAAGAACACAATACACAAAGAGATTCAACATTTAAAGTTCAAATGTATATTGATTCAGAGTACAATGTTTAAACAAGAGATCCTCACAAAACTCTCTGATGTGCTCTCAATGTTCTCTCAGCCTGCTCTCTTTATCTGGGTGTGAGTCTCTGTTTATATAGCCCAGACATCATGCAGCTCCACGAAGGATCTGCTATCCCACGAAGAAGGGTTCTTCGTAGACCACAACCCACGAACAACCAACCTCACACGAACAAAAAGGTTCTTCGTTAAACCATTAACAGCGAACAACTCTTCCCAGGAAGAAGGTTCTTCGTGGATGCATGGTTATCCTGGATCTTCGTAGTGTTGAGTTCTTCGCCATGCAAAGTTCTTCGTCGAGAGGGTGTCACCTGCATGGGTTCATCGTCATGCAGGTTCTTCGTCGAGAGGGTGTCACCTGCATGGGTTCTTCGTCATGCAGGTTCTTCGGCCAAGGCATGTTGTTCGTGGAGACACTGCAGTCACAGCAGCTAACAGTTTGCATATTACAAACTGTTTCATATCCAAAACATCGTACCGGGTCAAGATAGGAGGACATCTCGACCTCGGTCTTCACTTCGAAACGAGGCGAACCGGAACGAGCCATATCCACATAAGGTGTATCAACAAACTCCCCTTGGATGCTGCTCGTGATGGTTCGTTCTTGATTTGTTGTCGGATCTTTAGATATCTTCACATGTCACTGTCAGGAGGAGTATCAGAAAGCTCCCCCTTGAACGTTGCTCGTGAGACGTTGATCTTCAAATGTTAGATCCTTGTGGTGTTGATGAGTGGGCAGCGGCAACTCGATCATCTTGATCCTTTTATTGCATCCATGTTGTGTCTTCATTCTAAGCTTGTCATCGAACACGTTCTCTTCGCCTTTAACTAGTTCGAATGTCGCATCTGCACATACAAGAAAGCTAAACACGTAATGAGAACAATCGCTTGGAGTATAGTTAACATAAACATACGACACACATGTGACCAACTCTCAATCAGCTATCGACCGACAACAGTTTGAAAGTTTATAAATGAGATCAATTTTAGATTTTAACTTTCAAAACTCGTTAACTCGACCGTTTATGAAGATGCAATTGTATTTAGGTTTTTAAACAGATTCTCTTGGAAATTGAAAAAGGTGTCTATACGTCGCGTATAGGTCTATATGCGGTGTATATAAAGCTAGGGTTTAGTGTGCAAATAGGCATTTTTGTGTGCAAATATGTACACCCAAATGAAAACCTATTCATGGTTTTGATCACCAAACGTTTATTAAACATGATACATTGATTAGAAACAACCATGGATGAAACCAATCAATATTTTCCAAATTCATCAAGTTTTACAATAAATTTATCAAGTGAACCTTTAGTATACACTAAGCTATATAAAATGAGTTATTCTAAACATTCTTGTATACTAATTAAATTCAACTCTTTAATTAATATAATATAAGATTGGGAAGTTAGAATTTGCTCATAAGGTATAAAAGGAAACCAAAACTGAAAGTGATTTTTTGAAAAAATGGAGCCTAACTGCTACATCTTATAGCATGTGTTTAATAAAACATTGGTTGGGGCAGATTCTTACGTACCCTGCCTCTTCACTCTCCGTAATGGTACATTCTATTCTCCTTTGTTCCCCTTGCCCATGCCATAAGATTTTGTTTTCATATGCAATCTTATGACAATATTTGGCTGATTCTTGATCTAGAATCACCACATATTGAACAGGTATGAGCTTTGAATTACCATCAACCGACATCTTTACGTACCTTCATATATTCTAATGACAATATTCTAAAAGTTGAAAACTGAACCTAGTCATGTTTGAGGGATAAGTGATAAAATAGGTATATAATACATCTCCTTAGACGGTCCTCACATTATATGATTTCTTTTGTATCTTTTGCATTTTATGTGAGTGTGAAAACTACCACTCTCCTAATAAAGACTCATTCCCAATCATGTTCATGCTTCGGATGCATCATGCAGGCTCATCAATCAAATATTCCCATAACTCATGTCTAATTTATACATAAACCGAAGCCAGTATTAATAATCATTCACATCAAGTGACTACAATAGAATACACATGAAGGGAAAAGCCAAGTGTCCCTAAGGGATCCTCTAAGCACTTCATTGGGATATTTTAATAGGATTTCCTACTGAAGTGTTTGGGGGGAACTTCAAGAACCATTTGAAAAACCAGCAAAGTATAAAGTGTTGGATATTACTAATGATATGTCATAAGTGATCTTCTAAGTACATTACTCAAGGAATTGTGGTCAGGTTTCAATGTATGTCAACCTTGTCATTGTATGAAGTCAAAACTCATTTAATTTTTGTTAAGTCTTACGAAACCAATAATATATTCGCTAGCACAATTGGTCTTATATAGTGACGTTATCTAGAATCTTTGTGATCTTAGAGGTAGAAACTTGTTAAACCCTACAAATATACACAAATATCAGTCAATGTTATCCCGATACAAGACTCATAAAGATTCCCGAGGTCTTCAGTGAACAATGTCCTGCAGAACTACTATCGACTTTATATACCTGTATGTTTCCGTGCAAATCTCTTCACACTGGCTGGAGAGTTTTATTAAAATCCTCAAATATGTGTCTATGCAAAACATTCCACGTAGACCATTTGGTATCACCAGAAAATCACAAACTTTACCACCTGTAATTGCGTCAATCAAAAAAGTAAAGCAACTTGGCATTGTTCAACATTGTCGTTTGAAAATCTGAGATGTCATTTGGAGATGATGAAGTTATTCAATGTCGTCATTTGATAATCAGTGTTGATTCGATAATGTTTGGATGATGTTTGCATGTCGTTTGAAAGATGGTTTTGTTTGGAAGTATAATGTTGTTTGGAAGTCATGGTTGCCATTTAGAATATTGATGATGTTTTTTTGGAGTCATCATGATGTCGTTTAAGGATACTGAGGATGTTGTGTATGGATAACGATGTCAGGATGTCGTTTGTAGATTGGATATGAAAGATATAATGTCATTTAAATAATGATGTCACAGATGCATTGTCCAAGATTTGACATGTCGTTTAAGGAATTAAATGTTGTTTGAAAGTTTGACATGTCATTTTGAAAAAAAATGTTCAAATCTAAAGAACATATCACGAACTGTTCATCTGCGAATCAGTTGACAACGCCTTCAAAAAGATTAATAAGATGATGAAAACCACTCCAAATGGTGTGTTAATGGAAACCTAACCCTCGTGTATGGTCTATATCATCCTAGATACAATTTTTGTGCTTTGATTTTCAAGATCTAAGATTTCACACCATTTTTACTTCTTGAACAAAAACCCACAAAAATCACTAATCAAGAGCTAATGTGACTTAGCAAATGGTTAGATTCACTAATTCTAGTACCATGGTTCTGATACCGCTTGTAAGTCCGGTTCAGAACTGTTAACCATATTTAGTGCAAGATTAAGTTCATAGATGGGAGCTTAGAGATAGATAAACACTTTCTTGTATTGATTTGGACATCATAACATTACAAACTGACAAATAATAAAGCTATCCAACATACCAAAAGAGTATATGTAATGGAAACTAGGAGAGACCAAGTGGTGGTCTTTCCCCAGATCTAAAACCTTGGTTTGCAAGTGACACTAGAACAAGTATGTATAGGACTTGGAAATTCCAAACAACATACCCTTGTTGTTTGCAATGGTCAAACAACACCCCTTATTGTATGTCCATGCTTGTCCTTTTGAAATTCCAGACAACATTCCCTTATTGTTTGCAGTGCTTAAACAACAACCCTATGTTGTTTGACCAAACTTGTCTCACTTGCAAACACACAAAGTCAAACGAAAAACCCTTTCATTTAACCACTTCAAATGAATGGGTCTAAACACATTCGTCTGATCGTTCACCAACTATTACATAATCAACTTAAAATGTAATCTAGTCAATTCACACAGTAACAAACACAAAATTACACTAACAACTGGCAATAGCCTGTGCCGCTTGTCCCAAAGTAATGGATAAAGGTCCCATTGTGGTGGATAAATCAATAAAATATTAGTATTCAGAAGGTTGGTTTACACAAACCAAAATGAAGGAATAATCTTTTGAATTAGAACGTTTTGGTTTACCAAAAACCAGATAGCTAACTTAGACAAATGCCATATTTAATATTCCAACCACACAACTTAGAGCTTCTATATCTTTTTCATCTTACCTCCATTGTGAAAATGATTTGGTTGGTTGTGATCCTCTCGCATAGTAGTACACAAAAACCTTAAATAATAATTATTTGTATCCAAAATTTAGTGAAAACATATTTTCCACAAAATAAAATTTCCAACAGTATTTTGCACAATATTTTACTTCTAGTTACATGAAAGTACATTAACGAAAATAATTATGTGTAGGAAACCATTTTCCGGGGGAAAATTGGTTGTTGCAAAAAGCTTTTGGGAAAGTTTTTCTACAACAAAATACTTCTGTTTGAAGTTTTATACACATTTATGATGGAAAATAGTATTTTATTTTTATTTTCTTACGCACCATGTTATTATTTATTTATTTATTATTATTCAACTGAAATTAAACGTAAATTATGTGTGTTACTATTTTTTTAAATTTTCCTGCTTAATTTCGGCAACGTTATTATTTTTTATATTTTAGTTTTTTTTGCTTTTCTACGCAATTGGGATGAAATATATTATTTTATATATTTTATCTTACGCATTCTTATGGGACGTATTATAATTTTCATCAAGTACTAGAATACACACGAAGGAAAAAAGCCAAGTGTCTCCAAGGGATCCTCTGAACACTTACCCGGGATGTAGTTTTAACGACCGTCTTAGACTTATTTAAAACTGTATTTAAGTTACATAGATTGGGTAAGGGGATATAGTATTGAGTATCAACGAGGAACATATGGTCATACTGCTTTATCTTTTTTATTATTGAAGCTAAATGTACAGTTATACCTCGGCCACCGTTTGTCACATGGTGCCCTCACTACAATTAGGAGGTTCATGTTTTCTAACTTGTAAATTTAATAACAACAATGACATAATATGAGTAGATTAATACAAAATCACCACGCAGAGGTGTCAAGTCTAATGAATAATATTCAACCATGAACATAGTAAAAATCACAATTGATCCATGGTTCTAATCACCACACGTTTGTTAGACACGATTAGAAGCAACTAGGGTTGAAACCAGTCAATATTTTCCAAATTCATCAAGTTATACAATAAATTTATTCAATGCCCTTAAGTATATGCTAAGCTATATACAATGAGTTATTCTACATTCTTGTGTACTAATGAAATTCAGCTCTTTAATTAAAACAATATAAGATTGGGAAGTTAGAATATTCGCATAAGGTATAAATAGAAACCAAAATTAAAAGTGATTGTTTGAAAAAAGCGCGACCTAACTGCAAAATATCTTATAGAATATGTTTTACGAAATATTCATTGGGGCAGATTCTTGCATACCCTGCCTCTTCACTCATCCGTAATGGTACATTCTATTCTGCATTGTTCCCCTTGCCCACACCATGAGATTTTGTTTTCATATGCAATCTTATGACAATATATGGCTGATTCTTCATATAGAATCACCACATATTTCAGTAGGCATGACCTTTGAATTACCATTAACTGACATCTCTACGTACCCTCATATATTCTTATGCCAATATTTTAAAAGTTGAAAACTGAACCTAGTCATGTTTGAGGGATAAGTGATAAAATAGGTATATAATACATCTCTTCGAGACGGTCCTCACATTACATGATTCCTTTTGTATCTTTTCTTCTTTATGTGAGTGTGAACACTACCACTCTCCTAATAAAGACTCATTCCCAATCATGTTCATGCTTCATATGCATCATGCCGGTTCATCAATCAAATATTCCATAACTCATGTCTATTTATAAATAGACTGAAGCCAGTATTAATAAATCATTCACATTAAGTGTCTACAATGGAATACACATGAAGGGAAAAGCCAAGTGTCCCTAAGAGATCCTCTGAACACTTCATTGGGATGTTTTATTAATTAAGATTTCCTATTGAAGTGTTTGGGGAACTCCAAGTGCCACTTGACAACCAAGTGTAAGGTGTTGGACAATACTAATAATATGTCGTAAGTGATCTTCTAAGTACATTGATCAAGGAATTGTGGCTGGGTTTCAATGTATGTCAACCTAGTCATTTTATAAAGTCAAAACTCAGTTAATTTTTGTTAAGTCTTACAAAACCAATAATAATCAAATTCTACGTATATCTTTGCTAACACAACTGGTCTTAATTAGTGACGATATCTTGAAGCATTGTGATTGTAGGCAGAAACTATTTAAACCCTACATTAACATTACTCGTGACAGAGTTTGTGCGCATGTATAGATTGGCTTTGGTTTTGGCGTAAACCAACCAAAGTGTGACAATGTGATTTTTGGCATATTGTAACCATTTGGTACTAACATATTGAAAGCGTTTGAAAGTGGGTCATTGTTAATTACCTTAACATTCGCATAAGATCTTAACATTAAAGAAAATAATGAGAATATAACATATAGATGAGAAAAAAAGATCATCAATGGTTATTTTTGGAAAACCATTCCGTGTACACCGTCACCAAATTCAGGGCTCTAAAGTTGGTGGTCACCAAATATGTTTGCCAATTAATAATTGAAAGCTTTGAGGGTGAATGGTCATATGACCACTAGAATAGAAAAGGGCAGTTCAAACCGTCCGTCGCTCACTTGACGCTCCCTCGGAAATTGTTTTTTTTGATTTAAGATCGCTTTTAAACGAGCCGTTCTGCTCGGTTCGGTTTGTAAACTAGCCAAGCATGAGTAAAGGTCCGCTCGGATTGGTTATCATTTTTATTAGTATATATATACAAATACATAAACATATACATATTCATACATACATATATAAACACGTATATATACATATATACACAAATATAAATTATACATATATATATATGCACACACATACATGTATACATAAATATAAAGTAAATCTATAGTTTTATATATACCATTCTCTTAGATTTTGGTCCACGACATACAAATCTACAACTATATCTATACGTACTAGCCTAATCACGCCAATAAAAAACTTAACACCATATCTAAAAGTTAAACTCTAAACCGCTAAACGCGGCAGTCTACTCATCCCCTCAATGTCTCATGTTGTTATTTGTTCGTGTAATATGAACATGGGCTCATCGGCCACAACATTGTATTTATAAGAAAATATTATGCTATGAAATGCGCATGTTTTAAAAACGTAAAAATTTGAGACGCAACATTGTCACTATCTCTCTCCGCAAATTTAAATCGGCGACACAATTGTCAAAATCGCTTGAAGTTCGCTCGGCGCTCGGTCGGAATATCCACTGCTTGGAAAATGCTCGCTTGATTTGAGGCTCGGTTTTAAATGAGCCCCTCCGCTCGATTCAGTTTGTAAATGAGTCAAGCATGAGCAAAGAACCGCTCGGTTTGGCTCGAGTCGTGAACAATTATACACTAGAATACAAAATGTTAAACCTTTAATTTTTAAACTATTTAAACCAATTCAACAGACAATTTTTTAAACACAATCTTTTCAAATCTATATCATCCAATATTTCTATCTCCCCAACTCAAATACTTTTACAAAAAATACACAACATGTCTGTCTCGCACAATGTGAAGAATTATTGTTTCTGTTTCTTGTTTAGTATTGTAGTTTCTTTTGTATCATGTTTAAATAAATGTTTGTTTTGAATTAATGGATTTTTTCTTTTTTATTTATTTATTTACAATACTTTTTAATTTAATTTACTGTCTAAAAACACGTATGTTAAATAATCGAAATAAAATAAATTTAAACAAACTTAACTTCTTAAAATATGAAATGTTAGATGGCATTTGGTGGAATTTGATAGAAAGTTAAAACCTGATTTAGCATCTATGAAAAAATTGGTGGATACTCCACCAGTAGGCTAGATGGCGTGGTATAAAATTTGATAACGTTTATAATATCACGTCAGCGCCACGTATACGTCATATTATTTTGTGAGTGGGTTTATCGTTAACTTGTACGGTATGGGATAAAACCCCTTTAAAGCTCCTTTTAAATAATATAAAAAAAGAAAAAAAAAGAAATCAAAAAGAGGAAAATTTGATTGCTGGGAATGAATGACCCCACATGCATAACCCTTTGGCGCTCGTTAAAAAGATAAAAGATGGAGCCCCCTCCATAGCGCCCCCTCCCCCTTTTGGCGCCTAAATGAGAAGAGGGCGATATGGGGCGCTACGAAGGCTGATTTGGCAAGGTCGCGATACCACACCGGGTGATCTTATAAGTAATAGCACAAATATATATCTTATGTTCAATCTTTCTCCTAATGGTAAATGAGATCTACATCTTACATGCTCTGCCTCTTCATGTGTACGTAGTAGTATGTTTAAACAGAGCCTTATAAGGGATATACATTATTAAATGAACAATAATGTAGTCCACTTTTCATCCGGTCCTCAACGAGACTCTTTTCAAACCTATCATTTTTCTTTTTTACATCCATCTGAAGATATCATTTAGTAAGGGTTAGCTGCAGAATAAATGCAACATACTTTTCACTCTATTCCCTTGCATTGCATAACTTAGAAAAAATAAGTTTTGGAGGGTTTGGTATGTCAAAAACAAGTTTATTCGATCTCACAGGGACTAATTACGACAAACTGTGAAAGTCTGCCGATTCTCGCAGCGACGTACACTCCGGAACAAGAACACAAGCCTAATATACCATAAATACCCTTTTCATAACTTATAAATAAGTTTTGAGGGCTTCGGTATGGCAAAATCACACTTTTGTAACTTCAGGGACTATTTTGCAAATTTCGCGAAACTAAGCCTTTTTGCGTATTTCGATATCTGGAACGTGTAGGACATTCAAAAAATTTTCTAATCATTAATATAATATAGGTTAGTGATTGGAATGCGAAAAATCCATTCGTTACGCATTTACGGTCATGCACGCGTTCGTTACGATTTTCGTCGTAATTAACCGAAAACCGCAACCGTACGACCAAACGAACCGACCTATGGAATATTTTTTAACACATTTCAAGTTCCCTATACTTTAACGTCCTTATGGAGCTTAGAAATGGGGTTAACGGGTGTTAGAAGTGCCCGAAACGCGACGAAACGAGTGCAGGGACCATTTCTGCCAATTCTGAAAGTTGTGGCCAGCTAGGGGCCTTACGGACCGTAAGACCTAAGCCCATAGGGTCCGTAAGCCATGCCCAGCTCACCAGAAACTTGGCAGCAGCTGGTTATTTGCCTTGTTGACGCATGATCCGACCATGCCACCTTTGTTTATGCTTTTGACACATATGAGGACACTAATCCAACATCAAGATGACTCATGGACACATGGCATGATGTGGTGAACTCAAAATTTCTATAAATACCAAGTGTTCTTCATTGTTGAAACTTTTGATCACCTCATTTCTGCTCAAATCCGAATTTGGCAACCATCTTGGAGCTTTCTCTAGTGTTTTTGATCAACCTTTGGTGTTTGTAAGTGTTCCCTATCATGCTTGTTTCAAATCTTGTGGTTAATTGGATTAAAAGTCATAAAGTTTGACTTCTTCCATAGTTGATCATGAATGGATCAATTTAAAATCCAATTGAACCTTGTATTATGATGGTAATCAAGATGGTTATGATCCCTATTGATCATACCTACTGATTTCTATCATTTCAAGTCTCTATGACAAGTCAAATTTTCGGTCAAAATGCGATTTTTGCGCATTTTGCAACAGATCTATTTTCGGGTATCAAAATAGGTTGTTTTGATGCCAAAACTCTTCTATAAACTTATTTAGACATGTTAAAACAAGTCTAAATCGTCACTCTCATTGTAGTGCTTGTTTAGAGTTGAAAAGTTGAACGGTTTGACTACCGCTTTGACTTTCGAATCTGACCCGTTTGGTGGATCTTCGGACCCGACCAAATACATATTTGTGACCATAAATATATAGGGAATAACCCTCTGAGGTTATACCTTATGGTCATGTTGTTTGGATTGTGGTATGGTAATTACTTGTAATATTCCTTAAAAATGACCAAAATACCCTTTTTGCAAAGAAATCAATTATAAACATATGTAACACAAGTTTTGACATATAATCTGATCAAAAACATTATTAAACATATTTTGGTAATTTAGACTTATCATAACACATATCTAACCATCCTAATGCGTAGTTACGCAAATGACGCGTTAAAGTGGCTTAAACTACCTTAACGGGTCATAATGGGTCAAAAGCACTTAAAAACTTTTCAAATCAGAATATATACTTCATTAAAATATTTCATATAAGTTCCAACACTCATGTGATTTATAAAGTCTCATTCTATCCGGATTTTCAGATTTCAAGTTCCGATATTTACATTGTTATCTATTTTTAGGAAACGCGTGATTTCTCGAATCTTTGAGCTTCGGTTTTCTTATTGATCCGCGCTTTACTTTGCTATCACATGTGAGTACGTAGTTCCCCTATTTTATGTTTTGCAATGTTTTGGGGTGATTCATATGTGCTAAATGGTTTTCAAGATCTCAAAATAGAAATACTATGGTTTATATGACAATACGATTTCATTAATGTGAACAAACTTGTTGGTGCGTTATATTCATAACAAGGATGACATTCATTAACAATGGCCAAGCCGACCAGCAGTAAGTTACGGCGCCTGGGACTGACAATCCCGTTCCCAAATTTCCTAGGGTTTGTGGGGAAGTTTGGGAAGCGACTGAAACTTTATTTGTAACAAACCATTTGGTAGTTTGTTATACGATTAAGGGTCCCATGGGTGGTCTCAAACAAGTCAACAAAGGTTTGAATGTATTCACGAAATGACCAAAAGTTTTCACAATTAAAACAAGGAACGATGAACAAATGTTTTATAACAAGGAACGATGAACGATAAACAATGAACGATGAACGAATGAACAATGGTTTATAACAAGGAACAATGAACAATTGATTTATGATAAATGGTTTACGATAAGTGATTTAGATAACGGAACGGGTGTAATGTAATAAAAGCATGGTGGATACGCCGCTGGTACTTCCTATATATAAGTGCTTTAATCACATTACATACGTGTCGTTATTTACATTACTTGAACAAATGATTTCAAACAATGACACACAATGATTTTCGATTAAAGATATAAACCATACGAGTTATTTCAAGACGATTTACAACTTGGATTTACAAAACAAATGTTTTCGAGTCAAGGTTCATGGCTACGAGATTTTATAAACTTTTACCCTTTTGTTTTAGACGATTAGCTGTTGCAATATCAAATGCTTTCAAAACAAGGTTTTCACTTATGACTCTAGTAGTCGGATTATATATTGCAATATATACAAAGCCATGAACTTGACACACTCACAAAACCTATGTACTCACTGGCATTCTTTTGTGCTGACTCGTTTTCACATATGTTTCAGGGAGCAATGCTTGATACTGATGCATGCTCATGTAGGATCGGATGTGGACCTTAGTGCCTATAAAATATGAAAGACTAATTATGCTTGTTTGTTGTTTGTTTAAGTTTGGTTAAAAGTTCTAAACCAATATGACAATATAAACTATGTTTAATAATAAATAAAACGAGACTTCAAATACCAAGTGTTGTGAAACAATCTGTTAACGTGACTCCCCAAGTATTTCGGCCGCGGTTTGTTGTTTTACGCGATTTGGGGTGTTACATATAGGCCTATACGTGTAGTATAATATCATATCATATCTTATCCTATTGTATCATATAGCGTAGTATAGGTCATGTATAGGCATATATGTGTAGTATCGTCTCGTATAGGCTTATAGGTCTCGTATAATCCTATGGATGTAGTATCATAAATGTCCCATATAACACTATAGGTCTAGTTTAGGTCCCGTATAGGCCTATAAGCCTCTACAATACCTATAGGGAACCAATACGAGACTTAAACTACACTATATGATACGATACCAAACTATATGATACGATACTATAGGATACGATACAACACTCGTATAGGCCTATAGGTGTAGTATAGGTCCCGTATAGGACTATAGGTGGAGTTTAGGTCCTGTATAGGCCTATAGGCATATACAAAATCTATAAGGGACCTATACGAGACTTATACTACACTATATGATACAATACAATACAATACGATGCATTACTATATGATACGATACAACACTCATATAACACTATAGATATAGTTTAAGTCTCGTATAGGCTTATAGGCCTATACAAGACCTATAGGGAACCTATACGAGACTTATACTACACTATACGATACTATATGATAAAATACGATACGAAACTATAGGATACAATACAACACCCATATATGCCTATAGGTGTAGTATAGGTCCCGTATAGGACTATACGTGTAGTTTAGATGCCGTATAGGCCTATAGGCATATACAAGACCTATAGGGGACCTATACAAGACTTATATTACACTATTCGATACAATAAGATATGATACTATACTACATCTATAGGACTATACGAGACTTATACTACACTACATGATACGATACCACAACCATAGAACTATACGAGTGCTATACAAGACGTATACTATACGATACTTAACAATGATTTTTATTAATTTATATTTTTAAGTACTTATTATAGAACGTTGCTAAAGCGATAGATAATGTATAAAAATGTTTCTTTAAAGCAAAAACAAAAAACGGCGTATATATAGTGTAGTGTACTATAGGAGTGCTATACGAGACCTATACGAGACGTACACTATTTAATACTTAACAGTGCTATACGAGGCCTATGCGCAGTGTATAAAAAGGGTAGTTTTTTTAAGAAACATTTTTATACATTATTTATTGTTTCAGCATTCTATAATAAGTACTTAAAAAATAAAATATAAACATTGTTAAGTATTGTATCATATAGTAGAGGTCTCATATATCCCTCGTAGCGATTTTATATAATTAGCACTTCTAGAATTTTTAGTGATTTTATATAAGTAGCACATTTGTTTATATAATGACCACTTCTAGAATTTTATGGCATTTTGTATAAGCAGCACATATCAGTACTTCTGTGTTTTTTGAGATTTTATATAATTAGCACATGTATTTATATAATTAGCACTTCAATGGATTGAATATATAAAGACAAGGTGATTGAAGAACAACCGAAGAAAAACGAAATTTTTGAAGAAAAATGGATCAACAAAGATTTTGCAAGGAATTAAAGGAATAAGTATAAAATTTTTGAAAAAATTCAAAGCATGAGAATCATCATATGCATTACAAATTTTGAAAAGCATGAAAATAGAGATTTTCATAATAATAGTATAATGCCAAAGACGAATATACCCATAGGCCAGGGGGTGTGGTATACCGCCCCTGGCCACACACCACTTTTAGCGCCCCATACCCATCAAATGCGCACCAAAGGGGGTGCCATCGATGCTCTGCCAGCCCAGTAACGAGCGCCAAATGGTTTTGGTGGTCCCATGCTTTGTTGATGCATATGTATGTTGCCTACGCTATCATATAATATCGAGTCTGTATTTAGGAGCGAAATGTCGAAGTTAATGTATGTAAAGGAGCAAGTTCGCCCGAACTTGTCATGGTTTGGACAAGTTCGCCCGAACTTGTCATGGCTAGGACAAGTTCGCCCAAACTTGTCCATGACACAGTTCAAGCGAACTTGTAATCATATATATAGGAGTCTTTGGTTCTCATTTGTAACATTCTGAGATTTTGTAACCTGGACGGCGAAGCTCTGTCCAAGTGTTTCCAGGAGTTGTAATGTTTACTCATTAATGAAACAGTGATTAATCAGTAAAGAACTTGTCTACAATGTCTTCTATGCAAACGGGTTCCGCACGTTTACCTTAGTTTTGCTAAATTAGGACCTGAATAATTCGTACAACGGACCTTCAAGTGGTATCATAGCAGGATTGGACTAATTTGAAGACATTGGACTTAGAACATCACATCTTCTACTCATTTCTTTCTTTTTAAACTTTTCTTGGACATTACACGGATAAAATGGACTGAGTTTCAAGTATAATACGTAAAGTCCATCATACTAAAACCCTTGAAAAGATCAGAGCTAAAAACGATCAAAATGATGTCGAAATTTACAAAAAATCAAGTTTTGGAAACTCATTCTGCATGAACTTATTGAACAGGTTCGCTCGAAGTTGTACAAATTTGTACAAGTTCGTCCGAACTTGTCCAAAAGCGAACAAATTTTGAACAAGTTCGCCCGAACTTGTAAAGAAGTGTACAAGTTCGCCCGAACTTGTCCAAAAGTGAAAAACTTCGCGCAAAGTTGAACATTACAAGTTCGAGCGAAGTTAAGGTAAGGTTCTAAAAAAAATAGTTTTCGAAAATTCAGAAAAACGTCTCGGACATTATACATCGTTGAGTTCGTATCGACGAGACGAGTTTAAAGCTCTAATCCGGTAAAAACAGTTTTCGAAAAAAAAATTACGTTTTAGCAAACCGATACGTTAAAATTGTCGATTAAAAAGTCAAATTTTGCATAAAGTCTTTGAAAACTAAATTTTTCGTTGGAAATGAGATATATTAATTTTGAAAAGATGAATGATTGGGAAGAATTATCTTCTGATTTGAATCATGATAAATGTATGGCCATTTGGGAAGAAAGATTTGAAATGTTTAAATGCAAAAGAATGAATCTATACTTGAGCTAGTACAACGTTTTTATGTCATGAATAGGCATTTAACTCACTATAATGGGTGTTATCTCAGTCTTAAAGCAAAGTTTTCGAAATTGGAAGATGCACTACCATCAGAATGAGATGATTTTGTGAAAGAATCAAAAAAGAAACTTAGATTTGCATCAATTATCTTTATGAATTTATAAGCGACATTTGCGATCACATTCCTGTAATTGAGAATATGAAAGTTTTAAAACTAAAAAAGGAATGTGAGTCTGAGATTAAATCTGAAGATGAAAATGCTTGTCAAAGTTTTAATAATCCTGACGTTTGTCAATCTTTTGCAGGTATAATCAGTGATCAAGGAAACGATCTGGAATCACAAAGTTTAAATGATCGGATATAGAGAGAAAGAAGTGTGATGGCGAAGAACTGTGAAGAACAAGTTTCAAATACATCTATAAATGAGTCTTCAAGTTCTAAATCAATCTGCTAGTCTATGGTGAAGATCTGAATGATTATCTGGCAGATAATGTCAAACTCTTGAGCAATCTGAAGAGTTTGACATTAGAAAATAAAACGTTAAAAGAAAATGAAAAGTTGTTTGAAAATAAAATAAAAAATTAGAAAATGAAAAACTAAAAATTGTAAAGATTTTCAAAATCAAATAAAATTTTAGAAAATGAAAAATTTGTTTTTGAAAAAATTAATATTGAAAATCAAAAGGCAATAAATTCTCATTTTGAGAAAATAACTCAACTTGAAAATGAAGTTGGGAATACTAAAAATAAAGTTGTTGATTTAGAAAAGAAGTTGAAAGGTTTTGTGACCTCGTCATTGATTCTAGATCAAGATATGTCCAAAACCGATCAATGAAAATAAAAAGAAAATTCCAATAAATGACAATGTGGCAAATTATGACAATGTCATGATTGAGGATTGTGATGATGATACCGATGATGAAAGTGTTAAAAAGGTTAAAAATGAAATATTTTTAAAAACTAAAAGAAAAATTTCAAGAAACTGTTCTACAATCTACTGAAAAAGATGAATGCTCAACGCAAATTTTTTTTAAGCAGAATGGAGAATGAAAACAAAAAGAAAAACAAAGTTTTAAAAATTCTAAAAAAAATCAAAAGAAAAATAACAGTTCATTAGTACGATCATCCTATCATTATAAAAATTCAAAACAATTTGAAAATTAAAACTTACAAAAATTTGAAAATAAGTGGTGCAGGTCAGACCGCAGTGCTTCAACGTCAAATCATGTTTATAGAAGAAACAGGAAAGATGGTTAGCACACATCAAATCAATGTTATGATTTGAGTGTATGGTTTGATAGAAAAGATCGATATGATAACAAGTTGTGTCACAAATGTGGGATAAAGGGACACATTGCTAGAAAATGTTTACAAATTCATCCAAACCTGTTCATATTGATAAGAAATATTCAGAAGATTTGAAAATACCAACTTAGGTTTGGAAACAATGTACAGAAACTACAAACAAGGTGAAACTAGTTATTACTAAGTTTTCAAATTTTGAAACTGGTGAATAGAATAGTAATGAACAAAAAGTTTCTACATTGTATTTCAAGAAAGCTTTAACGAAAAATCAAACATGGTTGGTGAAAGAAAAAGAAGTTATACAATCAGTGAAACTTGAAAGTATAGAGGACTTTTCGAAACTTGAGAAAGTCCAAAATAAACCTGATTGTGAAAAGAAAGACAAAATTAAGGTTGAAGAAATAACGCCTAAGGCTAAAAATGCTTGGGTGTCATTATTTCACTAATTGTTTGAATCTTGTGCAGGAACTTCCGAGGAAAAAGAAAATTACTGAGAATGGAGTTCCGTTGTAACATTCGTCGAAAAACGAGTTTCAAAACCCGCTTCGTTTAATAACCAAGTATTCAGTTATAAGTTTGTTGCGTATTTATTGTTCAGATAATTTTAAATAATACATAATTAATAAACATTTTAGAATTAAAAAACCATAATTAATAAATAATAATAATAAGTGAATAAAAAATAAAATGGAGTCGCCGGGTCTCGAACCCGGGTCTCCCGCAAACACAAACACACACCACACCACTCCGCCACACACTTCACTTGTGTTAAATACAGAATCAAATAACACTTAAAGTAAAACCCGAAAATCAAAACCGGTAATCAGCGCGCCCAGAACTCGCAGTCGCCGGAAAAACCGAGATTTCCGCAATTGTGGCTATTTTCCTTGACTGAAACGCGTAAACTGATTTCGACACAGTTATAACCGATGCCTAACAATCAATTTCAGTCAAAACCGTCGGAAACCTTTGACCGTGAATCATGACCCAAATTCGAACCCAATTCAGCCTGTTCCTCCTTATAAATACCCACTCAAACTTCTTGTAAACCTTTCGCTCAGAACCACGCTCTCTTTCGAAGCTTTATTCCTTCCAAAGCTCATCGCCGGAGATCTTCACTTTCGCCGGAATATCGCCGGAATCACTGATCAGAAAACCGCATTCGTTCTTCAGACGGTATAATTGTCTAAGCCTTCTTGCTATCTCTTGATTAGTAATCTAATTGCTCAACACAATATCAAAACTGTTAAAACAGTTCACTCAGCCGGAAATCGCAAATCAGAGCCGATGAACACTTGCCGAAAATCTAAAGAAAACTCCCCGTCTTGGTATATCATATTCCTTAATCTTTATTTTCCTATTCCATTTCAATCGAGTATAAGGTTGTTGGTCGATTGAGCAAAAACAGTCGGGTTCACTGTTCTGTGTTCTTCTTAATGAAGAAGACGAAGTTTAGGTTGTATATTAATGTAATTAAAATCGAGTATTTAACCGGGTTAGACACACAGTCCAGTGGTGGACTATGTGCAAATACAAAACACACGTCCCGGGTTCGAATCGCACATGTTACCGACTTTCAGAAATAAAACCAACATTTTTAAAACCTAATCAGATCAAGTCACAGTATATACATAAGAGGAATATAATCCAGTAGTTAAACAGATTAGACACACAGCCCAACTGGTTGGGCTGTGAGCACTCGAACCGAAGGTCCCGAGTTCGACTCCGGGTCTCTGCAACTGGTTCGGCCATATTATAACATTTTTAATAAAAACTAAATAAGGTTAGAGTCAGTTAGTATATAAATATAATTAAAGCCAAGAATATTTCGGGTTAGACACGTAGCTCAGTTGGTAGAGCTGCGTGCACGTATACGAGAGGTCCCGAGTTCGAACCTCACTTGCCGCATAGAATAAACACAGTCTGACCGGTCAGACCCGGTCAAACCTGACAAAAGTCAACCCTTTTTATTTCCTTTTTACTTATTTATTTAATTGAAAAATTATTTAAAAATACTTAAAAATAAGGTTTTTAAAGTTAAAAATTTGCACTAAACCCACAAAAATAAATCTAAAAATCTCATTAAAGAGCACTAATTAAAAATAATAATCTCAAATAAAATTTATTTATTTAATCGAATCATGTCGTTATTATTTAGGTTAGTTTTCCTTCGTCGGTTGAATCATAATATTCGTGCGCATTCATCGTCATCAAGAAACGCATTCACTGTGAGTGAATCTCTACCAATTCCCCGTTTTAATCATATTTTGGGGTGTATCATGTGTCGTACTATTCTTTTATTTTATTTAAACACTTGTGCATACATCATATCCGTGATCAAATGTGTATCAATCATTGTGTGAATTATATGTAGATTGAATTTCATCATTTCAGTGCACGCATTTCATTAGGCCTATAAGTTCCCCGTGGGATACGGGTTGAGCATCAGGAGCCTCATTAGATCGGCTCCGTTTGATTGAGCCTTGATCTCAAATACATCATCATTTCATGTCATATACTCATCCAAAGTGGTTTGTGATTGTTTACATATATGTTTGCTCACTTGTGATTAATGCACGAATTTTCTTTATTAAATAAAACAAGAAATCAGTTAAAATGCTTTATCAAGGTTCACTCGCCAACTTTTGTTGACCCAGAATCTCCCCCATTTTACACATGATACAGGTGATCCAGCTGAGACAGGAAACACTTAGGAAGGCCTAGAAGAATAAACAAGTTTATGCTTGGGAATAATTATATAGTTTCATTTTCTTTGTAATTGTATGAATTTTGTTTTGGATATTTAAGTTTGTAATTTGAATTTAATAAATATGAAACATCTTAGTAAATATCATGAGCTTTGGTGATAACCCAATTATGCCCCGACTTTTTTTCCCCTGCGGGTCGGGGTGTGACAGATTGGTATCAGAGCTTGTGACTATAGGGATATAGGATAGGTTATTAGACCCTTAGATCCTATACTATAGTTGATTAAATTTTAATTGTTTATGCGTTACATGCAAAATTCATGATGTTTATATGTTTTATGTTTATTTTCACACTCAATGTTATGCAAGCACGCTCACAAATACATGTTATTATGCAATGCTCATCATAAATCATATCCTCATAACATATCATATCCATGAGAGCACACACCTAACGATTCCCATGATTATTGCAATGATTTTTGTATTTTTCAAATCACATCAAAGTGAGTTCTCATGACGGGCATGTAGTAACTGGAAGGGTACGAGTACCGGTAGTCGGAACGTCCTGTCTAGGCTTGGCATTCGTATAAATCCAAAATAAAGGACCAGTTTGCCTACCTGGGGACTAACGATGAGAGTACGAAGGACCTATTAGGCCAAAACATGCTATACCAAACGTCGTGTGAGCTAACCCCACTTTGAGTTGTCATTGTGTCTACACCTGGACACCCTCCTACCATACATCTCGCAATCATTTACGATTTTCATTCGGGTGGTGCGAGTGTTAATCCGCCGACACCAATGTGAATCCTACCAAGCCCAATAGTCATGGGGGCCCACATGACTACACAGGCGATGGTATGGGGGACATTGGAGGCCCAAACATGAGCAAACCCAAGACATCCTATGGATGTAGTTAAATTATTGTCAGTTATGTTATTTTCATTCTTTTTTACGACACATGACACCTAGAAACTTCTTAAACTCACAATCTTCCTATGTATGTTCCTGTAGATGTCGGCTAGGCAACTACGTGGAGGTAGAAAGTCAGGAAAGTCAAGTGAACACTTGGCCACACAAATTGCTAAACAAATGGCCGCAGTACTTCCTGACATCGTGCTTCAAGTTCAACAAGCTCTCACCGCCAATCCCATCAACCCTCCCAACCAAGAGGACCAGAGCGTCGCCAACCCTCCTTCCAAAACCCCCCAAGTGCACCTACAAACACTTCAAATCTTGTGATCCCCCAAAGTATGAAGGGACCGAAGGTGTTACCGCCCTCCTTCACTGGTTTGAAGAAATGGAAAACATTTTCCTCAATTGCGATTGTCCCGAGGACCGTAAGGTACGTTATGCAACTGGAAGACTGTTTGGGGTAGCCCTTACCTGGTGGAACACAGAAAAGGGTAAGCGAGGAGTTGAAGATGCCATGGCCTTAACATGGGAAGAGTTAAGGGAACTCATGACAGGACGCTTCTGTCCAAGGAGCGAAATCAAAAAGTTGGAAGACGAATTTCACACACTGAAACAAAAGTAAGGAGATCACACTTCCTATAATAAGAGATTTCTCGAGCTGAATCAGATGATCCCTAATTTGTTCACCCCGGTGTACCGCTTTGTTGAACATTACATTCGAGGTCTCCCCTCGAAAATTCAAGATTCGGTTTAAGCACATCGCCTGCAACACTTTTAGCCCCAATGGAGTTAGCTACAGAACTTACTGAAAATCGCATTCGAAACGGCAAGTTCAAAGATGAAAAGAAGAAAGCACCCATTGAGACCCCAACTTCAAACCACCCAGTCTCATCCTCAAAGTTTGCTGGTAAGAGGAAGCGTAATGGCAAGAATTTTGCTGTCACTCAAACCAACCCTCCTATCATTGTTGCACCAATCACCCAAATTGCTCCCCCAGCTGCACCATTCAAAAAGCCATATACTGGCCCACACCCAAAATGCAACCGATGTCAATACCATCACACTCCCGAAAATCCCTGCCAATTGCACAAGCTGTGGCCGTGCAGGTCACACCATCCAAACCTGCCGTACCCTTCAGCGAATGAACCGCAATCAACCTCAAACCCAAACCCAAAATCAGATAGTGGGTCAAGCCCAACAACGCTTACTTCTACCACCTGCACCACACGCAGCCCAAACTTACTACCAACCCAACTACCCCATGATGCAACCCATGCGAGCTTGATTCAACTGTGGGGACCCAAACCACTTCAGGAACACATGTCCGTGCCTGGTGAACATTATCCATGCCCAAGCTCACGCAAACCCGGTGTACCAAGCTAACCAAGCTCCCCCACCTGCCAGAGGGAGAGCTTTCAATATCAATGCCAACCAAGCCAGGGCTGACAACAACGTGGTCAACGGTACGTTTTTCATCAATGGTAGTTATGCATCCATATTATTCGATACTGGTGCGGATAAGAGCTTTGTGTCCTTAGACTTTGAACCTATCCTCGACCAACCTCGTGTTAATCTCATCGAGTCTCTAACGATGGAAGTTGCTGACGGAAAACCCGTTTCATTTAATTCTATTATACGCAATTGTACTCTCACCCTAAACGATCACGATTTTCCAATTGACCTTATTCCTATGAAGTTGGGAAGTTTCGATGTTATAACGGTATGGACTGGCTCAGCCAGCATCACGCTGAAGTGGTGTGCCACGAAAAGTTCATTCGCATTCCTCTTGCAGACGGCCAGACACTACGTATTTTTGGGGAAACCCTTCAAAAGGACTCAAATTAATGTCCTGCCTTCAAGCCCGAAGATAACTCCGCAAGAACTATGTCGCATTCCTAACCCACGTCGTCAAAAAGGGAAACAAGGAGAGAAAACTTAAAGATATCCCAGTTGTGAAAGAATTCCCACAAGTCTTTCCCGACGACATTTCAGGACTTCCTCCGGTGAGAGAAGTCGAATTTTGCATCGATCTTGTACCTGGCGCTACAACAGCCGCAAAATCTCCTTATAGGTTAGCCCCATCCGAAATACAAGAGCTGGCTAGTCAACTGCAAGAGCTGACTGACAAAGGTGCACCTGTTCTCTTTGTGAAGAAGAAAGATGGAACGTTTCGCTTGTGCATTGATTATAGAGAACTCAACAAGTTAACGGTTAAAAATCGCTATCCACTACCTCGCATTGATGACCTCCTAGAACAACTTCAAGGTGCCACCTGCTTTTCAAAAATCGACCTTCGTTCTGGGTATCATCAGCTCAGAGTGCACGAAGAAGATATCCCAAAAACCGCCTTCCGGACTCGTTATGGTCATTACGAGTTCATGGTCATGCCATTCGGTTTAACCAACGCCCCGCTGTCTTCATGGATTTAATGAATAGGGTATGCAAACCCTACCTCGACCGTTTCGTCATAGTCTTCATCGACGACATCCTTATTTACTCCAAGTCTAAATCCAATCATGAGCGACACCTTCGACTCATCCTTACACTCTTAAGGACTGAAAAGCTTTACGCTAAATTCTCAAAGTGCGAATTCTGGTTAGGAGAAGTACAATTCCTTGGACATGTCGTCAATGACAAGGGAATTCATGTCGATCCTTCAAAAATCAAGGCAATACAAGAATGGCAAGCGCCACGTACCCCTACCGAAGTAAGGTCATTTCTTGGTTTGGCTGGTTACTATCGACGCTTCATCGCCAATTTTTCCCGTATTGCTGTACCACTCACGGCCTTGACTCATAAAGGAAAACCCTTCATATGGGGACCTAAGCAAGAGGAGGCTTTCCAAACTCTAAAGCAAAAACTTTGTGACGCACCTATCCTCACACTCCCTGAGGGTTGCGATGACTTTGTAGTATACTGCGACGCATCAGGGCAAGGGCTAGGCTATGTATTGATGCAAAGAGGAAAAGTGATAGCCTATGCCTCTAGGCAACTCAAGGTTCACGAGAAGAATTACACCACCCACGACCTGGAACTTGGAGCCGTTGTGTTCGCTCTCAAGATATGGAGACATTACCTCTACGGTACTAAGTGTGAAATATACATTGACCACAAGAGTCTCCAGCATATCTTCAACCAAAAGGAGTTGAATATGAGGCAACGAAGATGGGTCGAACTTCTCAACGACTACGACTGTGGAATTCGGTATCATCCTGGCAAGGCCAACGTGGTGGCCGATGCGCTCAGTCGAAAAGGTTATGCGAACTCCATTCGTCTTCTGTGTTCGCAAATCATAACCGACATCAAAGATCGAATGCGGGCAGCTCAACATGTTTCTGTAACAGAAAATGACGTATGCGATGAGCTGTCATGTGGAGCTGAACTCAAAATCGAAACCAAATCCGACGGTATTCTATACTATTTAAACCGCATATGGATTCCTGATCGCGATAACCTTCGTGATTTCCTCATGAATGAGGCGCACAAAACACGATACTCTGTACACCCAGGAGCCGACAAGATGTATCAAGACCTACGATACACCTACTGGTGGCCTGGCATGAAAAAGGATATCGCTGTTTTTGTTCCCAAGTGCCTTACCTGTTCCAAAGTAAAAGCTGAACATCATAGACCTTCAGGACTTCTAGTCCAACCCGAAATACCTGTATGGAAGTGGGAAAACATAACCATGGATTTCATTACCGGGTTACCTCGCACCTCCAGTGGGTATGACACCATATGGGTAATAATCGATCGTCTCACAAAGTCATCTTATTTCATTCCGATTCGCGAGGACTTCAAGAACGAGAAGTTAGCTCGTATCTACATCAGCGAGATCGTAAGCCGTCATGGTGTACCATTAAGCATCATTTCAGACCGTGATGGTCGTTTCACTTCACGAACATGGCGAGCCGTACAAACCGCCTTGGGTACACGATTAGACCTAGGTACCGCTTTTCATCCTCAAACTGATGGTCAATCTGAACGCACCATCCAAACCCTTGAAGATATGCTGCGAGCATGTGTCATAGACTTCAAAGGGAACTGGGACGCTCACTTACCATTAGTGGAATTTTCGTACAACAATAGCTATCATTCAAGTATCGGCATGGCTCCTTTCGAAGCTTTATATGGTCGTAAGTGCCGATCTCCAGTATGTTGGCATGAAATTGGGGAAGCGCAAATCACCGGACCAGAATTGATTCAAGAAACAACCGACAAGATCCTTCAAATTCGAAACAATCTTCTAGCGGCTCAAAGTCGTCAAAAGAGTTATGCAGACAAACGAGAAAGCCCTTGGAGTTTGACATCGGTGATCAAGTACTTTTAAAAGTATCACCGTGGAAGGGAGTGGTTCGTTTTAGCCAGAAGGGCAAGCTAGCACCATGCTACGTAGGACCTTTCAAGATACTCGAAAGAGTAGGTCCTGTAGCATACAAGCTTGACCTACCAGAAGAGCTCAACAGAATTCATCCCACATTCCACGTATCAAACTTGAAAAAGTGCCTTGCCGATGAAAATCTCCACATTCCTCTAGAAGACATTCAAGTCGATGAATCGATGCACTTCGTTGAAAGACCAGTAGAAATCATGGACTTCTGTGAGAAGCGTTTAAGGCGAAGTCGTATTCCAATTGTCAGGGTGCGTTGGGAGTCGAAACGAGGACCCGAGTTTACTTGGGAACGTGAAGACTCAATGCGGGAAAAATACCCGCATCTCTTTCCAGTTACCACTACTACTTAAATTTCGGGACGAAATTCCTAAAAGTAGGGGATACTTTAACATTCGTTGAAAAACGGGTTTCAAAACCCGCTTCATTTAATAACCAAGTATTCAGTTATAAGTTCGTTGCGTATTTATTGTTCAGATAATTTTAAATAATACATAATTAATAAGCATTTTAGAATTAAAAACCCATAATTAATAAATAATAATAATAATAAGTGAATAAAAAATAAAATGGAGTCGCCGGGTCTCGAACCCGGGTCTCCCGCAAACACAAACACACACCACACCACTTCGCCACACACTTCACTTGTGTTAAATACAGAATCAAATAACACTTAAAGTAAAACCCGAAAATCAAAACCGGTAATCAGCGCGCCCAGAACTCGCAGTCGCCGGAAAAACCGAGATTTCCGCAATTGTGGCTATTTTCCTTTGACTGAACCCCGTAAACTGATTTCGACATCAGTTATAACCGATGCCTAACAATCAATTTCAGTCAAAACCGTCGGAAACCTTTGACCGTGAATAATGACCCAAATTCGAACCCAATTCAGCCTGTTCCTCCTTATAAATACCCACTCAAACTTCTTGTAAACCTTTCGCTCAGAACCACGCTCTCTTTCGAAGCTTTATTCCTTCCAAAGCTCGTCGCCGGAGATCTTCACTTTCGCCGAATATCGCCGGAATCACTGATCAGAAAACCGCATTCGTTCTTCAGACGGTATAATTGTCTAAACCTTCTTGCTATCTCTTGATTAGTAATCTAATTGCTCAACACAATAATCGAAACTGTTAAAACAGTTCATTCAGCCAGAAATCGCAAATCAGAGCCGACGAACACTTGCCGGAAATCTGAAGAAAACTCTCCGTCTTGGTATATCATATTCCTTAATCTTTATTTTCCTATTCCATTTCAATCGAGTATAAGGTTGTTGGTCGATTGAGCAAAAACAGTCGGGTTCACTGTTCTGTGTTCTTCTTAATGAAGAAGACGAAGTTTAGGTTGTATATTAATGTAATTAAAATCGAGTATTTAACCGGGTTAGACACACAGTCCAGCGGTGGACTGTGTGCAAATACAAAACACAGGTCCCGGGTTCGAATCGCACATGTTACCGACTTTCAGAAATAAAACCAACATTTTTAAAACCTAATCAGATCAAGTCACAATATATACATAAGAGGAATATAATCCAGTATTTAAACAGATTAGACACACAGCCCAACTGGTTGGGTTGTGCGCACTCGAACCGAAGGTCACGAGTTCGACTCCGGGTCTCTGCAACCGGTTCGGCCATATTATAACATTTTTAATAAAAACTAAATAAGGTTAGAGTCAGTTAGTATATAAATATAATTAAAACCAAGAATATTTCAGGTTAGACACGTAGCTCAGTTGGTAGAGTTGCGTTCACGTATACGAGAGGTCCCGAGTTCGAACCTCACTTGCCGCATAGAATAAAAAACAGTCTGACCGGTCAGACCCGGTCAAACCTGACAAAAGTCAACCCTTTTTATTTCCTTTTTACTTATTTATTTAATTGAAAAATTATTTAAAAATACTTAAAAATAAGGTTTTTAAAGTTAAAAATTTGCACTAAACCCACAAAAATAAATCTAAAAATCTCATTAAAGAGCACTAATTAAAAATAATAATCTCAAATAAAATTTATTTATTTAATCGAATCATGTCGTTATTATTTAGGTTAGTTTTCCTTCATCGGTTGAATCATAATATTCGTGCGCATTCATCGTCATCAAGAAACGCATCCACTGTGAGTGAATCTCTACCAATTCCCCATTTTAATCATATTTGGGGTGTATCATGTGTCGTACTATTCTTTTATTTTATTTAAACACTTGTGCATACATCATATCCGTGATCAAATGTGTATCAATCATTGTGTGAATTATATGTAGATTGAATTTCATCATTTCAGTGCACGCATTTCATTAGGCCCATCAGTTCCCCGTGGGATACGGGTTGAGCATCAGGAGCCTCATCAGATCGGCTCCGTTTGATTGAGCCTTGATCTCAAATACATCATCATTTCATGTCATATACTCATCCAAAGTGGTTTGTGATTGTTTACATATATGTTTGCTCACATGTGATTAATGCACGAATTTTCTTTATTAAATAAAACAAGAAATCAGTTAAAATGTTTTATCAAGGTTCACTCGCCAACTTTTGTTGACCCAAAATCTCCCCCATTTTACACATGATACAGGTGATCCAGCTGAGACAGGAAACACTTAGGAAGGCCTAGAAAAATAAACAAGTTTATGCTTGGGAATAATTATATAGTTTCATTTTCTTTGTAATTGTATAAATTTTGTTTTGGATATTTAAGTTTGTAATTTGAATTTAATAAATATGAAACATCTTAGTAAATATCATGAGCTTTGGTGATAACCCAATTATGCCCCGACTTTTATTCCGCTGCGTGTCGGGGTGTGGACAACTGTGGCACACTTTGAAGATAGGTCGGGTTATCAAATTCTATATAAAGGCCTTATTACATTTCTATAACATTTACTTTACAGTTTTTGAAAATTTTTGGAGAAAATTTTTCGAAAACACATTCCCATAATGTTTACTTGAAATTTTACAAATTTTTGAAGAAAATTTGAAAAATTTCACAAAACTCTCACTGTTGAAAAGACAAAATTCATGGATATAAATGTTTTATAAACACAAAGGTATCAAGGTTTTTGTCATCATAAGGGAGAGATGATTTAAAAGAAATTTGAGAAGCAATATTGGATGGAGAATTGAAGTAATTCTCATCAGTTGGTCAATGTTTTTATATAAATAAAAAAAATCCAAAAATATGTTTTTGAATTTTAGGGGTAGAAATTTTTTTTTTCAGAAAATCCAAAAATATATTAAATGCAAAAAGTACAAAAACATATTAAAAGCAAAAAGTACAAAAACATTGAAAAAGACAAAAAGAGTTTTGTGAAAAAAAAAGGAAATGATAGTACATCAGTGGACTATCACCTTATGCTAAGGATTTGTAAAGTTTAAAAAGTTTAAACAAGTGTTACTGTGGATGTGTCGATAGGCTTTACACGTTCAGTAGATTGTTTCCGGGATATAAACTAAATTTTACAACTGCTTAACTTGTGGATTAACATCTCTCGGATATATGGACTTAGTACTCCGAAATTTCGTTTGAGAGATTGCCTGATTCGGAGATACGAGGTCTTTATAGATGATTGATATCTGGGGTATTATACAAGTTCTTCTGATTTTGCGAAAGCAATAGCCTAGAACTTCTATAATGCTTTTGCTAAAATCCCCTAAACTGCATTCAACTAAAAATATCGAAAGATACTACAATTACAATACTAAAGATTCCATATTGGAACACACCTTTAAGACGAGCCTTCATCTCTTTGTATGTGCGGTGGTACTAACCTGAGCTCTCAAGGTTTCGCAAAACCCAGATACAGATATCAATTACGCTATATTCACATGTAAGATGAAATCTAGGGAATCTTGATACGGAAGTATACTCTGAGATGGGAACCATAGTTAAGTCAAGTTTCTTAAGTCTACCTAATGTATCTTGGAACAATTGAGAAATGTGTGGAAGTTTAAGTGGACAAATATATCGACAATATAGGTAAATTTGATTAAAACTTAGTGTCATGAAAAGGTCAATGGTACTGATGATATGTCTCAAAAACTGATATGATCCTTTAACACAAGCTCAACAAAAATATGTATGTAAATATGTTTGTACTTAGTTAGTGTTTTGATATTCATTTCATAAAAACAAAAAGATTATATTATCTTTTAGTTTCGACCACTGATGATGAAAAGTGGGTAATCAAAGTCTAGAGTTGCTGAACAAAACTAAAAACTTTTGATTGATCTGAAAAGTTTAAAAGTTCATTAAGTTGAAACTTACATTTGAGTGAATGCATCAGTTTAGAGTCAAAATGTTTAATCAAGATCATTAAGTTGAACTTGAAACATAGATCAGATATTCAAGGTCATTAATTTGGACTTGATTAACTGAGTGGGTTTAAAACTGATAAAGATGATTAAAATTTGAAATGTTTTTGGTTATAAATTTCAAAGTTTGAATCTGAAATGTTTATTTTGAATGTTTGAAGAACTTTGAAACAGGAAGTAGATTTTAAGGGGAGCTAGATAAAAACGTTGATTAAAGATAAGAGAAAGCTCAAAGTAAGGGAGAGCATGGTGATTAAAGTTTTACCAAGACAAGTTCAAGAAAAGAGAAAAGGATTGTAGAAGATATGAAAATCAAGGACGTTAAAGTTATTCAAGAAATAAAGATCAAGAACATATTAAAAACTCTGGAATTTAATTGAAGACTGATGACTATGTCAACATCCAAGGGGGAGTCTGTTGATGCATATGTCTGTTGCCTACGTCATCGTATAATATCGAGTCTGTATTTAGGAGCGAAATGTCGAAGTTAATGTATGTAAAGGAGCAAGTTCGCCCAAACTTGTCATAGTTTGGACAAGTTCGCCTGAACTTGTCATGGCTAGGACAAGTTCGCTCGAACTTGTCCATGACACAGTTCAAGCGAACTTGTAATCCTATATATAGGAGTCTTTGGTTCTCATTCGTAACATTCAAAGATTTTGTAACCTGGACGGCGAAGCTCTGTCCAAGTGTTTCCAGGAGTTGTAACGTTTACTCATTAATGAAACATTGATTAATCAGTAAAGAACTTGTGTACAATGTCTTCTATGCAAACGGATTCCGCACGTTTACCTTAGGCTTGCCAAATTAGGACCTGAAGGATCCGTACAACGGACCTTCATGCTTTTTGACCATTGTTTAACGGTAACTAACCAAAAAAATAATAAGTTTTAATTTATAAATTTAACACTATATATATCCAACCTATTTTACTCAAATCTCCATCCATTCTCCATTTATTCTCCATCTAAAGACTTTACAAACTTTATCATATTCACACAATGTTTCCCAACAATCAAAACCCGTTGGACCCCAACAATCCATTTTGGGGTAATTTAGCAAACAACGAGCAAGAAGAACGATACCGGAGAGACCCGTGAACGGTGAGGTTGAGTATTATCCGATGCCACCTACCACCCCAACCTCCCCTCATCGACAACGCCACTAATTCGCGGAATTTTTGGATACTATTCCCCACCTCCAATATTTCGCCAAACCCAAAACATACCCCAAACCCAAAACGTACCCGAAACCCAAAACGTACCCGAAACCCAAACCACTTCCTCAAAAGGTGGACGATCTAGAAGGCACCGAAAGAAGGTTGAAAATGAAGAACATGCTCCTAAAACGATCGAGAGGTGGACGCCTACGGAAGAACTTACATTGTCACAAGCATGGCTCGACGTGTCGGAGGATCCAATTGTTTGTAATTTTTTTCTCCATTAACTTTTTACAAATATACTTTTATAAATAATTTTTTTATTTTTATTTTGTTGTTACATTTTTTTTAAATTATAGCATCCGACCAAGATATAAATTTGTAGTTTTTATTTTTATTTTTATGTAGTTTGTAATCTTTTATTTTTAAGTAGTTTGTAATCTTTAATTTATTTTATTGAAATTAGATTTTTTTTGAATTTTGTTTTAAATAAAATTGACATATAAATTAAAAAAATAGAAAATAGGGAAAATTACTTTTTGAGTCCCTGTGTTTTAAGGGTTTTAACCAGTTGAGTCCAAAACCAAAATGTTTAACGCACTGAGTCCCTACAGCCACTTTTCTTAACCATTTAAGTCCAAATTTCTAACACCATCCACCAAGCCTGTTAAATACGAGGGTAATTTAGTCATTTACGCACAAAGTACAAGTCTTATATGCACATGAGTACAAGAAACAAGTCTTTAATGCATAAAGTTTTAATATATAATATATATAAAAATAAATTACATATAATATAAACACACACCTACACACACACCTACACACTTTCTCTCTCATCTTTACACACTCTTCTCTCTCTATATATCTATCTCTCTCTAAATAAACACCACCAAGTACCATACACCACTATCACCACAATAATCCACCACCATCACCGCAATAATCCACCACCATACACCACCTCCGACACCACCTCTAACAGCACCGTCGACACCATCAGAGTCGCCAACACCACCAACATTTAAACCCTAACACCACCATCCCACTGCCGCCACCTCTGACAACCCATCAACACCACCATCCCATCGTCGCCGCCACTGCCTCACCATCATCCCCACCAAAAGTTTCGGTCCAGAAACCCTTCAGTTCTCTCTCACCTCCACCACCCAGTGCCGCCCCACTGCCACCACCATCCCACTACCGCCACCTCCGAACACCCACCGTCTCACCAACATTGCCAAGAACCCTCCACCACTGTCTAACCACCACCACCATCAACCCTTTAACTTTCTCTCTCTAAACAAAACAACACAACAGTAACTTACAAATGCTTTCCAGGGGTGATGAAAGGCGAAGCATGTGAGTTTTCCGATGTGGTGATGAACGACGGGAAACGTGATGGTGGTTGTGAACCATCAGATCTAGTGATGAATGGCGGATCTGAGTTTTCCGATGTGGTGCAATGGTGGTGGAGGGGCTACAATGGTGGTGGTGTTGCGGTGTTGGTAGAGGTGGTGGTGTTGCGGTGTTGGCGGAGGTGTTGGTACGACGGTGATGGTGGTGGTTGTGGTGCCGTGGTAATGGTTGTGGTTGTTTTGTTGAGAGATAAAGATAATTAAGAGAGAGAAAGTGATTAGGCAGAGAGAGATGGAATCTAGTTATAGAGAGATATGTGAGTAGATGGAATACATGTATATATTTAGTAATAGTTTTAATAATAATATAATGGTTTTTTAAGTATAAGGGTAATTTGGTCATTTAACAAAAGTTAACAGAAATAATGCTAGCAATGTTAAAAAAATTGGACTCGGATGGTTAAGAAAAGTGGCTGTAGGGACTCAAGCATTAAACATTTTGATTTTGGACTAAAGTGCTTAAAACCCCTAAAACACAGGGACTCAAAAAGTAATTTTCCCTAGAAAATATAATAAAAATTAATAAGTAGGTAATGATGATTGGGCTTTAAACCATTGGATGCAAGTTAAAGAGATGGGCTTTAAAGCTCTCTATGTGACATGACGATGATGTGGCGTGATAAAGCCCATAGGGGCTTTATACCACACCTTCTAGCCTTATTGATTCTTAGAAAATTATATCACATGTTATTAATTTGTTGTTTCTTACAATTTTTAAATTCAAATTGGTTTACCAAAAAACTGAACTCAATTTATATACATTTATTAAAAAACACTTAGTATATTTTTATATAAACACCATTGGTGACTAACGTCACTAAACCCAGTTTTTGCGTAAATATATTACATAGAATTAGAGATTTCTTGTTTCATATATGACGTAATAAGTGATAGATGATTTTTTAGTCTTTTAGACAACTATTAGTCTATTATATATGTAGACTTACTTTAGAACCCAACTACTATCTTTCAACTAATGAACTTAAAAGATCACTTACGACATATTACAAGCAATGTCCAACGCTTCTAGTTTGTTGGTTGTCAAGTGGCACTTGGACTTCCTTCAAACACTTCAGTAGGATATCCTAATAAACAATCCCAGTGAAGTATTCGGAGGATCCCTTAGGGACACTTGGCTTTTCCTTTCATCTGTATTCCTTTGAGTTACTTGATACGCTTCATTATTAAAAATTACTTGGGTATACATATATTTGTAGACTAGAACTATGGGAAGTGTCATATCGATGAACCTGCATGATGCATCAGAAGCGTGAACATGGTTGGCATTGAGTCTCTATTAGCATTTTTTTCATATTAACATAAAGAGGGAAAAGATACTAAAACAAGAACTCATGGTGAGGACCAGGTAAAGAGAGGTATTGTATACTCATTTCTTCATATGTCCCTTGATCATGACTACATTCAATTTCCATCTTTAGTAATATTGGCATAAAATTCCATGAGGGTATATAGATGTAAATTAGAATAAGTCAAGTCAAGTCAAAGCTTGAATGGAATATACATTTATTCTAGATGAAGAATCAGGTAAAGATGTAGATTGTAGAAGGGTGTATTTGAGATGGGTACTTATGCAAGAATCTGCCCCATTGTTTTGTGAAACATTTTCTGTAAAATGTCTTGATATCTTGTCGTGGCATTACTCTTTTAAGTAAGCTCCTTTGACTCTCTTGAAACTATAACTCTCAAAAATGACCCTCACACATGCTTTAGCTAAACTATAGCAGGTAAATCAAGATTCTCACATCTACTGATTCAAATTAATTAGCTGACATGTCAGCTTAATATCTAAAGAACACACATGAAAAATATAAATTTCTTTGGATTCTAAAGTGATCACTTGGTTTTATCACAAAGAATATTGTTCATATTGAGAGGCTTTTTTAAGGCCCCGTCTATTCACACACCCCTTTTGTCTATTTTGACAGTGCCGAGCTTTGGCCAAAGCTCAAAGTTTTGGGAAATACCCAACGCCGAGCTGGCCACAGCTCAACGTTTCAGGGTAATACTCCGAGTTTTGACCAAAGCTCGGCGTTTTGGTGGTTTTTTTAATTTTTTTAAATTTGATTTTAATTCAAAAACGCATCTATACTTGTCGAATTTTGACATATTTTGTTATTACACGTCATCTTATGAAGTATATGGTCTATACGGCACGTTCCGGATAAGTTCGGTTACGTGCATTGTCGTATTCCATGATTTCATGTGATTCTGTTTTGATTTCACTTGTAGTCCAACGTGTTGTTTTGTATGTATACGCGTCCTACCGGATCAGTACTTGACATATTTTGTCATTAAATGTCGTATTATGACGTGTATTGTCATTATTGTTCCGTACTATCGCGTATTTTGGTCGTACGGGTCGTGTCGTTGACATTCGGTATTGTGACGTTTGTTGTCTGTAAGTGTCGTATTAGTGCCTAGATTGATTGTTATGGCGTATTATGTTTCTATTGGTCGTATGCGTATTTTGCACGTACGGGCCGTGTCGTTGACATTCGGTGTTCGGTGATACACTCGGGTTATAAACTTGGGTATGGTGATACACTCGGGTTATAAACTTGGGTCGACATTTTAGTCTCTTTAGATTTAGGGTTTGACTAGAGAGCTGAAAAGAAACTTAAAAGGGATTGACGTAATTTGTTATTACACGTCATTTTATGAAGTATATGGTCTATATGGCACGTTCTGGATAAGTTCGGTTACGTGTATTGTCGTATTCCGGAACGTGCCGTATAGTACTGATCCGGTAGGACGCGTATACATACAAAAGGCAAGTTGGACTACAAGTGAAATCAAAATAGAATCACATGAAATCATGGAATACGGCAATACACGTAACCGAACTTATCCGGAACGTGCCGTATAGACCATATACTTCATAGTTCATAAAATGACGTGTAATAACAAAATACGTCAACAAGTATAGGTGCATTTTTAAATTAAAATCAAATTTAAAAACATTAAAAAACCACCGGAATACCGAGCTTTGGCCAAAGCTCGGAGTATTACCCTAAAGCGTTGAGCTTTGGCCAAAGCTCGGCGCTTCAGGGTGTGGAAATAAGTGATGGGTGTGTGAATGGTATGGTCTTTTTTGAATTGGCGGTGAAAACTAATCAAAAAATATGCATCCCCTATATGATTTGGGTTACAAATAACCATACCAAAATAACATTTCTAAGACTAGACGGTGTGGAAGGCAGAAAAGTGGCATGGAGGCTTCAACCACGCCTGCACACCGCCCGTGGCCCGACTTGGATGTGGCATGGAGGGGGTGGTGTCGAGAACTTCAACGGCGTGGAGGGGAGGATGAATGGTGACGTGGAGCGATGGTATTGATTGTTGTTGTTTGGGTTGATTTTTATTGTTTGGTTTATTTGTTTCTTTAATGCCTCCTTCCACCATCTGTTTTTTTTTTCATCATCTCCGTAGCCACCATTGCTCCACTACCACCACAAGCATCTCTACCACCAGAACACCATATCCACTGCCATAACGGCTCCATAACCACCACCACCACACCACCGTACTACATCTCTTCTACCGGGCGGAACCATTGTTTACACCACAACTTACCTCCGTCCGGCCACCATAACCTCCGTCCGGCCACCATAACCCACCACCAATCCATCGTTAACCACCGGCCACCACCATTCAAAACCCTACCCTAAAACCCAAAACCTGCAAACTACGACATACCTTCTTCACCACCAATCGGATCAACCACCTTCAACAGTACCCACCTTCTTTCAACATGTATTGCGTTTTCTGGATAGAGGCTGCCATTTTCTACATCTATCTTTTAACTTCAACAGACAGCTCCTAGTGGCGATGGCCGTTCACGAAGTTATTATTGTTCGATCAAGAACAGAACTAGTTGAATGTTATTATTATTTTGGAGGGATACGTAAAACGCAATAAGATGATTGTTAATGTTTTTTTATTATTATATGTATTGCCTTTTTGGTTGGTGATAATATTAAACAACGAACGTAAAACGCAATAAGATGATTGTTAATGTTTTTTTATTATTATATGTATTGCTTTTTTGTTGGTGATAACAGTAAACATCGAAAGAGTTTAACACAAAAAAAAAATTAAAGTGATGAATGTTATTATTTTTTTATTATCATATTCATTGCGTTTTTTGATTGCTGATGAAGTATCACAAAGAAATAGTTAACCAATGGGAGAAGCTAATGGGTAATGGGATTTGTTTTTAAGTCAATTACTGTAAATACCTACTTGAATTATTTGTATGTTTTACTGCTTGCGAACTACAATAAAATAGTCCATTGCCTTTTATAACACAAATGAAAAAATACATTTTATTGTGTTTTTAGTCCATTGCGTTTTAGAAAAAACACATCTTTGTATGTTTTTCGTCCATTGCGTTTTAGAAACAACACATTTTTATGTGTTTTACTCCATTGCGTTTTAGAAAAGCATTATCTTTTGTATTTTTAGTCCATTGAGTTTTAGAAAAAAACACTTTGTCTTGTGTTTTTGATCCACTGCGTTTTAGAAAAAAAACATTTTTTTTGTGTTTTTTATCCATTGTGTTTTACAAAGAACACTTTGTTTTGTGTGTTTGATCCATTGCGTTTTAGAAATAAACACTTTCTTTTGTGTTTTTTGTCCATTGCGTTTTAGAAAGAACACTTTCTTTTGTGTTTTAGTCTATTGCGTTTTAGAAAAAAAATATTTTTTGTGTTTTTTGTGCATTGCATTTTACGTATCTGAGTTATCGAAAACTTTTTTTTCAAAAGTATAGCAATAGTATACTCGTTTTAAAGAAAAATGCTCGTTTTTTTGTGCAATTTTTATAAAAATATAATATCGTATGAAAAAGTTATTAACGTTTAAGAAATTGGGAGGGGGGGGGGGGGGTTAGAGGAGAGGGAAACTATTTCCTTGGATGGACTAGATTAAAACTCATGCGCCTTCTCATATTCATCAATTCAACCCCTTTAATCTCAACTCTTTATTACTTAATGAAGTATCAAGATAACTTCTTATCCTTTCTATCTAAAACATACTTCCTATTATATTCTGACACTTTATATACGTTTATTAGAAAACAGTTTATAGAAGTGTATTTATATATAAACACCATTGGTGACTAGCGTCACTAAAACCAGTTGTTTGAATAAATATATACGTAGAATTAGAAGATTTCATGTTTCCTATGACGTAACAAATGATAGATGATTTTTTTATCTTTTGGACAACTATTATGTCGACTTACATTGGAACCCAACTACTATCCTTCAACTAATGAACTTAAAAGATCACTTACAACGTATTAGGCTAGTGGGTGTGGTGATGAGCCAAACTTGGAGGATGATCCTCCACGTAGGCGTCACGTCATAGTCTTAGAATGATGCCCCTTTAATGGAAATGGATGAGGAACCTACCCCACCAACTTTTATTTATTTATTTTAACTAACATAATTTTTTTAACTTTATTTATCTAAATAAGATATAAAATTAAATTCATTAAATATTGAAAATACGAAACATTACATGACTTAAAAAAATAAAAAATAAAACCAAAAAAAAACCTAACTTTCATATTTTTTCATGTTCAGGTTGAACCTATCCATTGAAGATAAATAGAAGAATGTTTTATAAAGTTGTAGAGATTTTAAAAAAATAGAGAGAAGGATGGGGTTGTAGAGGGTGTGAAATGGGGGTAAAAGGGTTAGATTTTATAAATAATTGAATTTGAATTTGATTTTTTTTTTTCTAAACGGTCGAAATAAACAAAGGGGCATCATTACCCTTTTTTGTCTCGTAGTGCACGGCAACAACGGCTAGTACATGCCGTCTATGCCGCGGCAAGGGTGGATGGAAACGGTGTGCCGGGCCGCGCCGAGCCATGCCGTGCCCACACCGAGGAGCCTTACAAGCAATTTCCAACGCTTCTAGTTTGTTGGTTGTCAAGTGGTACTTGGAGTTCCCCCAAACACTTCAGTAGGATATCCTAATAAACAATCCTAGTGAAGTATTCGGAGGATCCCTTAGGGACACTTGGCTTTTCCCTTCATCCGTATTCCTTTCTAATTACCTGATACGCTTCATTATTAAAAATGACTTGGGTATACATATATATAGACTAGAGTTATGGGAAGTGTCATATCGATGAACCCGCATGATGCATCAGAAGCGTGAACATGGTTGGCATTGAGTCTCTATTAGCATTTTTTTTCATATTAACATAAAGAGGGAAAAGATACTAAAACAAGAACTCAGGTAAAGAGAGGTATTGTATACTCATTTCTTCATGTGTCCCTTATTCATGACTAGGTTCAATTTCCATCTTTAGTAATATTGGCATAAGATTCCATGAGGGTATATAGATGTAAATTAGAATAAGTCAAGTCAAGTCAAAGCTTGAATGGAATATACCTTTATTCTAGATGAAGAATCAGGTAAAGATGTAGATTGTAGAATGGTGTATTTGAGATGGGTACTTATGCAAGAATCTGCCCCATTGTTTTGTGAAACATTTTCTGTAAACTGTCTTGATATCTTGTTGTGGCATTACTCTTTTAACATCATTCACATCCAACCTTCTATTTTTACATGAGAAAGTTTTGCATATTATGAAAAGTGATTATGGGGAGTTGTGAGTGGAGGGGGAGAAAATGTAATGACAAACGTATTAAAAATTATTATTTAACTGAAAGGAGAGAGAAACGATAATTATTTTTAGTGTAATATAATGTAAAAATGGAGGATTGAATGTGAATGAACTAACTAAGCTCCTTTGACTCTATGAAACTATAACTCTCAAAAATGACCCTCACACATGCTTTAGCTAAACTATAGCAGGCAAATCAAGATTCTCACATCTACTGATTCAAATTAATCAGCTGACATGTCAGCTTAATATCTAAAGAACACACATGAAAAATATAAATTTCTTTGGAGTCTAAAGTGATCACTTGGTTTTATCACAAAGAATATTGTTCATATTGAGAGGGTTTTTTAAGGCCCCGTTTATTCATACACCCCTTTTGTCTATTTTGACAGTGCCGAGCTTTGGCCAAAGCTCAAAGTTTTGGGAAATACCCAACGCCGAGCTGGCCACAACTCAACGTTTCAGGGTAATACTCCGAGTTTTGACCAAAGCTCGGCGTTTTGGTGGTTTTTTTAATTTTTTTAAATTTGATTTTAGTTCAAAAACGCATCTATACTTGTCGAATTTTGACATATTTTGTTATTACACGTCATCTTATGAAGTATATGGTCTATACGGCACGTTCCGGATAAGTTCGGTTACGTGCATTGTTGTAAATCATGATTTCATGTGATTCTGTTTTGATTTCACTTGTAGTCCAACGTGTCGTTTTGTATGTATACGCGTCCTACCGGATCAGTACTTGACGTATTTTGTCATCAAAAGTCGTATTATGACGTGTATTGTCATTATTGTTCCGTACTATCGCGTATTTTGGTCGTACGGGTTGTGTCGTTGACATTCGGTATTGTGACGTTTGTTGTCTGTAAGTGTCGTATTAGTGCGTAGATTGATTGTTATGGCGTATTATGTTTCTATTGGTCGTACGCGTATTTTGGCCGTACGGGCCGTGTCGTTGACATTCGGTGTTCGGTGATACACTCGGGTTATAAACTTGGGTAGGGTGATACACTTGGGTTATAAACTTGGATCGACATTTTAGTCTCTTTAGATTTAGGATTTGACTAGAGAGCTAAAAAGAAACTTAAAAGGGATTGACGTATTTTGTTATTACACGTCATTTTATGAAGTATATGGTCTATATGGCACGTTCCGGATAAGTTCGGTTACGTGTATTGTCGTATTCCGGAACGTGTCGTATAGTACAGATCCGTAGGACGCGTATACATACAAAAGGCACGTTGGACTACAAGTGAAATCAAAACAGAATCACATGAAAACATGGAATACGGCAATACACGTAACCGAACTTATCCGGAACGTGCTGTATAGACCATATACTTCATAGTTCATAAAATGACGTGTAATAACAAAATACGTCAACAAGTATATGTGCATTTTTAAATTAAAATCAAATTTAAAAAAAATAAAAAAACCACCAGAACACCGAGCTTTGGCCAAAGCTCGGAGTATTACCCTAAAGCGTTGAGCTTTGGCCAAAGCTCGCCGCTTCAGGGTGTGAAAATTAGTGATGGGTGTGTGAATGGCATGGTCTTTTTTGAATTGGCGGTGAAAATTAATAAAAAATTATGCATCCCCATGATTTGTGTTACAAATAACCATATCAAAATTACATTTCTAAGAGCGGACGGTGTGGAAGGCAGAAAAGTAGCATGGAGGCTTCAACCACGCCTGCACACCGCCCGTGGCCCGACTTGGATGTGGCATGGAGGGGGTGGTGTCGAGAACTTCACCGGCGTGGAGGGGAGGATGAATGGTGACGTGGAGCGATGGTATTGGTTGTTGTTTGGGTTGATTTTTATTGGTTGGTTAATTATTTGTATCTTTAATGCCTCCTTCCACCCTCTGTTTTTTTTTTTGTTTGCCCCCTCTACTAACTGCTAACGCGGTTGTCACTTGGAACGACTTATACCAAAAGTTTCACCAAGCTAAACCAATTGCAGAGTTGGCATAGTCTGGGAGTGCAGAAAAATGCCGATTGCTTTATATTTTCGACTAGACAGTTCACACTCATGTTGAACATGTATTTTCGACTATACAGTTCACACTCATTTGAGCATATATCGCTCCATGTAATTCGATAACACGAAGGAGCAACCAATTATAGGTTCATGGAACTAGATTGAAACAAAACATAAAGCTACTTTATCTCTTGGTACAGATTTGAAATATTACTCGCAAAATGATCAGTAAATGAGTTTTTCACAGAAAAGTAAATAAAAGGGAATCCAATCCAACGACCCAGTCCGGTTACCTGGTTCAACCGATAACCAGCAAATTCACATAAAGGTTGTTCAAATGACCTCAACCAGGCTGCTTATGTAGCCTGTTCTGGTCCGGTTTCGAAAACAACGAATATTGGACAAACCAGTGGTCAATAAGTTAAAATTAACAAAACAAAAAGCAATACCAACGAAACGGAAAAAAAAAACCCAACACAGCCGGTGCATGATAAAATGAAAGTGAACTAAAATATGGCAACAACATAGACCCACTTCATACATAACTAAGGGAGACAAGCAGTAAAAAGTAAATAATTCTTACATGTAAATTCTGCATACTGTTAGTATTGTAACCAAGACAAATTAACTGATTAAGCCAACAAACTGCGGTTAACCATACTACTATAGTTATATCATAAGTGCAACCGTTAATCAAGATCAGATATCTGATTAAACTATGCAAGATTCTTGAATTGCAACTCGTGACAGCCGAGATTCACGAACAGATTTGATCAAGAATCCTTCAGAATGAGTCAACCTTCAAAAACATAGATATTACAAGCCATCAGCATAATCTTATTAGCGTACGAATTTTAACAAAATAATTTAAGTGTATATTTGTTATTCTAAGACTTCATATTACTGTTTATAATTATGATATAATGAGAGACATCACGATACAAATCAATGGCCTACTTGGGAAGAAGGGATATAAATGAACAAAAATATGTAACATCTCCCATTTCGTAATAACATAAAAAATACCCTTAACCAAAATGAATATTATGTACATTAACAAGATGTGCTATATATGCAGGGGTGGTAATTTCCGACGCGACACGAAAAAAAATCAGGTTTTGGCCTTTTGGGTTGTCATAAGATCATATCTAACCCGTTTAATAAACAGGTTGTGTTCGGGTTAACCAGTTTAGCCCGTTTAGTCAAACAGGTCGACCCACCAACCCGTTTGACTCATGTATTACAACCCACCAAAACCGATTAACATGTTTACAACTTGATTACAACCTACCAACAAATTTAGATAAATGGGCTGAAGGGGTCGTGTACGGTTTACACTCTTGAACACGATTTTAGGTGTGTTTGGGTTACGGTGATGTTTTTTCATCAATAGATATATGGGTTGTGTTTGGATTAAACAACTCAACCCTCCAGCCCGAAACCCGTCAATCCACCACGATTGACACCCCTAGCCATTAGTGTTTTGAAATTGCTAACTAAAAATGCTTATCAGCAAATTGTTTCTTGAATTAAGCAAGTTCAAAAGCTTGCTTCAATCATAAACAAATCAAATAAGCGATTTGAATAAGCAATCCCAAACACCCTCAATACAGCTTAATAGCTTATTTATGCACCAGAAAGTAATAAGCATACAAAGAAATTTAATAAGCAATCCCCAAAAAAAACACCTTATGTTTGCCTAATGTTATAGTCTATGCTATGTGGAAGGGTGTTTTGAACGGACCTCAAATTAACTGGACACCAAGGGGTCAAATAACGTGTTTTTAAAAGTATATCATCAATATTTGAAACTATATCAATCCAGATCTATGTAGTTAATATCCCGATATATCAACCGGTATATCAGTGATATATCGGTTATCGGTCCTCTACCGAGATAACATTGCCACATATCAGTCAGAATATCAGTACCGATAATATCGGCGATATTGACCGATATTTGATCAATATATCACCGAGTTTCTCGATATCATTACCTTTCTTATTTCTACCGTTCGTCTTTCTTTTTATTGCTGCTATTAGTGTTTTAAGTCTTAATTGTTCGTTAAAGTTAGTATTTTAAGTCTTAGTCAGTTACCACTTGCTACAATTGTTAGTGTTTTGCAAGTTGCAAAAGGTTAATTTGTTAATGCTAGGAGAGTATACTTAATTGTTAGTGTTAAATTGCTATATATATAAATTTAGCATGATATTAAAATGTCCGATATCCCAACGATATCCCACCGCTATAACCGATATCTCAAATATCGGTCCTTGACCGATATCCGATATTTTACCGCATTAACTACTTAGATCCAGATATCAAGAGAACACCAGAAAATGTATCATTGGCAAGACACATGAACATACAAATTAAAAAAAATTCTGCTTCTGACTGCACTACTGAATATAAGCTCCTATAAACATCAGGTCATACATGTTATCAATTTGATACCAATTTTTTATCCTTCCATAAATGAAGATTTTGCATACATAAACCTCCCAAGAAACATCAATACATCATAAACTCATGCCAACAACTAGTAAACAAGATTAAATAATGAAAATCAAACACAAAATTGCATGTAGTCACTTTTTCTTACGTAATCCAGCTATTACTCACATGACTTGTAACATTACCGAGAAAAGAAAGTAGCAACAGATGACAAGGCATAAGCCATGAAATTTTCTCCAGCCTACATCAAAGCAATTTCCATACCAAAATACACCAATACATTGATGAAAATTTGAACACAAATATAAATCATAATCACTTTAATCACGTATCCAAATACCTCATAAAGCCAATAACCAACAACACAAATCTCTCTAAATCAACCTGCAAATGTCCTCATCACACTAACCTAATTAAACAGGATATCAGCTAACATCCTGATACGATCCCATAGTTGGTTCAGAGCAGTTATCAAAAAAAAAGGGGTAGTGGTAAATGAGTAGCTAAAGTTTAGGGCCAGTTATTATCTCTATTAATGCTTATATATATCTTGTTCTAGTCAGAGTTATTTAGTGGATGTTTATTATCATCAAACTAGGGTTTTTACCTTAAAATTGGAGATCAAGCCTATCTCGAATTTGGCTATTTTGGAGATCAAGCCTATCTCGAATTTGGCTATTTATGTAATTGTTCATTCAATAATCAGAGTTTCAGTTTCCAGATTCTATCAGTGGTTCCATTGCCGGGAAATCAAATTCACATATCTGATCTTTTTTGAAATCTGGAAACAATTTCACGTCCCAATCTTTTTTTTTCTTCTGAAATCGGGAAAACCAATTCAATCCCTATCTTAGATCTTATCAATTTGATTTTGCAAATTCGTGATTTCTCAAATCTGATTGGTAGTAACAGCCCAATCGCAAACCCTATCTGAAGATGCTATCTGAAAATTCTATTGCTGCCCAATTAGCCACAATTGCATCCCGACTCGAGTCCATAGTGTCGCAAATGAAGGATGAAGTTGCAGAAATCAAGAAGGCTTGGATGGACGACAAGGAAGAGTCTCGTTCGAGTGAGACGGGAAATCTCAAATTCCTAGAGGCTACCAAGGAGACAGTTGACCAGGTTCAACAGGGAACCCCAGAACCCGTGACTAACAAGGAGATGGCTGAAATTAGTTAACACATGGTCCATGATGAGGCAGAAAATCAGACCAGTCCCGAAGAGAAGAGAAAGAACACGAGAATCACAGGGATGAATTGGCTGCAATCAGTCTACAAGCTATTGCAGATGATGATACGTATCTAACCAATTGGGTCAACCCAGCTCTTGAATCAAAAGACCCAGTGGATAATTCGAGTGATCCAGTGGGTATTGACCGGTGGGTAATTCAAGTCAGTAGGTATTTGACCAGACCTGGAAACCCATTAAATTATTGGCAGGAATGTCTTTTGGGGAACAGTTTGTAGGTTTAGTGGATCCATTGCAAGGCCATCATCAAAGGTACCGCCACACCTATGGTTCTCCGGTTACTAAAACTTGGGAAAACGTCCAGCAACGACATTCTGTTTTAGCTCATATATGGGTCCATGAAGCGGGTCAACCTACAATTGAATGGCTTATTGCTTGGCACGCCAATTCCTTTCTTTCCGACTTGAGGACAAGTCATGTTTCCGGGCGGGTAGTATTGATACGATCCCATAGTTGGTTCAGAGCAGTTATCAAAAAAAAGGGGTAGTGGTAAATGAGTAGCTAAAGTTTAGGACCAGTTATTATCTCTATTAATGCTTATATATATCTTGTTCTAGTCCGAGATATTTAGTGGATGTTTATTATTATTATCAAATTAGGGTTTTTACCTTAAAATTGGAGATCAAGCCTATCTCGAATTTGGCTATTTTGGAGATCAAGCCTATCTTGAATTTGGCTATTTATGTAATCGTTCATTCAATAATCAGAGTTTCAGTTTCCAGATTCTATCACATCCCTACATCACATAATCACTTTAATCGCATATCCATACGCCTCCCGACTAGGCCGGCTAAAAATCGACGATTCCAGCGAAAAACATGTATATTCCGGCCAAAACCTCTAAATTTCGGTCAGTTTCCAACCAAATTATATGAATTCCAACAATTAATCATGTATACTTAAATAAATGAGTTGAGTAAGATTTAAAACCTAGCTACTTAAAATAGTTACCTATAAAAATGTATATATTTATACATAAAAATGAAAATTACATATAAAAAACCCGATCCGATTAATCCTGATTAATCCCGAGTAATCCCAAGTAGTCGCTAGTCCCCACTTCACCGGCCGACTAGCGACTAGCGAGTTCTCCAACCTTGAATTATACACAACACAAATGTCTAAATCTAGCCAGCATGTATTCTCATAACACTAACCTAATCAAACAATACATCAATTAACATCCCTAAATCACATAATCGCTTTAATCGCATATCCAAAACACCTCATAAAGCCAAATAATCCACAACGCAAATCTCTCTAAATCCAGCCAGCAAATATCCTCATCACACTAACCTAATCAAACAATACATCAATTAACATCCCTACATCACATAATCGCTTTAATCGCGTATCCAAACACCTCATAAAGCCAGTTATTCTCATCATACTAATCTAATCAAACAACTTATTACTTAACATCCTTACATCACATAATCTCCTAACTTATCACATCAAAATCAAAACCAAAATCACTTTCAGATTCAAAAATCATTAATTAAACCGCATACCTAATCATCCACTCGAAAACGGACGATTCGAACCACTAGATCTCGGCCGATTCATCGCCTCATATCCACCACCAGATTTCGGCCTCCTTTCCTCCACCTGATTAACCAAACCTTGCCGAAAACTCGCCCGCGCAACAAATCCGGTCTGCTTCTGAGCCTCCGGCTCCGGCTTCTGCTCCCTCCCGTGAAAACCAGGCCTCAGATGCGGCGGCACAAACTTATTCGTCTTCGGCGATACAGAAACCGCCAAATCCGATAACGACGGCAACGGTAACGTCGACGGTAACAGCGACGGTGACGGAGATCCGGTACGACCTAACGGACGTAGAGAAATCGAATCCGATTCGATCGGTAACCGATCCGGTGGATGCACGGCGGGAGGCGATGGCGGAGACGGTTGCGACGGAGGAGCGATAGGTTTAGGCGACGGACGAGTCAAGACGAGCATGTTGCCATGGATGCGTGAGTTTGAAATAACGGTTTTGTTAGAAGAAATGGATGATGAAGATGATGACCGGTGGCGGTTATTGGTGGTGGTGGTTTTTTTTGTCATATATGTCGTTGAAGTTGAGAGAGGTGTATTTGTTGGTTTTTGCCATCCACTGTGAACCGCCGTGAGGGGGTGAAGATGGTGGAGAAGGTGGTTTTGTGGTTTTATGATGAGCGTGACGGTGAAGGATGTTTTTTTGCCGGTGGATGCACGACGGACGGAGTGGGGGTGTTTGTTGACGTGTCGGGGTATGATTACGGATTAAGGTGTGTTTTGTCTTTTTGTGAAGATGGTTATTGTATTACGGAGCGTTGTAGTTTTTTAATTGTGATAATTATTTTAGGCTTACGATGACACCGCATCTTTTCATTTTTTTTAATGGTTAACGGCTGTTTGGTAACTTCTGAATGATTAAGTGCTGAACCATTAAGAGTGCTGAATCAGTAAGAGGTCTGAACCATTAAGAGTCAGTATAATGTTTAACTATTAAGAGGCAAATGTCTGACCAATTCAGATTAGAAGGTCTTAACCATTCAGACTTAATATAATACTTAACCATTCAGAGGCAAATGTCTTAACCATTCAGACATTTACTCGCGAAACAAACAGTCTACACCATTAGGTGCTGAACCAGTAAGAGGTCTGAACCATTCAGAGCCTCACTAAGAGGTAAATAAACAGCCACACAATCAATTTTTTTAAATGGTTTAACACTTAATTCTAAACTTTCTAGGGGTACCTACTGGACCAAACGGAATACTTCGAAAGTAACACGAGTTCATACCAATTTTGAGAAAAACCTAGTAACCTGCCTGTAGGCATGACAATAAATCTATCAGTAAAACTCCTTTGGCTCAAGGATCGAACCCAGGTTTCTTCAGGTCTCCTATCATTTTCCACAAATGTCTTGCTCTACACCAAGTGGGAGTTGAACATGCATCTCTCAAGAGAAATATAAGAGTGGTATAATGTATTTTTTATGTACTCAGTACAGGGTTGTGTTCGAAAATCACCAAAAAAATTAGCCTTGTGCAAGATACAAAATTTGGGCCATATTCGCAAAATTAACAATTTTCAATCACTAAAATTTATGTGGAAGTACTTTAAATAGTTATTTTTAGCTAAGTTTAAGTAGTAGTTTATTAATTAAATGTAAAGATATACTTAACAAAATTAGGCAATGTCATATGCAACTAACAAAAAAAATCAAAAATTAAGTTAATATAGAGAATTTGGAGGCGCCTCGTGTCTCCTTGTTGTTTAAGCAAGGCAGTAACCACCTCGACGAGAGCTTGTTTGTGTCATGTATTGATTCAGTGTATATGTATTCTAGCTTATACAACGTAAATTTTATGCAAAATTAGAAAAATTTGGGCCCTCGAAGGGTTTGGGCCATGTACTGTCGCCCATCTCACACCCATCTCACACCCCCTCTGGGCCGACTTTGACTCAACAACTCGTTTATAAAAATATACACATCGTATATTCTTTTTTTCGTATATGAACTATATGACTTGGATAAAATGTACGAGTGATATATAGACATCTCACCTAACAAATCATATAAGCCTTGTATACGTATATACAAGTCAAATATTGAGTGTCAAAAGATCCAACTAAATATACGTATAGTACGACCCTTATTCTATATATTATATGACTTGAATACAAATGTATGAGTTGTATATAAACCTCTCACCTAACAAATCATATAAGATTTGTATGCGCATATACAAGTCATATATTGAGTGTTAAAAGATCTAATTGGATGTGAATCTAGTAGGACACTTATTTTATTTACTTTTGAATGGTTAAATTTGTTTAGAATATGTCTAAGTGAATTTTGATATTAGTTCTCACCCAATATCAAGACCGAAATCGACCTTAAAAGTGTTAAAGAACTAATAAATCCCATAACCCGTTTAACCTTTTGCAATCTGGCAACTTGTTTACGATTCGTTTTACTTGTTTACGACCATAATATCTTGTCAACCTATTTTAGCTTACCATATAGTTTAGATAATTGGGTGTGGTTTATATGGTTTAAGTGTTTTCGGATTTAATTGTCTTTTCTGACATGGGTAAATTTATGGGTCATGTTTTGCATGGTCGGCTTTTTTAGTTAAAAGAAAAGGACTTGTTTTCGGCTCCTAAACATTATTATGTGAAAATACTTGTATTTTGTATGTAGTGTTATTCCTCTTAAAAGAAATTTCATACAATTCACTATGGATCAGAATTGGAAATTAGATTATGTGTGATAAGTTAGGTTTTCATTTTTCGTACACATAAACTATAAGGTCTCTGTTTACCTCTCTAATGCGAACTATCGATTTGAAGTGATTGCCTTTCATGATATTAGATATAGGGTTTAGATTTGCATTTGAAGTATGTAGTTACATTCTTATTGAAGTGATTGCCTTTCCTGATTTTAGATCTAGAGTTTAGATTTGCGTTTGAAGTATGTGGTTACATTCTTATATCGTTGAAGTGATTTCTCAATTATGTTTGAATAACTAATGTATTTCGTATTATTAGGACATTTATATATAGCATGTGTAAGTAGGGCATTTATATATTAGGACCATTTTTTTCGGGTTTTGTAAAACTTATAACTAGGGATTAGCATCTGTTACTGGGTACCGGTACTAATTTTTTTCGGTACCAGTACTCACTTTTTGGCATTTTCGGTACCGGTAAAATACCGAATTTTACCTTCAAATACCTGTGTCGAACTGGTCCCGTGTCGTACCGAATATTTTGGTACCGGTACCCAGTTTTGAAAAATTTCGATACCGAGATTTTCAGTACAGTACCGATATCACGCCCATCCCTACGTATAACTACATATTTTCGAGCAACCTCAATCTTCTTTTTGTTTTTTACAATTGAGTAATTGACCTTGGAAATATTTATGACCATATTGGAAATCTTTAGCTAAATAAAAAAAGAATTGTTAATAGACGTTAAACTAAAAGTTACATTTTAGCTTAAGCCTAAAGATGAAATACGTATATAACCAAAAATCAATTACCCATTTTAACATGCCCAAAATCTATTACCAATTTAAATAAGCCCATAACATATAACCCAAATGCAAAATTTCTTATTTCCCCCAATTTGTTTTGTTTTGCCTAAAAATTAAAATCAAAATAAGCATCACCCTGCCCATGGACTAAAACGACGAACGAGCAACCAACAACTCAATATGATTCAAGGTTAGATTTTTTTTCCTTTTTTTCTTGTTCTTCAAACTTAAAACATGAAATTAGATGTGTAGTGATAACACTTTTTTTTCTTGTTCTTCAAACTTAAAACATGAAACTAGATGTGTAGTGGTAACACAAGACGTATTCAAAAAAGAGTTTTTCGCAAATGTTTCGATTGGATGTTATGGTTCGTTTTTGGAAAACGAAAATCCATAACGAACAACTGTAATATGTATTTTTTTATATTTCTAATGACATTGTAAATTTTGTTTTGTGGCTTTTTTCTAATGAGGATGTATTCTATTACGGTATAATTGTGTCTCAACACAAAAATTCAGAGTCTGATTGTTAGAAATCCGAACGCCAAAAAATTTTCACCTCATAGGAAAAGAAAGCTCGACTCCAGCACTAGCACTATGTATAAAGATTTAATAATGAAGAAACTCCTAATCTAATCCACGGGGATAGGCTAGTAATGTCTCGATCGGGGAGTTATCTTCAGTTCTTTTTTTATTCTTTTTTTATCAACGTCGACTGGGATCTTCCTAATGTGATCTGCAAAACTCAAACAACATTGTTGCTCCTTAAGAGAAGGAAGGAGTTCTTCTCTTAACCAGGCTTCTTCTTGAGAATAAGTATTGTTTTTTTCTAACGAGAAAAGGAAAAGTGTGTGCTTAGAGTGAGAGAGTAGGAAAATCCCATCCTTAAAACCTTTGGTGAAGGCAAATATTTATAGCCGAAGGGTTGATGAAGGATGTGGGTTGATTGGGCCAGACATAGCTTTCCAGATGTATGTGTTGTCTCGTCGGAGAGGTAAAATGGTGCATGTTTGTATAATAATATGTTAAAATGCAAATCTCTCTAAAGCACATCTAAATATGTTTAAGGAGATCACATATTCGTATAATAATATTTTAAAATAGCAACTTTTTTTACAAATTATATTGAACTTTCGTTGAAAAAATTACATTTGTTGTAACTTCGTCGTAAAAAATTACGACGAAACTCACAACCTCGTTTACACCTTAGTGTTTCTTGTTTAGACTACTAACACATAAGGTGTTGATTTCCATCCAATAACTTTTATCTACGTGTGTATGGAGATATATCTTTATTTATGTTGTTTGCTTTCTCAATGTAAAACTAAAATAATAAAAATGACTAAGAGGCAAATTTGTAGGTTTAAAAAAACCAACAATGAAAGTGAAAGTATATATAGAGAAATTAACAAAAAAAAATGATATATGAACCGATGAAGGATGTTACAAACATCATACCATCATATGGATTAATTATTTCACTGTTAGAAAAAAGGCCGAAAACAATAACCATGACTTCAAACACATTTCCTAAACACTTACTCTACTTGGTTTCAGATTTAGAATATGTTGTTAATTCGGATTCCTTTACACCACAATAAACGCCAAGAGCATCTTCGTTCGCGCCAATCTTTCCCGTGAATAAATGCTTAAGGAACTCATCGTAATCAAAAGGATTTAACAACAAATGGTGTTCTTCGTCCACCAATTCATCAGGGGTTCTCGTTATGTAGACGGGCTTCGGGACTGAGAACAATCCAAATGAATACCGAGCTTCGTTTCCAGTCATCGTCACACGATGATATGGGGCATATAGCCGGCCATTTGACCATGCCTAAAACGAAGAAAAAAAATAAGTTCAGAAGTAGCATGTATGACTTTCTTAAATTGTAACGATTAACTCTGTTTTTCTAGTTCACTCTTTTTTAGCAGCCTCATAATAATAACCAATGTTTTTAAAACCGAGTACTGAACCCCTCAATCCCTCATCATGGGATGAACGACTTGTATATTTTTTATTTTTTATACATTTTTTTTTTCGAGTGGTGGTTGAACTAGTGACCCGATAACGGTTAATTTTAAGAAGAAAAAAACAATTTTTTTTCTAAACTACAATATTTGAACTTCCTATCTGGTGCTAACGTATTTGTTAACTAATCTAAAAAAGAAGTTGATTTTATGTTCTAAATAGCTATATTTAATATACTACGTTAAAGAAACCTCTTAATTCTTTTATTTCTTTTAACAATGTAATCATTTTATTTTTTTTCAATGATGTAAAAGAAGGTCTAGAAGGCCAAGTACTCGCCGAGTAATCGCTACAAGACAGGCTGTCGAGACGACTTTATTCAACTTCGCCTAATTACTCGGATTCGATCGAACAAGGTCAATCTCGTCCACTACAGAATTGGATCTAGTTGGTTAACTCGGGTCGAGTTTGACTTTCATATTAATAATGAGTATCATTTTTAAAGAAATGAATATCAATTTTAAAATACTTTACCATTTGAACATATATTTTTTTATATGTACGTGGCCGGTTTAACATTAGTAATAACTCTTGTTAAAAGTACTTACATGAAAAACTTCCCCTATGAAAATCGTAAATGAATCCGGTGATTGCTCGACTCGAACCCATTCTCCACTTCTTGTTTGGAGCTCTAACCCTTCGACTTCGTTTTGGTACAAAATGGATAGCGTTGTCTTGTCGATATGCGAAGTAAGTCCAGTAATGGGTTCGTCTGTGTCTGGCCCTTTATACTTCGCTACCCGAAGAAGATGATTCGTGTTGTTCATATGATCATCCGAGTATTTCTCGAGCCCAAACTCTCCAAGATAATCTTTCTAACCATTCGATCCAACCAATACAACTTGTTGGGGATATTCCGAATGCTTTTACTACCCAAAACAAACAAAAATATCAACTATGCCATCTTTAAAACTATTAGCACAATTTTGAAGTTCGAAACGAAAAATATGTGGGTCACACTAGTGACAAACGCAGAACGTTTTAGTCAGGGTCATCGTAATTTTTTTCACTTCTCTATCGACTCATGTTTTACTTTAAAAAACTTAGATTTTATATATAAAACCTGATAAATTCTAATGACAAAAGAGTAGGGGTGCTAAACGGGTCGGGTTGGGGGTTCAACCCGACCCGAACCCGAAAACTTTAGACGAACCCGGACCCGAAAATCTTGTCAGCATATAAACCTGAATATTCACGGGTTGACCCAAACACGACATGTTCAACCCGAATTTTTTAGATTTCTAACTTTTTTCACAAATTAATATATTAAAGTTACTAAAAAAACACAAATGTATATAATAAAATTACATTTTAATTATAAAATTTTATGTCAATTTCTCCTTTTAAGTTATAAGAGTTAAATTCAATTTTGCTCCTTGAGGTTTGACAAAAACATCCATTTTCCTCAAAAGATTTAAAACATCGATTTACCTCCAAAAGTTTTATCAATTGTTTCATTTTTTTCCAAGCCACTAACAACATCCATCTTCTTCGTTAAGTCTAACCCGTGTGTCTCTCACGTGATGGGTATCTTCGTCATTTTCCATACTAAAATAAAAAATCTCTACACAAACACTTAACGAAAGAGATGGATGTTGTTAGAAGTTTAGATAAAAATGAAACAACTCATGAAACTTTTGGATGTAAATCGATGTTTTAAATCTTTTAGAGGAAAATGAATGTTTTTGTCAAACCTCAGAGAGCAAAATTGAATTTAACTCAAGTTATAATTATGGCATAAAAGAAACTTAATTTAATTTATAACATAAAACATAATTATAAAATTTTATGTCAATTTCTCCTTTTAAGTTAGGTTGACCTGAACCCGGTCCGTTTAGCTAAAGGAGTTCACGGGTCCAACCTGGAATTGTCCCGAACCCATTTAGATTAAACACAAACCCGCGAATTTTATGTTAGGTTCGTGTTTTCGGGTCATGTCATAAATTGACACCCCTACAACAGCTACAAGAGAGTCATCGGACCCTCTTGACTCTCCTTGGTACTTCCGCCTAAAACAAATCTCGTCATACCTAAATTGACACCCCTACAACAGCTACAAGAGCGTCATCGGACCCTCTTGACTCTCCTTGGTACTTCCGCCTAAAACAAATCTCGTCATACCTAAATTCAGGGTTGCCGTTGGCCCAAAAGAAGTGGGCGAAGGCTTCAACTTCACCGGCGACTTGAGCATTTGGAATGGCCATGCTTTCATAGAGAGGCATGGTCCGAGAATGCCCGATGTAGCCATGGAACGGTTTATCGGATACGCTTTTTAGTTTGGTTTCTAAAGAGAGATCAAATAGTTGATCCAATGAAGTGAACAAACTTTTACAAAACTCTGGTGACATCCCAGCCACAGATGCTCTAAAGAAACCATATTTAGTGAGTGCTTGATAGACTTGTGTTTTGATCGAATCCCACTCATATTGTGTTGATTGGTTTGTGTAAATATTTGAGAAGTTGATGAGAGGAAGCTTCATTGGTGTTTCAGATCCCATTGTTTTCTATGTGTTTGCCTTGAACAACAAACAGTGTTATACCAATCCTAATGCATGGTTGTCTTCTTTCTTTTAATAATTTATAATATAATGTGGTTCAAGATATATTATGCATATACTTTGGAAAAATTAATACTATAATATGTATGATATTAAATAAAAAAAATTCACAGAAAAATTATTAATCTTATTATCCATCTCATTATTATTATTATTTAACTGGCGGAGCCCATGGCATTATAGCCTATCTTGGGGTGAAATAAGGCTACCATGAGGTCCTGTGTTCGATTCTCAAAAGCGGTTTTCCCCAGATTTATTGGGTAGGCATTATAGCCTAGTGCATATGGATATGATCGGATGATTCCGTTAGTGACATGATAATACTCCAGTGATCCGTCAATGATCTAAATTTGTCGTTAAAAACGACTGCCACTTTTTAATTTTTTCTAAAAAAATCAGCATTTCGAAATTAACTTGCACTCCTATAAGAATTACAAATGCGTTATTGTTTAATTATTCAAAATATACCTTTTTCAAGAAGCATTCAAATTTACTAGAAAGTATTTTATAATCTTACACAATAAATAATCAGTGAATAAAATAATTTATTTATATAAGTAGAAAGAGAGTCAGAGTCTGTTTTTTTACCGTCGATTTTCTTTGTGTTTGGCTACTGTGTTCCTCAAATTAAGGAGCCTCATTGCTTCCATTCGCTTAGACCATGTTGTCTTAACTAGACTCATGCTCACCTTAGAGTTTGACTTGAGCGTTATCTCGAGAAACTATACCGCTAGCTAACGTCTTTTATTTGGGAAGGCCAAAAAGGATCTGATACCTATTTGTCTTCAAGTTTGTAGATGAGTAGATCCCTCGTTTGTTACAATTTGTTTGTACGGATCACACTATACCGTATAATCATAAACTCACTAGGCAACAGCTTCCATAGTTATGTTCACCCAATCTCCTTATAAAATTTACTAAAACTAGGAATATTACCAGCCGCAATGCGGCGGGTGGCAGTTTATTTATATATATTCACGCATGTTGAAAACCATAATCACGCATGTACAAAATCAGAAATCGCGCACGGGGTACAAAACTTAATCACGCATGTTATAAAAATAATCATGCATCTTATAAATTCCTAGCGTACGTTAAGCCTAATTGTACAATACACTTTCACTATATATATATATATATATATATATATATGTGCAGCCGAAGACATATGGTTTTTTCTACCATCCACATCATGCAACCTACTTAGCTATGTTATACAAAAGTTTCTTCGGTAGGTATGCTGCGTAATTAAGTTATATACAAAAGTTTGTCAAGTGGTTATGTTAGCGAGTTATATTACTAACAGTAAGCCTGTTAGTCAAATAACTCGACCCGAAAGTTATATCCTGGTGTGTTGTCGCTACAATGTCTTCCAAGTCTCCTAATGAGTTCTTCACACATAATCTTAAGGAAGGCCGCCATGCCTTCATTGAAGAAGGTAACCTCAGGCGGTTTTGTTGAGTCATTAATGAAAGCATTTACACCATACATGTATTAGCAAAGTAGTTTGATTTAGATTACCATACACAATATAAGATTTTTTGTTTTTGTTTTTATAGTATAGAGACTCACACGAATTTGGGAACGACATCCTCTTCATCTTTGCAAACAAAGTTTAATGACTCGTCTTCCTTCGGGTAGAGTTTTTTGCCACATTTTGAACATTTTACATAATACCAGCCTCTGTTTGTTTCAATCTTTTCCACCCACGCTTCACATCTGAAGCGTTTAATTCCCTGTTGATAGAGTGTCCAAAAGTGTTAGTGTACTAGAAACAGTATTGCAAATGAGTTAATAGTGGCGGAATACAACATGACTTTCAACTGCTCTTTTACATGTAAAGTGGATATCATATATTTAAGAAAACCCAAAAATATTTTTATTTGCCTTAACTCGACCCGAAAGAAAACAAACCCTTCATGGTAAAAGGTCCTTTTCAAATGAATTATCTGAAACAATTGAGTTTTTTTTAAGAATGTATAACTAATACAGTAGGATGTTTGGATGAATATTAAACTTCCATAAAATAACGTACCCGAAGTTCTGGGTGCTGAGGCGAGCCTAGCTGCTGGAGTTTCACAACAGGAGTGGAAGTGTATACTGGCGGGTTATTTGGGAGTTGTTTCAGCCTGTTTATGACAACAAAAATATTAATCACATGCAATGAATTCATTTTAATTTGCCATTGAATGTAGAAAGTGTATAGGGTTTAATGCAAAACACTTGCAACTACCATGTATAATAACTTGGTTAAGGAGCAAGGTTAGTTGACATATTTTGAAACACATAAATCAGGATTAATCGGAATAGAATTATTAACGACATACAAGTCAGATAATGTTTAAAAAAAGTAAACATACTGAACTTTTTCCCCCTTTTTGGCTTTGTATATTGACTTACCTGTTTACTCTTTCAGCAATATGGGCGAATTCTGGGTTACAACAACTGTTGTAAGATGTGTCGACTCCAACTGCATCAGGTCTGAGAAATAGAATTGCTTAATGAGAAACGACACTTGTATATGTTAGTATTCATGATACTTTTTACCCATATTTACGTACCGTAGTAATCTGAGACTTGTGTGCTAGTGATTGCCACTATATCTCTGGGCACTACATTGTCTCCAATGAGACGTGTCATGTTTGGCCACAATATTATTTCAACTTGTTTTCCCCTATGCAATAAGAAAGTTATTTAATTACAAGATATCCAAGACTTTTGACCACTTACATAGTGTAGTAATACTTATTGTTCATCTCTCATGGCAACCTTCCTTAATGGCTTTGTTTTTTATGTTGGTTGCAAGTGGTTCTCGTCAACACGACCAATATAATCTGCAATTACATAATTACTTGTTAATTAAATGGTTACATAATTCAATATTGTTATTCCTTTATGTATAAACATACCAGTGATGAGCTTGTTATCCTTCACCCTGCCTTTAACCAACCCACTTTTTCACAACCCTAATTTCAATAGGTTGTGGTTTCAGGTTTAAATGACATCTTGATACTGATCCTGCTATATATGTATGGACAACAACAGATAAAGATTAGTACTAAAGTAGTTGTAGTCAAATCAGACTGGATAATAAGTAATATTATAGTATATACTATACACAACATACATTAGAATATCTAATACAAATATAGGTAACATGAAATCCAAAGGTAATAAAAGAATCATACCGAAGTTTAATAGTGCAATTTAAAACTTTTTATTTTGGGTAACTTTAATTCTAGATGCATGTTAATGATGAAATGTATAGCACAATGAATGTATGAATGTATGAAATGATGATAACGTATAATGTATTTTGTACATGTAACGTATGTGTAAAGAATATCAACACATCTGCCTAAGTTCATTTAAGAAGTCTGTGTAAACTATGTTTCTTGTGGTACTACTACCATTGTCTTCTGGAACTATAAGTATTTTTAAAGATTCGGGCGCAGTTGCCCTAGACAAAGCAACATATAGTTTTCCATGACTGAATACCGGTTGTGGCAAGTATACTCCTATATTGTCTGAGGATTGTCCTTTGGCTTTTATTTGTAGTCATTGCATAGCATAGCCTTATAGGAAACTGTTTTCTTTTAAATTGAAAGGGTAGTTCATCATCCTTGTATATCAAAGAAATCTTGGGTATGAAAACACGTTTACCTATAAATTTACCAGTCATTATTTGTGCCTCAATTACTCTTGCTAGCAACTGTGTTACTATCATTCTTGTACCATTGCAAAGACCTTCAAGTAACGATGATCAGCAACGATGATCAGCGACGCCGGATATGAAAATGAAAGGCGGTTGTCAGTGGCGGTGTAGGGGAACCAATTTGAAGAGTAGCTCAGATGGGAGATGGAGGGTGAGCAAATATTTTTTTGATGAAGAAGGGTGATAAGTTGGGGAGTGGACAAATGTGTGAATAAGAACCACAAACGTTTTTTTAAAGCACCCAAGCCAATTGTATAACCAAGCTAAGCTAAAAGTAGTTTCTTATTTATAGGGGTTTGGTGGCTATAATCACAATAGTGTAGGTTTAGTAATTTTCAAATATTTATATGTGAGAACCAACACAACGTTTTGTTGAAAAGACACAATTGTTCGCGAATGAGTGTGTCGGCAGTTAAAAAGGTTGACAATCATTCAGTTACCATCAATAGTAACTTGTGTCAGAAGGAACGCATGCACGCGTGCATTGATACTTAGCTTGACTATTATTCTTCGCTAAAGTTGTTGATGATCCATAGTTAGTGTTTGCCACCTAGTTAGTGCTGATAGTGATACCGGATACAAGTGATAGCCTAAGTTACTCTGGATCGCATTTGCTAGTTAGTGCTCATTCAGGATATGTAACAACTCGTAATTTTCGTTGTTATTTTATTTCCATTTGTTCCGTTTATATCTAACGTTATACTCCGAGATTCGATTATGAGAAAGTTTATGTTCATTAAATTTGTTTTGTCACAACTATACTACATCTAATCGCTTATTAAATCGCTTATTAAACGCATCGTTAATTCAATGAAATCGCAAGTAACTATGTTACTTCAAAGAGCCGAGTGTGTTATTGTTTAATAAACACTTGTGCCATCGCATCGCAAAACGCAGTTAATTATGTGGAAATTATGTTTAAGGTGTGTTATATTTGTTATGTTATGATTTATTATCGCTAAAACGCTCGCACGCTCACACAACTCGCTCTCTCTCAATTCAATGGAAATATAACGCTTAACGCTTCACTAAAACGCGTAATATAACTATCTAATACGAACCGAATCGCCAAACGAACGCTTAACGCGAAATAAACGAACAAAACTTAGCCAATAGGCCAAGTTCGGCCGAACTTGCTTGGGCTACCTTAACTCAGCTTATAAGCCAAGTTCGCCCGAACTGGCTCCCAAATCAGGGAAATTCATCAAGTTCGCCCGAACTTGTAACAAGTTCGCCCGAACTTAATGTATTGACGGACAGTCTTGTGGACGACCCTTAAGTGTGTAATATCATATACTTTCGCGCATTTAACCGAGTTTATTATGTGAATTAGATAACTATGGGATGTTTGACCCTGCAGGTTTTACGGGCATAAAAATGATGATTTATGATGATGGGATGGATGTTCGTACGTGCTAGAGTCGAACATCCATCCCATCATCATAAATCATCATTTTTATGCCCGTAAAACCTGCAGAGTCAAACATCCCATAGTTATCTAATTCACATAATAAACTCGGTTAAATGCGCGAAAGTATATGATATTACACATTTTAGGGTCGTCCACAAGACTGCCTGTCCATCCCCACGCTTAACCGTTGCTTGTCCCAAGCAACACATCAACCCATTCCAATTTCATGATCAATTTCAAACCAAACAATTAAGTGTCAACTTTTTACTAACTTACATCATACCACTTACACACCCCTCACAATTAACTCTCCTCTCGGGGACAACAAAGAAGCTAGTGACAATTATGCTAGCACCCTCAATGCAAATATGTTAATGTGCGACAATATGCTTGTGTGTAGATCAAATCTCCGCCTAAGACATGCATAGCTTACTTGTAAATCAAAAGGACTTGACGGTTGTAACTGGGCTAGGAGAAAGGTAAGAATGAGGGAATATATGCAAGTAGCTCGTTGATTCGATTCGGTAATACTATTACAACAAAGATAAAAACAAAACAAACATTAACTATATACACAAATACCTTCCATCTTTCTTTTCTTTTCTATTTCTTCCACTAACTAACATCATTACTTCTTTCTTGTTGGACTTTTCATTTTTTTTAAACATAGCAACAAGACACTACTAAATAACACTACTACACAGAATCAAATCAATGGGTAAATATATAAGGAGTTAGGCCTGGGTCACAAACGAATGGCCAAAAGCTCAAACATGGTTACGACTGACCAAACCCCCACCCCTCACATCACCAAGCTTATATATATATAACTTATGAGGCCCAACCCCCCAAAATCCACACTCTCACACATCCAGACGAGGCCACCTAAATGCCTCTATCATCTCTACAAGCAAACTAGCTAAGGCCTCGAAATGCATCTACCAACAAGTTCTATTTACACAATAAACACTTTGCCACTCAAACAAAAGAAATTTCGATTCAATGCATGTGTGTGGCACAAATCTCACCAAGAAAGAAGGTATCATAGGTTACCGATGTGTAAGATGGATAGATGACAAGTTTTCAAATTTTTGACACTCATATGCTTAGTTGAAAATTTTCAAAAATTTTTCCCCATCCCCACACTTGGGATACATTGTCCCAATGTATGGTTTTGGAGGATCTCCTCACATAAAGCAACCACATCACCATTTGCTTCTATTCTCAAATCCCAACATTTCTTTTTATGTGTGTGTGTGTGTGTGTATATATATATATATATATGTATATTTTAACATTGCAATAACTCCACCAACTATCATGACCCATCAACACAGACTCAACACCACCTTTCCACCCAACCAAAAACATAAACATAACACAAATATACAACAAAGAAAGAACACCACCTTATCAATAATAGCGAGGTTGGGGCGGTCCGAAGATTGATGTCATCATATCCGAAAACTCACCGAACCCAAAAGCTCCACTACTACTTCCACCTTGATCATCACCTTGTGCGCGCTGCTGGCTCCCCATACCCGTATGTGGATCCACCCATTGTGAATGATGCAATGGTTGGGTGGGATACGACATACTTCCATCATATGCCGGAAAAGCAGAATAGTCAACAATCGGTGGATCAGAGACAACTGGCTAACCCGCATGCCAAGCGTCGTGCATTCATCGATTCCGATCATCCATATAACGATTGTTTATCTCCTCCTCGTGAGCATACATATGAGCTCTATTCCACTGCTCCTGTCGGTCATAATTCCTCTTTAACAATCGCTCTATACTCGCTCCCATGAAGGTTTGATGATCAAACGGCACTTGATCAGCGTCAGAAAAACTCGAAAAAACAGGCGGTCTCATTCTCTCCACAACCTGCTCCATCGATCCACCATATGCCCAATCTGAACCGTATGATAATTGTGCATAATCAAATGCACTCCCAACATAACTTGATTGAGTACCACCTCTACTACCACTAGGTCCTCCCCTATCAGTATCCATGTGTTCCACATTGGGATCATCCATATAATCCTTATCACCACTAGGTTCCTCCTCCTCACTTTTGGGGTCATCAGCTTCCCCCAGTTGTAACGGCCTCGCATCCGCTTTTAACACTCTCCTTACCTTCATTATTCAACTTATGATACCTTTCTGACTCAGAATACGACCACCCATGCCCCAACTGTTTAAGCTCAAAGGGTTTGAATTTCTTATACGACCCTTTGTCATCTGTCGTGATTGCCCCGTACATCTTGAGCAATGCGGTAATTAGCCGGCAATGTGAGATAATCTTCCGTTGATCGCTATTTCGACTTATCCACACATTGTTTAACACCAAAAACCGAAAAGGAATCAAAGGAGCTCCTCTCGATTGTCAACGACACCAAGAACGTACGATTTAGGTTATGATCAAACACATCAATTAACAAATTACAAACAAATATCAACACACCATAATAAACCAACAAAGATTGCAAGTCTATTATTCTAGAAATAAAAACAAGAACATGAATGTCTCAAACAAACCTTCAACCTAGGATGATCACCAAAGAGTTAGCCACTCATGACTTGGACAATCATCATCACACACATATCAATGTTCATAGGAATTAAAAATACTAATCAAATGTTTAGAAATTGTTCCAAGCTCTCAAGAACACCTAAAATTCGTCTCTAGACTCTTGGTAACCGAATGGGAATGATTGGAGATGAAAAGACACCTTAAAACCGATTTTAATGAGCAGTTACAACTTTTCACGCTGGGCGCCACCGTAAGCTACGGTGCCACCGTAGCCTACGGTGGTCACCTAAAAACCCTACGGTGATCAGAATCTGGATTACGGCAGGAATTTACTCCCAGCAGCCACCGTATCTGAACTTGCTTGGGCTACCTTAACTCAGCTTATAAGCCAAGTTCGCCGAACTGGTTCCCAAATCAGGGAAATTCATCAAGTTCGCTCGAACTTGTAACAAGTTTGCCCGAACTTGATGTATCCAGCCCAATCTTCACCTCACCTATAAATACCCAGCTCCTCTCCTCATTTGAACTTGCTGCTAAGTTCTCCCGAAACCTCCCGAAACCAAAAACCCTTGATTCCCGTAAGATTCAACCCGTCTTCAAGCTACAACAACGTTTTACAATGATTTTGCACAAGGCTTTGCCTTTGATTTCATCAAAACTCTTCTGTTTACGAAAATCTTTATCTTTTTTTGCAAAACTTCTGTTTTTCACTTAAATCTAAGTAAAACCACTTTTAAACATCGATTTTCACACAAAATACGGATTAATGATGTATGTTTCGTTCACTATGAAGTGGAACGGGGCATTTGTTAACCAAGAACTCAGATCCGGAAGCACAAGGACGATATTGTCGTCTTACACAAACTGGACTAACTTGAACGAACTACAAGTTCACCCGAATTAGTCCAAGTTTCTGTAAAATGGCTGAACTCGCTCCAAAAGACCTCTCCAACCTAAGTTTTACTCAGTGGCTTATGGTTGGAGGGATGGACACTCGATTTCCTCAGCAAATGACGCGAAAACGCACGATTTGGATGCCAAAACAGTTAAGTTCGCTCGGAAAGCATCAAGTTCGCTCGAACTTGTCACCAGATTGGTGACCAAGTTCGCCCGAACTTGATCAATTCTTCACAGAAATTACACAAGTTCGCCCGAACTTGTACTGATTCCAAGGAATCAGGACAAGTTCGCCCGAACTTGTATCACCTCTCAACAAACAGGGCAAGTTCGCCCGAACTTATACCTCCAGTAAGTCTAGGTAGTCAATTTCGCCCGAACTTGTCTACTGTTCCTTCAACCGTTAACCGTTTCAGCAATTCGGAAGACTGATGCACTTCTGTTTGCTTATAGGCTGATCCGGCGCTCTCCCCAACTCATCTCAGATCCCGTCTCTTTCTCAAAACGCACCGACAGTGAGTATACTTGAACCCTTTTACGCTTAAACGCACTTTTGGGTGTCACATATGTTCGTATATCAAATCACATCACACAATCTCAACACTTATTCACAATCCGCTATACATGACTATACGTGAAATCTGCTGAATTGTATGTGTTACTTGATTGCTTGTACGCCACCCTTAACATGATAGCTTGCTAGAGGTTGACCCACCACCCGGAGGCTCGTGGTTGTTAAGGCTCACATTTTATTTCTCATTTATTTTCTCTTTAGGACGTGGACACTTGTTCGCGTGCCTCTCACTCGCGGTCTGTTGGTTTGTTTGAATCTAGTAGATACATAGTTCATAACTCTTACGTATGCCATGCGGTGTATGCTAAACGCTTATATAACTATTATGTACGCAAACTTGTATGCTCACCTTTACTTAATTGTATTGACGATTTATTTTAACATATGTGGCAGGTTGAGGATGTTTGCTATTGCTGCTTTTGGTTTAGGATTTCGCTTAGAAAATCATGTAATAAATCTAGGGAAGATCGAATTGGATTTTATGTTTAAGAGATTGTTTAATATTGTAAGGATTATTTGGGATTTTATTGTTTAATAGTATGGGATGTTAAACGTTTAGATATTATCGCTTAATAGTTGTTATGATGTCTCTTGAGCAATCTAATTCGCCTAGTGCCGCGCCCCGATGTTTCCGCCATCAGTTGGGGTGTGACAGATTGGTATCAGATCCATAACTATAGAGAAAATTAGGTAGGACTGCCATGTTTGACCTAGTCTATAGTTAGGATACCAAATCAGACTGTTACGCATCGATTACGCGCCCAAAACTCATACGCACTGACCGAGTTCGCCCGAACTTTGGCAAGTCCGCTCGAAATTTGGTCAAATCCACTCGAACTTGACCAAGTTCGCCGGAGTTGGTCAATCCCCTTCAACATCAAACAAGTTCAACTGGGATTGAGCAAGTTCGCTCGAACTTGACATCAGACGGATGCCAAGCTTGCCTGAACTTGACCAGAATCCTTTGAATTGAACTTTTAAACATTGCTTTTCCTAAAGAAACCACAATACACGTGAAGTACGCTCGTATCACACGAAACGAGTGATCACGTCGAGATTAGGTGTGAAAACCAAGAACTCTCGATAAAATCATTCACTCCGCGCATTCCCTATAGCACGAGATACATTTGTTGAGTTAGGAATGATATCCAAACCTCGAAGAAAATCTCCACTTCTATCTAGTGGAACTCCCGAATTGTTCGGTGAGCATAACCACAACTAGGAATGAAGTTGTTAAGTTTGGGGTGAAACCCGCACCTTAATAACTAGTTTCACTCCTCGATTTTCAATCTCACCAATGTCTCGATTATTTCGATGACTTAGAACACGACGTAACTGGAAGGATAGATGCCGTTAACCGTTGTACAGCGAGAGCATTTGTCTATTAGGTCAAATCGTGTGTCCGAACTCAGAGGATTCTCAAATCACTTTGGATAGTCGCTGTCTCAAAACCCAGGACACTCCCAATTGATTTAAGCTTGCAATCGTCGATTTTACGCATCATCGAGTTTATATATCATTTATGTGTTTGAATTTATGGATTTTACGCTTTATCGGTTTCTCGCTTTATCGATTTCTCAATTTATCGCTTTTACGCTCCATCGATATATGCACTACTCGCACGACTCTCGTAATCTAAAACGCTAAATAATCACCAACCAAACTAAAACGCTCATCTCTCTTACGCGTATGTCCTCATACGCGGTGTTACTCGCTTATCTCGCTTATTACGCTGATATCTCGCATCTCGAACGCGTTACGCTTTACTTATAAGAAGGTGAATACGTGCAAAGTATATGCTTACATGAATTAGGTGACTACGTGCTTATGTGCTATGTGCTTATGTGCCTACGTGTTTACTTGCCTAAGTGTTTATGTGATTTTGTGCCTTACTTGAATAATAGTAATAATAACAATAAGTAAACTTTTGAACATAAACATACTATAATCGAATCTCACCCAATCAAATCCTTCATGTAGATGTCTTCCATGGGATCTCACACAAGGAGGAACATCCACGCAACAACGCTGACAAGCGTATTGCCTCACTGGTAGCCAAGCAGATGGCTAAAGTGATCCCCAGATGTCAGCGAGATCCATGCTGTCAGCAGCAACTCTTCTGTGAACTCTAAGAATGATGCGCCAAAGTCCTCTTTCAGCTTCAAATAATTCAAAGCATGTGGACCTCTTACTTTCTCTGGCACGGAAGGACCAAGTGCTATGTTCCATTGGTTCGACTCCATCGAGGTTACGTTCCGCCGAAGCGGATGCCCTGAAGCTCTGCGCACCATCAACGCTACCGGCGTGTTCCAATCAAGGGCACTTGATTGGTGGACAGTGGAGCGCAACAAGCGCTGAAATGATGAAGCTTACGGGCTCACTTGGGAGGAACTCAAGGAAATCATGGTGAAAGAATTATGTCCTCCGCATGAAGTTCATAAACTGGAGAACGAATTTTGGGATATCAAACAGGATGGCCCCGACAACGCTGGTCTCACAGCCCATTTCAACCAGTTGAGTATTATCTGTCCCGGCCAGGTGGACACTACTAAGAAAGTGATCAAGAAATACCTCCGCGCTCTACCTGACTGTGTTGCGGATTTTGTCCAAGCAGCTCGCGCTACTACTATCGAGGAGACCTATCAGCTAGCCGCCGAGATCAATGATAAAAGGGTTCAGGCTGGTTACTTCAAGAACAGCAAAGTCGCGAACCAAGCTATCACCAAGCCGAGTGCTACCACCGAGCTACCTCATGAATCTAAGCCCAGTCGCCGAGGTCACAAGCGAGAGAACCCGAGCAAGAACTTTGCAGCTGTCGCACCTTTGAACTCTTAGTCGTTTCAAGCTCCTACACCAAACGCGCCTCCTGCAAAGCGTGCGTATACTGGTCCTCATCCGTTGTGTTCGAAGTGTACCTATCATCACCCAGTTGGTGGCAATTGCCTCTTCTGCACCAACTGTAACATCTACGGCCACTTTACTGTCAGTTGCCGTAGTGGTCCTCGTCAGCCAGCTCCTCAAGCTCCAGCAGCACCAGCTCTACCAGCTCCACCTCGCACTCCTCAGGCCAATCAGCAGCAGTTCCAGCAGCAAGCGCCAGCCCCAAAGGCACGTGTTTGCTACACTTGTGGTGATCCAAACTACTTTAGCAACGTCTGTCCTAACAGAGTCGTGAAGCAAAAACAGCAGCCTCAGCCTCAGCCTCAGCAGCAGCCACCACCGCAGCCGCAGCAGCAACAACCACAGGCTGCGCGTGGAAGAGCCTTTAATCTCAATCATCGCCAGGCTCAGAATGAAAACAATGTTGTCAATGGCACGTTCCTTGTTAATGGTATTTACGCTTCATGTTTATTTGATACTGGTGCCGATAATTGTTTTGTATCATTATAAATCGAAAAGGTTTTAAAATGTAAACGCGCTAAACTCCCAAAAACTTTCGATGTTGAAGTCGCCACCGAAAGAACCGTTACCGTAAACTCCGTCTTACGTGGTGTGTCTCTCGATCACAACAACCACATCTTCTCGATCAATCTCATACCTATGCAATTAGGTAGCTTCGATATCATAGTAGGCATGGATTTTCTTCGTGAGAATCATGCTGAAGTTGTTTGTTTCGATAAAATGATTCGTATCCCTCTTCCAAACGGTGATCAACTCCATGTTTACGGTGAAACACCCTCAAAGAAGTTGATGCTTATGTCATGTACTCAAGCAAGCAAGCATCTGCGAAAGCAATGCGTTGCCTTCCTATGACACCTCGAAAATTTCGTCCAATAAAATCCGACACATGTGTCACACCCCGACCCGCAGCGGAATAAGAGTCGGGGCATAATTGGGTTATCACCAAAGCTCATGATTTTTACTAATATGTTTCATATTTATTAAATTCAAATTACATCTCAAAGTTCCAAGTCAAATTCATACAATACATGGAAGGAAAAATTAACTAAAACAATCCAAAATCTAAACTGGTTTATTCTTCTAGGCCGCCCTATGTGTTCTTGCTTCAACTTGATCACCTGTATCATGTGTAAAAAATGGGGAATTTTGGGTCAACAAAAGTTGGCGAGTGAACCTTGTTAAAAACATTTGTTATTGATTCATTATTGTAATTAATATAAGAAAATTGTGCAATAATCATATATGAACAAATGTATGTAAACATAACGATCACAAACCACCTTGCTTAAGTATATAATAAGAATGACAATGTATATGTTGGCAACGTCCCGTTCACGCTCATAGGTAATGGGGAACGGACGGCCTATGCTAATGTATGTGAGATCAAGGCTCAATCAAACGGAGCCGATCTTATGTTGGCAACGCCTGGTTCACGCTCATAGGTAATGGGGAACAGCTCACGCTCATAGGTAATGGGGAGCGGCGGCCTATGAAATGTATATACTGAAAATGATAACTTTAAATTAAACATTAACCACACAAACAATAGATATATATAGGCAACACATTTGATCATGAACATGATGGATGCGCAAGTATAAATAGCGACACATGATACACCCCAAAATGTGATTAAAACGGGGAATTGGTAAAGATTCACTCACATTGGGTGCGTTTGCTTGAAGATGATGAATGCGCACGAGTTTAGTGGATGGATCGACGAGGAATAACTAACCTAATTAATAACGAAAAGGTACGGTAAGTATGTGGATTTTATTAACTATTTTAGTAAAATTTTTGGATATATTTTTGTGAGTTTAAGGCTATTTTCTAACTTGAAAACGTTGTTTTTAAGTATTTTTAATTGATTTTTAAATTAAATAAAAATAAAAATAATAAAAAAATATTGACTTTTGACCGTTGACCAGGACCGTTGACCGGTCCGGTCGCTTATATATGTGCGCTGGGTAAGACTCGAACCCGTGACCTCCCGTACGTGTGCACGCAGCTCTACCAACTGAGCTACGTGTCTAACCCGAAATATTTCTGTTTTTAATTATATTTATATACTATTTAATTTAATCCGAAAATCATTTATTTTAAAAAGTATTTTAATTGCATTGAACCGGTGTCGTTAACCAGTCTCGAACCCGGGAAGTGCGAGTTAGTGTTGCACACAGTCCACCGCTGGACTGTGTGTCTAACCTGGTTAATATTCTGGTTTTTATTATACTTAACATCTTACTGAGTTAACCCGGTTCGGTTTCTAAAAAAAACATTTTTATTACAGAGGTTAAGGTTGTGATAAGAATCGAACTCGCGTCGTGTATGTAATTGTTTGCACACAGTCCACCGCTGGACTTTGTGTCTAACCCGTTCATAATACTAATTTTAATTAAACTTATAACATAACCAACTTCGTCTTCTTCGCTCAAGAACACAGAAAATGACAATTCAACTGTTTCATGTCTAATTCGATTAACAAGCATTGTAAGTAATTGAAAAGTAATGAACGGAGAGAGTTTGGGGGAAAGGATGTACCGATCAGTGTCTTTCACAGAACTCCGGCAAAGATTCGTCGGCTCTGTTTGTGAACTTCGGCTGTTAGAATCAATTAACAGTTCTGTTCAATTAGTTATGAAATTGAGGTACTTAAACAAGGATTAACAGGAGTTTGAAGGGTTATACCGATTCACAGCGCGAGATCAGAAATTTCAGAGATTTTCCGGCGGGAGCTGAATATTCCGGCTACGTCGACTAGGATTGATTCTGATGGTTGGATTGAAGTTAGTAACAGTCTAACAACGGATTGAAACAGAAAGAGTTGAGATATTTACCGTTTTGATGTGAGTCTCGGTTTTCCGGCGATAGTCCGGTGATGGCAGGATATTTCCGGCGAGTGAAATTGCTTCGAGAAAATGTGCGATTTTGAGCGAGAAGGCTACCAGTGACTTGTGGGTGTATTTATAGGGAAGAACATCGATGAATTGGGTCTGATTTCCGACTTGATTCGTGGGTCAATAATTTTCCGGCGGTTATGACTGATGTCGTGGACTGGACATCGGTTATAACCGATGTAATAGTTAGTATACACGTTAAGACACAAGAAACCGACAGTAAATGGCGAAATCGTCGGGATTCCGACAACTGCGAATTGGGCGCGTCGGTTGACTGAGTGAAAACGAGGTTTGATATTTGAATTAATTGTTTTGATATATTACTAAAGAACACAAGTGGCGGAGTGGTTTGGTGAATGAGAGTTAAGTCATTGGCTGACCCGGCTGACCCGGGTTCGAATCCCGGCAGCCTTGTTTTATTTTTAATTTTCTTATTTTCACTTTTTAACAATTTTTGTTTTTAAGTCCTAATTTGTTTATTAATTATGTATCGTTTAAAATTAAAATAAGTCATAAATAACAACAAAAATTTAAAACTGATTGATCGATTAATAAACGAAGCGGGTCTTGAAAACCCGTTTTTCGACGGATGTTACAGTATCCCCTACTTTTAGAAATTTCGTCCCGAAATTTAAGTAGTAGTAGTTACAGGAAATAGATGTGGGTATTTCTCGCGCATTGAGTCTTCACGTTCCCAAGTAAACTCAGGTCCTCGTTTCGACTCCCAGCGTACCCTGACAATTGGGATGCGGATTCGTCTTAAACGTTTCTCTCCGAAGTCCATAATTTCTACTGGTCTTTCAATGAAATGCATAGATTCATCGACTTGAATGTCTTCTAGAGGAATATGGAGATTTTCATCGGCGAGGCACTTCTTCAAGTTCGATATGTGGAATGTGGGATGAATTCTGTTGAGTTCCTCTGGTAGGTCAAGCTTGTATGCTACAGGTCCTACTCTTTCGAGTATCTTGAAAGGTCCTACGTAGCGTGGTGCTAGCTTGCCTTTTTGGCCAAAACGAACTACTCCCTTCCACGGCAATACTCTTAAAAGTACTTGGTCACCAATGTTAAATTCCAAGGGCATTCGTCGCTTGTCTGCATAGCTCTTTTGACGACTTTGTGCCGCTAGAAGGTTGTTTCGGATTTGGTGAATCTTGTCTGTTGTTTCTTGTATTAATTCTGGACCGGTGATTTGAGCTTCTCCAATTTCGTGCCAACATATTGGTGATCGGCACTTACGACCATATAACGCTTCGAAAGGTGCCATGCCGATACTTGAATGATAGCTGTTGTTGTACAAAAATTCAACTAATGGTAGATGAGCGTCCCAATTCCCTTTGAAGTCTATGACACATGCTCAAAGCATGTCTTCAAGAGTTTGAATGGTGCGTTCAGATTGTCCATCAGTTTGAGGATGATAAGCGGTACTGAGGTCTAATCGTGTACCCAAAGCGGCTTGTACTGCTTGCCATGTTCGTGAAGTGAAACGACCATCACGATCTGAAATAATGCTTAACGGTACACCATGACGGCTTACGATTTCGCTGATGTAGATACGAGCTAGTTTCTTATTCTTAAAGTCCTCGCGAATCGGAATGAAGTGAGCTGATTTTGTAAGACGATTAATGATTACCCATATAGTGTCATACCCACCGGAAGTGCGAGGTAGCCCGGTAATGAAGTCCATGGTTATGTTTTCCCACTTCCATACAGGTATTTCAGGTTGGACTAGAAGTCCTGAGGGTCTTTGATGTTCAGCTTTTACTTTAGAACAGGCAAGGCACTTGGAAACAAAAACAGCAATATCCTTTTTCATGCCAGGCCACCAGTAGGTGTATCGAAGGTCTTGATACATTTTGTCGGCTCCTGGGTGTACAGAGTATCGTGTTTTGTGTGCCTCTTTCATAAGGAGATCGCGAAGGTTATTGTGATCGGGAATCCATATGCGATCTAGATAATACAGAATACCATCGGATTTTGTTTCGAGTTTAAGTTTTGCTCCACAAGATAACTCATTGCGTATGTCGTATTCTGTTATGGAAACATGTTGAGCTTCTCGGATCTGATCTTTGATATCGGTTATGATTTGTGAACATAGAAGACGAATGGAGTTCGCATAACCCTTTCGACTGAGTGCATCGGCCACCACATTTGCCTTGCCAGGATGATACCGAATTTCACAGTCGTAGTCATTAAGTAGTTCGACCCATCTTCGTTGCCTCATATTCAACTCCTTTTGGTTAAAGATATGTTGGAGGCTCTTGTGGTCAGTGTAAATTTCACACTTGGTACCATAGAGGTAATGTCTCCATATCTTAAGAACGAACACAACGGCTCCAAGTTCTAGGTCGTGAGTAGTGTAGTTCTTCTCATGAGTTTTGAGTTGCCTAGAAGCATAGGCTATCACTTTTCCCCTTTGCATTAAAACACAGCCTAGTCCTTGCCCTGATGCGTCGCAATATACTACAAAGTCATCGCAGCCTTCAGGGAGTGTGAGGATAGGTGCGTCACAAAGCTTTTGCTTAAGGGTGTGGAAGGCTTCTTCTTGTTTAGGTCCCCAAATGAAGGGTTTTCCTTTATGTGTCAAAGCCGTGAGTGGTACAGCGATACGAGAGAAATTTGATATGAACCGGCGATAGTAACCAGCCAAACCAAGGAAAGATCTTACTTCGGTTGGGGTACGTGGCGCTTGCCATTCTTGCACTGCTTTGATCTTTGAGGGGTCGACATATATTCCTTTGTCATTGACGACATGTCTAAGGAATTGTACCTCTTTTAACCAGAATTCGCATTTGGAGAACTTAGCGTAGAGCTTTTCGGTTCTTAAGAGCGTGAGGATGAGTCGAAGGTGTCGTTCGTGATCAGTCTTAGACTTTGAGTAAATGAGAATATCGTCGATGAAGACTATAACAAAGCGATCGAGATAGGGTTTGCAAACTCTGTTCATTAGATCCATAAAGACGGCTGGAGCATTGGTTAGACCAAAGGGCATGACCATGAATTCATAGTGACCATAACGAGTTCAGAAGGCGGTCTTTGGGACGTCTTCTTCATGTACTCTGAGTTGATGATAGCCAGAACAAAGGTCGATCTTTGAAAAACAGGTGGCACCCTGGAGTTGGTCTAGAAGATCATCGATGCGAGGTAATGGATAGCGGTTCTTGACCGTTAACTTGTTGAGTTCTCTGTAATCGATACACATGCGAAACATTCCATCTTTCTTCTTCACAAATAGAACCGGTGCACCCCAAGGCGATACGCTTGGACGTATGAATCCTTTGTCGGTCAATTCTTGTAATTGACTGGCTAGCTCTTGCATTTCGGATGGGGCTAACCTATAAGGAGATTTCGCGACGGGTGTAGCGCCAGGTATAAGATCAATGCAGAATTCGACTTCTCTCTTGGGAGGGAGTCTTGAGATGTCGTCAGGGAAGACTTACGGGAATTCTTTCACTACAGGTATGTCTTCGAGTTTCTTCTCCTTATTTCCCTTCTTGACAACGTGGGTTAGAAATGCTACATAATTCTTGCGGAGATATTTTCTGGCTTGAAGACAGGACATCAGTTTGAGTCCTTTCGAAGGGTTTCTCCAAAGATTCGTAGGGTTTGACCGTCTGCAAGAGGAATACGAATGAACTTTTCGCGGCATACCACGTCAGCATGATGTTGGCTGAGCCAGTCCATGCCGATTATAATGTCAAAACTTCCCAACTTCATAGGAATGAGGTCAACAGGAAAATCGTGATCGTTTAGAGTAAGAGTACAGTTTCGGATAATGGAGTTTAATGAGACCGGATTTCCGTCAGCAACTTCTACCGTTATGGATTCCATAAGTTTATCACGAGTTTGGTTAAGGATGGGTTCAAATTCTAAGGACACAAAACTCTTATCCGCGCCAGTATCAAATAACACTGATGCATAACTACCATTGACGAGAAACGTACCGTTAACCACGTTGTTGTCGGCCCTAGCTTGGTTGGCGTTGATGTTAAATGCTCTTCCTCTAGCAGGTGGGTGAGCTTGGTTAGCTTGGTTCACCGGATTTGCTTGAGCTTGAGCATGTATAATGTTCACCAAACGTGAACAAGTGTTTCTAAAGTGGTTTGGGTCTCCACAATTGCAGCAAGCCCGCATGGGTTGCATCATGGGGTAGTTGGGTTGGTAGTAGGGTTGGGCCGTATGTTGTGTAGGTGGTAGTAGTAGGGATTGTTGGGCTTGACCCATTATTTGATGGTGGGTTTGGGTTGTGGGTTGGTTGCGGTTCATTCGATGTAGTGAGCGGCTGGTTTGGATGGTGTGACCTGCACGGCCACAGCCGGTGCAATATTGACAGGGGTGTTCGGGGGAGTGATGGTATTGACAACGGGTGCATTTTGGGTAAGGGCCAGAGTATTGCCTTTTGTATGGTGCGGGTGAAGGGGCAACTTGAGTGATGGGTGCAGCAGAGATAGGGAAATTGGTTTGGGTGACAGCAAAGTTTCTGGTATTTCGTTTCCTCTTGTTAGAAAACTTTGAGGAGGAGGTGGAATGGTTTGGGGTTTGGCTCTCGACGGGAGCTTTCTTTTTCTCTTCCTTGAATTTACCGTTTCTGATGCGGTTCTCGGTAAGTTCGGTGGCTAATTCCATAGCAGCTTCGAGAGTTGCAGGCGAAGTGCTGAGGACTGAGTCTTGAATCTTCGAGCGGAGGCCTCGAATATAGTGTTCAACCAAGCGGTATAATGGGATGAACAAGTTAGGAACCATCTGGTTCAGCTCAAGAAATCTTTTGTTGTAGGAAGTATGGTCCCCTTCCTTTTGCTTCAGCGAGTTGAATTCGTCTTCCAACTTCTTGAGTTCGCTTCTCGGGCAGAAGCGTTTTGTCATCATTTCCCTTAACTCTTCCCAGGTTAAGGCCATAGCGTCTTCAACTCCTCTCTTACCCTTCTCGGTGTTCCACCAGGTCAGGGCTACCCCAAATAATCTCCCGGTTGCGTAACGTACCTTGCGATCCTCGGGACAATCGCAATTTAGGAAAGTGTTTTCCATTTCCTCAAACCAGTGGAGGAGAGCGGTGACACCTTCGGTCCCTTCATACTTTGGGGGATAGTAAGACTTGAAGTGTTTGTAGGAGCACTTCTTGGAGGGAGGGTTGTCGATGTTTTGATCCTCTTGATTGGGTGGGTTGACCGGATTCGCGGTGAGAGCTTGCTGGACTTGAATTACAATATCAGGAAGCACCGCGGCCATTTGTTTTGCAATTTGAGTGGCCAAGCGTTCGTTTGACCTTCCTGACTTTCGTCCACCACGTAGCTGCCTAGCCGACATCTACAGGAACATACATAGGAAGATGGTGAGTTTAAGGAGTGTTTAGGTGTCATGTGCCATTTAAAATAATAAAATAACATAATCATCAATAATGCACTACATCCATAGGATGTCTTGGGTTTGCTCATGTTTGGGCCTCCAATGTCCCCCATACCATCGCCTGTATAGTCATGTGGGCCCCCATGACTATTGGCTTAGTAGGATTCACATTGTATTTGCGGTTCAACACTCGCATCACCCGAATGAAAACCATGAAATATGTTTGCGAGATGTATGGTCGGAGGGTGTCCAGGTGTAGACACAATGACAACTCAATGTGGTGTTAGTTCACACGACGTTTGGTATAGCATGCTTTGGCCTAATAGGTCCTTCGTACTCTCATCGTTAGTCCCCGGTAGGCAAACTGGTCCTTTATTTTGGATTTATACGAATGCCAAGCCTAGACAGGACGTTCCGACTACCGGTACTCGTACCCTTCCAGTTACTACATGCCCGTCATGAGAACTCACTTTGATGTGATTTGAAAATACAAAAATCGTTGTAAAAATCATATGAATTGTGAGGTGTGTGCTCCCATGGATATGATATGTTATGAGAATATGATTCATGATAGGCATTGCATGATAATATGTACTTATGAACATGCTTGCATAACATTGAATGTAACAATAAACATAAAGCATATAAACATCATGAATTTTGCATGTAACACACAAACAATTTAAAAATTCTAATCAACTATAGTATAGGCTCTAAGGGTCTAATAACCTATCCTATATCCCTATAGTCATGGCTCTGATACCAATCTGTCACACCCCGACCCGCAGCGGAATAAGAGTCGGGGCATAATTGGGTTATCACCAAAGCTCATGATGTTTACTAATATGTTTCATATTTATTAAATTCAAATTACATCTCAAAGTTCCAAGTCAAATTCATACAATACATGGAAGGAAAAATTAACTAAAACAATCCAAAATCTAAACTGGTTTATTCTTCTAGGCCGCCCTATGTGTTCTTGCTTCAACTTGATCACCTGTATCATGTGTAAAAAATGGGGAATTTTGGGTCAACAAAAGTTGGCGAGTGAACCTTGTTAAAAACATTTGTTATTGATTCATTATTGTAATTAATATAAGAAAATTGTGCAATAATCATATATGAACAAATGTATGTAAACATAACGATCACAAACCACCTTGCTTAAGTATATAATGAGAATGACAATGTATATGTTGGCAACGTCCCGTTCACGCTCATAGGTAATGGGGAACGGACGGCCTATGCTAATGTATGTGAGATCAAGGCTCAATCAAACGGAGCCGATCTTATGTTGGCAACGCCTGGTTCACGCTCATAGGTAATGGGGAACAGCTCACGCTCATAGGTAATGGGGAGCGGTGGCCTATGAAATGTATGTACTGAAAATGATAACTTTAAATTAAACATTAACCACACAAACAATAGATATATATAGGCAACACATTTGATCATGAACATGATGGATGCACAAGTGTTTAATTATAATAAAAAAATAGCGACACATGATACACCCCAAAATGTGATTAAAACGGGGAATTGGTAAAGATTCACTCACATTGGGTGCGTTTGCTTGAAGATGATGAATGCGCACGAGTTTAGAGGATGGATCGACGAGGAATAACTAACCTAATTAATAACGAAAAGGTACGGTAAGTATGTGGATTTTATTAACTATTTTAGTAAAATTTTTGGATATATTTTTGTGAGTTTAATGCTATTTTCTAACTTGAAAACGTTGTTTTTAAGTATTTTTAATTGATTTTTAAATTAAATAAAAATAAAAATAATAAAAAAATATTGACTTTTGACCGTTGACCAGGACCGTTGACCGGTCCGGTCGCTTATATATGTGCGCTGGGTGAGACTCGAACCCGTGACCTCCCGTACGTGTGCACGCAGCTCTACCAACTGAGCTACGTGTCTAATCCGTAATATTTCTGTTTTTAATTATATTTATATACTATTTAATTTAATCCGAAAATCATTTATTTTAAAAAGTATTTTAATTGCATTGAACCGGTGCCGTTAACCAGTCTCGAACCCGGGACGTGCGAGTTAGTGTTGCACACCGTCCACCGCTGGACTGTGTGTCTAACCTGGTTAATATTCTGGTTTTTATTATACTTAACATCTTACTGAGTTAACCCGGTTCGGTTTCTAAAAAAAACATTTTTATTACAGAGGTTAAGGTTGTGATAAGAATCGAACTCGCGTCGTGTATGTAATTGTTTGCACACAGTCCACCGCTGGACTTTGTGTCTAACCCGTTCATAATACTAATTTTAATTAAACTTATAGCATAACCAACTTCGTCTTCTTCGCTCAAGAACACAGAAAATGACAAGTCAACTGTTTCATGTCTAATTCGATTAACAAGCATTGTAAGTAATTGAAAAGTAATGAACGGAGAGAGTTTGGGGGAAAGGATGTACCGATCAGTGTCTTTCACAGAACTCCGGCAAAGATTCGTCGGCTCTGTTTGTGAACTTCGGCTGTTAGAATCAATTAACAGTTCTGTTCAATTAGTTATGAAATTGAGGTACTTAAACAAGGATTAACAGGAGTTTGAAGGGTTATACCGATTCACAGCGCGAGATCAGAAATTTCAGAGATTTTCCGGCGGGAGCTGAATATTCCGGCTACGTCGACTAGGATTGATTCTGATGGTTAACGGATTGAAACAGAAAGAGTTGAGATATTTACCGTTTTGAGGTGAGTCTCGGTTTTCCGGCGATAGTCCGGTGATGGCAGGATATTTCCGGCGAGTGAAATTGCTTCGAGAAAATGTGCGATTTTGAGCGAAAAGGCTACCAGTGACTTGTGGGTGTATTTATAGGGAAGAACATCGATGAATTGGGTCTGATTTCCGACTTGATTCGTGGGTTAATAATTTTCCGGCGGTTATGACTGATGTCGTGGACCTGACATCGGTTATAACCGATGTAATAGTTATTATACACGTTAAGACACAAGAAACCGGCAGTAAATGGCGAAATCGTCGGGATTTCCGACAACTGCGAATTGGGCGCGTCGGTTGACTGATTTGAAAACGAGGTTTGATATTTGAATTAATTGTTTTGATATATTACTAAAGAACACAAGTGGCGGAGTGGTTTGTTGAATGAGAGTTAAGTCATTGGCTGACCCGGCTGACCCGGGTTCGAATCCCGGCAGCCTTGTTTTATTTTTAATTTTCTTATTTTCACTTTTTAACAATTTTTGTTTTTAAGTCCTAATTTGTTTATTAATTATGTATCGTTTAAAATTAAAATAAGTCATAAATTACAACAAAAATTTAAAACTGATTGATCGATTAATAAACGAAGAGGGTCTTGAAAACCCGTTTTTCGACGGATGTTACAACATGTCCAAAAAATTCTTGGTTGCCACGTGTAGCCGAGAGGGACCAACGATGCCATCATGTTATTTTAATAACCTCTGAACGAGTATCAAGAAAACTCAGGGGACCAATGTGATTAAAATGCCAAACTTTCAATCTCTGGAGGTCCTTACGGACCGTAACCATCCCAGGTTACGGACCGTAAGGTTAAACAAATCATTGTTTCAGTAAGGCGGTTACAGACAGCAAGCCTCAATGGTTACGGTCCGTAACTATTCAAAATCTGTGGGCACCAGAGGTCCTTACGGACCGCAAGGCATGACCCTTACGGTCCGTAAGGGACTGCCAGCGACAGAATGCATGGCAGCCTGCTGCCCTGCCACCTTGCTCGCCATGCCACCCTTCTCCTTTGTTGTGCCATGACCTAAAACAGTTGTCTTCATCTAGGATCATCCCCCAACACCTGTCTTGATCCTATGCCTTCCCCTTTGCTATAAATAGCAACCTTGAGTGAGCTCCCAACTTGCTCATTCATCTCTTTCACCTCTCTTGCTCACTTGGAAAGCTCATGCTTATCTTGGAGCATTCCCCTGAGTTCTAAGTCTTTCTTTGGTTCACTAGTAAGTGTTCCAACTCAGTTCTTTCCTTTTTGTAGGCTTTAAGCCAATGTCAAACGTTGACGTAAAAACGCTTTGACTTTGTGCAAAGACCATTATGGTCCAGCAATATTCGTAACGAACATGGCTACGTGATCGTAATAAGGTAGGTGTTAATCCCTCAAGAGGGCACCTTCTGATTACCACGTTTGCTTGGTCAATTGACGGGTCAAAGTTATGTCAATAAAAAGTCAAATGTGTCAGTTTTGAAATAAATTCATAATTAGCAATGTAGGTGTTATAAAACCTGTTTTGACATCCTAATAAATTGATAACAAGCATAAGAACATGTAGGAACATGTTCGGCTCATCAACCAGGTCTAAGGTCGGTTCGCAACCGAAAGCCGCAAAGTTTGACTTCTGCTTTGAAATATACGTAAATAGGCTGGAAGTACTTTGCGACTTTCGGTTGCGAACTGACCTTAGACCTGGAATTGACGAGCCGAACATGTTCCTACACGTTCTTATGAGTATTACCAAGTTATTAGGATGTCAAAACATGTTTTATAACACCTACATTGCTAATTATGAATTTATTTCAAAACTGACCCGTTTGACTTTTTATTGACAGAACTTTGACCCGTCAATTGACCAAGCAAACGTGGTAATCAGAAGGTGCCCTCTTGAGGGATTAACACCTACCTTATTACGATCACGTAGCCATGTTCGTTATGAACATTGGCTGGACCATAATGGTCTTAGCACAAAGTCAAAGCATTTTTACGTCAACGCTTTGACATTGGCTTAAAGCCTACTAAAAAGGAAAGAACTGAGTTGGAACACTTACTAGTCAACCAAAGAAAGACTTAGAACTCAGGGGAATGCTCCAAGATAAGCAGGAGCTTTCCAAGTGAGCAAGAGAGGTGAAAAAGATGAATGAGCAAGTTGGGAGCTCACTCAAGGTTGCTATTTATAGCAAAAGGGAAGGCATAGGATCAAGACAGGTGTTGGGGGATGATCCTAGATGAAGACAAGTGTTTTTGGTCGTGGCACAACCAAGTAGAAGGGTGGCATGGCGAGCAAGGTGGCAGGGCAGCAGGCTGCCATGCATTCTGTCGCTGGCAATCCCTTACGGACCGTAAGGGTCATGCCTTGCGGTCCGTAAGGACCTCTCGCACCCACAGATTTTGAATAGTTATGGACCGTAACCATTGAGGCTTGCGGTCCGTAACTGCCTTACTGAAACAATGATTTGTTTAACCTTACAGTCCGTAACCTGGGATGGTTACGGTCCGTAAGGACCTTCAGAGATTGAAAGTTTAGCATTTTAATCACATTGGTCCCCCGAGTTTTCTTGATGCTCGTTCAGAGGTTATTAAAATAACATGACGACGTCGTTGGTCCCTCTCGGCTACATGTGGTAACCAAGAATTTTCGGGACATGTGTCGGATTTTTTCATTGGATGAAATTTTCAAGGTGTCACATCTTCACCCCCTTAATAAAAATCTCGACCTCGTGATTTATTCAAATAGATAAGGGTACTTTTGTCGCATATTGGACTCGACCTCCCAAGTATATTCGGGACCTCGACGGGCATCCCGTTTGACTTTCACAATGCTTCCTACGAAGCTTTTAACTTGCCGATCCTCGATCGCAATTGGTTTCTCTATGAAACGCAAGTTTTCATCAATCTGATTTCTTCGTGAGGCATTGCTAATGACTCATCCACGAGGCATTTCTTTAAATTGCTGACGTGAAAAACATCATGGATTCAACTGAGCTTTTCCGGTAGCCTAAGCTGATATGCTACGGGTCCGACACATTCGGTTATTTTGAATGGTCCAATGTACCTCGGGCTTAACTTGCCCTTTTTCCCAAAACTGCAAAGGTTTTCGCCTTTTGTCAGCATAGCTCTTTTGTCTATCTCGAGCTGCCTTAAGTCCATCACGGATTTGCACAATCTTTTCCGTGGTCTCAAGAACGATTTCGGGTCCAGATAGTTGGGCTTCTCCAACTTCAGCCCAACACACAGGCGTCCTACATTTTCTTTCGTATAAGGCTTCAAAAGGAGCGGCCTTAATACTTTGTGTGATAACTATTATTATAAGAGAACTCGATTAGGGGTAAGTGATCATCCCAACTTCCGCCTAAATCGATCACACAAGCTTGAAGCATGTCCTCCAAGGTTTGAATGGTACGCTCGCTTTGACCGTCCGTCTGAGGATGGTAAGCCGTACTAAAGTTTAATCTCGTGCCTAGAGATTGTTGGAAGCTTTTCCAAAAGTGAGATTTGTATCTTGTATCTCTATCAGATACAATTGATACCGGCACACCGTGCAAGGACACAATCTCATCGACATAAAGCTTAGCCAACTTGTCAGAATCATATGTTTCCTTAATTGGCAAGAAGTGAGCGGATTTGGTTAATCTATCCACGATAACCCAAATCGTGTCATTGCCACGCTTGGTTTTGGGTAACTTAGTGATGAAGTCCATTGTTATCATCTCCCATTTCTATACTGGGATTTCAAGCTGTTGTAGAAGTCCTGACGGTTTCTGGTGTTCTGACTTAATTTGAGAACACGTCAAGCACTTTGCTACATGATTAGCTATATCTTTCTTCATACCCATCCACCAATAATTGGGTTTAAGATCTTGGTACATCTTGTCGCTACCCGGGTGAACCGAGTATTTAGAGTTATGTGCTTCCTGGAGGATTACATCTCTAAGTCCTCCGTAGATCGGAACCCAGATCCGATCATTCATCCTAAACATTTCGTCCTTTCCAGATGCTAACAGATCGATAGTTGCACCTAATCCTTCCTTGGCAATGATGTCCTTAGTCATGGCTTGCTTTTGTGCATTTAGCAGCTTTTCATTTAGACTATTCTTCAATTCGATGCTTTTGGCATTGATCCTTAACGGTTTGATTCTTTCCTTGCGATTAAGCGCATGAGCGACAACATTCGCTTTTCCTGGATGATATCGAATCCCACAGTCGTAGTCGTTGAGCGTTTCCATCCGACGACGTTGCCTCAAGTTCAAATCCTTTTGATTGAACAAGTGTTGCAGACTTTTATGGTCAGTGTAGATGATACACTTTGTTCCATACAAATAGTGCCTCCAAATCTTGAGTGCAAACACTACCGCACCCAATTCCACATCATGGGTGGTGTAGTTTCTCTCGTGCACCTTTAGTTGTCTTGATGCATAGGCAATCACTTTGCCTCTTTGCATAAGCATACATCCCATGCCTGTGTGCGATGCATCACAATAAACTATGAACTCCTCCACACCTTCTGGCAGGGTTAACACTGGGGCATTGCTCAACTTATGCTTTAACGTCTCAAAGGATTCTTTTTGCTTTGGACCCCAGTTGAATTTAGCATCCTTACGAGTTAGGATTGTCAAAGGAGCGGCTATTCGTGAGAAGTTCTCAATGAACCTTCGATAATAACCAGCCAGTCCTAAGAAACTACGTATCTCGGAAGGTGTCTTCGAGGCTTTCCAATTCGTTATTGCTTCTATCTTTGCTGGATCTACTTGGATACCAAGTTTAGTTACTATGTGACCATGGAACTGAACCACATGTAGCCAAAAGTTGCATTTGGAAAATTTTGCGTACAACTTTTCTTGACGCAAAATTTCAAGAATATACTTCAAATGTTTCTCGTGATCAGATTGATGACGAGAGTAGATGAGTATGTCGTCTATGAAGACAATGACAAACTTATCTAAGTATGGCTTGCAGACTCTATTCATGAGATCCATGAATGTTGCGGGTACATTAGTGAGCCCAAAAGGCATCACTAGGAACTCGAAATGTCCATATCTCGTTCTGAAAGCGGTTTTCGGAACATCTTCGTCTCTAACTTTTAGTTGATGATATCCTGATCTCAAATCAATCTTCGAGAAGTAGCTTGCGCCTTGTAATTGATCAAATAAGTCATCGATCCTGGGCAAAGGATAACGATTCCTGATTGTCATCTTGTTGAGTTCACGGTAATCAATGCACATCCGCATTGATCCGTCCTTCTTTTTGACGAAAAGGATAGGAGCTCCCCAAGGCGAAGAGATAGGTTAAATAAAACCTTTCTCTAATAGTTCGTCCAATTGGGTTCTCAATTCTTTCATCTCAGTTGGCGCTAAATGGTGCGGAGCTTTAGCTATGGGAACTGCTCCAGGTATGATGTCAATTCGAAACTCTACCTGCCTATCAGGAGGTAGGCCAGGTAATTCTTCTGGGAACATGTCTGGGTATTCAGAGATGATAGGTATATCTTCAATCTTTGATTTAGGTCCATCAATGATGACTTGTGCCATATAGATGACACATCCTTTCGTCATACATCTAGATGCTTTAAGCAAAATTGCTTTATTCGGCAATCCAAAGTGTTTATCTCCATGAATGGTGAGGATTTTACCAGACGGGGATTTGATTTCGATGAGTTTCTTATCGCTGGCAATGCGTGCTTGGTTACACATTTTCCAAAGGTGTAATGCGTTTTGGGAAAAAGGGCAAGTTAAGCCCGAGGTACATTGGACCATTCGAAATAACCGAATGTGTCGGACCCGTAGCTTATCGGCTTAGGCTACCGGAAAAGCTCAGTGGAATCCATGATGTTTTCCACGTCAGCAATTTAAAGAAATGCCTCATGGATGAGTCCTTAGCAATGCCTCACGAAGAACAGATTGATGAAAACTTGCGTTTTATAGAGAAACCAATTGCGATCGAAGATCGGCAAGTTAAAAAGCTTCGTAGGAAGCACGTACCTATTGTGAAAGTCAAATGGGATGCCCATCGAGGTCCCGAATATACTTGGGAGGTCGAGTCCAATATGCGACAAAAGTACCCTTATCTATTTGAAAAAATCTCGATGTTGAGATTTTTATTAAGGGGGTGAAGATGTGACCCTGCCACCTTGCTCGCCATGCCACCCTTCTCCTTGGTTGTGCCACGACCAAAAATACTTGTCTTCATCTAGGATCATCCCCCAACACCTGTCTTGATCCTATGCCTTCCCCTTGCTATAAATGGAAACCTTGAGTGAGCTCCCAACTTGCTCATTCATCTCTTTCACCTCTCTTGCTCACTTGAAAATCTCCTGCTTATCTTGGAGCATTCCCCTGAGTTCTAAGTCTTTCTTTGGTTCACTAGTAAGTGTTCCAACTCAGTTCTTTCCTTTTTAGTAGGCTTTAAGCCAATGTCAAAGCGTTGATGTAAAAACGCTTTGACTTTGTGCTAAGACCATTATGGTCCAGCCAATATTCGTAACGAACATGGCTACGTGATCGTAATAAGGTAGGTGTTAATCCCTCAAGAGGGCACCTTCTGATTACCACGTTTGCGTGGTCAATTGACGGGTCAAAGTTATGTCAATAAAAAGTCAAACGGGTCAGATTTGAAATAAATTCATAATTAGCAATGTAGGTGTTATAAAACCTGTTTTGACATCCTAATAACTTGATAATAATCATAAGGACATGTAGGAACATGTTCAGCTCGTCAATTCCAGGTCTAAGGTCGGTTCGCAACCGAAAGCCGCAAAGTTTGACTTCTGCTTTGGCTTTCAGTTCTGACCCGGTTTAGCAACATTACCTATGGCCCCTAAATTGAATTATGACCATGTTATAATGTACTATAACCCACTGGAGTTATGGGACATGGTCATGTAGAAATCCGAGTCATTATACAAGTATCCGTTAAATATGCCTAAAATGCCCTTTCGGCACCTAAAATGATTTAAACATGATTTCGACATCAAAGCACATTACCTACTGATGTAATATCATTATTAGGTTTATTTGGGATAATTATTCAGGTTGCAAACTGAGTATAAACTATAGTTTGCATATTATGTCCTTATATGACGATATTGCCCTTTCGGCACTTTAAATGGGTTTTAAACATTTTCATGAACCAAAACTTTATATCCACTGATGTAATACATATATTAACATATTTTGGTCATTTAAACCCGGTCACAACAATAATTTTACTTAAATATCATTTAAATCGTCATTTAGCGACTTAATCACCATTTCGGCGAATAATATGGTTTAAAACCATATTAGAGCATCAAGGCTTGATACCTACTGATTTTAAAACATATTTTCAACTTATTAACAGTAGATACATGTCCCAAACTCAGACTCCCAAATAAGTTGTCAAATTATATGTGAAATGACCAAAATGCCCTTTCGGGACATAGTTTGGTCTTAAACTATAAACCACACATATAATTGGTGTCCTATCGATATAACATCATAAAATAGGTACTTTTACAGAATATTTATATAATAACATCAGTTTACGTATAAGCTCGTTTTATTATATTTTAAATGACGAAATTGCCCTTTTAAGGCATAATTTACTTTTAAAACCATAATGGGCCATCATATCAATAACCTACTGTTATAATAACATATTTTAAACATAATGGCATATGGAACTTGTATAGGACTCACCTGGTTACCCGGTTTCGCTTATATGCGTACGGTTAAGCCTACGTGATTAGTTTACGTAATTTAATCGAAACGGGTTTAACCATATCAAAGTACTCTCATATTCCAGAATGCAAAATGGTAACCCATATTATACAAGTCCTAGTACTTGTCGGGTCCAAAATACATTCTTTTCCGGTCACCGCTTAATCTAGCGTTTTGTACCGTCATCTTTATTTTAAGTTAGTCGGTCTAAGTCAATGACTAAATAAAGACCCGCTAGCTATCTAATCGGTTAATAATACCATCCATTCCAGACTAGAGACTTCCGGTAGATTGTCGCCGAGCTAGTTTATTTTGATTACGGCTGTGTTTTGCTTATTTTCTTATTATTTAGAAGATTTTGCAAACCATGTAAATACTTTAACTTTTTTCCCTTATACGGGCTTAGGATACGGTATACTAATACCACATGGTTGGATATGGGATCGAAGACCAATGAGTCGGGAGTTCAAATAATCCATTTTAATTCATATTGCTTAATATTAAACATTTGGGGGTTAAAACGACCGTGTCCTGGATATCCACGGCTCATTTAATTGCAAATGGCCACGACCTAAGCACGGGGTGTAGGCATACACCTGTAAGATGCTAAAATAAAATATTACCCAATAGGGGTGCACCTATTAAAGGTGTTAAAGTGTTGTGTCGATTAATCATGATCCCGGCATAGTTTTCGGGCTCTAAATGTATTTTTAGCATGTAAAACTGATAACATGAAAAATTATTTATCCCAAGTTATTTATAAAACAAAGTACCATTGTGTACACAAAACGTTTTCAAAATGTTTTCAAAATGAGTCAGTTAAATGTATTTACCAGTGAAAACTGACGTATTTTCAAAAGACTAAGCGCATGTGACAAGTATACGTAAATAGGCTGGAAGTACTCGGCGAAGCTTAAGAGGAATTGCAACCCTTTGCTTAGAAGGCCTTAGTCTGTCAAATTTCCTTTTGTATTCACATTTCGATCCACTTGTGGAACTAGTTACAAGCGTTGTACTTATTATTTTTGAACTTTGAACATTCAAACGTTTGTAATAGTAATTATCCAGACTTCCGCTGTTTATTATTGTATTGTTTGGTAATGATGATATCAACTTACGTTGCGATATTCCCAAACCGGGCCCACCGGGTTACACATGGAAATTAGGGGTATGACACTTCCTAGTCCACACCGTGAACCCAGAGAAAGAAAAGAAAACCTAGAAAGATGTACCCGTTGTTTATGAATTTCCTAAAGTTTTTCCCGACGATTTACCCAGTTTACCCCTTACTCATGATGTTGAATTTCGTATAAATTTAATTCCCGGTGCTACTCCTGCTGCTAAAGCTCCTTATCGCCTTGCACCATCAAAAATGCGCGAGCTATCTAGCCAACTTCAAGAGCTTCTTGATAAAGGCTTTAGACACCCGAACACTTCGACATGGGGCGCACCCGTGCTTTTTGCGAAAAAGATGGGACGTTCCGAATGTTCATCGATTATCGTGAACTTAATAAGCTTATGATAAAGAACCGCTACCCTCTTCCCCGAATCGACAAGACAAGCCTTTCGTTTGGTATTCCAAACAAGAGGAAGCCTTTCAAACACTCAAAAGTATGCTATGCAATGCTCATGTACTCGCCCTACCCGACGGAAACGACGATTTTGTTGTTTATTGCGATGCCTCTAACTTAGGTCTTGGTTGTGTTCTTATGTAACGAGACAAAGCTATCGCGTACGCGTCTCGACAACTCAAGATCCACGAGAAGAACTACACAACCCACGATCTCGAACTCGGTGCAGTTGTTTTTGCATTAAAGATATGGCGAACTACTTTTACGGTACCAAGTGTACGGTCTTCACCGACCATAAGAGCTTAAACATATCTTTAATAAAAAAGAACTGAATATACGCCAACGCAGGTGGTTTGAACTTCTCAACGACTACGATTATGAGATACGATACCATCCGGCAAAGCAAATGTCGTAGCCGATACTCTCAGTCGACGAAGCTATGTGTATAGTGTTCGTGACTCTCAAACTTTGAATGATCTTGAAATTTTGATTCGCTCCGCCCAGTTTGCTTGTTTTAACGAGAATACCATGGAAGAATAAATGAAATGTGGTGCCGAAACTCAGCTTGTTGTTAAACATAACGATATCTATTACTATCTCGATCGTATTTGGATTCCTACCCGTGATAATATTCGTGAATTGCTCATGACCGAAGCTCATAAATCTCGATACTCCATTCATCCCAGAGCCGACAAAATGTACCAGGACCTTCGTCCTAAGTATTGGTGGTCGGGCATGAAAAAGGACATCGTCGTTTACGTTTCAAAGTGCTTAACTTGTTCGAAAGTTAAAGCCGAACATCAGAGGCCCTCTGGCTTACTCGAACAACCCGAAATCCCGATGTGGAAGTAGGAGAGTATAGCTATGGACTTCATTACGAAACTCCCTCACACCTCCTCTGGTCACGATAGCATTTGGGTTATCGTTGATCATCTTACCAAATCCGCGCTCTTTATTGCTATACGAGAAGACTTTAAGGTCGAACGGTTCGCCTGAATCTATACCGACGAAGTCATTTGTCGACACGGGACGCCTCGTGACATCATCTCTGATCGTGACGGTCGCTTTACCTCTCGTCTCTGGGAGACTTTTCAATCCGCTCTTGGTACTACGCTTAATCTCAGTACCGCTTTTCACCCTCAAACCGATGGTCAGACTGAGCGCACGATCCGCACCCTCAAAGACATGCTTCGTGCGTGCATCATAGATTTTGGTAGTAACTGAGATACGCATTTACCTTTAGTTGAATTCTCGTACAATAATAGTTATCACACCAGCATTCAAATGGCTCCTTTTGAGGCGTTGTATGGAAGAAAATGTCGATCGCCTATCGCATGGCACGAGATCGGAGAAGCACAAATCACCGGTCCCGAGCTAATTCAAGAAACGACTGACAAAATCCTCCAGATCAGAGACAATCTCTTAAAAGCTCGGATTCGACAAAAGAGTTACGCCGATAAACACCACAAGCCCTTATAGTTTGAAGTGGGAGATCACGTTCTTCTAAAGGTTGCACCTTGGAAGGGAGTGATCTACTTCGGGAAGAAAGGAAAGCTAGCGCCACGATACGTAGGACCCTTTAAGATTCTCGAAAGAATCGGCAAAGTGGCCTATCGACTCGAATTACCAGAGGAACTTAATAATGTACATCCGACTTTTCACGTGTCGAACCTCAAGAAATGCCAAGCTGAAGAAAATCTCCATGTACCTCTTGAAGATCTGCAAATCAACGAGACTCTCCATTTTGTGGAAAAGCCTGTTGAGATCATGGACCGAGAAACCAAGAAACTACAGCGCTCTCGCATCCCTATCGTGAAAGTCCGATGGGAAGGCAAACGCGGTGCCAAGTACACTTGGGAATTGGAAAGTGACATGAAGGCTAAGTATCCGCAACTCTTTGTTATGGCCACTGCTTAAATTTCGGGACGAAATTTCCTAAAGTAGGGGAGACTGTAACAACTCGGAAATTCGTTGTTAACTTTTCTTTTTATTTCCAGTATTGTACTCCCGAGATTCGAATTATGAGAAAGTTTTATGTTAATTAATTATGCTTATGTCAATGATCATCGCATCTAATCGCATGTTAAATGCATCGCTAATTTAATCGAAATCAAAAGTAGTTATGCTACTATACGAGCCGAGTGGGTTATTGTTTAATAAACATGTGTGCCATCGCATCGCTTATCTCATCGCATCGCAAATCGCAGTTAATTATGTGGTTTTATGTTATATGTGTGTTATGTGTGTTTATGTATTGATTACACTCGCTATCGCATCGCTCTCGCTTATTCGAATCGCTAAATCACACTATTACATCAATTATAACGCTTATATAACTATCTAATGCGAACCGAGTCGCCAAACGAATTCTTAACACGAAATCAACGAACAAAACTTGGCCTTTAGGTCAAGTTCGGCCGAACTTGTATATAGCAAGTTCGCCCGAACTTGTCTGAGACCACCTAAACCCATCAAACCAACAAGTCCGCCCGGACTTGCCTGTAAACTCTCAAAAACATACAAGTTCGCTCGAACTTGTAACAAGTTCGCCCGAACGTGCTACAAGTTCGCCCGAACTTGATGTCTGCCCCTCTCATTTCACCCTCACCTATAAATACTCAGCTCCATTCTCTCATTTGAACTTGCTGCCAAGTTTGCTCGGAGCTCCCCAAAACCAAAACCCTTTGTTTTCTATGTGAGATTCAACCCGTTTTCAGCTACAACAATGTTCAACAACGTTTACAATGATTTTGCACAAGGCTTTGCCTTCCTTTTCATCAAATCTCTTCTGTTTATGAAAATCTTCATCTTTTGCTATAAAACTTCTGTCTTTCACTCAGATCTACTCTTAGATCTGAGTAAAACCTTTAGAACATTGATTTTTACACAATATTCGGACTAGTGACGTATGTTTCGTTCACTTTTGAGTGGAACGAGGCGTTGTCTAGCAAGATCTCAGATCCGGAAGCACAAGGACGAAATCATCACTTTACACAAGCAGGACTAACCCGTACGAACCTTCAAGTTCGCCCGGATTAGCCCGAATTTCTGTAAAATGGCTAAACTCGCTCCAAAAGACCTCTCCAGCCTAAGTTTTACTCAGTGGCTTAAGGTTGGAGGGATGAACACTCGATTTCCTCAGCAAACGGCACAAAAACGCATGATTTGGATACCAAAACGATCAAGTTCGCTCGGATTACATCAAGTTCGCTCGAACTTGTCACCAGAACGGTGATCAAGTTCGCCCGAACTTGACCAAACCTACAAAAATGGCACAAGTTCGCCCGAACTCTGTCCAATTCTCAAGAGAATTAGACAAGTTTGCCCGAACTTGTACCTTCCCTCAACAAAAGGGACAAGTTTGCTCGAACTTGCCTGTTTCCTAGGAAACCGGACAAGTTCGCCCGAACTTGTTCATTCAGTATGTCAGTTATACAGGTTCGCCCGAACTTGTCTACTGCTCTCTCACCCGTTAACCGTTTCAGCAATTCGGAAGACTGATGCACTTTTATTCCCTTATAGGCTGATCCGGTACTCTCCGCAACTCGTCTCAGATCCCGAATCTCTCCTAAAACGCACCCACTATGAGTATACTTGAACCCCTTTTACGCTTAAACGTACTTTTGGGTGTCACATATGTTCGTATATCAAAACACATCACACAATGCTCAAACGCTTATTCGCAACCCGCTGAATTATATGACTATACGTGAAATTTGCTGAATTGTATGTATTGCTTGATTGCTTGTACGCCACCCTTAACATGATAGTATACTAGAGGTTGACCCGCCACCCAGAGGCCCGGGGTTGTTAAGGCTCGCATTTTTATTTCGCATTTATTTTCTCTTTTAGGATGTGGACACTTGTTCGCATGCCTCGCTCAATCGCGGTTTGTTGGTTTACATGAATCTGAGTAGTTACATAGTTCACAACTCTTACGTATGTCATGAGGTGTATGCTAAAAGCTTTTATATTTATTATGTACGCAAACTTATATGCTCACCGTTACTTAATTGTATTGACGTTTTATTTTAACATATGTGGTAGGTTGAGGATTATGCTTTGGACGCGTAGTGTAGGTTTTGCTTTAGAAACGCCTTGTAATAAATCTAGAGATCATAAAAACTGGAATTTGTGTTATGAGAATCTTGATATTTTGTAATGTTATTTGAGGATTGTATGTTGAAAGTATGGGATTTTGACGTTTAAATATAGTCATTGAAATGATGTTATGGAAATTCTCGTGATCCAATCTGGTTCGCTTAGTGCCGCGCCCCAATGATTCCGCCATCGGTTGGGGTGTGAAAGAAAATGTTGATCGCCTATTGCATGGCACGAGATCGGAGATGCACAAATCACCGGTCCCGAGTTAATCCAAGAAACGACAGACAAGATCCTCCAAATCAAAGACAATCTCTTAAAAGCTCGGAGTTGCCAAAACAGTTATGCCAATAAACGCCGCAAGCCCCTACAGTTCGAAGTGGGAGATCACGTTCTCTTAAAGGTTGCACCTTGGAAGGAGTGATCCGCTTTGGAAAGAAAGGGAAACTAGCGCCACGATACGTGGGTCCCTTCAAGATTCTGGAAAGAATTGGCAAAGTGGCCTACCGAATCGAATTACCGGAGGAACTCAACAACGTACATCCGACTTTCCACGTCTCAAACCTCAAGAAATGCCTAGCCGAAGAGAATCTTCATGTTCCCCTCGAAGATCTGCAAATCAACGAGACCCTTCACTTCATGGAAAAACCAGTAGAAATCATGGACCGAGAGACCAAGAAACTTCGACGCTCTCGCATTCATATTGTTAAAGTCCAATGGGAAGGCAAACGCGGTGCCGAGTTCACTTGGGAATTGGAAAGTGATATGAAAGCAAAATACCCGCATCTCTTTGTTATGGCCACTACTTAAATTTCGGGACGAAATTTCCTAAAGTAGGGGAGACTGTAAGAACTCGTAATTTTTGTTGTTATTTTATTTCCGTTTGTTCCGTTTAAATCTAACGTTGTACTCCGAGATTCGGTTATGAGAAAGTTTATGTTAATTAAATTTGTTTTGTCACAATAATACTACATCTAATTGCTTATTAAATCGCTTATTAAACGCATCGCTAATTCAATGAAATCGCAAGTAACTATGTTGCTTCAAAGAGTTGAGTGTGTTATTGTTTAATAAACACTTGTGTCATCGCATCGCTTATCTCATGTATCGCAAAACGCAGTTAATTATGTGGAAATTATGTTTTAGGTGTGTTACATTTGTTATGTCATGATTTATTATCGCTAAAACGCTCGCACGCTCACACAACTCGCTCTCTCTTAATTCAATAAAATATAACGGTTAACGCTTCGCTAAAACGCGTAATATAACTATCTAATACGAACCGAATCGCCAAACGAATGCTTAACACGAAATAAACGAACAAAACTTAGCCAATAGGCCAAGTTCGGCCGAACTTGGTAACACCAAGTTCGCCCGAAATTGCTTGGGCTACCTTAACTCAGCTTATAAGCCAAGTTCGTCCGAACTGGCTCCCAAATCAGGAAAATTCATCAAGTTCGCTCGAACTTGTAACAAGTTCGCCCGAACTTGATACAAGTTCGCCAAACTTGATGTATCCAGCCCAATCTTCACCTCACCTATAAATACCCAGCTCCTCTCCTCATTTGAACTTGCTGCTAAGTTCATCCGAAACCGAAAACCCTTGATTCCCAAGTAAGATTCAACCCATTTTCAAGCTACAACAACGTTTTACAATGATTTTGCACAAGGCTTTGCCTTCGATTTCATCAAAACTCTTCTGTTTACGAAAATCTTCATCTTTTTATGCAAAACTTCTGTTTTTCACTTAGATCTATTTAAAACCCCTTTTAAACATCGATTTTCACACAAAATACGGATTAATGACGTATGTTTCGTTCACTATGAAGTGGAACGGGGCATTTGTCAACCAAGAACTCAGATCCGGAAGCACAAGGACGGTATTATCGTCTAATATAAACTGGATTAACTCGAACGAACTACAAGTTCGCCCGGATTAGTCCAAGTTTATGTAAAATGGCTAAACTCGCTCCAAAAGACCTCTCCAACCTAAGTTTTACTCAGTGGATTAAGGTTTGAGGGATGGACACTCGATTTCCTCAGCAAATGACGCGAAAACGCACGATTTGGATGCCAAAACAGTCAAGTTCGCTCGGAAAGCATCAAGTTCGCTCGAACTTGTCACCAGATTGGTGACCAAGTTCGCCCGAACTTGTCACCAGATTGGTGACCAAGTTCTCCCGAACTTGATCAATTCTTCAGAGAAATTACACAAGTTCCCCCGAACTTGTACTGATTCCAAGGAATCAGGACAAGTTCGCCCGAACTTGTATCACCCCTCAACAAACAGGGCAAGTTCGCCCGAACTTATACCTCCAGTAAGTCTAGGTAGTCAAGTTCGCCCGAACTTGTCTACTGTTCCTTCAACCGTTAACCGTTTCAGCAATTCGGAAGACTGATGCACTTCTGTTTGCTTATAGGCTGATCCGGCGCTCTCCCCAACTCATCTCAGATCCCATCTCTTTCTCAAAACGCACCGACAGTGATTATACTTGAACCCTTTTACGCTTAAACGCACTTTTGGGTGTCACATATGTTCGTATATCAAATCACATCACACAAACTCAACACTTATTCGCAATCCGCTATACATGACTATACGTGAAATCTGCTGAATTGTATGTGTTACTTGATTGCTTGTACGCCACCCTTAACATGATAGCTTGCTAGAGGTTGATCCGCCACCCGGAGGCCCAGGGTTGTTAAGGCTCGCATTTTATTTCTTATTTATTTTCTCTTAGGACGTGGACACTTGTTCGCGTGCCTCTCACTCGCGGTCTGTTAGCTTGCTTGAATCTAGTAGATACATAGTTCACAACTCTTACGTATGCCATGCGGTGTATGCTAAACGCTTATATAACTATTATGTACGCATACCTGTATGCTCACCTTTACTTAATTGTTTTGACGATTTATTTTAACATATGTGGCAGGTTGAGGATGTTTGCTATTGCTGCTTTTGGTTTAGGAGTTCGCTTAGAAAATCATGTAATAAATCTAGGGAAGATCGAATTGGATTTTATGTTTAAGAGATTGTTTAATATTGTAAGGATTATTGGGATTTTATTGTTTAATAGTATGGGATGTTAAACGTTTAGATATTCTCGCTTAATAGTTGTTTTGATGTCTCTTAAGCAATTTGATTCGTCTAGTGTTGCGCCCCTATGTTTCCGCCATAGGTTGGGGTGGGACAGGATACTAGTGACAGCCTAAGTTACTCCCGATCGCACTTGCTAGCAACAACATATATGTTAATAAAAATTTTCATTCATGGACCAAATTTTATTTGATAATTAGTTCCAACTCATTCTAGTAGTAACTAGTGGGGTGATGAACAGGGGCTTGCCGTTTGCACCCCATGAACATTGGTTCACAAGTGTTGAAGATAAGGATAGTCGTGAATGCGTGTGAACTTCACGCCTCATGAAAAAGGGAGTTTTTTGTTGTGTACAATACCATGACAATATATATGATTGACGTATTTCGCTAGTAAAATTTTGTATTTCTCTATTGGTTGTTGTGAATCCGTTTCCAGAATTATACATCGGTGACAAACATGGAACTTTATACAAACTTTGTTAGCTTTTCTGATATATTACATGTTGAATAAACTTGATTTCAGAGTTGTAAGATCAAGCAACCATAACATGTATAATCCAATGTTATTCCATATATGTGCTTATACTGTCTAGCAAATTTCTTTTGGAAAGAAATTGTTGTGATTGAAATGATGATCACGTACTCTAGCCTTTATTGCATTCCTAAGAGCAGATTTTCCATGTGAAAAGTAGTAAAGTGCTCACGCCTCAGATACAATAGTTAAGAGTTGAAATCCTAAATATTTTACATGTTAAAAGCAATGTTTTTAGGACCGGGTCGGATGTCGAACCGGTCTCCTTACCGGTCCACCAGTTGGGTTGGTTGGACCAGACGAATTGGATGTACGAAAAAGGTTATAAGTATAGTAAAATTGAACAATTTTAATCAAAATCCGGTTCAACCCCCAAAAACTCCGGTTCAACTGCCTGGTTTTCCGGTTTGACAATCGGTTCAACTCAAAACAGGTCTAATAGGGTGAATCGGACCAGCCGGGCCCCCGGTTTTCCGTCCGATCAGCCGGTCCGGATTCGGTTTTAAAAACAATGACTTAAAAGACTATGTTTCATGAATGAATCGGTAACACATGTTTTTACTAGTTAGGAGGTTCTGACATGAGAGGATCCCTCGTAATGCCACATGTTTCACTAATAAACAAAATGTCTGTTGGTAATACGTTAGGAAAATTAAAATGCTTGTGGATGCTCATATGAGAAAACTCATTTGCGTGTATTTCATACTGTTATGAGCTCGAATCCAAAGTGCTTTGCATGTTTTTGCTAGTATCACATGTTTTTCCAATTCATTTGACTAATCATGTGTCTTGACATAATCCTAATGAGGCTCATTACATGTGAAGAAGCCTTATAAAACTAGTGATCCCAGTAATGTACAAATAAGTAGTGAATCGTCCTTTTGGGGCTTCTTCATTGTAATATGAAGATTTCAGTTTCAAAATCCCTTAATATATATATATATATATATATATATATATATATATATATATATTTGAGACTTATGTTAAAAAGCTTATCTTCTGCAAATTCATACTGCATAAACTAACAAAAAGATGTCGCATCAAGCTCTAGCAAGAAGCTCATCAATTTGAGATGCCTGATGACCAAAATAGTCCTAACGAGGTGAGAAACAAATTGCTTATGCATTGTGCACCTGTGACCATCTGTGCCCAATTAACCTCATGCCATGCTCCAAAATGCCTACGTGGGACCATCTAATGCTTTCACTTCTACATTCCATATCAAGGATAAAGAATTGGTTTCCAAATATAGGATGTTGGAGCCTTTAGAAAAGTTTGAGAATAAACATTGCATGCCAAAACTCAAGATCGTGCTTACTAGAGAAGGGATTGAAGAAGATCATTTTGATATGACCGGAAGAAAGTTTCATAAGAATATGACGAAGAGAGATAAGTGAGGGTCCGTTGTACGGATCGTTCGGGTCCTAATTTGACAAACCTAAGGTAAACGTGCGGAATCCGTTTGCATAGGCGACATTGTAGACAAGTTATTCACTGATTAATCAGTGTTTCATTAATGTGTAGACATTACAAATCCTGGAAACACTTGGACAGAGCTTCGCCATCTCTGTGCCAAAATCACTGAAGTTACAAATGAAATGTCAAGACTCCTACTTATAGGAGATACAAGTTCGCTTGAGGAGTGCAAGTTCGGGCAAACTTGCTTAGTCAAGTTCGGCCGAACTTGACTACAACATATACATTTCAAGCGAACTTGACTATAAACATACATAAACTTCGACATTTTGCTCTTAAATACTGACTCGACGTTATATGATGACGTAGGCAACGGACATATGCATCAACAGACTCCCCCTTGGATGTTTCCGTAGTCATCAGTCTTCAATTAAGTTCCTAAGTCTTTAATGTTCTCTTGATCTTTATTTCTTGAATAACTTTAACTTCCTTGATCTTCATAGCATATACAATCCTTTTCTCTTTTCTTCTCGAGCTTGTCTTGATAAAACTTTAATCACCATGCTCCCCCTTGCTTTGAGCTTTCTGGTATCTTCAATCAACGTGTTTTATCCAGCTCCCCTTTAAAATCAACTTCCTGTTTCAATGTTCCTCAAACATTCAAATAAAACATTTCAGATTCAAACTTTGAAATTTCTAAACACAACCATTTCAAATTTTAATCTCCTTATCAGTTTTAAACCCTCTCAGTTAATCAAGTCCAAATTAATGACCTTGAATATCTGATTTATGTATCAAGTTCAACTTAATGATCTTGATTAAACATTTTGACACTAAACTGATGCATTTATTCAAATGTAAGTTTCAACTTAAAGAACTTTTAAACTTTTCAGGTCAATTTGAAATTTTCAAACTTTTGATCAGCAGCTTTAGATTTTGAAAATCAGCTTTTCATCATTAGCGGTCGAAACTAAAAAAAATAATATAATATTTTTGTTTTTATGTAATGAATACCAAACTCTAACTATGCACAAACATATTTACAAACATATTTTGTTGAGTTTGTGTTAAAGGATCATATCAGTTTTTAAAACATATCACTAGTACCTTTGACCTTTTGAGACTTTAAGTTTTAAACAAATTTACCTAGATTGTCGATATATTAGTCCTCTTAAACTTCAACACATTCCTCAATTGTTCCAAGATATCTTAGTTAGAATTATAAAACTTGACTTAACTATGGTTCCCATCTTAGAATATACTCCCGCATCAAGATTCCATAGATTTCATTTTACAGGTGAGTATAGCGTAATGATATCTGTATCTGGGTTGTGCGAGACCTTAAGAGCTCAGGTTAGTACCACCGTACCGATAAAGAGATGAAGGCTCGACTTATACGGTAGTGTTCCAAAATGGAATCTTTTTTACTGCAATTGTAGTATCTTTCGATATTTTCTATTGAATGAAGTTTTTGGGGATTTAAGCAAAAGCATTATAGAAGTTCTAGGCTATTGCTTTCACAAAATCAGAAAAACTTGTATAATACCCCAGATATCAATCATCTGTAAAGACCTCGTATCTCAGAATCAGGCAATCTCTCAAACGAAATTTCGGAGTACTAAGTCCATATATCTGAGAGTTGTTAATCCACAAAATTAAGCAGTTGTAAAATTTAGTTTATATCCCGGAAACAATCTACTGAACGTGTTAAGCCTATCGACACATCCACAGTAAGACTTGTTTATTACTTTTTGAACTTTCCATTTCTTTAGCGTACTGTGATAGTCCACTGATATACTATCATTTCCTTTTTGAACAAAACTCTTTTTTCCTTTTTCAATGTTTTTGTACTTTTTGTTTTTAATGTTTTTGGATTTTCTGAAAATTTTTCTCCCCATAAAATTCAAAAACATATTTTTGTAATTTTTGTTTTTTAAGAAAAACATTGACCAACTAATGAGAATCACTCCAATTCTCCATCCATTACTGCTTCACATTTTTACATTTAAAGCATTCTCCCCCTCATGATGACAAAAACTACGACACTTTTATGTTTATGACAATTTATACCCGTGGGTTTTGTCTATTCAACAATGAGGGTTCTGTGAAATTTTTCAAATTTTCTTCAAAAATTTGTAAAATTTTCAAGTAAACGTTATTGGAACGTGTTTTCGAAAAATTTTCTCCAAAAATTTTCAAAAATTGTAAAGTAAACGTTATAGAAAATCTTTTGTAAAAATGGCCTTTATCTAAAACATGATAACCTGACCCATCTTCAATGTGTGCCACGGAACTCCATTGTCAGTAATTTCCTTTTTCCTCGGAAGTTCCTACACAATAATAAACGCAATTAGTTGAATAGTGACACCCAAGCCTTTTCAGTCTTAGGTGATATTTCTCCAACCTTAATTTTGACTTTCTTTTCACAATCAGGTTTATTTTACACTTTCTTAAGTTTCAGAAAGTCCTCTAAACTTTCAATTTTCATAGATTTTGTAAACTCTTTTCCTTTCACCAACCATGTTTGATTTTTCATTAAAGCTTTCTTGAAATACAATGTAGAAACTTTTTGTTCACTACTATTCGAGGATTCACCAGTTTCAAAATTTGAAAACTTAGTAATAACTGGTTTTACCTTGTTTGTAGTTTCTGTACATTGTTTCAAAACCTGAGTTGGTATTCCAGATTTTTTGTTATCAATATGAGCAGGGTTAGGTTTAATTTGTAAACATTTACTAGCAATGTGTCTAGTTACTCCACATTTATGACCCTTCCTGTTCTCATATCGATCTTTTCTATCAAACCACACACTCAAATCATAACATTGATTTGATGTGTGGTAGCCATCTTTCCTGCTTCTCCTGTTCCTTTGATTTGACGTTGAAGTACTGTGGTCCGACCTGCACCACTTATTTTCAAATTTTTGTGAGTTTTGTTTTTCAAATTTGTTTTAATTTTATAATGATTGGATGATTGTTCCGATGAGCTTTTATTTTTGTTTTGAAAACTTTTAAAACTTTGTTTTTATTCTTCATTCTGCTTAGAAGGTTTTTGCGTTGAGCATTCACCTTTTTCAGTATATTGTAGAACAGTTTCTTGAAAAAAAAAATTTAGTTTTAAAAATATTTCATGTTTATCATTTTTAGCTCTTTCATCATCGGTATTATCGTCACAATCTTCAACTATGACATCGTCATAATTTGTAACAATGTTACTTACTGGAATTTCCTTTTTATTATTATTGATCGGTTTTGGACATATATGATCTAACTTTAATGAGGAGGTCACAAAACCTTTCAATAATTTTTCTGAATTAACAGCTTTATTTTTAACAGTCTCAACTTCTTTTTCAAGTTGAGCTATTTTCTCAATATGAGAATTTATTGCTATTTGATTTTCTATATTTAATTTTTCAAAAACAATTTTTTTATTTTAAACATTTTTATTTCATTTTGAAAATCTACTACCATTTGTAGTTTTTCATTTTCTAAAATTTTTATTTTGTTTTAAAAATTCTTTTCATTTTCTTTTAATTTTTTATTTTCTAATGTCAAACCCAAAATCTCATTCAAGAGTTTGGCATTATCTGCCTGATAATTGTCTACATCATAGACCGGGCAGACTAGTTTAAAACTTGAAGACTCATTTGTGGATATTCTTGAAACTAGAGCTTCACAGTTCTTAACCACTACACTCTCTTGAAACTTATTCTTCAGAGATGTCCATAATTCTTTCGCAGTCTTATATTCTAGTAAAAGTATCAGGATGTCTTCCTTAACCGATTGCTGGATAAGATTAATCATTTTCTTTTCAGCAAAATAATCATCTTTCTGTTGAGTAGAATATTTTCACTTCTCCAGAAGTTTCTGATTCTCATCTCTAGGAACGACATAACCTGTCTCAATCGCGACCCAACTGCGGAAATGCATAGCTTGGACCCAACTCTCAACTTTTCCTTTCCAAACTTCATACTCGTTCATACTCATCAACTTTGACGGCTTCACAGACCCCATTTCGTTTTCCAAACTAATCTGTCGTTCAAAACACTTGAAAAATGATTAGCACACGGACAATTTTAGAAAAATTTGACTTTTTAATCGACAATATTAGCGTACCGGTTTGCTAAAAACATTTAGAATTTTTTCGGAAAACTAGGTTTATCAGATTAGAGCTTTAAACTCATCTCGTTAATACGAATCTAACGATATATAATGTCCGAGACGTTTTTCGGGATTTTCATGCCTTTTTTTTTAAATCCTTAGACAACTTCGGTCGAACTTGTCACAGCGTGTGAAACTCAGCTATTTAACAAGTTCGAGCGAACTCTGTTGAGATGTTATGAAAAATAGCAAGTTCGAGCGAACTTATGTGAATTTTCAAGAGATAGCAACTTCGGGCGAACTTGTATAGACTTTCAACAAATTTTTATCAACTTCGGGCGATCTTGACTAAAAATTATGAAAAAAAAAACAGTCAAGTTCGAGCGAACTTGAGTAAAAACCTTGAAAAATCAGTCAAGTTCGGGCGAACTTGATGAAAATTTTGAGTTTTTCAATCAAGTTCGAGCGAACATAATGTTAAGTTCGAGCGAAGTTGTGATTTCAAACACGGTTTTTTCAATTTTTCGGCATGAATTCATTTGTTTTAAGCTCTGATCTTTTCAAGGTTTTATCTATTATGGATTTTACGTATTATACTTGAAAATCAGTTCATTTTGTCCGTGAATTGTCCAAGAAAAGTTAAAAGTAGAAGAAATGAGTAGAAGATGAGATGTTCTATAAATGTCTTCAAATTAGGCCAATCCTGCTCTGATACCAATTGAGGGTCATTGTACGGATCGTTCGGGTCCTAATTTGACAAACCTAAGGTAAACGTGCGGAATCCGTTTGCATAGGCGATATTATAGACAAGTTATTCACTGATTAGTCCCTGTTTCATTAATGTGTAGACGTTACAGATCCTAGAAACACTTGGACAGAGCTTCACCGTCTCTGTGCCAAAATCACTGAAGTTACAAATGAAATGTCAAGACTCCTATTTATAGGAGATACAAGTTCGCTTGAGGAGTGCAAGTTCGGGCGAACTTGCTTAGTCAAGTTCGTCCGAACTTGACTACAACATATACATTTCAAGCGAACTTGACTATAAACATACAAAAACTTTGACATTTTGCTCCTAAATACTGACTCGACGTTATACGATGACGTAGGCAACAGATGTAACGCCTCGCGTTTCCTAAAAATTTATTTTAGCAAATACGTGTCGTATCACTGGATTATTTATTCGTCTAATTTATTATCATTATTATTATTATTTATTTAGTTATTATTTTATAGATAATAATAACAATAATAATAATAATAATAACAACGACAACAACAACAATAATAATAATAATAAACAAAATAAATTCAGCGTTTTATGAAACTTGTACTTGAAATCAGATCTCGTCGGTACGTTCGGGCCACTCCAAAACGTTAGAAAAAAAGGGTTAACGGGCCTTGGCCCAACACACCACCTAAACCCTAACTAAAACCCTAGTTATAATTATATACATCACATACACACTCCACACAACCCAAGCCGCACACCCCCTCGTCTCTCTCCCGCCTCCCTCCTGATTTCCGGTCACCGGAGCCGGAGTTCCAGCGTCTCTCCAGCCGCAACCGACACCCACACCCCTGCAACCCCTTTCTCCTCCTCCCACACCCACCTTCCTCTCACACCACCCTTGTTCCTTCCCTCCATCCCTCTCTCTCGTTGATAACCAGTCGGCCGACCACCACCACTTAGTGGCGGCCCATGGCCACTGCAGCAACAACACCACACAGGCGTTAGCCCTGTGGTGGTTGACCGGGTGTCTTAATACGAAAGCCAGTGGGGCCGGTGATGGAAATGGAGGCCGCAGACGGCAGCGGCGGAAGCCGCAGGCGGTAGTGACTCAGGTCTCCGGCAGGTTCATCACTGTTCAGTCCGGTTTCATCACAGACTCGACTCAGTTTGGTTAATGTGACTCAGCTCAGTTTCGGTTCAGGTACAAGCTATGGTTTATTTGTTTCAGTCCCAATCCAAACTGGTTCATGCGCACTTCTGTTTGTGTTTGTTTTCAGGTCCGGAGGCAGTGGTACAACGACTTGGTTCTCCACTCGTGTCACGGGTCGGTTTTCTATTCAAGTCATGGCTCGGGTTTAGGCCAGCGGTCAACGAAAGTCAAACTGGTCAACCACCGGTCAGCGCAGTCAACTCAGCCGATGCGGGGCTCGGTAAAATTTAAATAATATGGATTAACTAGTTTGTTAATGTTAAATTCGAACCGAGTTCAAATCGATGTGTCATCGCGAAATTTAAACTTGTTTTAATGTCGTTTTATATAAAAATCAGTTAGTATTCAACAAAATTACCTTGTTTACACACTTAGTGAAGTTATATATTGATATTACTCTATTTGATGAGTTTTAATCGACACTTTGCCTTGTCGGGATTGTCCGAAAACAGAGGAAACTCTGCCCGATTTTCGTAAAAACTCCGCATTTAAAAAGTGTTTATCTCACCGCGAAGTCTATCGATTCACGTTATCCTTTTTATAAAAATAAGCGAAATTGTATATTTATTAATGCTTCGAAAACCACTAATATATATATAAATCTTCGTTTACTCATGTATGTTAGCCTCGGCGCCACGACATCAAACTCTTCAACACTTCACAGAATACCGAGGGACGCTTCAGAAAAGGTGAGCATACTCGACCCCTTTTTACACTTTAACGCATTTTGGGGTGCAACATGTATAAATTACAAAATTTATTTTTAACAAGATTAAATGTGTGCCCAATACCAAACGGGTTATCATACGCTTATGTGAATTATATGTGTTAGATTGAACTCGTTTATACATGCTACTTGTTACGTTTGAGTTGTTTATGCTTATTAGTTTTAATTTGTATTCTCACGACATTGTTATGATTGTGTTACTATGCATGCTAGTTAAGGTATTCAATTATATACTATTATTATGTGAGAGTCGTCTACATATATGCGATTCAGCTTTATTATACTCCCGTCATGATTGAAATACACTCTTACACATAGATTTTATTTTCAAACTTGTATGCTCGCCAATACTTTTGTATTGCTCTACGCTTTTAATATATGTTGCAGGAAAGCTGATGATGCAAGAAATCTAGTAGGATTGCTTAGATACACGCCTAGATTAATTTATCTATTTTGATGTTATGTCGTTTTGAAACAATTGTTGACTATATTTGGAATTTTTGTATGACAATTTAGTCTTGAATGAAATTTGAATTTAATCTATATTGTCACATAGCGTTATGAAGTTTTGAGCAATTTGTTCGTCTCATCCCGATGTTTCCGCCATCGGTTGGGGTGTGACAGATTGGTATCAGGGCCATAACTATAGGGAATTAGGTAGAATTATCATGTTCGACCTAGTCTGTAGTTTAAGTACCATACACTTGGCCATTCTTGATAATTATCTAAATTATTATTCCTTCTACCGTGCTTCTCTCTCCCATTTGATTTTAAAACTTACGATATGTCTTTCCTAAGACACAAAACACAATACACATTTTTTAGAATATTCTTGTTCCACAATCGAAATAACTCATCAAAATAGGGGTGATTCCCGCCATTGGTGACGAATTTCAATCCACTTTATATGTTATTTTGCGCGAAATTCACCATCAAGTCAGGAGTGATATCCGTATCTTGATGGGAGTTTCATTTCATAATCTAGTGGATCCTTATTGACGATTCGAGATTATATCTTGATACGTTCAATAAACCACAATTTGAGGACGAAATTGTCAAGCCAGGATTGACATCCACACCTTGATGACTGGTTCCGCTCCTCAGTTTTCAATCTCGCCAAAGTTTCGTATTTTTCGATCAAATTAGGGACATGTACTAACTGGAAGGGTAAAGTACCGTTAATCGCTTGGCGACGAGAGTATTACACCTATTAGGCCAAATCATGTCTCTCTAATTCGAAAGGACTTACGAGTCACTTTGGAATAGTCAAAGTTTCAAAAACCGAAACACTCCAACATTTTAACAAGCCTCTCTTTTATGCTATCTTACATTTTATGCTATATAATTCTTATTCCTTCATTTTTTTCAATGTCACACTATACTAAAATCGAATTTATGCACGACAAACTTCGCATTTATACTATATCTATTACACAACGATTCTTTAGGTGCATACTAAACATCATACTTGATTTGGAATTACTGGAACATTATATGTGATAAATGTCACACCCCGACCCGCAACGGAATAAAAGTCGGGGCATAATTGGGTTATCACCAAAGCTCATGATGTTTACTACGATGTTTCATATTTATTAAATTCAAATTACAAATTCAAATATCCAATAACAAAATTCATACAAATACAAAACTAAATGTTTATTCCAACGCAATAACTTGTTTATTCTTCTAGGCCATCCTAAGTGTTTGTTTCCTCAACTGGATCACCTGTATCATGTGTAAAACAGGGAGATTTGGGTCAACAAAAGTTGGCGAGTGAACCTTGATAAAACATTTTAAATAATTACTTGTTTTATTTCATAACGAAAATTCGTACATAAATCACATGTAAGCAAATATATATGTAAACAATCACAAACCACATTGAATGAATATATGACGTGAATGATGATGTATTTGAGATCAAGGCTCAATCAAACGGAGCCGATCTAATGAGGCACCTGATGCTCAACCCGTATCCCACGAGGAACTGATGGGCTTAATGAAATGAGTGCACTGAAATGATAAATTTAATCCACATAATAATCACACAACAACCATTACACATTTGGTCGCAAGATGATATAAGCACAAATGTTTAAATAAAATAAAGGAATTGTACGACACATGATACACCCCAAAACGTGATTAAAACGGGGAATTTGTAGAGATTCACTCACCTTGGGTGCGTATTCTTTAGTGGTAAAGAGAGCGCACGAGTTGGGAATTTATCCGATGAAGGAGTACTAACCTAGAAATAGCAACGTGGTAATTCGGTAAATAAATAAATTATTATTTATGTTAAAATCCTTTGTTTAGGTTTTTAGGTTATTTTTGTGGCTTGTGTTGATATTCTAGACCCTTGAAAATATATATTCTTAAACCTTTTATTTGATTTTTTTCTTTTAATAAAAACCTTAGAATTAAAATATTAATATAAAATAAATAAAAAAATAAAATAATATAAAAAAAATCTTGTCAGTCTGACAAGCCTGTCAGACCGGTTCGATGTGAGCATGTACGCGCGTATGCAGAGTCGAACCCGGGACCTCACGTTCACGTGCACGCAACTCTTCCAACTGAGCTACGTGTCTAACCTGTCATATTCTGGATTTTAATTATATTTATACACACTTTAGATTATTTATAATTTAGTTAAATTTACCAAAAAGGGTTTCAGTAATCCGACCGGTGCGTGCTACAGTGCTCGAACCCGTGACCTTGGCGATGTGATGCACCCAGCCCAACCAACTGGGCTGGGTGTCTAACCCAATGAAACTTGATTTTATATTAACTTTATATACATACTGCTAAATGTTATAATTCATCAAAAATAAAAACTGTTATATAACAGTTATACGGTCATGAACCAGACTCGAACCGGGGACGTGAGTGTCGTATTCGCACACAGTCCACCACTGGACTTTGTGTCTAACCCGGTTAAAACTTAGGATTTAATTTCATAAAAACACTTAAGCCACTTCGTTTTCTCCATTTTAAATCGATTCCATAAAACGTTCTTGGTTTCAAAACTCGATTAACTTGCTTGCTGTACTTTTGAAGTTACCGTAATGAAATGAAATAATATACGAACTGAATTCGAAAGTAGGGAACAGTTACCGGTCGGCAGTGAGTTTTCCGGCGAGTTAATTTCCGGCGACAGGTTGCGGTTTCCGGTGAAACAGGTTTGAGCAGAGTAAACTTATGATTAGAGGGGAAAGAATTGAGCGAGTTGGATAATTGGGTCAGTATTTATAGATTGAACAGGGGGGCTCGATTTCAGTTTTAGAAACCGAATTGGGTGATTGCAATTTAGAATGGATTGAATCAAATTCGGAAATGATTAACGCGGATTGACAGCTGGTGTTTACCTGATTTCAGAAACAGGGACGAAATCGGCGGTTTATTTTTGTTGATTTGAATTTGCAGGAAACCTTCGTTTTCGTATATTTATATAAGATGATTTCAAAATCTTACCAAATGGTGCGTGTGTCCCGGTGGTGTTTGTGTTGTGCGGTTACTCGGGTGACCCGAGTTCGATTCCCGGTTTACCCCTTTTTTGGTGTTTTTAATTTATTTATTTAATTTGCTAAATCTATATTTAATCATATGATATTATTAATTATAAATTGATTAATTTTTTATTATATCATTAGATTAATTATGTATGTATAAATTTACCATTTTAAACAAAATAAAAAAAATTGAAATAATACACTTGATTAATGGAGATGGTGCGGGTTTTTGAGACCCGTTTTGCACAGATGTTACAGTATCCCCTACTTTTAGGAATTTCGTCCCGAAATTTAAGTAGCAGTTGTAACTGGAAAAAGATGCGGGTACTTTTCGCGCATTGAGTCTTCACGTTCCCAAGTAAACTCAGGTCCTCGTTTTGACTCCCAACGTACCCTAACAATTGGAATACGACTTCGCCTTAAGCGTTTCTCACCGAAATCCATGATTTCTATTGGTCATTCAACGAAGTGCATTGATTCATCGATTTGAATGTCTTCTAGGGGAATATGGAGGTTTTCGTCGGCGAGGCACTTTTTCAAGTTTGATACGTGGAACGTGGGATGAATTCTGTTGAGCTCTTCTGGTAGGTCGAGCTTGTATGCTACAGGACCTACTCTTTCGAGTATCTTGAAAGGTCCTACATAGCGTGGTGTTAGCTTGCCCTTTTGGCCAAAACGAACCACTCCCTTCCACGGTTATACTTTTAAAAGTACTTGATCACCAATGTCAAACTCCAAGGGCTTTCGTCGTTAGTCAGCATAGCTCTTTTGACGACTTTGAGCCGCTAGAAGATTGTTTCGAATTTGAAGAATTTTGTCGGTTGTTTCTTGAATCAATTCTGGTCCGGTGATTTGTGCTTCACCAATTTCGTGCCAACATACTGGAGATCGGCACTTACGACCATATAAAGCTTCGAAAGGAGCCATGCCGATACTTGAATGATAGCTATTGTTGTACGAAAACTCGACTAACGGTAGGTGAGCATCCCAGTTCCCTTTGAAGTCTATGACACATGCTCGAAGCATGTCTTCAAGGGTTTGGATGGTGCGTTCAGATTGACCATCAGTTTGAGGGTGAAAGGCGGTGCTAAGGTCTAAGCGTGTACCCAAAGCAGTTTGTACGGCTCGCCATGTGCGTGAAGTGAAACGGCCATCACGGTCTGAAATGATGCTTAATGGTACGCCATGATGGCTTACATCTCGCTGATGTAGATACGAGCTAACTTCTCGTTCTTGAAGTCCTCGCGAATCGGAATGAAATGAGATGATTTTGTAAGACGATCAATGATTACCCATATGGTGTCATACCCATTGGAGGTGCGAGGTAACCCGGTAATGAAGTCCATGGTTATGTTTTCCCACTTCCATACAGGTATTTCGGGTTGGACTAGGAGTCCTGAAGGTCTTTGGTGTTCAGCTTTCACCTTGGAACAGGTAAGGCACTTGGAAACAAAAACAGCGATGTCCTTTTTCATGCCAGGCCACCAGTAGGTGTATCGTAGGTCTTGATACATCTTATCGGCTCCTGGGTGTACAGAGTATCGTGTTTTGTGTGCCTCATTCATGAGGAAATCACGAAGATTATCGCGATCAGGAATCCATATGCAGTTTAAATAGTATAGAATACCGTCGGATTTGGTTTCAATTTTGAGTTCAGCTCCACATGACAGCTCATCACGTACGTCATTTTCTGTTACAGAAACATGTTGAGCTGTCCGGATTCGATCTTTGATGTCGGTTATGATTTGCGAACATAGAAGACGAATAGAGTTCGCATAACCTTTTCGACTGAGCGCATCGGCCACCACGTTTGCCTTGCCAGGATGATACCGAATTTCACAGTCGTAGTCGTTGAGAAGTTCGTCCCATCTTTGTTGCCTCATATTCAACTCTTTCTGGTTGAAGATATGTTGGACACTCTTGTGGTCAGTGTATATTTCACACTTGGTACCGTAGAGGTAATGTCTCCATATCTTGAAAGCGAACACAACGGCTCCAAGTTCTAGGTCGTGGGTGGTGTAATTCTTCTCATGAACTTTGAGTTGCCTAGAGGCATAGGCTATCACTTTTCCTCTTTGCATCAATACACAACCTAGTCCTTGCCCTGACGCGTCATAATAAACCACGAAGTCATCGCAACCCTCAGGGAGTGTAAGGATAGGTGCGTCACAAAGCCTTTGCTTTAAAGTTTGGAAGGCTTCCTCTTGCTTAGGTCCCCAAATGAAGGGTTTTCCTTTGTGAGTCAAGGCCGTGAGCGGTACGGCGATACGGGAAAAATTGGCAATGAAGCGTCGGTAGTAACCAGCCAAGCCGAGAAAAGACCTAACTTCGGTAGGGGTACGTGGCGCTTTCCATTCTTGTACTGCCTTGATTTTTGAAGGATCGACATGAATCCTCTTGTCGTTGACGACATGACCAAGGAATTGTACTTCTCCTAACCATAATTCGAATTTTGAGAACTTAGCGTAAAGCCTTTCAGTTCTTAAGAGTGTAAGAATGAGCCGAAGGTTCGTGCGCACTTTCTGTTTGTTTTCAGTCCCATATTTATTTATTAACGCTTCGACAACCACTAATATATATATAAATCTTCGTTTACTCATGTATGTTGACCTCGGCGCCACGACATCAAACTCTTCAACACTTCACGGAATACCGAGGGACGCTTCACAAAAAGTGAGCATACTCGACCCCTTTTTACACTTTAACGCATTTTGGGGTGCAACATGTATAAATTACAAAGTTTATTTTTAACAAGATAAAATGTGTGCCCAATACCAAACGGGTTATCAATTACGCTTATGTGAATTATAAGTGTTAGATTGAACTCGTTTATACATGCTACTTGTTACGTTTGAGTTGTTTATGCTTATTAGTTTTAATTTGTATTCTCACGACATTGTTATGATTATGTTACTATGCATGCTAGTTAAGGTATTCAATTATATACTATTATTATGTGAGAGTCGTCTACATATATATGCGATTCAGCTTTATTATACTTCCGTCATGATTGAAATAAACTCTTACACATAGATTTTATTTTCAAACTTGTATGCTTGCCAATACTTTTGTATTGATCTACGCTTTTAATACATGTTGCAGGAAAGCTGATGATGCAAGAAATCTAGTAGGATTGCTTAGATACACGCCTAGATTAATTTATATATTTTGATGTTATGTCGTTTTGAAACAATTGTTGACTATTATTTGGAATTTTTGTATGACAATTTAGTCTTGAATGAAATTTGAATTTAATCTATATTGTCACATAGCGTTATGAAGTATTGAGCAATTCATTCGTCTCATCCCGATGTTTCCTCCATCGGTTGGGGTGTGACAACAGACATATGCATCAACAATAAGACCGTGCAGAAGGATCTTGATGTAAGCTTTCTATGAATAAGGCATTTAAAGGCTACCAAAGTGTGTGTGTGTGTGTGTATAGGCTCGTTAACGTACAAATGGGCTTAACGTACATTGCGTACGCAAGGCTTTTTCAATATGCGATTTCGTGTTTACCTGATGCGATTTCGTCATCTACACACCCTATGCGAAATAGTATGTGTATCCCATACGATTTCGTTGCATATTGTATATGTACCAACATGTGATTTTTGGAAAATTCCATACATGCGCTTTTTTTATAACATGTGAATTCACGCCGCGTACGATCGTACGATAATCCGTATTGTACGTTACACTTTTTCTATATATAAAATATTAATTGTGTCATTTGGGTTGCTATATCATAAAGAAGTGCTAATATGATTAAACCCACAGAGGTTTTATAAACTGACATTTTCCTTGTAGTTTTAACTTCTCAATGTTCTTGTGCTATATGTGTAGGGTCTCTTTCTGGCGCTTTCAATGGAGGATCGAAAAACCGATAATTTACCCAACGGTACTAGTATGTACCCGTAGTACTCTCCTTTGGCATTTGAACATTTGTTTCTTCTCGGTTTTCTATAATTAACAAATAATGTCAAGATTTTGAAACCAGAGGTTTGAAAATATTGTGAACAGAATATTGTTTGTGTAAAGCTTGCTAGCTCTCTAACAAGTCTTTAATTTGTTGCAGGTTAAAATAATGAGAATCATCATGAGTAGTAGGAAAATGTGGTAGAACATCTATTTGTCTAAGAGTATGTTGTTTGTTGCTACATATTTTGTTGACATGAAGTGTTAATTATGGCAAAATCACATCCTTACGTTATGCTCTCATGTCAATTATCTCATTGTTCATGTTAACTTTGTTGGTAGGTGTATATTTTATTAATCACAAATTTTCTATTCACAAATGAAAAATAAAACAAGAAAACTATAATTCATACATAACATATAGATATATTTTGTTCCGGTGTATACTAACATAACAGTTTTGTTGATGTCTTACACTAAATATTTTAATTTTGTATTTATCTTTATTTGTCGTCGTACTCTATGTTGGAAAACGTACAACAAAAACAATGACAATGGGGATGTAAACAAAACAAAAAAGCATCGAAATTTGAAACATGAGAAAAGTTCATATCTTTTACTTTCAAGAAAATTCTTTAACCATATCAACTATTTACTTGCTGTCACACCCCGATTTTTACGTGTATTCCGGTGGGCTCGATGGAGAGTATCGTGATGTATGTTGATATCATCATAACCATACAACACAGAATAGCACAGCGGAAGTCTTGGATTTAAAATATCATTACAAACCGAAATATTCAAAGTTCAAAATATAATAACAATGGTTTGTAACGAAGATCCACAGGCGGATCAAAAATATATACAAAGATGATTAACAGACTTGGCACGTCTAAGGACTTGCAAGATCCTCTTATTGTTATTGAGCAGCTTCCAGCCTATTTACGTATTTGTACCTGTAACTTAATTATTTTGAAAATACGTCAGTTTATACTGGTAAATACAATCAACCGACACATTTTGAAAACATTTCAAAATCATTTTATGTACACATTGGTACATTTGTTTAATATTAACTTGGGACAAACTATATCTCATGTTATCAGTTTTACATAACTTGACAATACATACAGGGCCCGAAAGTTATGCAGGTTCATGATTAACCCACTTATTCCCTTATTGGGAAAACCCATATTGGGTTATAAAATTATTTATTTAAACCGTTTCGCATCTGTCGGGTGTATGCCTACACCCCGTGCTTAAGTCGTGACCACTTACAATTAAATGAGTCAAGGATATCCAGGACACGGTCGAATTAATCCCCAATGTTTAAGTCAAGCAATACGAATCAAAATGGGTTATTTGAATTTCCCGACACATTGGTCTTCGAATCCCATACCCGACCATGCGGTAATAATTTACCGTACCCCAAGCCCGTATAGAGAAAATTGGTTAAGAGTATTTACCTGAGCTTAGCAATCCTTTTAAAATAAGAAATATAATAAGCACAGTCGTATCCAATTTAAGAAATCGTAGGTACAATTTACCAGAAGGCTCTAGTCTGGAATGATGGTATAAATAACCAATTAGAATGCTAACGGATCTTATTTAAGTCATTGACTTGGATCGGCTAGCTTAAAGTATGAAACGGTACAATACGCTTGAATGAGCGATGACTGGAACAGAATGTAGTTTAAACCCAACAAGTACTAAGACTTGTATAATATGGGTAAACTATTAACATTCTGGAATTTGAGATAAAATGATAAGGTTAGACCCGTTTCGGTTAAATTGCGTAAACTAATTACAAAAGCTTAACCGTACGCATATAAGCAATACCGTTAACCGGATGAGTCATGAAAAAGTTCTATATGACAATATACTTTAAACAAGGTATAATATCAGTAGGATATCAACTTGTATGTCCGTAAAGGTTTTAAAATCAAACAATGCCTTATAAGGGCGTTTTGGTAATTTAGTGACGTATAAAAAGGAACTTGCGTATAATCTGATGTTATGACCATAAATATTCTATAAAAATACTTTATTTATGATATAATATCAGTAGGATATCAAATAAAAGTGTGTTTTATAGTTTAAGACCAAACGATGCACCGTAGGGGCATTTTGGTAATTTCACACATGCTTATTTGGGATTCGGAGTTTATATTATGTACCTATTGTAAGAATACTTTAAATGAGTTATAAAATCAGTAGGTAACAAGTCTTGGTTGGTAAATATGGTTTAAAACCAAACTATGCGCCGAAAAGGCGTAAAAGTCGTTAAATGACGATATTTGCGATATTTTGTGAAAACTGATGTTATTACCAGGTTTAAATAATTAAAATATGTTATTTAGTATAACATATCAGTAGAAAGAGGTTTTTATATGAAAAATCATGATTAAAAACCATTTTAAGTGTCGTAAGGGCGTTATCGTCATTTAAGAGCATAATACAAGAACTTGTGCATAAACTCAACTTATAAACTGAAATGATATCCCAAGATATCCTAATTATGATATTACATCAGTAGGAAATAAGTTTGGTATGAAAATTTATGATTAAAACCGTTCTACACGCCGCGCCGAAAGGGCTTTACGGTCACTTTAAAGCTTTATTTACGATATATTACGAAAACTTGATTTATGATTAGATTTGTAACATCAAAATATGTTAAACATGATATCATATTAGTAACTAATTCATTTGCAAGTTCATTAGCGTTTAAAACCTCATTTTTGAATAAAATGGCGAAATAGTCAAAGTATGGCATATTTGCGGAAACTCGCATAAAACTTAGATAACTATTATTACCATGTAATATAACCTCAGTAGGTTATGCTACATCATACTACGATCATAACGAGACTTTAAATCAGTAGCACACTAATCTAATTCGGTTCATAATCGAAAGTCAACGTAGAAGTCAAACTTCGCGACTTTCGGTTGCGAACCGACCTTAAAACTAAAATTGACGAGCCGAACATGTTTACACATGTTCTAATAATTATTACCAAGTTGTTTAAGTGTTAAAACATATTTTAGAATACGTATAAACTCAGATTATGAATATTTCAAAATCTGACCCGTTGACTTTTAAAACATTAATCTGTTGACCCGTCAATTGACTAAGCAAATGTGGTAATCAGAGGTGTTCTCTTGAGGGATTAACACCTACCTAATTACGATCACGTAGCCACGTTCGTTGCGAACAATGGCTGGACTATTAAGGTCTAAACCGAAAGTCAAAGCGTTTATCAAAAACGCTTGACTTTTGGCTTTAAAAGCCTAAATAAAAGGACAAGCCATGGAAGGAGCACTTACTTGTGGTCCTATGGACTGAAGAAAACTCAAAGGAAGCTCCTAAATGCTTAGGAACCTCCAGAGGAGAGTTATAGAAAGATTATGAGAAATGGTGCAAGTCTTAACACATGAGTTCATCACCTATTTATAGTGATTGTGGATCAAGAAGATCATGCCATGTGTTTAGGACATCATGAGGATGATTACAAGTGTCGAAGAGGTGTCAAAACCAGGTGAAGAGTGGCAAAAATGAGCTAGGTGTCGAGTTGTGAGAGATATGATTGGTGAGCAAGCATAATCTGATCTGCAGGTGGCTTACGGACCGCAAGGGTCCAGCCATACAGTCAGTATGGACCCAGGTCAATAGCCACAACTTTCATCTTTTGACACTTTTGGCCCCTGGACTTGTTTCGTCACGTTTTATCACCCGTAACCCCTTTTAATCCTAATTTCAAGGCTCTATAAGGGTGTTAAGGCATATGTGACTTGAATTATCTCCGGAAATATCCCGGATGTCGGTTCGTTCGGTTGTACGGTCGCACGTTTCGCAGAAATGCGTAAAATGCTTAAACAGACACAAAAACGATCGAAATTTCGCAACGATGGACATCCTTGTATTCTTATCAATAAAACGCAAGATTTTATTTAATATACGTATTTGAATTTATATACGAAGCCTATATTCAAAATATGAGAATTGGAAAGTTTCTGCAGTTTGTCAGGAATAGCCCCTGAACTTCCAAACTTGCGTAAAATGTTATAATTAGCGCATAAAGCTATCTTTGGCCCATATTAGGCACACATAAAAGTATGATTAACATTATAGGACTCTCGGTTCATTAAAAGGTCACTCGGAGGCTTAGTTTGAGCATGTTGACACTTTTAGTCCCTTAATTATATAATTGTCGTTCAGATGTTCTAAAATAACATAACGACGCAGTTGGTCCCTCTTATTTAGCACGTGGCACACGAGGATCAGTGGGACACGTGTCAGAATTTTATAGGACGGGTTTTTATGAGGTGTTACACTTGCTTCTCAAGTACTCATATGTTAGAGACAGTTTTGGCCTTATAAATGCCCGGTGTAATGGTTAATAGTTACAATCACTTTTGCAAATCGTGAATATACTTGAAACTCCTTTTACGCTATAATCACTTTGGAGGTGTAACTTGTATAAATTGTCACACCCCGATTTCCACGTGTATCCATGTGGGCCCGGTGGGGAGTATTGTGACGTAAGTTGATAACATCATAACCAAACTACACAGAGCAACACAGCGGAAGTCTTGGATATAAAATAATATTACAACCCGATAATGTTCAAAGTTCTAAAAGAAAAAATGCAGATAGATAGTAATAAAGATCCACAGGCGGATCAGAAATATATACAAAATGATAACAACCTTTAAAGCACAACTAAGGGTCGCAAATCCTCTACGTTGTCACCTACACAGCTTCCAGCCTATTACGTGTTGTACCTGTAACTTAATCTTTTGAAAATACGTCAGTTTTTACTAGTAAATACAATCAACCGACACTTTTGAAAATCTTTTCAAAAATTATTTTAAGTGCGCTAGGCACATTTTTATAAATAACTTTGAACAGGACAAATGACCTTGTATATAGTTTTACAAGCCTGTCAATACATATGGGGCCCAGTACGAAAACCGAGACATGATCGACCGACACACCACTTCTGAACTTTCACACAAAAAGCAGATAATAATAATTGGCACTGACGGGTGTATGCCAACACCCCGTGCATAGATCGTGGCCATTAGCACTTTAATGAGCCTAAGGATATCCCAGACACGGTCAAGCCCACCCCGAATGTTTAAGTTATCAGGAAATAAAGATTAAAACGAGCTATGAGATTTAGTTAAAATCACAACTGGACAAAACATGATCCCATACCCAACCAAGCGGTAATAATTTACCGTATCCCAAGCCCGTATAAGGGAAAATAGGTTAAAAGTAGTGAGTTAAATCTTTGAGATATAGTTAACTCAGCCGCTAATCAAATAGTAAGTACAGGACAATCTACCGGAAGGCGTCTAATCTGGAATGATGGTGTTATTAACCAATTAGAATGCTAACGGGTCCTTAGTTGAGTCATAGACTTGAACCGGCTAGTCTTACGTTAAATAAATACGGTACGATACGCTAGATTAAGCGGTGACCGGAGTAGAATGTTATTTAGACCCGGCAAGTACTAAGACTTGTATAATATGGGTAAACACATAACATTCTGGATTTTGAACTAAAAATGATAAGGTTAATCCCGTTTTGGTTAAATTACGTAAACTAGTCACGTAGGCTTAACCATTCGCATATAAGCGAACCGGGTAACCAAATGAGTCATATACAAGTTCCATATGCCATTATGTTTAAAACATGTTATAATATCAGTAGGATATCAACATGTATGCCCGTTAATGTTTTAAAATCAAGTTACCCCTCATAAGGGCATTTTGGTCATTTTATGATTATAAAAAGGCGTTTATGAGTAAAATGATGTCAAGGCCATAATTATTCTGTAAAAATGTGTATTTTATGATGTTATATCAGTAAGATATCAAATATATGTGTGGTTGTTAGTTTTAAACCAAACTATGTCCCATAGGGGCATTTTGGTCATTTCACACATAGCTTTGATGTCATATTTGGAATTCTAAGTTTGGGACTTGTACCTACTGTAAAAATATTTGAAATAAGATTAATAATCAGTAGATAACAAGTTTTGACTCATAGTTATGGTTTTAAACCATACTATGCGTCGAAACGGCGATAAATGCGTTAAATGACGATTTGAGTGAAGTTTAGTAAAAACTGAGATTATGATTGAGTTTGTATACTCAAAATATGTTATTTAATATAATATAACAGTAGGTAAAAGATTTAGATGTCAAAAGTGTTGTTAAAACCATTTTATGCGTCGTAAGGGCGTTATCGTCATTTATCGACATTATACAAGGACTTGTATGCAAAATTAGTTCATAAACTGTTTTGATATCCCAAATAATCCATATTATGATATTACATTAGTAGGCTATTAGTTTTTATAGAGAAGTTATGTTTAAACCTTCTAAAATGCCGAAAAGGACATTCTAGTCATTTAAAAGCAATGTTAATTATATTTAATCAAAATGCAGCCTATGACCAGAATGTTGACATCAAAATAATTTAATTAAGTTTACAAATCATTATGTAAATTATTTATATGCTTATTGGTGTTTTAAACCTTCATTTATACAAAAATGACATTTTAGTCAAAGATTGGCATAAAACGCAGAATATTAGATACTTGCATTAAACGCAGAATATTAAACGACCATGTAGTATAACTCCAGAGGATTATACCATACTATAACATGGTCTTAAAACAACTTAAAGTCAGTAGTCTAAGTTACTAAATCGGGTCAGTACTGAAAGTCAAAGCAGAAGTCAAATTTCACAACTTTCGGTTGCAAACCGACCCTAGACCTGGAATTGATGGGTTGAACGTGCTCTTATAATTATTACTAAGTTATTAAAGTGTTAAAACATATTTTATAGCACTTACATTACTAGATACGAATTTATTTCAAAACTGGCCCGTTGAATTTTTATGAATATAACTTTGACCCGTCAATTGGTCAAGCAAATGTGGTAATTAGGAGGTTCCCTTTTAAGGGATTAACACCTACCTAATTACGATCACGTAGCCATGTTCACATCGAACAATGGCTGGACCGTAATGGTCTTAGCCAAAGGTCAAAGCGTTTTTACGTAATCGCTTTGACTTTTGGTTTAAAGCCTACAAAAACGAAAAGAGAGGGTTGGAACACTTAAAAGTGGTCCAAGCAAATCTTAACCAAAACCAAGCTCCAAAGCAAGAGTAGAGAGGAGGAAATGAGAATGAGCAAGTATGATGGTTGCAACAAGGTGTTATTTATAGTTGAAGGAAGGTTGTGGGATCATGCCAGGTGTAATGGGATGTTGTGAGAGGTCTCCAGGTGTTCCAAGTCGTGGCACAAGCTACTAAAGAGTGGCAATGGCGAGATATGTGGCATGGCAAGAAGCTGCCAAACAATCTGCCACGGGCAGGTCCTTACGGACCGTATGGCTTTTAGCTTACGATCCGTAAGCAGCTCTGGCGCCCCTAGTTTTTGAATCTTTACAGACCGTAAGGACTTATCCTTGCGGTCCGTAACCGCCTCTCTGAACAAAGCTCCTTTCATCCTTATGGTCCGTAAGGGACACTCAGAAGCTGAAGTTTTGGCAATCTCCTCATTTAGCCCATCAACTTCCATCGTCGCCATTCAGAGGTTAATAATTAACATGTTGGCATTTTGGTCCCTCTCGCTTAGCACATGGCGTCAAGGATCAGCGGGACACGTGTTGCTTCATTATCGGCTACGAAAACGCGAGGTGCTACATAAATAAACCAAACTCACTTATACACACAATCAAGTTTATGAAATCACTCAATCCACCAAACATGCTAATTATTATGCTTAGATTATTCATGCTAGATATTCAATCATGCAACTACTTGTCATTAACTTTGCTATCCTACCTTAACATGTATAGCTCTATAGGAGTAGCACACCACCCGTGTTCGTGGTCTATGTTAAGTATTCAATCGTAAACGGTCTTGTTCACTTGTTGACAAGATTACGCTTGTGGATCTTTGGTTTGACACTTAGGTTGTGCATGCTAGTATGTAATTTAACTTAGTATACAAATTGGCATGTTGGATTTGAGAACCTTTTTCATGTATGCTATGTAAAACCAAACTTGTATGATCACTAACCTTTTGTATTGACATATACTTTAATACATGTTGCAGGAAATGTATGATGATGCTCTTAGAAATCTACTTAAGGTGGATTAGAAACGCACTTAATTTCTATCTTTTGTATTTCTTTTCGTTTGTTTATGTTCAAGACAAAATGTTGTATTTCCATTTCAAGACAATGTATTTCCGTTTAGTATGAAATGAAATATTGTTATTTAAATTATTGTCACATATAGTATATTATGAAGTCTCGAGCAATCTTGTTTCGTCCCACTCTGATGTTTCCGCCATCGGTTAGGGTGCGACACTTGTGCCCATTACGGTTGACAATGACTGAGACGTCGCCATCTCCGTCATAATCATCTTCCTACCCACGTAAAGTAAACTAGAGCATTTAATGCTCCTTTAGTTCATTTAAACTCATCCTGTATTAAATACGAGTTAGTTTCCTTGGTTATGGTTTATTCTTCACGAGTTCCCCCACATGCATGGGCCTACCCGGATGGACCAGTTTCCTAAACATGACGTATCTTTAAAAGTAAGAATATAACTACATATGGTAGTGTTCGTTTCATAAAATAGAATGAAATCTGAATAGAATTAGAATGTAGATTCCATTTATGATGTTCGTTTCAAAGAAATTATACCAATTCCTTTGATAACTATACCAATCAAACACGTTATGGGATTTCAAAAAGAATTCTTTAAATTCTAATTCTATTACATTCCACTAAACGAACATTACTTAAAATTCTTTTTCTACATTTGTTGTTAGACAACATGTTATTTGTAACCCCCATATCATCGTTGATGTAAACTTTCTTGATTAGTGTATAGCAATAAAACTATCTTCCATTAATTAACAAATGAAGGACAAACAGAAAAAAAAATGAATATGCATGACAAAAAGAGTTTTTTTTGTTTTAGGCTTACAATACCATGACAATATATATGATTGGCGTATTGCGCTAGTAAAATTGTTTTGTATTTATCTTTATATACGCAACACTCCAATGGTTGTTGTGAATACGTTTTCGGAGTTATACATTGATGACAAACATGGAAATTTATACAAACTTTGGTGGCTTTTCTAATATTGTGCATATTGAATAAATCTTATTTCAGTTGTAAGATCATGCAACTATAACATGTATAATCCAATGCTATCCCATATATGTACCTATATTGTCTAGAAAAATTGCTTTTGGAAAGAAAGTGTTGTGATTGAAATGATGATCACATTCTCTAGCCTTTAACGTCATCCTAAGAACGGATTTTCCATGTGAAAATTAGTAAAGTGCTTACGCCTTTGATACAATAGTTAAGAGTTGAAATATTAAATACTTTACATGTTAAAAGACTATGCTTTATGCATGATGTTTTGGGGAACACATGTTTTTTACTGGTTAGGAGGTTGTCACATGTGAGGATCCCTTTGAGACTAGTAATACCACATGTTTCGCTAATAAACAAAATGTCCAATGGTAATACATCAAGAAATTGAAATGCTTGTGAGTTGTGAATGCCAAGATTGAGAAAACTCCTTTGCGTGTATTTCATTTTTTAACGGTTACGAGCTTGAATCTAAAGTGTTTTGCATGTTTTTGCTAGTATCACATGTTTTTTTCAATCCATTTGACTAATAATATGTCTTGACATATTCCTAATGAGGCTCTTTACATGTGAATATGCCTTATGAAACCAGTGATCCCATATGGTTTAGTAATGTATAAATAATGTGGTGAATCATGATTCTGGGGCATGTTTATTGTAACATGATGATTTCGGTTTCAAAATTCCCTAATATATATATTTGAGACTTATGTTAAAAAGTTTGTCTTTTACAAATTCATACTGCATAAACTAACAAAAAGATGTCGCCTTCAAGCTCTAACAAGAAGCTACATAACTTTGAGATGCTTGATGACCAAAATTGGCCTAACCAGGTGAGAAACAAACTAGTTACGCAATGTGCACCTGGGGGACCATCTGTCCCCAACCAACCTCATCACATGCTCCAAAATGACTCTGCAACTGCAAGAGCATCTAATGCTTCCACTTCTATATTCCATGTTAAGGATGAAGAATTGGTTTCCAAAAATAGGATGTTGGAGCCTTTAGAAAAGTTTGAAGATAAGCTGCGTATGCCAAAACTCAAGATCGCACTTACTAGAGAAGAGATCGAAGAAGATTATTTTGGTATGACCGGAAGAAAGCTTCCCAGGAACATGATGAAGAGAGACAAGACCGTGCAGAAGGATCTTGATGTAAGCTTTCTATACATAAGGCCTCTTGAGGCTACCAAAGTATTTCAATTGTGTTAATTGGGTTGCTAAATTATAAAAAGTGCTAATATGATTAAAATCACAGTAGTTTGATAAGCTGGCATTTTCTTTATATTTTTAACTTCTCAAAGTTCTTGTGATGTATGTGCAGGCTCTCTTTCCGGCACTTTCAATGGAGGATCGGAAAACTGATAATATACCTAAGCGGTATTAGTATGTACCCGTAGTACTCTCCTTTTGCATTTAAACTTTGGTTTCTTCTTGATTTTCCATAATTAGCAAATTTTTCAAGAATTAAAAACCGGTGGTTTGAAAATATTGTGAACAGAATATTGTTTGTTTGAAGCTTGCTAACAAGTCTTTAATATGTTGCAGGTTAAAATAATGTGAATCATGATGAGTGGTAGGAAAAAGTGGTAGAACATCTATTTGGTTGCTTATATTTCTAAGATTATGTTGTTTGTTGCTACATTTGTTATTGAACATGAAGTTTTATGGCAAAATCACAGCCTTATGTTATGAGCGACTCTCATGTCAATAATGTCATTGTTGATGTTAACTTTGTTGGTAGGTGTATGTGTTATAAATCACAATTTTTTTTATTGACAAATGAGTAACAAAATTAGAAAAATATAATTTATACATAACATAGAAAAAAAATGTGTTCTCGTGTACACCAACATAACAATTTTGTTGATGTGTTACAATAATATATTTTAATTTTTTATTTATCTTTATATGCCATTGTACTCTATGTTGGAAAAACGTATAACAAAAACAATTACAATGGGGATGTAAACAAAACAAAAAACAAAGAAATTGAAAACATGAGAAAAGTTCATATCTTTTACTTTCAAGAAAATTCTTTAACCATATCAACTATTTACTTGCTTATCTACGTACTCGGTTGTTAGAGACGGTTTTGGCCTTAAAAATGTCATTGTAATGGTTAATAGTTACAACCTTAAATGCTACTTGTTAAAATATATTGCAAGTAACACATGTTTTTAGTTGCTACACATGCTATGCCTCATGTAAGACGTGAGAGGTTGTCACATGTGACACCCCTTTGAGACTAATGATCCCGGTCTTATAAAACGATAGGCAAATAATGTGATGATTTTACATTCTGCGCTTATATACACTCTTAATAAGTATATAATCGTAAATTGAGCTTCTAGACATGGGAATCTTAATCTTTTTTCATTATTTATTACCGGTGATTCACAAACCCTTTAAGTTCAAGCCTATTCCTAAATCAACACCTTATGTCCGCCATGGAACTAAATACTGTCGACCGTGCATCACGCCAATTTGTGAGCCGTTGTGATATTTCGATTTTTCGATTTGCATAACTACGCAGAAAGTGATGAGTTTAGATTAAAACCAATATGTGTTTAACTCTTATTTGGATTTGCATGCCTTAATTTTGATTAATCTAATATCCAAAATTTGAAAAATATAATAACATTGAATAAATAAGACTTGACTACATTGATCACTAATGTAGTTAGCCCTAGTTATATTCCTCACTTCTCACTAGGGATGACCAATTTAGTACCAATACCAGTAATGTACTATGTTGTACCGAATTTGATACCCATAGTTGGCGTTTTTGAGGATCGGTGCTTTCTATTCATCAGCACTTCAATGCGGCATGGTATTTTACCGACTTTTTATTTTTAAATACCGTATACGGAGCACTTTCGGCAACGGTACCAATACCCATTGTTGATGAATTTCAAGATCGATACGTACCGTACTGTATAATACCGATCTCATCCTTCTTGTGAAGAAACATTGGTCCTCGCGTTAAAAAATCAGTTAAGTTGATATAAATAGAAAATCATACCCCTTTATTTGAAATAACCAATATGAAAGGAAAATATACAACTCCACAAACTCACTCCTTCCCCCTCTCTTGTCTAATTATAACTTATTTTATTGACTTTTCTTTTTCTTATTTTCACATATAATACCAACAACTATACTTATCCAGCTCATATATAACCTAGTTTTTGTTATAGTTTTGTGCTAAGAGATAAAACCATCGTTAATAGGAATCTTTTTATATCTTATTTTTTGTTTTTCCCCCACACAAAATCCTACATAACCATTTCAACATTCACATCAACCCCTTCGGTTCTTCCGTTAAAAAGGCAACAAAACAACAAGCTTTTCATCGATCTCTCCAAAACAAAAAGGTTGTATCCATGGGAAAGCAAATGAGCAAACCTTCTGTCAAAGTCTCCAGCCACCATGAACACCACCGCAGCAGCCGCCAAAACCACCGGAAGCTAAACTGCTTGAAGCCCAAGGTTTACATCACTCACTCATCAAGCTTCAAGACCCTTGTTCAAGAGCTTACAGGAAACAGTAGCGAAACAGAACCGTCAGTTGCTTCGGCCATCTCTCCACCACCACACGAAGCCGAAATTGATGGCTTACAGATGAAACACGAGGACCAACATGCCCGTAACAAGAAAGACTATAATTCACAAGATAATATGGTGTTTTCTGATGATCAACTGTTTACGACTTCTGGTTACACTCCTGTCCCAGACACCGGCAATCAGAGTGATTTTAAGGTTGATTCGTTTGATAGTTTGTTTGATTGACCAAATGTTTCAATCACTAGAGCTAAGCTTCCATTGTATGAATTATGATTGTGTATGTATTTGGTTATAATATTCCATTGTATGATCGCGTATATACAGGGTTGTAAATGAACCGAACGTTCAGCGAACAGTTCGTAAACCATTTGGCGGGAAGTTCGTTCATTTAATAAATGAATGAATACGAACAAAAATATTTGCTCGTTTAACAATAGAGGTTCGTTCGTTAGTTTAGGTCCGTAAACGTTCGGTAATGTGTTTATTTGTGTTCGTTCATTTAAAGGTTTTAATATGTTGTATTTCTGTTTTATTGTTTTTTTCTTTTTTTTTTGGAACACTTGATAGTTGTACTATATGTGAATATCCCTTTGTGTTAAAGCTTACAAATTTCTTAATTTTGTGTTGATCAGGTAAATATGTTACACGTTTTCGTAATCTTTATGATGAAAAACGCAGATTTTATTCTAAAATGAATACATTTCCGTGGGTATTCATTTGTGTTCGTAAACATTTTTGTGTTCATTTATGTTCATGAACATATGAGTTCATTTGCGTTTGATAAGTGTTCTTGAACAGTTCACGAACACATTCATGTCCTTAACGAACGAACACGAAAAAGAAATCTCGTTCGATAAGCGTTCGTGAACAATTCATGAACATACTCATTAAGTTAATGAACGAACACAAACAAAGCCCTTTGTGTGTTCGTTCGGTTTGTTTACAGCCCTACGTATATACACACACCGTAAAACAGTTTGAACATATGGGGCTTTAATGAAATTTATTGAATATTTAGGTGGCGTCTGCATTATATTATCCATTGAAAAAAAAAGAGCAAAATATGAAGTATGTACATGAACAAATCAAAATGAACACGTATTAGAATCCATGGTTGTAAAACAAGGTCTCCAAGACCCAGTACTCCCTGAGTAGTCGCTACAAGGTAGGCTGCCGAGGCGACTTAGTTCACCACCACCTGATTACTCGGAATTGATCAAACACGGTCAAACTCGACCAGAATCGGATCTAGTAGGCAACTCAGACCAAGTTTGACTTAAAAAAAGTTAAAACATAATTTCTACGCCTGTCATATTAAAGAATGAATATTATTTTCATGTATTTGGTTATAACTATTAGTAAATTTATGTTATTTGACATATATTTAATTTCCGAAAAGTAATTTCTTTATAATTTAACATGTCCGACTACTCCCCGAGTACTCTTTGCTTAGGCCGAGTACTCTCAACTCTCCGGTCGACCGACTAGGGAGCGCCTAGCGACTTTTGCAACCATGGTAGAATCAAATGAAAAACCGAGTAAAGTGAGCATTTCAAACGACGGAATCGCAAGTATGAAGTATGTACATGAACTCATTAGTAAGAAAGATAAACAAATAATACCTCTCTTAATTATGAGTATGAGTTTCTGAACTTGATCCATTGCAATAACTAATGCAACTATTAGATTTGGTGTCCACGTGATTTAAACCCCAAATCCGTATCGTCCGGTCATCACTAGCCGAAGCCAACATATGCGGGTCCACCGGGTTCCAGCTCACACAGTTTACAGCACCCGAATGGCCGCCCAATGTTTCAATCAGTTCTCCTGATCTTTTGTGCCATATGTAAACCTACACACGAGTACCAATTATTTAGTTGATAAAGATAACTGACTTGCGAGTCGCGAAAATAAAACTTTTAGCAAATTCACATAGTCCAGGGACTTATGTGCAAATTAACAAAAGTCAAAAGGGCCTTTTTGACAATTGCCTGAGAAGATTATCTATACCTGTGAATCTTCACTGCCACTGGCAATAAAAGCTTGCTGAACTCCACCAAAGCAAGCTCTAACAATAAAACGGGAACGTTTATGACCCCTATACTTCGAAATAAGTCCAATTTGGCCCTCAATACTCCAAAGATGTAATTCCTCATTCACAAGACTAACCAACAACAGCTTGTTATCCTCAGATAGCGTAAACGAAATTATCGTTTCATCCTCTTTGATCCATTTTTCTGCACCAGATTCTCTATCGAGAATAAGTATCATATTATCTTTAAAAACCGTTACTAGTTTCCCGTTATTAGTCATTTGTAAGTCCGAGATTTTAACAGTCGTTTGTCCTTCTAAGCAATCTACCTCTTTTCCGTCCAAATCCCAAACGGTTACGCTTTTATTAGTTAAACCCGCGAAAATATATTTTCCATCTGGAGACCAGCTACAAGATACGGTACCAACAAAGTGTTTTTCATAAACGTGTAGTCATTCGCCCAAGGGCGGATCTACCCTATGGTGAGGGTGGGCGGCCGCACCCCTTGAAAAATAAAATTTTAGTGTTAATTTTTTGCGTAAAATCCCGACCGCACCCCTTGGAAATTTTAAACTGCCCCCCTTTAGAAAAAAATCTTAGGAATTTATTAAAAAAAATTGTAAACATTGATTTAAGCCCACTTCTAATTAACAAATCAACCAATTCAATTTCACATTTCACTAAGCAACTTAGCCCATTAAAATCTTTAACAATCCTTGTAACCCAAGTACTCAAGCCAATTATGACCATTAAACCCAACCCCAATTAACTAAAACAAAACAACCCAACCCACCCCGTCCCTTCCAATTCCATCTCTGCCCTCCTCTGTGATCTGTGAACAGCGCCCAGCCCCAGCCCCAGCGACGTCGATCAGCCGGCTTATCTCACCGAAATCGTCAAAATCTGGCCACCGCTTCATCCGAAATCTTAAAATTAAAGAGGTAATTACATTTATTTGAGTTATTTTGATGTTCTATGTGGTTTTTTCAAGAGAAATAGAGTTATATGTGTGTTAAAAAGTTTGAAATTTTAAGTGTTTTAATGTTTTATTGGGTTGTTCTAGTCTTTAGTAGGGTGGTTTTCTTGTTTATATGAACAATTACTAAGGCTTGAAATTCAAAATTTTAAATTGAAAATTAAGGAGTAGGGCTACGGTTGAACACTTGAAAATCATTGTTTATTTTAGCTTGATGTTCTTTTGTTTTACATGACCCGACCCGAACCTAGCCGATCCGACCCGATATTAACCAAATTTTTTTATATACCTAGGGGCCGAAAATCTTTAAAATATTCCGCACCCCCATGAAAAAATTTATGGGTAAACATCCCAACGCCTGATAACTTCTCTTCGCCACATGTCAAGATCTCATCACCACACGGGCTCCATGAAACACTTGAAACAGGCCTTTGGTGGCCCGTTAATCTATGCTTCAACAAGACTTTACCGTCCAAATTAACCTTTAAGAACAAAAGACAGATGATAAATTAGGCCACATTGTTAACAATCTGAACAAATTTCTAACCATAATTAAAGAATAAAAGTGGTTAGCTAAATAAACATAAGAGTAAAGTGCACGAATTGTCCCTATGTTTAACCAGAATTTTGAATTTAGTCCCTAGCTTTCCAAAAGTACACGGATGGTCCCTGTGGTTTGTACTTTGTAACGCATTTAGTCCCCAACTTTTGTCAAAAGTACACGGATGGTCCCTATGGGTTGCACTATGTAACACATTTAATCACTAAAAGTTGAGGACTAAATGTATTGCAAAGTGCAAACCATAAGGACATCAGTGTACTTTTTGGCAAAAGTTTAGAACTAAATGCGTTACAAAGTATAAGGGACTATCAATGTACTTTTGAAAGGCTGAGGACTAAATCCAAAGTTATAGTTAACCACAGGGACTATTTGTGTACTTTACTCTAAACATAACAATGAAATTATCACCTCCCATATAATTGCAGAATGATCACTGGATGATGAAGCTAAATATTTCCCGTTTTTAGAAAACTTCAAGTACCAAACTTCATCACGGTGATCATGCAGAATCTGCACGGTTTTTGAAGGAATATTATCTCTTCCACAACGATGATCAGCGAATAACGAAGTTTCCCCATTTAAAGAATTATGAAACAAACAGTTATCACGTTGCAAATCAAGAGCTTGTTCTACTAATTGCAGCAATCGTTTTTCCGGTATCATCACTGTTGATGAGAATAACATCTGTAAATCCTCGAGTAGCTCTGACCTGGCCTTTGACTTGACCAAATCTTGACCAGATAGTTTGTTGGCCCGATTTGAAGGAGACAAAATGAGCGAAGAAAGCTCTCGGACCCGGATTGTGTTGACGGAAAGAGGTGCTATTTCGGTCCTTAATGTCTTCAAAGCATCCATTACTTTTTCACTATCCAAAAGCTCTAGAAACTTCTGTTGTAATATTATAAAGCATGCCAGTTTAATAAGGGTTTCGTCCACTAAGCCGATTTTATGCAAAGAAGTTAAGCTTTCGTCCCAACTGCCGTCGAGAATTTGTTGGATGAAAAGAGTAACTTTAGATGAATTACAAGGTACTCCTGATTCTTGTTCGAGATAAGCTGCGGTTTTATTATACCCAAGAGAATATAATGCTTCGGTTATGATTCGAATTTTTTTACTCCTTTTGAACCGATTAATTCGTCATTTACGGGTCGAGCCATTGAAGAACTGAATGAGCAACTTGAAGGGTGTTTTAGTGAATTGCCGTTTGAAAGATTTCTGCAGAATGTTTTTACACGTTTTGCGGGTGGTCCATCGTCATCTACACCTCCCATGAATTGTCCAATCAACCCATATGTACACAGAGATTGTTTAGGTACCTTGAATCGCAACTGATTTCCTGAATAAAGAAAATAAAAAATAAAATAAGTAATTAACACCATCTCGAGTAAATAAAAAAAATAACTTGATCATCCTATGTGAAACAAGTAACCAATCCAATTTGAATATCAAAACAGAGAACCTTATAAAAATTCAAGCATGTCCAATGGCTCTTGGTTCAAAGAGGTCGGTAACTCAAGGTGATAGCCAACTAATTTACAAAAGTCGCATTGATGAGGATGAATAATTGAATATAATGCAAAATGAACTATGAAAAGAAAGTTTAAATGTCAAATCTCATACATTCAACTTGAATCGTTTTTCATCCAACAAAAACTTTGTAATTCTTATATTGCATCCAAAACAAATCCATCACCATAAAACTTACGTTTACGACTTTACGTATAATCATACTTCAACAACAACAACCATACTCATTAAATCTTATCTCTATCCCTGGGGATAGAAAGACTGCTTCAAGAGAGACTCCCGGCTCCAAAATTAACAGCAGACAAATAACCATTAAACAAAACTAATGATATATTATCAGAAAGCTACCAATAACAAAAGAAGTGATGAAAAACTAACACAGTAAGAAGTCGACAGACATAAAGTCAGAAAACAACACATAACCATTCTTCAAATGTCCTTAAAATTGAAACAAATCCAACTTCATAGACTCATAGTTCATCCTCCACATGCCAATACATGAAAATATCTATGAAATTGATCATTAATTCCCCTGTTTCAATGTAATGGGTTAAGTTATTCTACAAAGGCTCCTAAAAATAAGAAGTGTACAAAGACACATTGGATGAAACAATGTCGAAATATATAACACAATGTTGAGGAAAAAAGACAACAATGAGTTGCAAAAAAGACACAATGACACAAATATAGAAAAGACACAATGACAGTAAACATCATCATCATACTCAGTAAATCCCACCAATAGCAAAGCTAAGGTAGGGTCTGAGGAGGGTAAGATGTAGACAGCCTTACCTATACCCCGTAGGATAGAGAGGCTGCTTCCGGTGAGACCCCCAGTTCGATTGTAGTTTTGCATCAAGCCTTGGACATAAGGCACATAACACATAGCAATCGGGACAAAGACCCACTGGTGCATGTACCCCCTTGTCTTTCGGCTATCAATGCCACTACATGATGCATGATTAACCGTTCGTCGCTTTTGACGTTATTTTCATGAAATTAGTAAAATAACGTTAAAATTGGTGCAGTTTCACTTCTGCCCCCTAAGCGCCCACACATATACACATTATATGTGCACACCCCAAGCGGGCGTAAACAAATATTCTAAAATCTACAACCTACAAATCCAAAACTGAAAACCTAAAATCTCATATCGTAGAGTTCGATGAGACGGTTCCAATGGACCAATGCCACTTGAACGAGGTCAATCGGAGTCCGTTTGATACCCTTTGTACCACTTCTTATTTTTAGGTGCCTTTGTATTTGATCCTAAACCGTAATAACAAAGCTTTCCTGGTAAACTCTCAAATGCATACCAACTCCAAACATTGCAAAAACAATAACCAAAAGATTAATTAATCATTCAACTTTAAAAATCAAATACATCACATTCAAGTTTAAAAATCAGTACACTTAACATGAATCACCTTTTATAACAATCAAAACACTAAACTACCACAAATGTCAATCAACAAATTTGTCATATAAATTTATAATGTAACATAACAACACAAGATAGATTTAGGTGTTCTATCTGCAAGTTAGGGGCATAAGATGAATGATGAAAGGGGGAATATAAAAGTAATTGATGGTGATGAACTGATGATGGATACCTGTTGGTCGGAGAAGAAAACCCTAGGGCACGTTGCAGTTGTATGCCGGTGAATTGGGGATTATGGTTGAAAATATGTTAACATTTGAGTTTGGTTACATAGAAATTGAGTCAGGGGGATAAGTTTTACAAGTTTATTGGAATCATTAATCATATACAAATTCTACTGTTGTATTTTAGTTAGACCATGCGTTGCATGTAATGGTAAAGATGAATAATGCTTTTATCTTTGTGTGTTTTTTGTCATGTAGCAGTCCAGTCACTAAGGAGACATTATTAAACGTTTTTTTTAAAATAAGCGTAGTGGGATAATGTCTGCCAATCATTACCCAATTATTATTATTTTTTAATTTAAAACTAATAATAATATTGTATTGAAGGATCTGATTGGCCACAAAAGAAAATGCAAGGCGTCTTTTAAAGGACGTCACTTGGTTTTTTTTGGTCAAAAACATCTAGGGGGCGGTTCGGGGGCGTTGTGGGGTGTTTTTTAAGGCAAAAAACGAATGAAACTGCCCCACGATGCATGGTGTTATTGTACTTTGTAGTCATGTGATCATCGTTGTTATAAAAAGGTAATCATATAAAATAATTTAGTTTTTTTTTTTATTTTATTTTATTAATTAAATCTATTTTTATATACCAAAATAATACATTTTGTTGTAATTTTTTTTATTACACCAATAGAAGCACATAACCAACACATAAACAAGATACATTACTACACCCCCATACTAGACAAATCAACATGAGAGATTCGAAGACTTCGAGCGGTTTTTTATGCACATGAAGCTTAGGGCCTTTATCTCTTCCATTAGCCTGTCAAAACTAACATGCTTCTGTTGAAAAACAAGCCTGTTACACTTTGTCTTAATAGTTTTACTTTTTAAAACTTACTAGAGGGATTTCTCGCGCTCCACTGCGGGCGTTTGGTCAGTATCGATTTGGCTCAGTATAATACCTGGAGGGCTGCAGACGATATAGCAAAGAAGGATATATGTTTTTTATTGATCGAAAAACATTTAAGCGCATACCACTATCAATGTTGTTTGACCGATATCAGTTTGATTCGACATGGTATCATGACCGCATACCAACACATACTAATAATTTAAAACAGAAATTCAACATTATTTCTAATTGCATTTATTAAAAATAAAAATTATTAGTTGAAAGTCTACTAAATTGGACGGACTTTATGTGATTATTTATTTTAATTGCATTTGTTGGATGAAATTATTTTTAATTGCATTTGTATAAAGCAAAGAATAGGATAGGTTAAAACTAATACAGCTAAGTTATATTACTCATATATGAAAAAGAGAAAAATCTCGAATAGTCCATGTGGTTTACCTATTTTTCACCTTTAGTCCCTAGCTTTCTAAAATTACACCTATAGTCTCCAACTTTTTCAATTTCGTTCCCGGATAGTCCCTGACGCGTAGCTGGGTTAGTTTTCGATGTTAGGTGCATGTAAAATGACAAAAATACCCTATTAATTTAATAGCTAAAAGGTCAAAAGAAACATAATTAGTATTTTACAATTTATGTGGGACCCACCACCCACTTCATCTTCCCCACTCCACACCACCACCACCACCTCCATCTTCAACCACCACACTACCACCATCTACCCCCCCCCCCTTCACCGTAACCACCATTGCCACAAGCGCCACCACCGCCATCATCACCGCTGCCTCAACCACACTCACCGGAGATAGGGGCCATTATTCCGGCATCACTAGCCCCGTTCCACCCTCCCATCATCACCACTACCACCACTTCTGTTACTAATTGCCGAAGGTGGTGGTCAAGTACTGCTTCATTTGCCCAATTTCTATCCAAACCGTGAAAGATCTAACCGACATCACCATTGAACCACCGCACCCCTTCATTCACTCTGAACCGCTGGTGACCATCCCACCCTTTTCTTCCAGCCAAACCGTCGCCACCTCATTATTCCGACGATAAACCCCACTTGTTCACTATTAACCAACCCACCCTCCACTCCGAACCACCGCACCATCACCCGTTTTCTCCCATCTGATCTAAAACACATGCCGCATGTTGACGGCTATTTGCTGGAGATATTTGAGATTTATGATAGTGGTTGTGGTTGAATATTTTTTTGATGATAATGAATGTAGAATGGTATTGGATGGTGGTTGTTCGTTGTTTACACTTTAAAGAGAGAGAGAAAGTGTAAGGGTGAGGGTGGGGGTATGGGATGGGGTGGGTCCCATATGTATTTATTATAATCTTTTAATGTTTTAGTTTGTTTAATATTAAGGGTATTTTAGTAATTTCATACCCACTTAACACCAAAAGTTAACCCCAATCCACGTTAGGGACTATTCACGAACGAAATTGAAAAGATTGGGGATTATAGATGTAATTTTAGAAAGTTAAGGACTAAAGGTAAAAATAGAGCAAACTACAGGGACTATCCGGGCACTTTTCTCTATGAAAAATATATAATATAGTCAAATTGCTTTACAGACTTCAAAGAAACTTAATAAGAATGACATATATGAGTCGAACATGCGAACACAGTGTTATATTGTATGGCAATTAATGGGGCCCACTTCCACCGACATAGCCTTTTTATCTATATGCTAATGTGTCGTATTATAGTTTGATAATGAAACCAGTTACAGTTATTATAATAATATATCTTTAATTCTTTTGGTACGGAGAAAGGATCAAATACAAAGGAATTACAAGGTAAGAAGGAATATTCTAGGAATATTCTTTAATGTGAAACACAACTAAAATAGATGGTAGGGTTATATTGGTAAACACAGTTTAATTGAATGAGTTTTGCACTTTTACTTATATCTATTCAAATTTTTTTGATAGTCTATGTCCTCAGTGTACAAAGATGTCTAAAGAGGAAGATAGATATGCAAATTGTGTTATGTGTGATTTTCCTATTTAGTAATCCCTTGATTGTATAGTCTTGCATAGTATTTATACATGTTTACGTGTTCAATGATTCTAACATGTTATAGTTCCATGGAGAGTTTATTCTAGTGTTTGTTGGGGGAGGGGGGGTATTTTGAGAAAGAACCAAGTGGTTAGCTTCATCCATTATTTTAACAAGACTTTTATTCTTCGGGAGCAAGACATCATGTCCCACAAAAACTTTGTTATAATAACAATAATAATGGGTAACCTTGAACACTAAAAAGTGCAAGATAAGCAAGCACATATAAGTGATAGAACAAACACACCTACGTATACTCAATGTACAATGAGTGAAAAACTACCTAGGCATCACATCTCTATTGTGAACCATCGGAAAACTAAAATGTTCGGACGTTCCGTCTACATACACGACATGCAACATTATAATCGAACACCTGCAACCAAATTTCCAAATTACATCTTAAAAAGTTTGTATTCACTTAGACCCATATTGTAATAATAAGATAAGTATATTGTGAAGTGTAAATAACATGAAATAATATTGAGGCGATCCCATTATTACACTAGTGCGCACAATAATTTATCACTTTGTTTAGCGAATGAAAACAAACTAAACTGAAGTGCTTGGATGCATTGTTTTAGCGAACAAAAACAAACTGAACTAAAGTACTTGGATCCATGACATGCCCTACAAGAATTATCAGTAGGTATCACAATGGTGGTTCATACCAAATCACACAATAAAAATGACTATCGACTTGGCTAGTCGTCATGTCACACTACAAATGCGTCCCCGCTTAGCAACTAGTGTCCACAACATTTTCACCGCATAATTTTAGATTTATCTAAATATGACTTTATACATAAGTTTCTCGTAAATGACCCAATAGCTATTAAATTAAATTTCACTCATATACAATTTTTGAAACGCAATAGATTAACTTAACGCATAGTGTATAACTTAGCCAAATAGTAGTTGGTGTGCATTTACTAGCAAAAAAAAAAAACATAATTCCATAAACATGATACTTGTACAATCTTAAGTACTTAACTAAAAAGAAACTACCTCAAGCAATAGCATGAATGGCACACACATAGACACACCATGTCCTTGAACTCAATTTGGATAGGCAATTCATTTGTAAAAGTAAAATATCGGTAATGTATATACAATTATCACCCGGAGTTCTTCCCTAGTGGGGCGCGAGCAAAAGGGGACAACTGGGCATAGCGCCCCATAGCGCCGCCCACACTGATACGGCGGGCGCTGTGGGGGGTTTTGATGGAGTGGCGGCGTGATCAATTGTTCTCCACTCACAAACATACACACACGTATATATATATAAAGCCCCATACATATATTTACCCACTACACACTCAAGTTATATAAAGCCCCTCTCTTACGCGTTTCGCTACTTGTCGCATAACTCCCCACAAAGGGCTTTATGACTACACATGCCCTGAGCATCACTTTATTGCCAAGGGGTCTGGAGGTGCACTCGAATCTATTAAGTACGCCAAATTCTTATATCTTTGAAAAGGATCAATGGATGCCAAACTTTTACAAGTTGGGATCGTTGGAGGGAATTTTTAAAGTTAGGATTATTATCGGCCAACAGGTGAAACTTAGCATTATTAAAATCCAATAACCCTTAATTTTACGTTTATTTTATGGATATTATGTCATTCGTGCTTGGCTAGAGGAGCATTATTACACACTAACTATCAAGACAAGACGAACATTATATATATTTGTTTAATAAACATTAACCCTAAATTGTATTCACGCTTTTCAAAAAGCTCATAAGAAACTCTATTGACAGCTCGTTTGTAAATGAGTCGAGCCCGAATCAAGGTAAAGCTTGCCTATTGGCTGGCTCGTTTTCAAAAAGCTCATAAGAAACTCTCTTGATATCAGCTCGTTTGTAAATGAGTCGAGCCCGAATCAAGATAAAGCTTGCCTATTGGCTGACTCGTTTGTCTCATTTAAATTAAGCCAAAATTTAATATGTATATTTTATAACTCATAACTTAATATATATATATATATATATATATCAATACACGTAAAAACTAGTTTTAAAAAATAAACTAGTTGACTTAAGCTCAACATTGCATATCGTTTTGATTATGATTATCAAAATGTGTAACCCACACACACTTAAAGACAAACAAACACGATTATCCAAACGTATAACTCACACACACTTGAAGAAGTGTAACTATAGTATGACCCGCTTATCCCATATGTGAAACAGGTTGACACATGGTAATATCGTTCTACACACGTCAATCACATTAGCAAGCCACAAAAAATAGGTTACCTCATCCAACATTTTTTAAAAAGTAAACTTCATTAAAACAGAAAGCCAATCGACTTCACCTCACGAATAACTTCTTCCATTTTTAAAGCCTTTTTATTGATTGAACTCCATCCCATTCATCACCCTCCATAAACTCCAACATCTTATCCTTGTAAGACCATCCTCAATGCATGCATTTAGGTCATGCATTTGTGATATGGATTATGCATTTACCAAAGGTTCTATTGGAGCAAAATGCATTTGAAGATAATGCACTTCTGCAAGAACGATATATTCAGGGAGCAAGGGAGACCCAGTAATTAATATTCTTTTTTTCTTTTGCAACAACATAAACACATATTAAAATAACAATCTCCTCATTCTTATTTTTTTTTTCTTTTTCAAGAACTGAACGGTAACAATAAAACGCTTATGATAATATTAATTAATTCATTATTAATAACAACTTTTCTGCAACGTTTTGTTTTTCTAGTTTAATTATTTAAGTTTAGTTTGTAACAAGCCTTTTTGTAACATAAACAATTTGTGGTCGCTAAGTTTTGAAATTTACAGATATCAACATTGGAACTAGTGGGCCAAAGCAATCAAAGCAGATAAAATATAGAATTAAAACAGAAGCATAAACATAATATAAATTTTACTTATGTTTAAATATATTTATATTTTAAATAATATCGAAATAGAAATTGACAAATTAAAAAAGAAATTGTTTGAAAAGAAAATGTAAAAAGTGGTGTTGATGTGGAAATGCAAGTATTGGTAAGAATGTTTGTAAGGTTGAAGAAAAAATAAGTGTTTTTGTAGAAATATGATATGACAGCTAACTGGATTCACAAATACGTGTATTTAGCATCTTACACTAGGGATGGCCTAATACCCTTTAATGCCTCCTTTTGTTGACCTTCTAAACCAACGTGTTCATAAATCTCTAAAAAGTCTCTTAACAAAAATACAAACAAGTTCTTAATCTTGCACCAAAAACTAATGTAAGCCTAAAGAAAAGTGACGAAAATACAAGATGTTTAATTAGACACCAATCTAACCTACTAAATAAATTAAATATATCAACTCAAACAAAATGCAATTGTTCAAATCTAGTCTATAGTTTCTACCAGGGATGAACAAATCATACCCGAAACCGGTACGGTACTGGATTTACTGAACCAGGTACATTTTCGGTACCAGTGTTTACTGGTTTTCACCCTCAAATACCGGTACCGTACTAGTACCAAACTGTATCGTACCGAATATATTCGATACCAATACCGGTATCCACTTTTAGAGATTTTCGATACCGGTACTTTCGATTCAGGTGCCGTGTTCATCCTTAGTTTCTACCATCATTTAAAAAGGCGGGAAGCAACGGAAATCAAAGCAAAAAAGCGAGTGGCAATCGAGTCACCCCTCCCCCCTTTTCACAAAAGTTCAAGTTCCTTAACCCTGTAAGCTAACTCTTCTTCTCTCACTTTCCCCCAATTCGGTACCAAAAAAGCTAAAGCAAAAGCCAAAATCACCACAAAAAAGTCCAAAATGCACATTCAAAAGATCCACCTATATACCTACTCCTTCACACTCCGATTCCAAGCTGAATCTCAATCAGACTATTATTATACAACACATGTCGTTTCAATTGCAACAGCATCACTGTTGTTGTTGTTGTTGAGATTGAAGTGAGAATTGAACTTTTATTGGAGGTTGTTAGTGATGCCGATGGCGAGTACGAGTGGAACGAAAGATGTAGGTTTACCGCGGAGGATGCCGAGGAGTTCTGCCATGATTGATAAGTATGTGCATGATAACGCTTATGTTGATAGTGAGCTTGTGCCGTCTTCGCTTGCTTCGGTTGCTCCGATTCTTCGTGTTGCTAATGAGCTTAAGGAGGATAACCCTAGGGTTGCTTATTTGTGTATGTTTTAATTCCAGAAATTCTATTATTCTCTTTCTTTAGTGTGATTTGTGAATTTTCATGGCCAGCCCTGGAGGTGGGCTGGAGGACCACCGTGGGCTCGATATCTCGAAGGGCACGTTATTTTTTTAAAAACTCCAATATGTATATGTAAAAATAAATAAATTAATAGGGTATACTCATACAAACACCGTAGGGTACATGAATTCTCTGGGCCGGCCCTGTGAATTTTGATAGTAGTTTTTAAGTTTTAGTGGTAGAGCCATCACCACCTTGGTGGGGTGGCAGAGGCTTTATGCTTCTTGGGGAGAGACCAGGGTTCAATTCCTGGCATGTGGTAAATCTGGTATAATTTAGGAGTAGGGATTATGTAACCTTTTGTTGTTCAAAAAAAAGTTTTAGTGGTACAAAGTCGAAAGTCTAGGGTTGACAATTTCGGACACGTGCACACCACGAATATAATCATGTTTTCGGTTGTCGGTTTGTCATACGTAACCGGTTTAAAAAATTGATAATGTTCGGATTGACTTATTTTAATTATACAGGACGTGTTCGGGCTTACCAGTTCAACCATAGTTGTCAATAGCGATCGTAGTGATCGCCATAGCGCGCTACGTAGCGTATAGGTCTAGTATTGCTCTTGGGTTGTAGCGATGGATAGCGAGAATAGCGACATTTTATTTATTTTTTTCGTTTTTTTAATATAAATAGCAATTAAATATAGCTATAAAATAGCTTTATTTTAGGTTTTTGTTAAATATACATATAAAATAGTATATATACCATGGTATTTTGATATAAAATACATATAAAATTTAAAAAAGTAAAATTCTAGTGTATCGCTATTCGCTATGTAGCATATAGGTACCTTATCGCTATCCGCAATTAACAACTATGAGTTCAACATGTTTGGTCAAACAGGTCTACCGGTTCTAATTAAATAGGTTGACCCGCTAACTGGTTTATGACCTGTTTAACACATTTTTTACCACCCACCAGCCCGATTAACACGTTTACAACTTGAGTAATGAGTATTAACCGCCAAACCATTTGACACGTTTAGATAAATGGGTTAAAGGGTTCATGTTTGGGTTAGTCAAACAATTCTACCTACTTTAATTAAACAGGTTGACCCACTAACCCGTTTATGACCTGTTAGCCCATTTTTTACAACTTGAGTATTACCTGCCAACACATATGGCACGTTTAGATAAATGGTTTAAAGGGGCCGTGTTTGAGTTGACCTATTCAACCGGCTTAGTCAAACATGTCTACATGCTTTAATTAAACATGTTGACCCGCTAACCGGTTTATGACCTGTTTAGCCTATTTTTTTACATCCTGCCAACACGATTAACACGTTTACAACTTGAGGATTACCCGCCAACACAATTGATTAAAGCGGGTAGATAAATGGGTTAAAGGGGACGTGTTCGGGTAACATGGATATAAGAATGCGTTGATTAGGGACTTAGGGTTGATGTTTTTGACACGAATTAAAGTATGAATGGTGTTCGAATTCAACCTGCTAACCTGCCACGATTGACACCCCTAGACATAGTTGTGATTGAAATTTTGTGTAGATTTAATAATTTTCATATGTTTGTTATAAGAAATACAGAACATTCACAAAAGAAACATACAGAAGTGCAAACACTAAAAAAAGTTTGTCGAATTGGAACTGGAATTACTAGCTTTGAATATTTAGAAACATTTATCTCTTTCTGCTGAATGATGATGATGGCAACCATAATTCTTTAAACAAAGTGAGTCCAGAACTCAAAGACAACCGTCAACCACCAAATGAATAAGACTCTTAAAGCTGTCATATATACAATCCTATCTTTTAGAAGATGAAGAATCCTGCAAGCTAGCAGTTGGTCTCAATTGCAATGTTTGACTTTGCACATGACGTAATAAGGATGTTGACTTTGTTGACTTAGGCCTGTTTCATGCATTCGAGAAGGCACACGGGATGGACGATAAATCTACTGGACGTGGTGTTCGCCAATTTAAGACCTACTTGCTGCATAGACTTCAAAAGGTATATACGTTACAAATCAATCTTTCCTTTTATGTTAAACAGATTTGGTTTAATAGTTTTTATGTTAATGCAATTTATTAGTTTGGCTTATACGCTTGTTCATAACAAGAGTATGATGGCATTCAACGTTATTGATCTATATAATTATCATGGGAATTTGGAATATTCTTTTTTTTTTACAGGAAGAAGAAGAGACAAAACCTCAATTAGCAAAAAGTGATCCTAGAGAAATCCAGAAATACTACCAAAATTTCCATGAGAAAAATATCAGAGAGGGTCAATTTACAAAGAAACCGTGAGTCTTTTGTTTATAATCAACGGCCTTCCATAATATTCTGTCAATGTTACCTTACGTCGTTACTATTTTGTATGCAAAAGCCCCGATTTTTTTTTTTTTTGAAAATTAATTTTTAACATGTTTGATTGAATTTTTATGATTTATTTAACATGTTAAATGCACTGTTCCCCGGTTCCCCACTTATTTATTTGAATATATGTATATATGTGTGTGTGTGTGTATTGTTTTTATTCTAACGGTTATTATCTTTCTAAGTGAGGAGATGGCTAAGTTGTATCAGATTGCAACGGTCTTATATGATGTATTGAAAACAGTGGTACCTGAGACCAAAGTTGAACCTCAGGTATAACTTGTATATCATGCACGTATCTAGTAATGTTTAAGTTAGTATGGAATATATTACATACCTGAAAAATATTTGCAGACTCAAAGATATGCGGAAGATGTAGCGGAGAAAAAAGAACAGTATGTACACTATAACATTCTTCCTATATATGCCGTTGGCGTTAAACCAGCAATTATGGAGCTTCCTGAGGTTGTAATTAGATGGATACAAATATTATTTCATCCTTTCCTTTATTTATATTTATTATTTATTATTTATTTTTTCTAATTCTTAGATTAAAAAGGCTCTACGGTCTCTCCAGAATGTGGATAATCTTCCACTTCTTAGAAAACCCGAGGATAGCGACAAAGCTGTTAATGATATACTCGAGTGGCTATCTTCAATATTTGGATTCCAGGTAACTTTTGTTCCTATTTTGGACAGCTTTTTATCATTTTATATTATTTTAAATGATTATGTTCGTGTCGTATAATTGTGCCCCATGTTGTTTACAAATGAAGAAAGGAAATGTTGCAAATCAACGAGAACATTTAATATTGCTACTTGCAAATATCGATAAAAGGTCCAAGAGTTCAGAATATCGTGAGGAGGTAAAGCTTCCACCAGCATATTAGATATTTTGATAATTTAGGATGGTAGGTTCAACCCGACCCGAACCCAAAAATTTTAGTTGAACCCAAACAGGACCCGAACCGGACTCGAATCAGTAAAAATGTGTCATACATATGTTTGAGTGACTATCTTCATGGTTGACCCAAACACGACCCGCTCAACCCAAGTTTTTTTTTTCTGCAAATTAATAGTCTAAAACTAAAATACACTACAAAAAATACAAATCTATATATAATACAATTACATTTGATTTATAAAATATTATGTCAATTTCTCTTTTTAATTTATAATTTATGGTATAAAATCCACACCCAATTTAATTTATAACTTAAAATATATTGTAAAAAAAATATAATATAATAGAAATGGGATGAGTCAACCCGCCAACCTGACCGGGTTGACCCAAACCCGACCCATTAGCTAAACGGGTTCGCGGGTTCAACCTGAAACTGACCCGAACTCGTTTAGACTAACCCAAACCCGCAAATTTCATGTTTGGTTCATGTCATATTTTCGGGTTGTCTAAAAATACTCATACCCCTAATTCATATATACCACTTCTTTGTCTTTTTTATTACAGGTTATTTTATTTGATTTCACTTAGTCACTTATTGATTATAGTTCTGTATATTTGGTAGTTGAATAGCCACACGGTACAAACATTAATGGATAAAATCTTCAAGAACTATAGCTCATGGTGTGATTATTTGCACTGCAAGTCAAACCTCAAGTAAGTTATTCTCAAAATTTGGATTTTGTATTTATTATTTTGTAGTATACTTTATCGTTTATTTTTTAATTACATAGGTTTGAACCTGATATCGATAGGCAGCAGTTAGAGCTTCTATACATTGGGCTCTATCTACTTATTTGGGGGGAAGCTTCAAATATCCGTTTCATGCCTGAATGTATTTGCTATATTTTCCACAATGTATGTTTATTTATCTCAATATTACGTTTTTGCACTTTATGTTATTAAACTTGTAAAGTTTGTACCATAACAAATTTGGAACCTATAAAATACAAATCATTGAAGTTAATTTCACACCAAAACTATATAGATATCATAAATACCTTTTAATGTAACATAATATTATTTATCTGTATCATAATCAATTTGGAACATATAAAATACAATGTGGGTCAACATGACTGAAATATGATAAAACTAAACTAAACAAACCATTGAATTAGATTTTAAACCAAAGCTACATAGTTATCATACACACCTTTTATTATCACATATAATGTTATTTATCATCCAACAATCTTGTGTAGTTACCAAATTTTTCTTAGAAAATATTCAAAATTCGTTAAGTTGAAAAGAATATGCTTTGACCTCAAAAGTTAACTGAACAATACCATATGTTTTTATTGAATGTTTAGATGGCAAATGAAATGCATGGAATTTTGTTTGCTAATGTGGAACATGTAATCGGGGCGACATATCAAGCGGAAGCAGTTGGAGAAGAATCATTTCTGCAGAATGTTGTGATGCCTATTTACGAGGTTATGCATGAGGTAGTAAAATTTAGCTCCGCTTCTCTTTTTATTTTTCTAATGTAAATTTGGGGATTATTAAACAGTTTGTTCTTACATGGTGACAGGAAGCCATGAGAAATCGAGGTGGCAAAGCAAGTCATTCTTCTTGGAGAAACTATGATGATCTTAACGAATACTTTTGGTAATGCACCTGATCATTTTGTTCAAAAGATTAGATTATAACTAAGTTAATATACCTTTTGTGTTCACATTTAACATTTACCATACTATATAGAGTAAAATGCCATTTTCGTCCTTAAGTTTTAGCTACTTTTGCGACTTTCATCCAAAGGTTTGTTTTTCTGCATCCGGATCCAAAAGGTTTGAAATCTTGCCATTTTCATCCGACTCATTAACTCCATCCATTTTTAACTTTAAGGCAGGGGTATTTTCGTCTTTTTAGGTTTTTTTTTTTTGTAATGATTTAAGGGTTTGGGTGGGAGAAAGTCAACAGAGGTGGATCTTTCTTTCTTTAGTGTTATTTATTTTAAAAAAAATTGTCTAAAAAGACATAACCCCCCCCCCTTAACGGAGAAAAATGGATGGAGTTAACGAGTTGAATGAAAATGGCAAGATTTCAAACCTTTTGGGTCCAGATGCGGAAAAACAAACCTTTGGACGAAAGTCGCAAAAGTGACCAAACCTCAGGGACGAAAATGACATTTTACTCTACTATATATAATCCAAGAATTAAACAAAAGGAAATGGGTCGAACGGGTAAAAAATCATCCATGCTGTATATACAATGCATAAAACTTTTTATATGGTTCTATTCATAAGATTAGATTATAACTGCACTAATATATCTTATGTAATCATATCTGACATGCTAATGATTTGTATAAAAATATACAATATGCTTAAGAAAGGTGTTTATATGTTAGTTTTAATAGAAACTTTAAGAGTAAAGTACACAGATGGTCCCTGTGGTTTACCAAAATTTTGGATTTGGTCCCTAGCTTTTCAAAAGTACACGGATGGTCCCTGTGGTTTGCACTTTGTAACGCATTTAGTCCCCAACCAACAAATCTAAAGGTTATAGGCATGTCCAAGCTACGGACTAAATGTCACACCCCGACCCGCAGCGGAATAAAAGTCGGGGCATAATTGGCTTATCACCAAAGCTCATGATGTTTACTAAGATGTTCATATTTATTAAATTCAAATTACAAACTTAAATATCCAAAACAAAATTCGTACAATTACAAGAAAATGAAACTACATAATTATTCCAAAGCCTAAACTTGTTTATTCTTCTAGGCCTTCCTAAGTGTTTCCTGTCTCAGCTGGATCACCTGTATCATGTGTAAAACGGGGGAGATTTTGGGTCAACAAAAGTTGGCGAGTGAACCTTGATAAAACATTTTTTTACTAATTTCTTGTTTTATTTAATAAAGAAAATTCGTGCAACAATCACATGTGAGCAAACATATATAGATAAACAATCACAAACCACTTTGGATGAGTATATGACATGAATGATGATGTATGTGAGATCAAGGCTCAATCAAACGGAGCCGATCTAATGAGGCTCCTGATGCTCAACCCGTATCCCACGGGGAACTGATGGGCCTAATGAAATGCGTGCACTGAAAATGATAAATCCAATCTACATATAATTCACACAACAATTGATACACATTTGATCACGGATATGATGTATGCACAAGTGTTTAAATAAAATAAAAGAATTATAAGACACATGATACACCCCAAAACATGATTAAAACGGGGAATTAGTAGAGATTCACTCACAGTGGGTGCGTTCTTTGATGACGATGAATGCGCACGAATTTATGATTCAACCGACGAGGGAAAAACTAACCTAAATAATAACGAAATGATTCGATAAATAAGTAAATTTTATTTGAGATTAATATTTTTAATTAGTGCTCTTTAGTGGGATTTTTAGATTTATTTTTGTGAGTTTAATGAAATTTTCTAACTTTAAAATCTTATTTTTAAGTATTTTTAAATAATTTTTCAATTAAATAAATAAATAAAAATAATAAAAACTGGGTTGACTTTCTGACAGTTGACCGGGTCTGACCGGTCAGACTGTGTTTATTCCATGCGGTGCGTGGGATCGAACTCGGAACCTTTCGTTTGTGTGCACGCAGCTCTACCAACTGAGCTACGTGTCTAACCCGAAATATTCTCTGTTTAATTGTATATATATACTAATTAACTTTAACCTTATTTAGTTTTTATTAAAAATGATTTAATATGGCCGAACCGGTTGCAGAGACCCGGAGTCGAACTCGGAACCTTCGGTTCGAGTGCGCACAGCCCAACCAGTTGGGCTGTGTGTCTAATCTGCTTAACTACTGGATTATATTCCTCTTATATACATTCTGTGGATTGATCTGAATAGGTTTTAAAAATGTTGGTTTTATTTCAGAAAGTCGGTAGCATACGTGATTCGAACTCGGAACGTGTGTATTGTATTTGCACACAGTCCGTCGCTGGACTGTGTGTCTAACCCGGTTAAATATCCGATTTTAATTATACTAATACACTTGTTCAACTTCATCTTCTTCACTGTGAAGAACACAGAACAGTGAAACCCGATTGTTTTGTTTAATCAACTAACAACTTATAATTGATTGAAAATAGAATAGAAAGGTGAAGGTTAAGTAATATGGTATACCAAACAGAGAGTTTTCTTCAGATTTCCGGCAAGATTTCGTCGGCTCTGATTTGCGATTTCCGGCTGAGTGAACTGTTTTAACAGTTTCGATTATTGGTTTGAACAATTAAATTATAAATCAAGAGATAGCAGGGAGGTTTAGACAATTATACCGTCTGAAGACAACTGCGGTTTTCTGTTCAGTGATTCCGGCGATATTCCGGCGAGTGCAAAGAAACTCCGGCGACGTGCTTTGGAAGGGATAAAGCTTCGGAAAGTGAGTTCGGTTCTGAGCGAAAGGTTTACAGGAGGTTGGAGTGGGTATTTATAAGAGGGCAGCTGATTTGGGTTTGAATTGAGGTCAACAATGGCGATTAAAGATTTCCGACGGTTTTTGGCTAAAATTGATTGCCGGCGACAGTTATAACTGATGTCGAAATCAGTTTATCCGTTTCAGTTAAAGGAAAAATAGCCAAAATCGCGGAGTTTAGGTTTCTCCGGTGATTGCGAGTTCTGGCGCGCTGTTTTACAGATTTGACTTTCGGTTTTTATTATAAATGCTATTTGTTTCGGTATTAAACACAAAGAAGTGTGTGGCGGAGTGGTGTGGTGTGTGTTTGTCTTTGTGGGCGACCCGGGTTCGAAACCCGGCTACCCTATTATTTTTTTTATACTTATTATTATTAGTTATAAATTATGGTTTTTAAATTCTAATATATTTATTAATTATGTGTTGTTTAAAATTAATCTGAACAATAAATACGCAACGAATCTTATAACTGAATATTTGATTAATAAACGAAGCGGGTTTTGAAACCCGTTTTTCGACGAATGTTACACTAAATACGTTACAAAGTGCAAACCACAGGGACCATCCATGCACTTTTGGAAAAAGATAGGGGCTAAATGTGTTACAAAGTGCAAACAGAGACTATCCATGTACTTTTGGAAAAAGCTAGGGACTAACTGCGTTACAAAGTGCAAACTACAAGGACCATTTGTGTACTTTTGAAAAGCTAGGGACCAAATCCGAAATTTTGGTAAACCACAGGGACCATCCATGTACCTGCTCAACCTTTAATATTTCTTTTACAGGTCTGAAAAATGCTTTAAACTAGGGTGGCCAATGGACCGCAATTCTGATTTTTTTGCTAGCCATGATAATAAATCTCAAGAACAACGACAACCCGATAAATTGCAGGAAACCGAGGTATTAGTTCAACTCGACAGTTTGCACTTTGCAGTTTCTAGTTTTTTTTTTTTTTTTTTTCCAAACTAGTATTTAACTGAAAATGCTTATATTAGCAACCTTTTGTTTCACATGATTTTATAATGTTTTTTTGGGCAGGAGTGCAGCAGTGTCATATCTGGAAAGAGGATACCTAAAACAAATTTTGTTGAAGTGCGAACATTTTTTCACCTTTGTAGGAGTTTCGATCGAATGTGGATGTTTCTTATATTAGCTTTTCAGGTATACGTTAACATCATAATGTTTTCTAGAGTAAAGTACACGGATGGTCCCTGTGGTTTATCAGAATTTTGGATTTCGTCCCTAGCTTTCCAAAAGTACACAGATGGTCCCTATGGTTTGCACTTTGTAACGCATTTAGTCCCCGGCTTTTTCCAAAAGTACATGGATAGTCCCTGTGGGTTGCACTTTGTAATGCATTTAGTCCCTAACTTGGACATCTAAAACCTTTAAATTGTTGGTTGGGGACTAAATACGTTACAAAGTGCAAAGCACAGGACCATCCGTGTACTTTTGAAAGCTAGGGACCGAGTCCGGAATTTTGGTAAACCACAGGGACCATCCGTGTACTGTTTTCTATTATGTTTTTATATTTGGATAAAATCATGCATTTTCCTTTTCGTTTTCAGGCTATGCTAATTATTGCATGGCATGGAGATGGATCAATTTTTGGAATTTTTGAGGATAATGTATTTGAGAATATTCTGAGTATATTCATTACTTCAGCCGTCCTTAACTTTTTTCAAGGTATACTTTTTATTGGTGTAGATATCACTATTAAATCACTATTGTAATAATATTTTCTTTGTAATCATAATTAACACATGATTTTGTAATCGTAGGATTATTATCGTATAGTATTGTTTTGTGGATTATTTGAATTCTTATGAAATAGCTAACGAGAAGATTATGATTACGAAAACAATATTATTACAATAATAAGCTAGATTTTGAATAAAATGATTTAGAAGGTTGTGTGCATTAAGAATACCCTTGTGACTTTCAACCCGGACAACCGTTCCCCTTCTAACTAAACTTTATGATTCCACCTGTTTGACTCATATGAGATAAAGCAAAATTCAAGTTAACCCTTTTATAAATAAATGAGTTAAAATCTATGCAGTAAATATTGGTCACTGATCCCCATGTAAAATATAAGTGTCAAATATTGATTAGAATATCGGTACCGATGTTATCGGTGATATTGACCAGTATATCACCGATTTTCCCCGATATCAGTACCTTTCTTCTTAGTTCTACCATTCGTCTTTCTTCTTATTGCCGCTATTAGTGTTTTAAGTCTTAAATGTTAATTGTTTGTATTTTAAGTCATAATCAGTTCCTACCTGCTACAATTGTTAGTGTTTTGCAAGTTGAAGAAGGTTAATTTGTTAATGGTAGGAAAGTATACTGAATTGTTATTGTTAAATTGCTATATATATATATATATAGAGAGAGAAGAGAGAGAGAGAGAGAGAAAGTGTATTGTACAATATCACTTAATGTACGATGCGTACGCGATTAATATATAACATGCGGATTGAGTGATATAACATACGGATTTTGTATTTTTTTTGGCTTCTGAGTTTGTGGAAGCCCGAGTTTGTGAAGTCCGGGTTTGATAAATATAACATGCGGGTTTTCATCTTTTGAGGTTTATAACGTGCGGATTTCTAATCGCGTACGCATCGTATGTTAAGGCCAATTGTACGTTAACTGACCCCTATATATATATATATATATATATATAGGGTTAGGATTTCGTGTGAGAAGCACTAGCCTAATTGAGAAACTTGAGAAGCATTCTAGACCACACATTTTCCCTAAGCTTTTCGTAATATACACATATGTATATAGTCAATTTTAAACTATACATATGTGTATATTATGAAATGCTTAGGGAAAATGTGTGGCCATAATGCTTCTTAAGTTTCTCAAATAGGATGGACTTCTCTTAGGATCCCTACCCTATATATATATATATATATATATATATATATATATATATATATATATAAATTACTGATATCCCACCACGATAACCTATATCTCAAATATCAGTCCTTGACCGATATCCGATTTTTTACCGCATTAACTGCATAGGTTAAAATTACCACCTCTACATTTTCCTTTCGTTAACTGTCTTTCAGGGCCTAAGAGTTTTTTCGCCATTTATATTCTGCAGCTTCTTTAGATACAATCCTTAGCTACGACGCTTGGAGGAGCTTAAAAAACACTCAAATACTTCGCTATCTTCTCAAACTTACAGTTTCAGCCTTTTGGGTGTGATCTTACCCATTGGATATTCGAGATCCGTTCAGAACCCAACAGGAGTTGTGCGGTTTTTCAGTAATTTGGGAGGAAATCAAAGGGAACAGTCGCTTTATTACTATCTTGTTGCAATTTATTTGGCACCAAATGCATTGTCTGCATTGCTGTTTCTGCTCCCACCCTTGAGGAGATATATGGAGCGTTCTAATTGGCGTGTAATTGTTCTTCTCATGTGGTGGGCCCAGGTATTTAACTTTAACGTCTCTTTTTTATATGTGAAACATGAATATATACTAAAGGCGAATATAACTATACTATTAGAATGATAATCTATTTTATGAGATAAAATGATTTAGGAGGTTGTATGCATTTGACTATATTTTGGGTGACTTTCAACCCGTTTCAGTTTCAACCAATTATTATATTTTACCCATTTTACTTCTTATTGACTTTAAAGTTGTCAACTTTTTCAGCCGAAGCTCTATGTTGGAAGAGGCATGCATGAAGACATGTTTTCCCTTTTGAAGTAAGAATAAAGAGTTAATTGATGTTTGAATATATATGTATATTTGTATGTGTGTGTACTTAATTTCTTCTTTAATTATATTACACTTGACATTTAGGTACACACTGTATTGGATGCTGCTGTTAGTAAGCAAGTTTTCATTCAGCTACTATGTGGAGGTGGGTTTTTCTTTTTTTTTAGATCACATATTTACATATTGTTTTATCATAAAAGGCACATAACATGGCTCGTAATCATGCCGTACTTATTGATAAGCTCATAAGTTAAATGACTGGTATTTCTGTAAGTAATTTTTATGCTCATTGTTCATATTTTGATGATAGATATTGCCACTGGTTGCACCCACAAAAGCAATTATGGAAATGAAAATTAGCATATATGACTGGCACGAGTTCTTTCCAAATGGTAAATATTGTTTTAATCTCCTTTTTTGTGTTTCTTTTTAAATTAGAACCTGATTCATTATTTTTTATTAATTTTGTAGTGACTCATAATATTGGTGTTGTTATCGCTATTTGGGTTCCAATTACCATGGTAAGTGTCTTCAGAAATACTTTTTCATCGGTTTTTATGCAACTGATAAAAAATTAGAGATATTGCTGTTCTTTTAGGTTTATTTCATGGATGCACAGATATGGTATGCAATATTTGCTACCATAAGTGGTGGAATCTATGGTGCTTTCAGCCACTTGGGTGAGGTTAGTAGTTAGTACTTTCAACATAATTTCTAGTAAGACTCGTAAATAGGGCAGCAAATGAACCGAACGAATACGAACAAGGCCTTGTTCGTGTTCCTTTGTTATAGAAATATATGTGTTCACAAATTGTTCATGAACACATACCGAATGAGATTTTCTGTATGTGTTCGTTCATTAAGGAAATGAACGTGTTCATGTTCGTTTGTGTTAGTTTGTTAATGTTAAGAATTTTAGGTAACAAACGTTCATGAACATGTTCATAAATAGAATATATAGTACAATGATACTTATTAAATATTCATTTGTCATAATTTTGAAGTATTTAAAGAAAATATAAAAAATTAAAAGCACTAACAAACTATCGAACACAAACGAACATGTTACCAAATGTTTATGAACATAAATGAACGAATGTGATCTCTATTCATGTTCTTTCATTTAATTAAAGAGTGAAATTCCTTGTTCGTGCTCGTTCATTAATAAATGAACGAACACAAACAAACTTCCTGCCGAACGGTTCAAGAACTGTTCGCTGAACGTTGAGTTCGTTTGCAGCCGTACTGGTAAACAGACAAATTCTTTATTTTGTAACACAATAGTTTCAACTTAATATCAATTTTCTGCCAATATTGTTAGATTCGAACACTTGGGATGCTGCGGTCTCGATTTGATTCAGTCCCTGCAGCTTTCTATGAACGCCTTGTACCAATGCAGAAAGAACTCGAAGAAGATCCATTGGTACCCCAACAATATGTTTTCTTTTTAGTTTTACAGTTTACACCCTTACCCTTCTGTTAACCTAGTTATGAGTAGGGGTGCAAACGAGTCGAGCCAAACCCGAGCTTGACTAGGCTAAAATTTGAGCTTTGTTTTTAAGGCTCGAGCTCGGCTCGTAGGTAGTTTTTCAAGCTCGGCTCGTTTATTATTTATTAATTAATTTATATTAATTATAATTGTTATTTTATATACAATTTATTATTTTTTCTTAATTTTATATAATGTAAGTATTATTATAGAAATATATATTTAATACATTCATTAAAAATTATATAAACAACGGGCTCGTTTAGTCGTTTAGGCTCGCGAGCCAGCTCGAGCTCGATAAGCGATTAAGCGAAGCTTGGGCTCGGGCGAGTTTACTAAACGAGCTTATGTTTAGGCTTGGGCCCGACCTCGTTTAAGCTCGACTCGTCAGCGACAAAACCCAAAATGACCACACCTCTAGTTGGAGTTTTCTTTTTACTCCCTTCTTAAAATTTTATTTTCCATTCTACTTGTTTTAGTCTCTTTAATTTTCTTGATGGAAAATGGTATGTAGGAAGATGATCAATTGGTAAGAAAGAACATTGCAAAATTTTCACAAGTGTGGAACGAGTTCATATTTTCAATGCGAATGGAGGACCTAATCAGCAACAGGTTTAATCCACCTCATGTCTCAAATAAAATCTAATTAATGGTCATTGCTTTAATAATATCACTTATTTGTTAGGGAGAGAGATCTACTCCTTGTACCATATTCAACAAGATTTGTCTCCGTTATCCAATGGCCACCGTTCCTGCTAGCCAGCAAGGTTGAACTTCTCTATAGTTATATAAATTAGTATTAGAGTAAAATGTCATTTTTGTCCCTGCGGTTTGGCGACTTTTGCGACTGTCGTCCAAAGGTTTGTTTTTCAGCATATGGATCCAAAAGGTTGGAAATCTTGCCATTTTCATCCAACTCGTTAACTCCATCCATTTTTAACGTTAAGTCAAGGGCATTTCCGTCTTTTTAGACATTTTGTGATGATTAAAGGGTTTGGGTGGGGAGAAAGTCAACAGAGGTGGATCTTAATTTCTTGTAGTGTTTTTTTTTTAATAAAAAGTTTCTAAAAAGACGGAAATGTCCCTCATTTAACGGAGAAAATGGATGGAGTTAACGAGATGGATGAAAATGGCAAGATTTCAAACCTTTTAGATCCATATGCCGTATGCGGAAAAACAAACCTTTGGACAAAAGTCGCCAAATCGCAGGGACGAAAATGGCATTTTATACTTAGTATTATTATTCTATTCTAGTTGAATTGAATTTGAATCATGCATTGACTGTTTTGTACTTATTATTTTAAGATCCCAATTGCATTAGACATGGCGAAAGATTTCAAAGGGAAGGAAGATGCAGACCTCTTTAAGAAGATCAATAATGATGATTACATGTACTCCGCAATTATCGAGTGTTACCAAACACTAAAGGGTATATTATTAAATCTTCTTGAGGATGAATGGGACAAAAGGTAGGGACTATGTCTATGTTAGTTTATTTTACATTTTTACTCCCCGTTATTGAACTTATTATCGACAAGTTGTTTTTCCGTTTTTATGTAGGATCATACGCCATATATGCCGTGAAGTAGATAGTAGCATTCAGCAACGATCGTTCTTAAGTACATTTCGTATGAGTGGATTGCCTTCACTCAATGATAAGTTGGAGAAATTCTTAAGTCATCTTGTAAGCATTTTGTTTCAATAATTAATGAGTTACTATCATTAGCTTTTGAAATTAAAGACTATTTTTTTTACTTTATTGAATGTATTCCAGCTAACTGATTATGATAATGAGGAGAAATACACATCCCAAATTATTAAAGTACTTCAAGATCTTATGGAGATTATCATACACGATGTTATGAAGAACGGGCCCGAGTAAGTTTTGACATGCTTCATATCATAAGGATTTTTATCTCTAGCTACTAGAGATGGCGTTTTTTATTGGTTTAGGGTAAAATGTCATTTTCATCACTGAGGTTGGCCAATTTTGCGACTTTCGTCCAAAGGTTTGTTTTTTCGTATTTGGATCCAAATGGTGGGTATTTTTGTCCTTTTTGTTAACTTAAACGGCAATTCGCTCTTTTTCACTTAAGGACTCGCTTGTACATTATGCTAAATGCTTGTACATAAAGTGAAAAAAAAACAAATTACCCTTTAAATTAACAAAAAAAACGAAAATACCTCTGACTTAACGGAGAAAAATGGATGGAGTTAACGAGCCGGATGAAATTGACAAGGTTTCAAACCTTTTGGATCCAGATGAGAAAAAACAAACTTTTGGACGAAAGTTGCAAAGGCCAAACCACAAGGACGAAAATGACATTTTACTCATTTGTTTATCTTAAATTATATCATGAAATCTGTGGCTTTTTTAGAGTAGTTGAAAGAGCGTATTCACATCGCCAGAACGACGACAAAAAGGAGAGATTTGAACTTATCAATATCCAACTCACTAAAATAAAATCTTGGAAGGAGAAGGTATAACAACCTTTTCACTTTTTTTAGTTTTATGTTACGTTTAAATAATCTTTTCTTTGTGCATATAGGTGGTGAGGCTTCATTTGCTTCTCACTGTAAAGGAATCTGCAATTAATGTGCCTATGAATCTAGAGGCCCGCAGGCGTATCACTTTCTTTACAAACTCCTTGTATATGAAAATGCCAAACGCTCCAGAAGTTCGTAATATGATGTCATTTAGGTCAGTAATTGGCGTCAGATGATATGTAAGATGTAATATCATTTCATTTAGCACATCTACAGAGGGCTGTAATCAAGCCGAGCCAGGTTGAGCTCGAGCTCGAACTTAAACCAGCCAGTTCGGCTCGGCTCGTTTATTTTATCGAGCTGAAAGTCGAGCTCGGCTCGTAAAATGTTCAAGCCAGCTCGTTAATTTTTCTATTTTTTTTCACAAATATTGATAACAAAAAAACAAGAAAAAAATTAAAAATTACACATATATCTATATGTATTATTTCTATTTTCTTAATATTTTAAAGATCGAAAGGCATATTAAAAGTATTATATGTATAATTTTTGTTTATTTTTCTATTTTTTTATATGTTATTGATTAATTAGAGTTAAAATGTTTAACGCCTCAACCCCCTCCCACGTATCATTAATTTAAATACATTTAAAGTTATATTTAATCGATATAAAATATAATAATTCGAGCCAGCTCACGAGCCGAGCCAGGCCTAGCTCGAGCTCGGCTCATTTTGCTGGCTCCATTTCAACCAAGCTTTTTTTCGAGCCGCGAGCTGCGAACTTTTTAAACACCCCTACATCTACATACTAATTTTTGGATATAAATCTGGATACTTATTATAAGTATACTCGCATTCTTTTAAAACAGTGTGTTGACGCCATATTATAACGAAGATGTTCTATATTCTGAAGAGGAGCTTCATTTGGAAAACGAAGATGGAATTTCAATTTTATTTTATCTTCAGAAGATATATCCCGGTGATTATTGGTCTCATTTGACTTAGATGCTCCAAATGTATGATGATTTTTCATTTCTGACTTTTAATTTGTCGTTGCATGTAAATAAAATCAGACGAATGGCAAAATTTTGAGGAACGGATTAGAAATCCGAAATTAAAAGCTACTGAAGAAGACAGAAAAGAAACAACAAGCCAATGGGTTTCTTACAGAGGACAGACACTTTCAAGAACAGGTTTAGTTATCACTCAATAAAATGTCATTTTCGTCCCTGAGGTTTGGCCAGTTTTGCGACTTTTGTCCAAATGTTTGTTTTTCCGCATCTGGATCCAAAAGTTTTGAAATCTTGCCATTTTCATCCGGCTCGTTAACTCCATCCATTTTACTCCGTTAAGGCAGAGTTTTTTTGTCTTTTTTGTTAACTTAGGGGTATTTTTGTGTTTTTTGAATAATTGTACATTATGCTAAATGCTTGTATATAAAGTGAAAAAGACTGAATTGCCCTTTAAGTTAACAAAAAGGACGGAAATACCCCTGCCTCAACTGAGAAAATGGATGGAGAAAAATAAATAGAGTTAACGAGCCGGATGAAAATTGCAAGATTTCAAACCTTTTGGATCTAGATGCGGAAAAACAAACCTTTGGGCGAAAGTCGCAAAACTGGCCAAACCCCTCATGGGCGAAAATGGCATTTTACTCTATCACTTATTTGCACTATGTTTCTTTTCGTGATTTGTTATATTTTGAAACTTTATTCATAACTTTTTTTTTCCAGTTAGAGGAATGATGTACTACAAGGAAGCACTTGAGCTTCAATACTTTCTAGACTCTGCTCACGACGATGGTTAGTATAATCTAGAGGTGGCAACTTAGGCGTGTCCGCTGGGTTGACCCATTTGACCCTTTTCTTTTATAGCTTATATAAATGATATATATTGATAGGGCTGTAACCGAATGAACATTAAAAAGACCTTGTTCGTGTTCTTTTGTTAAGAAAATATATGTGCTCACGAACGGTTCATGAACACTTACCGAACAAGATTTTGTGTTTGTGTTCGTTCGTTAAGGAGACGAACGTGTTTGTGTTCGTTTGTTAATTTTAGGTAACGAACGCAAACGACTGTTCATGAACACAAAATGAAGACAATTAATGTTCATTAACACAAAACGAAAACAAACAAGCGTTCATGAACAATATATTTAATACATTGGGATTTATTAAATATTTTATTTGTTGATGTTTTGAAGTATTTAAATAAAATATAATAATAAAAAACACTAATGAACTATCGAACACAAACGAACACATTACCAAACATGAACATAAACGAACAAACTACTAGACTTTCAATGGACCAGGAACACATTACCAACTCTTCGCTGAACGTTCGGTTCGTTTGCAGCCCTATTAATATTAGACAACCAAAATCGATCCTATTTCAATAGAACATCAAAGTCTAGCACTCTAGCTAACTACTAGACTTTCAACTGCAGACATTTTTACTGGCTACCGAACAGTTGACAAGGCTCACAAAGAACGCGCACAAGCACTGGCAGATTTGAAGTTTACATATGTTGTTTCCTGCCAGATGTACGGGGCTCAGAAGAAATCAAGTGACCATCGAGACCAAAGTTGTTATGCCAACATACTTAATCTAATGCTTAAGTAAGTACATTAACTCTTTCACATTTATTTTTTTATTGTTATTGATTGTTGTATGTTATAATTAGAAGTTGAGTGTTTCAGATATCCATCTTTACGTGTGGCTTATATAGACGAGAGAGATGATACCATTAACGGGAATTCTAAGAAGGTTTACTACTCTGTTCTGGTCAAGGGTGGGGATAAATTAGATGAGGTAACTATAAATTATAATATAACTATATAAGTGTTATATTTGTGATGAACTAAAGTTTAATATCTATGAATTTGAATTTGTAATTTAGGAAATATATCGTATCAAGCTTCCTGGTCCACCTACAGAGATTGGTGAAGGAAAGCCCGAAAATCAAAATCATGCAATTATTTTCACTCGTGGGGAAGCCCTGCAGACTATTGACATGAATCAGGTAACTTCAAACGGTTCAGTTTCGGTTTATTTACTGACGAATGGGTTGATTTGGGTTGTGTTGTGTTTAATCACACGGGTCAAACAAGTTGAAAGTCACCCACAGTCTACTTTTTGCGTAAACTATCCTGAGGTTTGGCTTGTTTTGTGACTTTCATCCAAAGGTTTGTTTTTTCGCATCTAGATCCAAAAGGTTTAAAATCTTGCCATTTTCATCCGGCTCGTTAACTCCATCCATTTTTCTTCGTTAAGTCATGGGTATTTTCGTCTTTTTTGTTAACTTAAAAGGCACTTTGGTCTTTTGAATACTTGTACATTATGCTAAATGCTTGTACATAAAGTGAAAAGAACCGAATTGCCTTTTAAGCTAACAAAAAAGACGGAAATACCCCTGAAATAACGAATAAAATTGGATGGAGTTAATGAGCCAGATGAAAACGGCAAGATTTCAAACCTTTTGGATCCAGATGCAAAAAAACATACCTTTGGACGAAAGTCACAAAACCGACCAAACCTCAGGGACGAAATGGCATTTTACTCTTGTTTTATTCAAATTTAAGGTTTATTTAATAATAGTGTTTTGGTTACTAAAATTATGATAATTTTAAAAAGTAGGAAAAAAAAGTTTTTGCAGGTTAACCACCCGTTAGACCCAAAATACCAATCTTTTCATCTCTACATGGTTACTAAGTATCTATCTATCTTATGTTTAGGATAATTACTTTGAGGAAGCATTCAAAATGAGAAACGTTTTGGAGGAATTCTATAGAGATCATCATGGCGAACGTAGACCAACTATTCTCGGGTTGAGAGAACATATTTTTACCGGAAGGTTGGTGTGTGTATATTATCAAGATCAAATAAAAATGGTTTTAATCCCTAAATTTAACTTTGATTCACAAATTTATCGGCGAAGATTCTCTAAAATGTTGTCTCTATCACTTATATACAAATATACATATGTATGTACGTTTATGTTTGTACTATCGCGTTGTTAATTTACAGTGTGTCATCACTCGCATGGTTCATGTCCAATCAAGAGACAAGTTTTGTGACAATTGGTCGAAGGATTTTGGCTGACCCTCTGAGGTATGATCATTTATCGTCTTGTTCATAAATGTATGTATGTGATTTTCTATACATGATATATTTTTTTTGTGCATTATGATATTCACAGGGTGCGGTTTCATTACGGTCACCCTGATATATTCGACAGAATCTTCCACATAACAAGGGGTGGTGTAAGTAAAGCTTCAAAGGTTATTAACTTAAGTGAGGACATATTTTCAGGTAAAATCTTGTTGTTAATCAGTAACTGAGGTGTAAATTAGGGCTGGCAATTTCTACATGAACACAATAACACGACACGAACCTACACGAAGTTAACAGGTTTCGTGTTTAACCTTAACAGGTTTCATGTCTATAACAGGTCGACACGTTAAGGCCTGTTTAATTTCGTGTCTTAACTATTAGCGGATGTATATCCGTTTTATAGTTTATGTATATCTATGTATTTCTTATGTATATCCGGTTTATATTTTATCCCTGAATTAGTTAGGAATTATCCCTGAATTAGTTAGGAATTAGTTAGGTTCTTGTATTATATATTGTTCTCTTCTTCATCAATAGAAATCAAGGAATTCAGATTCAATTATATGGTATCAGAGCCTACTGCTCTGACCTAAAACAAATCCACAGCAGCCCCTGTTCACGAACCCTGCAGCCGATTCTTTTTCCTTCTTTTGTTCATCTCGATGTCAGACAAACCAGAATCCTCCAAGCACACTGACAGCCTTCACCCTGCTTATTCGGTGACTAACATCAAGCACAAAGTTCGTGTTTTGGATGGTTCCAAAGTCACCTATGCATCATGGGTCAAGCTGTTCACCCTGCATGCACGCGGTTACGAGGTGCTACACCACATTGATGGCACTGAACCGCCTGCCAAAACAGATCCGGACTACGCCAACTGGGCCAAAATTGACTCTCTTGTGCTTCAGTGGATCTATGGGACACTTTCAGATGACCTGCTGGCACGTATTCTTGATGAGGAAACAACAGCTTATGGCGCATGGACCCGGATTCGGAAAATCTTTCTGAACAACAAGGGCGCCCGTGCAGCAGCCCTTGAAACAGAGTTTGTCAATCTTACCTTGCGCTCCATGCCCAGCCTCCAAGACTACTGTCAGCGTCTTAAGTATCTCGCTGACCAACTGAAAGCTGTTGAACAACCAGTCACAGAAGATCGCCTTGTCCTGCAGCTGGTTCGAGGCTTACCACCGGAATTCGATGTTCAAGCCTCTATCATCAATAACACCCTTCCCTCATGGGAAGATGCCTGCGACATGCTCGACTCAGATCTGCGTCGCCAACAAGCACGGGACTCTATTGCCTCCAACCCGGCTGTTGTTGCCCAAGTGTCTCGCGAGCCACCTACGGCCCGCCGGGACCCCCCTCATTATCGCAACAACAACCGACAGCAGCCACGACGTCAATTTCACAGGCCTCAGCAGTCATTCGGTCAACAGCAACATCGCACAGGTCGCGGTAATCAGCAGCCCTCTAACCGCAACCAGCCTCGTGGTTCTTCTCAGTCTTCGGCCCAGCATCAATTGGTCCGACCCAATGTCTGGAGCCCAGGTCCATCCCCCTACTGGCCACCATGGTGGGCTGCGGCCCCACCATGTCCCTACCCAACTCAGCCCAGTTGGGCAGGCCCATCTTGGCCGATTGTTCCTGGTCAGCCTCCACAGGCCACTGGCCCAACTTCACGAAAGCACCAGCCCTGGTCCACTCCACCTGCTCAGGCCCACTTGGCATATGTAAACCCACTAGAACCATCAGAATTAGGGGCAGCTTTCCAGGCGATGGCACTGAACTCGGGAGATGACAGTTGGGTTGCTGACACCGGTGCCTCTGATCATTTGACACACGAACCAGGTAATATTCACACTCCTTGTACTACTACTATTAATTCTGTATTTGTTGGAAATGGTAACCGTGTGCCAATTCACGGGTCCGGTCATACAACCATTCAATCACCCAATTCCCGGGTCCGCCCCTACACCCTTAAAAATGTCCTTTACACCCCAAATATTATCCGAAACCTTGTTTCAGTCCGTAAATTCACTACTGACAATATGGTTTCCATGTCTTTTGACCCTTTTGGCTTTTCTGTGAAGGACTACAAGAATGGAACGCTCCTGAGCCGCCACCATAGTACCGGCCCACTGTACTCCTTCAACACCAAAACCAACAAACCTGCTTCTGCTTTGCTTACTTCTTTGCTCTCTAATGTTTGGCATGATCGCCTTGGCCATCCTGGCAATTTTATTATGGATTTCTTAGTTTCTCGTAATTTAATTTCTTGTAATAAATCTAAGAACAATTTCTTTTGCAACTCTTGTCAAATTGCTAAACATAAGCGTTTACCATTTCATGATTCTGATTCCGTTACTTTTCAACCTTTTGACATCATACATTGTGACTTGTGGACTTCACCTATACCTAGCAACACAGGTTACAAATATTACATGGTCCTCATTGACGACCACACCCAATTTGTTTGGGCTTATCCACTCAAATATAAATCCGAAACCTTCACCAAATTTACTCAATTTCACCGCCTTGTCCAAACCCAATTTAATAAATATATCAAAACTTTTCAGTGTGACATGAGTGGTGAGTTTGATAATTCCAAATTTCAATCATTCGCTGTCACTCACGGCCTTCAATTTCGATTTTCATGTCCCCAAACTTCACAACAAAATGGTAAGGCGGAACGTATGATCCGACGAATTAATGACATCATTATGTCCCTCCTTACCCATGCTTCCCTACCTTCCCATTTCTGGGTTGAAGCACTTCACACTGCCGTCTATTTACATAACATTCTTCCTACCAAACTCCATAACTTTCTAACCCCCACATACAAACTCTATCACCGGCATCCCACCTACACTCACCTTCGCACCTTCGGGTGTGCTTGTTTTCCAAATCACAATGCCACTCGACCCCACAAACTAGCCCGCCGTTCTACACCATGCATCTTTCTCGGATATCCAATGAATTATCGTGGATACCGATGCTTAGACCCCTCAACTGGATGTGTCTATTTATCACGTCACGTCACCTTTGACGAATCCACTTTTCCTTTCTCTACCCCACCTACACCTCATACCACCCCAAGCTCTCACCCTGATTCGGAACCTTCACCCATGAGTACCCCGTTTCATTTCACCTCCTCTCCTCCCACAACCGACACCACTACTACTTCCAAACCATCTAAACCACCCATAACCCACACCTACAGCCGACGAAACAGGTCTGACCCAGCAACATCCAGACCCATTTTTTTTCCAGCCCATGCTTCCACACCCACCCCCACCCCCACGGTCTCACAGCCACATTCCCCACCCCTTACCCACACTTACAGCCACAGAAACAGGTCTGATTCTACTGCATCCAGACCTGTTTTCTTCCCAGAACATGCACATACCACCCTAGCTCCGTCACAATCTAACCTGACACCGCCACCCTCTACCCACCCTATGCAGACCCGGTCTAAAACGGGTTCCCTACCCTCAACAGATCCCACCCTCTTAGCCACCTCCGAGCATAATATTTCCCCACTACCCAAATCCCACACCCAGGCCTTGACCGACCAGAACTGGCACTCGGCTATGACCGACGAATACCAGGCATTAATAGCTAATAATACATGGGAGCTTGTGCCAAGACCTGCAGATGCTCATATTATCAGATGTATGTGGCTATTTCGCCACAAATACCATGCCAATGGTACATTACAGCGCTACAAAGCGCGTTTGGTTGTAAATGGCAAATCTCAACAGGTGGGTGTTGATTGTGACGAGACATTCAGCCCAGTGGTTAAGCCCACTACGATTCGTACCGTCCTCAGCTTAGCAACTTCACGTTCTTGGCCCATTCATCAACTGGATGTCAAGAACGCTTTCCTACACGGGGACCTTAATGAAACTGTTTACATGTTTCAGCCACCTGGGTTTGTTGACAGTAAAAATCCAAAGCATGTTTGTCGACTTCAAAAGTCTTTATATGGGCTAAAACAAGCTCCACGTGCGTGGTACCTCAGATTTGCTTCCTATATACAAAACTGTGGTTTTCGATCTACCACGAGTGATACGTCTTTGTTCGTCTACAAACAGGGTGATCAAATGGCATATTTACTTCTCTATGTAGACGACATCATCTTGACAGCCTCCAATCCGACACTTTTGCAGCACTTCATTGCCACTCTTTCCAGGGAATTTGCCATGTCTGATCTCGGACCACTACATCACTTTCTCGGGATTGCGGTAACCCGACGAAATGGTGGCCTGTTCTTATCTCAGACCACATATGCAGCAGAGATCTTAGCTCGTGCTAAAATGGAAAATTGTAAACCATGTGCCACACCTACTGACACTAATTCTAAACTAAGTGCAACTGCTGGAGAACCTTTCTCAGATGGTGCCTTATATCGTAGCCTTGCTGGTGCACTGCAGTATTTAACCTTCACACGACCTGATATATCATATGCAGTGCAACAACTATGTTTATTTATGCACTCCCCTCGAGATCCTCATTTCCAGTTCATGAAACGGCTCCTTCGATACCTCAAGGGTACACTAGACTATGGAATCTCTATTTTACCATCCAAATCAGCTCATATCACAGCCTATTCTGATGCGGATTGGGGAGGCTGCCCTGATTCACGACGGTCTACTTCAGGTTACTGTGTCTTCCTCGGTGATAATCTGGTTTCTTGGTCCTCAAAACGTCAGGCGATTATCTCACGTTCCAGTGCCGAGGCTGAATACAGAGGTGTGGCCAACACTGTTGCAGAAACAACATGGCTCAGAAACCTGCTTCTCGAACTCCATCTTCCAATTACCCGGGCCACAGTTGTCTACTGTGACAATATCTCTGCTGTCTACTTATCTCAGAATCCGGTCCAACGATCCAAGCATATCGAGATTGACATTCATTTTGTTCGCGAGAAGGTTCGTATGGGTTCTGTCAAAGCTCTTCATGTTCCAGCAGACTATCAATACGCTGACATATTCACCAAGGGTCTTCCACGCCAGTTGTTTCAACCATTTCGGTCCAGTCTATGCATCGGAAGACCTACTGCTACGACTGCGGGGGCGTATTAGCGGATGTATATCCGTTTTATAGTTTATGTATATCTATGTATTTCTTATGTATATCCGGTTTATATTTTATCCCTGAATTAGTTAGGAATTATCCCTGAATTAGTTAGGTTTAGTTAGGTTCTTGTATTATATATTGTTCTCTTCTTCACCAATAGAAATCAAGGAATTCAGATTCAATTATATTAACAGGTTAAATACATGTTAACCTGTTAAGACCCGTTAATGACACGTTTATGATTTTAAATAAAAAAATATTTGGGGCTCCTAATTTTAAATAAAAAAATACCTCGAGTAAAGTTTATATATCTAATAACATGTCGTGTTCGTGTCTTAACATGTCATGTTTTGTCTTAACATATCATTTCGTGTAGCCTCTTTATTATCAGGTTCTTGTTCGTGTTTGGAAAATCTGACACAATAAGATTTCGTGTCGTGTTCGTGTTTACTTGTCACGGGTTCGTGTCTTATCGTGTTCGTGTTTGTTTTTACCTGTTTCGGGTTCGTGTCTTATCGTGTTCGTGTTCGTTTTTACCTGTTTTGGGTTCGTGTCTTATCGTGTATGTGTCTTAACAGGTCGGGTTGACACGATATGCCAGCCCTGATGATTTTTTTTTCTTTTGCATAGTTAATTTTAATAAGTTTCTTTTAGGTTATAATTCGACTCTGCGAGGGGGATACGTGACGCATCATGAATATATTCAAGTTGGAAAAGGTCGCGATGTCGGTATGAATCAAATATCTTTATTCGAAGCCAAAGTCGCAAACGGAAACGGTGAACAAACACTTAGTAGAGACGTTTACCGATTGGGCCGACGGTTCGACTTTTACAGAATGTTGTCATTCTATTTCACCACAGTTGGTTTCTACTTCAGTAGCATGGTATAGTCAATAAATCAAATATTTATTCTTGAGTAAATTGTCATTTCGTCCCTGAGGTTTGGCCATTTTTGCGACTTTCATCCAAAGGTTTGTTTTTTCCGCATCTGGGTCCTCGTTGTTTTAAAATCTTGTCATTTTTGTCCCTGAGGGCAAACCTCGAGGGACTAAAATGGCAAGATTTTGAAACCACGAGGACCCAAATGCGGAAAAACAAACCTCTGGATGAAAGTCGCAAAAGTGACCAAACCTCAAGGACCAAAATGACAATTTACTCTTTGTTTTTTGGACAACACTATATAAGAGACTTTTAGAACATGCACAAAGTTAATTATAACATTTTCTTGCATTTTCTGATTCTTGCGTTCCAGGTTACTGTACTTGTGGTGTACGTATTTTTATACAGACGAACGTACATGGTTTTAAGCGGGCTCGAAAGGAAGATCATGGAGAACGCAGCTATTGATAGTAACCGCGTTTTAGAACAAGCGTTAGCCTCACAATCCGTTTTTCAACTTGGGTTACTTTTAATGCTTCCAATGGCAATGGAAGTCGGTTTAGAAAGTGGATTTCGTCGGGCCCTCGGTGATTTCATAATAATGCAACTTCAATTAGCCTCTGTATTTTTCACTTTCCAACTCGGAACCAAAGTGCATTATTTCGGAAAAACAATTTTACATGGAGGTTCAAAGTACCGAGCTACAGGTCGTGGGTTCGTTATCTTTCACGCCAAGTTTACGGATAATTACCGATTATATTCGCGAAGTCATTTTATGAAAGGGATTGAGTTGGGTGTGTTATTGGTTATATATCAAGTTTACGGGGAATCGTACCGGAGTTCTGAGTTATCTCTGTTTATTACGTTTTCGATATGGTTTTTGGTTTCATCATGGTTGTTTGCTCCTTTTATCTTTAATCCTTCGGGATTCGATTGGCAAAAAACGGTTGAAGATTGGACTGATTGGAAACGATGGATGGGTAACCGCGGCGGGATCGGAATCGCGCAGGATAAAAGTTGGGAATCGTGGTGGGATTTTGAACAAGAGCATTTGAAACATACGACTATACGAGGGAGAATTATGGAAATTGTACTTGCTTTACGGTTTTTTATTTATCAGTATGCACTTGTGTATCACCTTAATATAGCTCGTGGCAGCAGAAGTATACTGGTATGTGGTATTTTTAATTTTCCGCCGTTAAAAAAATGTATTCCCGTTATGTCCTTTTGTTTTTTAAATAGAGTAAAATGTCATTTCCGTCCCTGAGGTTTTGGCAGTTTTGCAACTTTCATCCAAAGGTTTGTTTTTCCGCATCTGAATCCAAAAGGTTTGAAATCTTGCCATATTCATCCGGCTCGTTAACTCCATTCATTTTTCTTCGAGTATTTACGTCTTTTTTGTTAACTTATAGGGCAATTCGGTCTTTTGTATACATAAAGTGAAAAAGGCATAATTGCTCTTTAAGTTGACAAAAAGACGGAAATACCCCTGACTTAACAGGAAAAATGGATGGAGTTAACGAGCCGGATGAAAATAGCAAGATTTCAAACCTTTTGGATCCAGATGCGAAAAAATAAACCTTTGGACGAAAGTCGCAAAACAACCCAAAAATCAGGGACGAAAATGGCAATTTACTCTTTTAAATGTCTTTGTGAAATGTGCTCATAATGTTACATTGAAATTTATTGTTTGTAGGTTTATGGACTTTCTTGGTTGGTTATGATAACTGCTCTTCTTGGCTTGAAGGTATGTATCATAGTAGTATATATTGATATTGTTCGTTTGACATTGGCCCGTTGATAGGTAAATGGTTTCAACCACATGTTGCCCGACTTATTTTTTTGCTGGTGATAATCTTTTTTGTGTGTATTTACTAGATGGTCTCGATGGGCAGACGAAGATTCGGGACTGATTTTCAACTTATGTTTCGGATCTTAAAGGCTCTTCTGTTCCTAGGATTCTTATCAACTGTGACCGTCTTATTTGTCGTATGCGGGCTCACTTTAAGTGATATATTTGCTGCTTTACTTGCCTTCTTGCCAACAGGCTGGGCCTTTCTCCTCGTAAGTTTCAAGCTCCCTTGTTTTAAACTATCTATATACAAACGGGTCGATTTAGGATATATTTTATGTCTGACAGCTCAAACTCATAAATATAAAAAAAAGGTGAGCTAATAAAAGGAACAGGTCAAATGGTTTGAATGTCACCCTGGTAGTATTTTTAATACGTAAGATCGCCTTAAATCTGTTTATTCAAACAAATAGATATTTTTTAGTATTCATAAAACTTTTAATCATAAAGTGTTTATGCTCTTTTTGGCATTATGATAGTTTTGATGGTATCTATAACATAATTATTAATAGCGCTCATAGTGGGCGCTATAGTGAATAGTGTAGCGAAGCGCTCATGTGCCACCTCTACAAAACCAGTACTAACCCATATATATATAAACAATATATGTGTTTGCTAATGTTGGTTTATGTTGGATGTGAAGATTGGTCAAGCATGCAGGCCATGTGTAAAAGCTATAGGATTATGGGACTCGATAATGGAGATGGGGCGCGCATACGAGTGTGTATTGGGCTCGTAATATTTATGCCGATCGTTATATTATCATGGTTCCCGTTTGTATCCGAGTTCCAGACAAGGCTTTTGTTTAATCAAGCATTCAGCAGAGGCTTGCAGATCTCAATGATTCTTGCAGGGAAGAAAGACAAGACTATGTCTGCGTAAACATAATTTTGGTTTTACATGTAAATTGTAATTATTTATATATATACTCTAATACGATAACACCTTTCGTTTAGTTAAACAGCTCCACTGTTTCATCACATGCAAATACACACTTTTGTCTTCTTGGGTTATTTATTGTACTGGTGCTCACATAAGGTTAAGGGTGTAAACAAGCCCAACGGCTTGGGATCGCCTCGGTTAAAAGCTCAAACAAGCCGAATCGTAATGATCCCGATCTCAAGCTTGAAATACAGCTCGTTTAGTTATCGAGCCCGCTCGAGCCTGAAATACAAAGCTTGTTTAGGCTCGCGAGCGTAAATGAGACCAAGCAAAATTTTAGTTTTTTTTATATATTATAGGGAAATTGACCTGTACTAATCCCACCTAGACCGTATTGGCCATTAATAATCCCACCTCAGAATATTCCCCCCACCAGTCCCACATTTCACCTATTTTTCCTACAATGGTCCCCCGTTAAAAAAACTTAACGGAGTTAAGCTTTTTTCCAAATTACAAACTGATTTTTTAGGGCTTTTGATAAAACTTGCCTCGAAACGGTGCTCCAAACGATGAAAACGACGCTTCAATTCTGGTGTTTAAATTTCCAATTAACCAAATCAAGTCACTTGGAGCACCATTTCGCAGTAAGTTTTACATCAATGGACTCGTATCATCGTTCTGATCAAAAGCCCTAAAAATCTGTTTGTAATTTGGAAAAAAGCTTAACTCCGTTAAGGTTTTTTTAACGGGGGACCATTGTAGGAAAAATAGGTGAAAGGTGGGACTGGTGGGAGGAATATTCTGAGGTAGGGGTGCTAAACGGGTCGTGTTCGCGGGTTGGCGGGTTCAACCCGACCCGAACCCGAAAATTTTACATGAACCCGAACCCGACCCGAACCCGAAAATCGTATCATATATATGAACCGAACACGACCCGAAGTTTCGTGGGTTGACCCGAACACGACCTGTTTAACCCGATTTTTTTAATTTTTATTCTGAAATTAATATATTAAAATTAAAAATTACTTAAAAAAACACAAATGTATATAATATTATCATATTTAAATTATAAAATCTATGTTAATTTCTCTTTGTAAGTTATAATCATGACATAAAATACACGCCCCATTTAGTTTATGACATTAAATATATTATACAAAATACAATATAGTATAAATCTGTTAAACGGGTCAACCCGCCAACCCGACCAGGTTGACCGAACCTGACCCGTTAACCTAAACGGGTTCGCGGGTTCAACCCGAAACTGACCCGAACCCGTTTAGACGAAACCTAAACCCGCGAATTTCGTGTTAGGTTCGTGTCGGGTTTTCGGGTCGTGTCAGAAATTCACACCCCTATTCTGAGGTTGGATTATTAATGGCCAATAAGGTTTAAGTGAGATTATTACAGGCCAATTCCCCTATATTATATAATGATAATGATGATAACTCAATCCTAAAAAGCTCAAGTCAGTTTCAACTTGATTTTAACAAATAATATTGGTGAGGCGAGCTTGGGCCAAGTTTTGGCTCGTTTAAGCGAGCTTGAGCCAAGCTCGAGCCTTGGGTTTTACTCGCAAGCCGAGCTCAAGCTCAAATAAGTAGAAACAAAGCCGAGCTCGAGCCTGGCTTGTTTACACCCCCACATATGGTCCGGTCGATTTTGGCAAAAATTGCCTCTGGTCCGTTTTGTCAAAAATTGCTAACTACGGTTTCAGGAGACGGCCGACAAACCAGCCCGGTAGGTGGGCAGGAGACGGCCGACAAACCAGCCCGGTAGGTGGGCCGGACAGACCGTCTCTTTTTAGACGTCTTATGGTTCGGTTTTCTCATGATGCAAACAAGAAAAACCAAAAGGCACTTTCACAATACACAAAAACCATTAAAATAATAAGCATATCATTAAAAACATGACTCTCATGGTTGAGAATCAAGGTTTAACCATACCTACATAAATGTAAACAAACCATTCATCCTTGTCTTATGAGAATATAATTAAATATAATGATAAAACTAATCTCAAAAAACTTCAACAAATATATTTCTACTCAAAAGATCAACCACAAAATAGAACCCTAGCTAATGTTTGTACAATTTTCCCATCTTAATTACCTATGACGAGATCCCCTCGGGTCCATGTTCGATGGTGCACCGGGGACCACAGGGGTTCCCACACCATACGCCGCCATGTGTGGTGCTGGTACAAGATTAACAGGTGTTCCAACTACTGGTTGGCCAATAGCGGTTCCGCCATACATGTTGACCGTCGTCGGTGGTTTGGTTGACTTACCAGGAGAGCTGTTTGTTGGCGGTTGGGGAGCCGCCACGTCAGCGTTGTTGACACTAGTGATGTCATGGATGCTTGACCGCCGTCTATCTTTGTTCATGGAGTTTAAACGAATGAAATATTTTTGCGCGTGGCTTGCGACTTGAGTTGGGGTGCGGGTCACCACATAGTTTCGGGATATGCTCCGCCAGTCACCTTTTCCATATTTCTCCAAACCAAGAAGAAATAATCTGCAGTAAATTGTTATAACAAAAACTAAATACCAGGAAATACTCCAAAAGAGACATAAGTATCTGACCTTTTGAGTGTCCGAACTTCCAAATTACCAAAATTAATTGTATTGGTTCTAGGGCTGCAGAACCAAATGTTCAACGAACAGTTCGACAGGAAGTTTGTCTGTGTTCATTTATTAGACAAACGAACACAAACAAGAAACTTTGTTTGGTTAGCTAGATGAACGAACATGAACAAAGGGCGCGTTCGTGCATTTATGTTCGTGAACGTTCAGTAACGTGTTTGTTTATGTTCGATAGTCCATTAATGTTTTTAGTTTTTGTATTTCATTTAAATAAATACTTCAAAATTCCGACAAATAATATATTTAATAAGTACTATAAACTTTGTCCATGAACGTTTGTGTTCATTTGTTTCCATCTGTTTTCATGGTTTGTTGCCTGAAATTATCAAACGGACACCAACAAACACGAACAAGTTCATTTCCTTAACAAACGAACACGAACATAAATTCTCGTTCGTTAAGTGTTCATCAATAGTTCGTGAACACATATTTCTTAACAAACGAATACAAACATGGTCTTGTTCTTGTTCGTTCGGTTCGTTTGCAGCCCTGATTGATTCTATAAGTGATGAAAAATATCTCAAAGCAAGCCCATAAATTAACAACTTAGAACCTCTCTAAGATCAACAAAGTCTCAAAAATATAAAAATAACATAAATAAACTGATAAACAAAAAATATATAACCTGTGTTCCTCCTCAGTCCAAGCAATCCCTTTGCGACGTTCTTGCTCTGACTTTGACCCCTTACCTCCATGATTCGACTCGTTGACATTTTGACCAGCATTTCCGCCCTTCTTATTGGTCCCACCATCGCCAGCCTGGCTTTCCCAGTCATCCAAAGAAGAACTATATACAGGCAGAGGAACAACGCCAGACTCTATTCGTTCCAAATCCTCAAGTAACAACTCATAATGATTCTTAATTTCTTCAACCGATTTATTCCCCGGAACGTCCGCAGCTGTTTTCTCCCACCGTTCCTCATCATCTTCGTCAGGATAACTAACGAGTGCATTTTCAAAAGCGATATCCTGTTCTCTAGACCACACTGACTCTTTGCCCTTCTTATCACTCATTATCTTTCACTTGCTAAACCTAATTCAACTCTCCTTAGCTTAAAATAATTTTCTTTAAAAGATCAATAACTAAACTAAGTATGCTTGTCCAAGATCAATGCACCCTATAAGACAAGACAGCCATCATCCAATTCCTCATGTAAGGCCCTGACCGCTCCTAATTAGATTAAAAAATCAAGTCAAAATACAAAATACAAAATTAAAATTTATACATCAACAATAACAAGTACAAGCGAGGCATGGTTTAAAAAACGGTTGATGCGTGTGCGTCGAGGCGGTAAGGTTCGCCTTGAGCTAAAACGTTTTTAAACCTTGAAGCTAGGGTTATAAATGCATAATTCAGCAGAAAATTAGGGTTTCAAACTGTCGCCTAACTAAAAACCAACACTCATCTAATCAACCAAACAATTGCTACACAAATCCAGATTCAACGAACAAAACTTAACAGATTAAACAAAGATAAACGATCTATCATCCAAACAAGACAAAATCGGAAGCATTTTACATCAATTCTAAACCTAAAATCCAGAACTATGAACATGAACTGATGCTAAATCAATATATGAAGATGTGTAGAACAGATTAAAGCAAGTAAGAAGAACAATTACCAGCCGAATCGATGTGTATTCATCTAAGTTTGAAGTTTGAATCGAACAGCAGAAGTTTGTAAAGTTGAATTAAAACCCTAAAATTGATTTGAAATGTTGGTGGCTAAATACGGAGGCGGTGGATCCGAATATATCAATATAAATATAAATAAATAACATATATATAGTAGTTGTAGTAAAAAGGGGGAAGATTGCTGACGACAGAGTGACCCCACCAAACAACTCGATTGGGGGATATTAGATATTTACATGGAATATTTGTATGTTTCCTCGTTACTAAATAACACTTTTCATGCACAACTGGTATAAATATAATAGAGTTAAATACCTGGTTGGTTCATGTGGTTTACGAAAATTGCAGATTTGGTCCTAGTGGTTCACTAATTACATACTTGGTCTCGGTGGTTGTAATTTTTGCACTCGGGTGGTCCTTATCATTAACTGACATTAAGTTTTCCAGTTAACTGTGTGTAAAATGTTTGTTTTACCCCTAAGGTTAAAAAAGAATTTAAATCATCATCATCATCATCTTCTTCTTCTTCTTGTCTCCTAAAAATCCATACCACCCAAACAAGCAGCACAACCACCACCATATCACCTCCGCCACGATCTCACTCCACCCCCGAACACCCAACACCACCATCCCACCTCCGCCATTTCTCACCTCCACCTTATCGCAACTGGATCCGACTCGCCTAGGGTTCTTCCTCTTGTCAGAAGAATCGCTGATTCAAGTTATTCTAGAACTTCAACAAAACCCTAATTTATGCGTTGTAGATTCAAAATTCATCTCGTTTCTGTTCACCTTTCGAGATCTATCACCTCCGCCTCACTCATCGTTCAACAAATCGTATCCTGTAACGTATCCGAACGAATACTCACTGTTTTTCGCTAATTGTAACCCTGAATCGCTTGTAACGATGGATGTACGTACAGAATTGTATAATACGGATAACGGAGCTAAGGATTATCTATCTGCCGGTCTCACGCAGCTTCCGTCACTGTATTTTATCTTCTCTCTTGTGTATTTGTGTTCTCTAGGGTTTTGGATCTCCTTGTGTTTGAAAAACAAGCGATCTGTTCACCGGATCCATTTGTTAATGGGCAGGTTGCTTATTATGAAAGCGCTTAATTTGATCTGTGCTGCAGAGGATAAACATTATGTGAAGGTTACTGGTACTCCTCATGGTGGGTGTTTTGGTATTTGGGGGTGGAGGTGAGAAGTGACGGAGGTGAGATGGTGGTGTTGGGTGTTCAGGGGTGAAGGTGAGATGATGGCGGAGGTGATATGGTGGTGGTTGTGCTGCTTGTTTGGGTGGTAGGGTTTTTTAGGAGACAAGAAGAAGAAGAAGCTGATGATGATGATGATGATTTAAATTATTTTTTTAACCTTAGGGGTAAAACATACATTTCACACACAATTAACTGAAAAACTTAATGTCAGTTAGCGATAAGGACCACCCAAGTGCAAAAATTACAACCATCGGGACCAAGTGTGTAATTAGTGAACCACTAGGACCAAATCAGCACTTTTCACAAACCAAAGGGACCAACCAGATATTTAACTCAATATAATATGAACATATTTATGGGAAAGTGAAAGTGTGAAAAAAGGCTTATGTAATTACAACACTTAAAATACATAACGGTCATAACTTTTGCATTATATTAATCTTTATTAAAAAAACACACTATAAAAATAAGTATGGTGTTGCTTTAGTTTCTTTTAATTAAAAAAATTAATGTGTTATAATCTAATTACAAATGTCTATGTTTCTCATCATATTACACTAGCTCCCCAGTTTTTTTTAAATGTGTTATTTCTTTCGATGCTCAAACCCTCGACCTTCAAGGCAGGCTCCACTAACTCCCCCACCCATTTATACATTATTGTTGTTTTTAAATTATACCATAAGGTTTAAAAAATATAAAATTTAACTTGAGTATAGTAGTGTTATATAGGATTAAAAAAATAAATAAATTGTTTTTAAGTGTGTTGCACTAGGTGTGATTTTTCAACATGCTTTTATTATAACTAGTAATTTTACTTGTAATGCGTTGTCGTGGGGTCGCAAGATACAATAACTTGAATTTATACCATCAAATGAAAAACATGTTATATTTGACACGACTTGTTTTCGAACAAAGTTTACGTCAAAACATAAACCAACCGAAAATGTATATAAAAATAAGCATGAAAAGGTATTATATTTAACTCAACTCCTCGAAACGTAAACCAACTTGAATTTATATTGACCCGTACATAAAAATAAACACATAATAAAACAATGTTTTAAGAACCAATTGAAAACCTTTAATAAAAAAACAACTCGTTTTCGGAAAAAAATACTTCGAAACGTAAATGAACTTAAATTTATACTGACATTTACACAAAAATAAGCACGTAAGGAAATAGTGTTTTTTTAAGTTAAAGAATGAAACTATGATGGGCAAATGAGAGTTTAGAAACTCAAGGGAGTCGAAATGACATTTTACAAAAAAAGTTGAAACTTGAGCGGGGATAAAGCATGTATAAGGCCCGAAATAGTGTCATTATTGAAAGTTGAGGGGCCAAAGCCGTTAGGAGAATTCCCCACCGACTTTGGTTTTAAATATTATTCTAGGTTATTTACTTATTTGTTTTCTCACCTCTCTCCGATTTATTAAAGATAATCATTATTTAATTATTGGTGGTTATTATATTCATTAACAATTTAATATACAATTAACATGAATTCTTCAATTTTCTTAATTTTCATTGACTTTCAAAGGTATAACAATATGCAGTTGAATTTTGACAGAGCTTCGCTTCTAGAGTGTATAGTTAGTTCTCTCATACCCAACACACCTATTTATAAACATTGATGAGGTTTTTGGGACGGACCACTCATCCGCACGGATGAAGCACAGCTCATTCGTACGAATGAGGAACTTACAAAACAAAACCAAACTTACAAAGATGACAAACTCCTGTGTTCGGATTTTTCTTTTAGAATTCGAATTTTTCTTCACTTATTCCAATATCTGATGTTCTTTTTTCCTGTGTTTCACGAGGCTGCACAAACTCAACCACTTAATTTCAAAATCCAGTTCTTCGATTAGCAATCAGTTGAGTTTTAGCCATCAAGTTTAAATATTTAGCAACCATATCATCATTTCCTTCTTCCAGATTCAAAAGTATGAGTGTTCTTTTGTGAAAGAAAAGTTGACCCACCAGGTGTTTGATCAAATGCCTCAATGAAATGAAGGTTTTAAAAAACTTGTTTTTTAGCAATCTTGCGGAGTGGGTATTAGATTCGATTGTGTTAATCTTTAACTACCCGCCATGGGGTAAGGGGTTATGTGGGGTACCATTTAGAGGGTGGGCAACCCGCGGTTGCTGCCCTCCTTCGTCTTGTATAGAATTTTACCGGTTTTCTACCCCCCACAACTCATCTCGAGTTTGGTGTACCGTTAGTGTGATTTTTCTTCGGTGGCAGTTAACATACGCGCATGGATCCTACGAGGGGGGTCGGAACGTTAAGTCAGTGAGCCCTGTACAGGGCTCTGCTAGTGATTTAAGGACCTGCCCTTCAAACTTTTCCACAAATGTAAAGATGGAAAACCGGGGTCTGTGGGTTTTATCCTCCTACTTGAACACATGCAAAGCACCCACCTCAAAACAGAAAACCGAAGGCTATCTTTGAAGGAGGCTATCTCCAAGGACTGGACCTTTTTTGGATGTTGCGGAAGTTCTTAGGGCAGGGGATAAATGGTTATGTGGAAAGTGCATGGTGATGCATGCACTCAGTAGGGGATGCAAGCATGATAATGAGGTCATGTCGTTTGCCATTGTTGGGATCCGGAAACCATGTCAAGTGGTGGTTGACACAAACCCACCCCACCTAGCAGGGCTCGGGGGTGATGTTAACCTCCTCGATCGTGTTTTCTCCCTCCCTATTCAGACTGTTAAAAGCATTCCCCCCAGTTGCCGGTTGTTGTTTGCTCATGTTCTAACAGGTGCTTTGCGCAAAGTGATAGCGTCGCCAGGATCGGTCGACAATTGGGTCCAATTGTTTTTACTACCGCGTTGCACCTTGCGAGTGGTTAGACCATCCCCAGACAAGAGCGAAGATCAGGGAACAGGAAATCTTTGCAGTGTAGTAACATCTTGCGCGCGCTTACAGTTTGGAAAGATGGGTCTGGGTTTGACGATTTGGTCTCTTCCCTATTGGATAGCATGGGGGAGACGGGGGCTCCAAGGGGAGAATGTAGGAGAGAGGAAGACAAAGAAAGGGGCCCTAATATTAAGCAATGTCTTCGGAAAGTCAGGGATGGACATTTCACGGCTACGGTTAAGGTCCTATGCTCTAGTGGAGTTGCCCCTTTAGGTGATTCGACCTTGAAAGCTCTTATTTATAAACACCCAGTGGTGCCGCCCCCGTCCTTGCCTTCTAACCCTTTGGCCCAACCCACTCTTGTTGTTGATAGGGAGTGTGTGCTCAAATGTATTTGATCCTTTCCTAAAAGGACGTCATATGGTAGAGACGGGTTGCGGGCCCAAAACCTGTTAGATGCTATTGGTGGCGAGGGCTCCGTAACTTCCTCAGGTTTGCTTAAGAGCATTAATGAAGTTGTTAACTTATTGCTTGAGGGATCCTGCCCTAAGGTGCTTGCTGAGTTTGTTGCCTCGGCCCCCCTCACCCCCTTATTGAAGCCCGATAAAGGAATTCGGCCTATTGCTGTGGGGGGTATTTGGCGAAGGTTGGTTTCCAAGGTGGAAATGAAGAAGGTCGGGAAAGAAATGACCCAGTACTTGGGTGACTATCAATTTGGGGTGGGGATGCCAAATGGGGCAGAGACGGTGCTTCACAGTGCAAACAGGTTTCTCAACTCGTTTCATGCAGATTGTTCCTTCGCCTTGCTTACTGTGGATTTCTCCAATGTTTTCAACACGGTCGACCGCACAACCTTTCTCCAAGAGGTTCATCAGTGTTGTCACACCCTGACCCGCAGCGGAAATGGTAGTCGGGGCATGATTGAGTTTTTATCAAAGCTCATGACATTTACTATAAAGTTTCATATTTATTATTTCTATTTAAAAGAAGAAATTACAATAAACATACAAGCACAACATGTTCAAATACATTTTTCATGACTTCTTTATTTTTCTTCTAATGCAATTTCCTATGTGTTCCTTGCTTCAACCTGTCCACCTGTATCATGTGTAAAAATAGGGTTTTGGGTCAACAAAAGTTGGCGAGTGAATCTTATTTAAATATTTGAAAGAATTAGTTATATTGGTTATTTGAATAAAAATGTGCATAACCAAATATGAGTATACGTATATGTAAATTAAACCACAAAACACATAATATCAATTAATGCACACACACACATACCAAATGATGAACAATGAGATCAAGGCTCAATCAAACGGAGCCGATCTAATGAGGCACCTGATGCTCAACTCGTCTCCAACGAGGAACTGATGGGCCTAATGAATGATTTGCACGCAACTTGACAAAAATATAAACTCGCAATACAACAAACAACATTTACATCACACGATAATTCATATAATGGTAATAGCACACGATTTTGAATAAACGAAATGTATAAATGACACATGATACACCCCAAAACATGAATAAAAAGGGGAATTTGTAAGAATTCACTCACAGTGGGTGCGTTCCTTGATGATGATGAATGCGCACGAATTGAGGATTTGATCGACAAACGAGTACTAACCTAAAATAATAACGCGATAAATTGATAAATATAAACCGATTAATACTTTGATTTAGTATTTTTTTTGTTAGATTTTTAGATTATTTTTGTGGTATTTATTGGAATTTTAAACCTCCGAAATCATGTTTTTTTTATTTAAGGGTTTTTAATTAATTTTTAAGTAAAATATACATATAGAAAATTATAAATAAAAAAATAAAATACAAAAAAAAAAAACCTTGTCAGACCTGACAAGGGGGGTCTGACCGGTTCGATGCATGTTATAGGCAGCGTGTGGTGAGGCTCGAACTCGTGACCTCTCGGTTGCGTGCACGCAGCTCTTCCAACTGAGCTACGTGTCTAACCCGAAAGTATTCTGAATTTAATTATTCTTATACACTTACTGCTTTTAATCTGGAATTTAATTAATTAAAAATATTTTTAAACGGTCGAACCGGTGAGGAGACTCCGAATCGAACCCGTGTTTAGGTGATGTTTTGCACCCAGCCCTACCAACTGGGCTGGATGTCTAACCTGGTGGATTTAAGATCTTAATTATTCTTATGCACATACTGGAGTGACTCATACCCGGATTAAAAAGTTTGCTTAATTTTGCGAAACCGGAACGTATATAGACTCGAACCTAAGACCTTTTAGTTAAAATGCACACAGTCCACTGCTGGACTGTGTGTCTAACCTGGTTCAAACACCGGTTTTTATTTCTTTTAAACATGCTTCCAGTTCATCTTCTTCATTAGTTTCAAAAAAACTTACAGTTACTTTTAAAAGAAAGAAAAGCATGATTATTTCTGTTTGTTTAAACCTTCCTTGAGTATTAGGAACAGATTAAGACTAGAAATAAACGACGAGAGGTTAGAGATGATACCGAGCATAACCGAATCGAGGGCACCGGCCATCTTCTCCGGCGATGTCGGCTTCTCCGTCGTGACTTGCAGAATTTCCGGCGACTGTTTGACGGTAGCGAGAGGTGAAGGTGATTAGAGGGTGAATAACGAGTGAGTGTAATTCATAGGGGCTCGGTATTTATAGCAGTTTTCGGGACCGAATCGAGTCGGAATGGAGGTTATGTTCGTGATTTGTTAAATGATGGAAATGATCAATCATACTGATTTCGAAAAATCAGTGATTGCCATTGAAATGGAAACAAACAGTTGTTATGGAAGTGTGTTCGGTTGGATTCGTTTTGGCGGCAAACTCAAATTTCGTTCAAACTCAACTTGCGTTCATATAATATACGATTTCATCATAAACCGAATGAGGCTTCTCAGCCGACCGGTTAGAGTACGCTTTGTTACGGGTTAGGTTGCGGGTTCGATTCCCGGTCCATCTTCTTTTTTTTTTAAATACTCGAGAGACCTTGTTATATAGTTTAGATAATTTCACATTTAGTCCCTGTAATATTGTTTCAATAAATGCATAATTAGTCCTCATAGTTAACTTAGTAATAAACTAAGTTATTTTTATTATTTAGGTTAGTTAACTTAACTTAGATAAATAACATGATTAAATGATATATAAATGATAAAATAAATGAATAAATATTTGATAAATTAATTAATTGGAAAAAAAATTAAATATACGCGATAATACGGAGCGTTACAGTCTCCCTACTTTAGGAGATTTCGTCCCGAAATTTAGATAGTAATTGTAACTGGAAAGAGATGCGGGTTATTTTTCGTGTATTGAGTCTTCATGTTCCCATCGGGTCCTTGCTTTGACTCCCAACGTACTCGGACTAATATCTGAATATTTTTTAACGTAACAAGGGAGGTGTAATGCTTGGACTTTGGTTGAGGCGGTAACATTCCTAGTAAGGGTTGAATACCCTGCTACAGAAATCGCTTTTTGATGCCGAAGATGAAAAGCGTTGATGCATAGAGTTGATTGACTGGATATGATCTCATGCATAAGAGTTTGGAGAGAATTGATGCGTTGAAAAGATAAGGTTATATCAAAACAAAAACTTCAAATATGTCAATATTAAAACCTACACGGAACTTCTCATAACCGCCTGATAATGCTTTTGATCCTTTGACAAGAATACTTATATATAGGAAGTACCAGCGGCGTATCCACCATATTCTTGTCAAATTTTCATTGGCCTTGTCAGTAAGTTATGATTAGTTCTATGTGATTCTAAAATATACAAAACAAACACAACAGCCAAAGCTTGAGTCTCAAATCTGAAAGAACACATGACTGAATGATGACAGTACCTCTCTCGTTTGTTATGATGAAGGGGTCAGTCTATGAAAAAAAATGAGACACAACCCAACTTCTTTAAATGATGAGATCGAGATACGTCGTGATGTATGATGATATGAAAGTTAAATCAATGAGTAAAGATATAAAACAAAACTGTAATATCAATTCGCATTAAAATTCTTGGATACATAAATTCCCAATTTATAACAGGGATACGTAAAGATTGAGAAAAACATTAAGAACTAGACGGTTGGAGTTGAGTCTTGATTCTTGGTGAGGGAAGGCTAGTTGGGTTGTTCGTTTGGGCCGTTATTATCTTCAACAGGATTGGCGTTGATGTTGTAAGCTCTTCCTCTTGCTGGTGGTAGTGCTGGGTTTTCTTGATTTGCTTGGTTAACTTGGTTTGCTTGAGCTTGGGCGTTTATGATGTTAACCAATCGAGGGCACGTGTTTCTAAAATGGGTAGGGTCCCCACAATTAAAGCAAGCTCAAACATGTGGAAACATGGGGTATTGGGGTTGTTGATATGATTGGATCATGTTTTGGGTAGGGGGTGAAGCTTGGTTTTGAGGGATGCGACAAGTTTTGCTCAAATGACCATAACACCCACAATTAGCACACAATCAACAAGGTATGTTAGATGGATGGTGATAAAAACAGGTGTTGCATTGAAGGTGAGGTCAAATGTAAGGTTTCTTATGTGGGTAAGTAGAGTTGGGTGCTACTTGAGTGGTTGGGATAGCTTGGAGGGGTACGGCTTGTGGAGCTGGTTGATTGCCTTGGGTGACAGCGAAATTTTGCCATCTCGTTTTCTCTTAGGAGTGGGTTGAGAAGAGGATTCGGTCTGGGTTGAGTTTGAGGTTTCGGTTGATGCTTTATCCTTCTTCTTCTCCTTCTTGAAGTCTTCATTCCGTATGTGGTTTTCAGTGAGCTCTGTAGCTAACTCCATTGCTGCCACCAAAGTTGCAGGTGTGGTACTTATTACAGGGTCTTGAATTTTTTAAGGAAGACCTCGAATGTAGTGCTCGATCAAACGGTAGAGGGGAGTGAACAAGTTGGGGATCATCTGATTCAACTCAAGGAATCTATTGTTGTATGTGGTGTGGTCGCCCTCCTTTTGTTTCAAAGAGTAGAACTCATCTTCTAATTTCTTGATTTCGCTTCTTGGACAGAAACGTCTTGTCATGATCTCCCTCAACTCTTCCCAAGTCATAGTCATAGCATCCTCAGCACCTCGCTTGCCCTTCTCTGTGTTCCCCCATGTAAGTGCTACTCCGAACAAACGACCGTAGCATATCGCACCTTGCGATCATCGGGGCAGTCGCAATTGAGAAAAGTGTTTTCCATCTCCTCAAACAAATGGAGGAGAGCGGTGACACCTTTAGTCCCTTCGTATTTTGGAGGATCGCAGGATTTGAAATGCTTGAAGGTGCATTTAGTGGTGTTGAGAGGAGGGTTGGCGACATTTTGTCCTTCTAGATTGGTTGGGGTGATAGGATTGGCGACAAGGGCTTGTTGGACTTGAACTACAATGTTGGGTATTACGGCGGCCATTTGTTGACCGATTTGGACAGCCATGCACTCGCGGGATTTTCCTGATCTCATACCTCTACGAGAGAGACTAGAAGACATCTACAGGAATACGTATCGAGAGTATGAGTTTGACGTTTTAGGTGTCATGTGTCGTATTTAGAAATGAACATTCACAAAACAAATGAAGTAAATTAATTTGCTACATCCATAGGATGTCTTGGGCTTTGCTCATGTTTGGACCTCCATATGTCCCCTTACTTGGCCTTGGTAGTCATGTGGGCCCCCATGACTACTGGGCTCTGGTAGGGTTCATATTGGTGTTAGCCTGTTACATTCACGCTACCCGAATGAAAATCGTAAATACATGATTGCAAAGTATAGGTCGGAGGGTATCCTAGTATAGACACAGTGACAACTCAAAGTGGGGTTAGTTCATGCGACGTTTGGGTGTGGCATGCTTTGGCTTAATAGGTCCTTCGTACTCTCATCGTTGGTCCCCAGGTAGGCAAACTAGTCCGTTATATTGGATTTATACGATTGCCAACCTAGACAGGAAGTTTCGACTACCGGTACTCGTACCCTTCCAGTTACTACATGCCCGCCGTAGAACTTACTTTGAGGAGATTGAAAAACGAAAATACTACAAAATCTTGAATAAGGAAAATATGAGGATGATTTGAATATGTGAACATTGAAATATGGGTGATGAATGTATATGTAAGCATGTTATGTTTGACAACAAGTATAACTCATTAAGTATCACACAAAAGGATAGTGGAAGTGTTTACATGCATTTGTGTGTGTAATAAATACGAAACAAATAAACACCATGAGTTTGCATGTAACCACATAAACAATTAAAATCTAATCAACTATAGTATAGGCTCTAAGGGTCTAATAACCTATCCTATATCCCTATAGTCAAAAGCTCTGATACCAATCTGTCACACCCTGACCCGCAACGGAAATGGTAGTCGGGGCATGATTGAGTTTTTATCAAAGCTCATGACATTTACTATAAAGTTTCATATTTATTATTTCTATTTAAAAGAAGAAATTACAATAAACATACAAGCACAACATGTTCAAATACATTTTTCATGACTTCTTTATTTTTCTTCTAAGGCAATTTCCTATGTGTTCCTTGCTTCAACCTGTCCACCTGTATCATGTGTAAAAATAGGGTTTTGGGTCAACAAAAGTTGGCGAGTGAATCTTATTTAAATATTTGAAAGAATTAGTTATATTGGTTATTTGAATAAAAATGTGCATAACCAAATATGAGTATACGTATATGTAAATTAAACCACAAAACACATAATATCAATTAATGCACACACACATACCAAATGATGAACAATGAGATCAAGGCTCAATCAAACGGAGCCGATCTAATGAGGCACCTGATGCTCAACTCGTCTCCAACGAGGAACTGATGGGCCTAATGAATGATTTGCACGCAACTTGACAAAAATATAAACTCGCAATACAACAAACAACATTTACATCACACGATAATTCATATAATGGTAATAGCACACGATTTTGAATAAACGAAATGTATAAATGACACATGATACACCCCAAAACATGAATAAAAAGGGGAATTTGTAGGAATTCACTCACAGTGGGTGCGTTCCTAGATGATGATGAATGCGCACGAATTGAGGATTTGATCAACAAACGAGTACTAACCTAAAATAATAACGCGATAAATTGATAAATATAAACCGATTAATATTTTGATTTAGTATTTTTTTTGTTAGATTTTTAGATTATTTTTGTGGTATTTATTGGAATTTTAAACCTCCGAAATCATGTTTTTTTTTATTTAAGGGTTTTTAATTAATTTTTAAGTAAAATATACATATACAAAATTATAAATAAAAAAATAAAATACAAAAAAAAAACCTTGTCAGACCTGACAAGGGGGGTCTGACCGGTTCGATGCATGTTATAGGCAGCGTGTGGTGAGGCCTGAACTCGTGACCTCTCGGTTGCTTGCACGCAGCTCTTCCAACTGAGCTACGTGTCTAACCCGAAAGTATTCTGAATTTAATTATTCTTATACACTTACTGCTTTTAATCTGGAATTTAATTAATTAAAAATATTTTTAAACGGTCGAACCGGTGAGGAGACTCCGAATCGAACCCGTGTTTAGGTGATGTTTTGCACCCAGCCCTACCAACTGGGCTGGGTGTCTAACCTTGTGTATTTAAGATCTTAATTATTCTTATGCACATACTGGAGTGACTCATACCCGGATTAAAAAGTTTGCTTAATTTTGCGAAACCGGAACGTATATAGACTCGAACCCAAGACCTTTTAGTTAAAATGCACACAGTCCACCGCTGGACTGTGTGTCTAACCTGGTTTAAACACCGGTTTTTATTTCTTTTAAACATGCTTCCAGTTCATCTTCTTCATTAGTTTCAAAAAAACTTACAGTTACTTTTAAAAGAAAGAAAAGCATGATTATTTCTGTTTGTTTAAACCTTCCTTGAGTATTAGGAACAGATTAAGACTAGAAATAAACGACGAGAGGTTAGAGATGATACCGAGCATAACCGAATCGAGAGCACCGGCCATCTTCTCCGGCGATGTCGGCTTCTCCGGCGTGACTTACAGAATTTCCGGCGACTGTTTGACGGTAGCGAGAGGTGAAGGTGATTAGAGGGTGAATAACGAGTGAGTGTAATGCATAGGGGCTCGGTATTTATAACAGTTTTCGGGACCGAATCGAGTCGGAATGGAGGTTATGTTCGTGATTTGTTAAATGATGGAAAGGATCAATCATACTGATTTCGAAAAATCAGTGATTGCCATTGAAATGGAAACAAACAGCTGTTATGGAAGTGTGTTCGGTTGGATTCGTTTTGGCGGCAAACTCAAATTTCGTTCAAACTCAACTTGCGTTCATATAATATACGATTTCATCATAAACCGAATGAGGCTTCTCAGCTGACCGGTTAGAGTACGCTTTGTTACGGGTTAGGTTGCGGGTTCGATTCCCGGTCCATCTTCTTTTTTTTTAAATACCCGAGAGACCTTGTTATATAGTTTAGATAATTTCACATTTAGTCCCTGTAATATTGTTTCAATAAATGCATAATTAGTCCTCATAGTTAACTTAGTAATAAATTAAGTTATTTTTATTATTTAGGTTAGTTAATTTAACTTAGATAAATAACATGATTAAATGATATATAAATGATAAAATAAATGAATAAATATTTGATAAATTAATTAATTGGAAAAAAAATTAAATATACGCGAAAATACGGAGCGTTACAAGCGTTGCCCGTCAATCTATCAGTGGGTCCAATTTCTTTACGCCCAGCTTGGTAGGTTGTATGTTGGTAACGAGTGTATTGAGGCTATTACCAGAGTTCAACAAGGAGATCCCTTGGGGCCCCTTCTCTTTTCCCTTGCCTTACACCCTCTTATTCTCCGGGTTCAAGACCGCTGTGAACTCCCGTTTCATGCTTGGTATTTGGATGATGTTACGATTATCGGCAATGCCTCTGAGGTTGCTAAGGCCTTAGACATCATCAACGAGGAGGGGCCATCTCTAGGGCTTTATCTCAACATTAAGAAAACATAGGTTTTTTGGCCGACATGCGGCGGTTGGAAAGTTCAGGATGGGCTTTCCCGAGAGGGATCGGTAGACCAGAGAAGGGGGTTAAGCTCCTTCGTGGAGCTGTTAGTCGGGATCCTATCTTTATTGAGGAGTTGGCAGGGCGGCGGGCCTCGGGGGCGGTTAACCTCATGAAACTCTTACTGGGGATCCCTAGTGTGAACTCCTTCTGCTAAGGTCGTGCATGGGAGTTTCTAAGTTACTTTTTGGGTTGCGGACTTGTCAACCCCATTTGATGGAGGATGTGGTGTCTCGGTTCGTTGATGGCATTAGAGAGGCTATAGAAGACATAGTAGTGGGTGGCAGCCCCTTCTTTGGTGACCTACAGTGTCTTCTGGCATCTTTGCCAATGCGTCTAGGTGGTTTGGCATCTTCTCTACTTGAGATGTTGGGGCTTATGCCTTTGTGGCATCAAGAGCTCAGTCTTGGGAACTGCAGGATCATATCCTTCTGTAACACCTCGTAAAAACCCGTCCCGTAAAATTCCGACACGTGTCCCGCTGATCCTCAAATGCCATGTGCTTAATGAGAGGGACTAAACTTGCCAACATGTTAAATTATAACCTCTGAGTGGCAAGCTTTAAAATCAAGGGACCAAACATAAAAGAATGCAAATTTCAAGTTCTGGGAGGCAGTTACGGGACGCAAGCCAATATGGTTACGGTCCGTAACCATTTGAAAGTTTCATGCACCTGAGCAGAAACATGGCAGCTTCTGCTCCTGCCACCATGAGCGTGTTTTGCCACTACTCCTTTGCTCTTGACACGTCCCAAAACACATGGTAGCCTCTCAGAACTCCTGCTAACACATAGAGGGACTTGGTTCTTGATCCTCTAGTATAAATAGATGAAGGTTGCAACCATTTTTCTTGCACATTCTCTTATTTCTCCCCTCATCACTCTCTGGAAGTTCCTAGTCCTTGGGAGCATCCTACTAAGTTCTATTTTTGTGCTAGGACATTGTGTAAGTGTCCTTGATTCCCCTTTTAAGTTTTATTAGGCTTTGAGCCAAAGTCAAAGTGTTGACATAAAAACGCTTTGACTTTCGGCTAAGACCATTACGGTCCAGCCAATGTTCATAGCGAACCTGGCTACGTGATCATAATTAGGTAGGTGTTAATCCCTCAAGAGGGCACCTCCTGATACCACGTTTGCTTGGTCAATTGACGGGTCAAAGTTATATTAATAAAAAGTCAAACGGGTCAGTTTTAAATAAATTCATATCTAGCAATGTAGGTGCTATAAAATCAGTTTCAACACTTTAAAAACTTGGTGATAAGTATTAGAACATGTCTAAATGTGTTCGGTCCGTCAAGTCCAGGTTAAAGGTCGGTTCGCAACCGAAAGTCGCAAAAGCTGACTTTTGTTTTGACTTTCAGTTCTGACCCGATTTAGCAACCTTAGCTACTGAAATTGGGATGCCTTGTGACCATGATATATTGTACTATAACCCTCTAGAGTTATATGACACGGTTACTTAGTAATCCGAGTGTTTGTGCAAGTTTCCACACAATATGCCGAATTTTGCTAAAAAGTCCATAAGAGCTTAAAAACAAGGTTTAAACATACATGAGCATAAAATGAGTTATAAACTGATATACCAAGTCATTAAACTTGTATTGAGGCCAACTTTCTGATCTCAAACCTAAGAAATGGTTAATTCGCATAGTTTACACATTTTGCGACTAAATTACCCTTAACCACGTTAATTGCTTTAAACATAACTTTGGACTCAAAACTCTTACCTGCTGATGCAATATCATAATTAGGATTATTTGGGATATAAATTCAGATTATAAACTGGGTTTATATACAAGTCCATGTATTAAGTCCTTAAATGACGATATTGCCCTTTTCGACACCTAAAATGGATTTTAATCATTTTTAAGGAACAAAACCTATTATCTACTGATGTATTATATTACACAACATATTTTCATCATACAAATCTATTCATAACATCAGTTTAACTCAAATACCATGTAAATCGTCATTTAGCGACTTAATCGCCGTTTCGGCGCATAGTATGGTTTAAAACCATATTAAAGCATCAAGACTTGATACCTACTGATTTCAAAACTTATTTTAAACATATTTACAGTAGGTACATAGTCTAAACTCAGATTCCCAAATAATTCGTCAAGTGATGTGTGAAATGACCAAAATGCCCTTTCGAGCATAGTTTGGTCTTAAACTCTAAACCACACACATACTTGATATCCTATTGATATAACATCATAATTAAACTATTTTTACAGTAAGTTTATAATCATTACATCAGTTTGCTCATAAAGTCTTTTTATAAACCGTAAAATGACCAAAATGCTCGTTTAAGGCATAAATTGAATTTAAAACCGTACCGGACCAACATGTTGATAACTTACTGATATTACAACATGTTTAAAGTATAATGGCATATGAAACTTGTATAGGACTCACCCGGTTACCCGGTTTCACTTATATGCGTACGGTTCGGCCTACGTAACTAGTTTACGTAATTTAACTGAAACGCGTTTAACCTTATCATTTTAGTTTCAAAATGCAGAATATAACATGTTTACCCATATTAAACAAGTCTCCATACTTGTCGGGTTTAAACTACATTCTATTCCGGTCATCACTTAATCCAGCGTTTAGTACCGTTATTACACTTAAGCTACCCGGTTCGAGTCTACAATGTAGATAGGACCCGTTAGCATTCTAATTGGTTATAAACACCATCATTTCCAGACTAAGAGCCTCCCGGTAGATTGCCAACTAAGCTTACTTTTGATTGTTCGCTGAGTTATTAAATTATTGAAGAATTAGCTCAGGTAAATACTTTTAACTTATTTTCCCTATACGGGCTTGGGATACGGTATAATAATACTGCTTGGTCGGGTATGGGATCATGTTATCGGATTGTGATTTACTAAATCCTTATAACCCGTTTTATTCTGTATTGTTTCATAACTTAAACATTGGGGGTTAATTCGACCATGTCTGGGATATCCTTGGCTCATTTAAGTTACTAATGGCCACGACCTTAAGCGCGGGGTGTAGGCATACACCTGATAGACGCTAATGCTAATAAAATATTGAATCCCACTGGTGGATTATTTAAGTGGCGTGTCGATTAATCGGGTTACTCGGTTTCTGCACCGGACCCCATATGTATTGACAAACATGTAAAACTGTAAACAAGGTCATGTTGTACTATCCCAAGTTATTTAGAAATCATGCCAAGTGCACCAAAAACCATTTTTAAATAAACGTTTACAATATGAGTCGGTTATTAGTATTTACCAATGAAAACTGACGTACTTTCAAAAGACCAAGTTACAGGTGGCAACACGCAATAGATCGGGAGCTGCGCTATTGTGACAATAGATGAATTTGCAAGTCTCTAGGTTGCTTAAAGTCTGTTGAACAATACTTTGTATATATTTATTTCGATCCGCCTGTGGATCTTTTCATTACAAGCCTTGTAATTTATTTTGAACTTTGGACACTCGGTTTGTAATAGTAATTTAAATCCAAGACTTCCGCTGTGTTGTGTTTGTTTGGTTATGATGTTATCAACTACGTCATGATATTTCTCAACCGGGCCCACCGGGTTACACGTGGAAATAGGGGTGTGACACCTTCGAAACGGTGAGTTCGTCGGGCTTGACCCGGACTATCAGCAGGCGTTCGAACGCTTAAATGTCTCTCTCCCAGACTTGGATATTGGTTCTCTAATAAGGACACCGCCCCCTCAAAGTCACAAAAAACTTTGGCGAATGCTCTGTTTAGCAAAATCGCTCAAAGCCTAGGAGAAGCTTTTGATTTGTCATCCCGCCAGAAGGCGGTGTTTGAGTGCCTGAAGGGTCCTCATGCTCAGGAATTTTTGACCGTTATCCCGATTGAGGGGTTGGGACAATGCATGTCTGCAGTAGAATACAGAGCCATTCTCAAATATCGGTTGATGATCCAATTGTACCCGGAAGATGAAACATGCCCGATATGTCGTAAAGCTTGCATGGATAAATACGGGGAGCACGCAGTTCATTGTAAAAAGCTCCATGGGTTTAAATATCGGCACGACTGGGTGCGGGATGTTTTGTGGGACATCTTTAGAAGAGCTGTGATTTCTGCTAAGAAAGAGGCCCCTGTGAATTTCCTGACGGACCCTATGGAAGGAAGATCTACTGTGCGAGCAGCGGATCTGCTCGTCTTTAGCTGGGCTAGGGGGAAACATGCTTGTGTAGACCTCACGAGGGTTTCCCCTTTGGTTGGTTTAAGGGAAAACGGGTTTGTAGCTGGACAAGCAACAAGAAAGGCAGAATCAAAGAAAGTGGATAAGCACGCTAAAGCTTGCGCAGAGAACCAGCATGTCTTTGTCCCTTTTGTCTTTGATACTTTTGGCTCTCTAGCGTCAGAAGCTATCCACTTCTTGACGAGGGTTCAACGGGTCGTCCACAACAATTGTTCAACCCCAAGGGGGCAGGGGTTTGTGTTTGGAAGGTTAGGGTTTGCAATTCAGAAAGGGTTGAGGGCGCAGCTTGTTGCCCGTCTACCTTCTGTTTTGATGTAACTTGGCATGCTAGTTGATTGTGTTTATCGTAAAAAAATATGTATCAATGAAAAAAAACCTATTACATTGTTATACTATTCAATAAATCATGACTCGACACTAAGACGTAGAAAATAGACATTATGCACCAACACAAAGTCCCTCTATACAAATGAAGACAACTCTCTTATTTATAGTAAGTCATTAGAGTCTTGAAGTAAACTCGTCGCCTATAGTTTTCTTCATGCATCACCTTCACAATTCCGATAGGTGTCACCTGAACAGTTGCCAAGTGCCGCATAGATGTCGTATTTACACAATTTCTCGTCAACCCGTAAGGTCATATATAAAATGTCACTCATTTTTTCTCGAGGGCACTAAATTGAAAAATAATGTTTATATATATACATTTTAAGTTGGAGGCTTAACAAAGTGTTAACTTACCTTAATGGTTTTTGCGCTGGTTTCTAATGTGATATAGCCGCGTTCGATTTTCGCTTTCTTCTTTACTTTGTCTAATGTCCCGTTTTAGATTCTGTTTGTTTTTTATTCTTCCTCTGTAAATTAATACAAAACCAAAACCTCTCGGACTCTTATAATTCATTGTTAAACCAAAACCTCTCGGACTCTTATAATTCATTGTTGTACTTTTTTAAAACTAAATAACAACACGTGCATTGGATGGGTAGGCACATGGTTGGTATTTATTTACAATCTACTTTTAAAGAAGCATGAACTACGAAGATTTCTCATGTATTTTTTTTTAAGTAAACTCAAAACACCTAAAAGCTTATTAGCAATGAAAGTCTTTTTCTTTTTAGAAAATGAAGCTCAAAACACCTAAAACTTTTTGTTGAATCGTTGGCTCTTTGCAATCTGGATAGTTTTGTCTTTAATAATATAATTTTGACCCAATATGTAAAAACTTAAAACCTAAATTTTTTAGCAATATTGATCTGTAAAGTTTAGCTTAAATGTAAAATGTATGGTATTGATCCATTAACCTAACAAGTAACAACAACATTTAAAAAAATAGTTTATATAATTTAATTCGTTATGCCTAGGGGCCTTTTTTCTGGCTAGTACATGGCACTTGAATCCTCAAGATCGGCCGATCATTAATCTTTTATAGTGTCTACAACCCTTGAACGAAGAATGGGTAGATCATGAAGACTCTTCAGCGGTGAAAAAAACCAATTTTCAACATCTTTGAGAAGGAATTGGACACCAGATTTTTCTGCTTTCTCTAGATTTCAACTGTGGGCGTGTGAAATGAGGAAAGACAGAAGAGGACATGTAGCAGAGAAGAAATGTGGCATAGAAGCTACATGAAAGAGTTTACACAATACCTCACCAAGTGTATCGCGAAGGAAAGGGCGATGCCTTGTAAATGAAAACCATACATTGCAACAGATAGAAAAAAGCCGAAGCAACAATTTGTACGTAGAACAGCCTTTCTACAACATCACAAAGCACATAAAACAAAATATGCACATAATACAACCTCTTATGCCTAAAATTGTTGCTAATTTATATTATATAAATTATAGTTTTCTAAATAAATTTATCATTTACTTAAAAACTTATTAGTCTCCAAATATTACTAAATTCAAAATTATGTTCAATAAAGTATGATAAAAGGGAAGAATAATGATAATAACTATTTATTTATGAGTGACTTCTAAAAAATTCAATTATTTAATGGGTTGGATGCTTTGAATGGTAAAAATATGTCAAATAAAAAAAAACTAGATGGTATTAAAAATATCAAATTTTAGCCCTTAATTTTAATATGTATTTATATTTCTATATTTATTATGATTATAATTTAAATTAACTTATCTGTGTTAGAATGATATTTAAAGGGGTATGTACACTTTAGTTAAATTAACATTTATTAATAAATAAAAAACTACTACACGGTTGAAAAAATTGTTTCAAAAATTAAATTTACATAATTTTCAAATACCATGTCAAACTTCATTTTTAAAGACATCTTGACGACTACATGTGTTAACAAATGACATATATTTTATTTAACACGTATAATACATGATTTTATTCGGTCTGTACAATACACAAGTTTTTAAAGACATAATTTCTTTTTATTACTAAATATAAAACATTACATTTATTCAACCCGTGTAATACATTGGATTAAATATAAAAGATAAATAGGATAAGAATTTAAATTTAAATTAAAGGTATGACAACTTCAAAGGTCATTTAAATTTCAAAATTTAATGTCTTTTTTTACTTTTAACAGTAACTTTATGAAAGTATTGGTTTTTGCCATAAAGAAAAGGAAAGTAGTTAATTTTCCATTCTATTATTTTTTATTATGAATGAATTAAAAATCATAGGCATTAGATAAAAAGTTAGATTATAGTGCTGCAAAGTTACGAAATTAACTTGAGGGTGGGACATACTCAAAGATTGTAGGGATGATGGGTGCATAAGTCGTAGAAAAGAAATCCTATTTTAATGCCCAAGTTTATTTATGTGACTACATTATGTCTATAATAAATAATATCATCATTATTATTATTAATAATATTTAGGAAATGTTTGTTTACTTCTTACTAGTTCAACACTTAATGATTCAGACTGTTTGTTTCGCGAACAAATGTCTGAATGGTTCAGACATTTGCCTCTGAATGGTTAAGCATTATACAGAGTCTGAATGGTTAAGACTTCTAATCTGAATTAGTAAGACATTTGCCTCTGAGCGGTTAAGCATTATACAGGCTCTTAATTGTTCAGACCTCTTACTGGTTCAACACTTCAGATCTCTTACTGGTTCAACACTTAACATTAAAAAGTTGTCAAAATGCCTCTTAGTCTTTAAGAAAATCTCACAATTTCTAACACTGGCAAGAAGACCCAAGCAGAGTTTGTGTGATTTCAGAGACGGTTTATCTAATGTTATAACTTAGACAAATCAATATTTTTTTTATGATTAGATGTTTGATATGGAGTTCACAAGACAAAGTTGTGTAAATGGTTTGATATTTTATTTGATATTGAAGTTTATAAAAAAATGGTTGAAAAAAGTGCATTTAACAACATGCATTTATAAAATTTTCAAGAACGAATATAAAAGCCATGAAGATTGCATAAATAACTATAAATAAGACATAAATAAAAAAGAAGTGATTTAAAAGATGACAAAATTACAATTAAAATTTTCTAAAAGTTTCTGCCTAAACACATAACTTAAATTTAAATTAAATAAATTCACCTAAATAAAGAAAGCATGCAAAAATTTAAAACTTAGCATCTAAGATACAAAAATCATCAAACAACAGGTTAAATAGCATTAGCCAAATCTTTAGAAAGTTTATTTGTTTAAATTTAAATCATAATTAATGATATTTAGAGCTAAAAACATAAAAAATATAAAATAAAATGTGTTTTTAATACTAAATTTAATGATTGGGCCCACCCATACTTCCATGCAGCAGCCCAACGGCCCATCGCCATTGAGTGTGCCAGCGTGGGGCATCAATTAAACGCCAACTCACTCCATTTTTCTACTAAAACCAAACTAAGGTGTGGGGTATGGGGTGGGGTATGGGGTGGGGTTGGGGCGTGGGTCGGAGGGCAACGCTGGTGTTACCACCCTGGGTGGGCATGGCTTATGGCGTGCCCATTAGGTGGGGCTTTGACACTCGACGTTGGACGGGGCTACCCAGCTGAGGTGGCGGGTTTAATTGGCCAACATTATAGGCGGGTTGACCAAGCGGTTGACCGGTTGAATTTTAAAAACCAACCGTTGGGTGACGGGTTTTAATGTTTTTTTATGTATTTTGTATTTTTTATGAGTTATTAATAATATTTTTAGGTTTGTTTATAAAAAAAAGAAAATAAATAAATATACATGTGGCCTAGCCACGCGACCTAGTCATGCCCCACCATACCCACCAAATTGTGATGTGACCGGCGATGCCCCTCCTTTGACACATGTCGACCTCCGCCCCACCATACCGCAAGGGCTGTTTATTTAAGTCTGAATGGCTCCATTCAGCGATGAAAGGTTAGGTGTTTGGTTCACCAAATAACCATTCAGATCTGAATAGTTCAGCACCTTTTGACATCTGAATGAAACTTATTACATGTATACCCTTGTGCCCTAATCAAACACAGCTCCTCTTCTTCAACAGCCGCATCTTCCCATCCTCTCCTCCACACAGTCGCCGACCTCCACTCCTCACCTCCACAGAAACGGCGACCTCCTCCACTCCGCACCTCCACACAGTCGCCGCCCGCATTCACTCGGAACCTCCACAGCAACATCGAACTCCTCCACTCCAAACCTCCACACAGTCGCCGCCCTCACCCTCAATCGGAGCTCCACAGCCGCCGCCCTCTTCCTCCACGGTCGATTAAGGTATCTGTTATGACTTTGAAGCTTTTAATTTTGAAGTTATTTATTTGAATTTTGATTTTGAACAAGTTTGAAGCTGAATTTGTGTTGCTGTATATCTAACAAGTTTGAAGTTGAATTTGTGTTGCTGTATCTCGACTTCTTTATTGAAATTATATATGACCTCTTGTAAATGCAAACCTAACAATACACACACATTGATATTTAACAGTAGAATGAATGTATTTAAAACAGTAAATTTTCATTTTCGTCTGGGACATTTGCTATTTTCGTCCAAAATGACACTTTGGTATCATTTTGGCCCCCTTGTAACTTTTTGCTATTTTCGTCCAATTTCCTAACCTAGTTACTTTATAACGTTAGATGAGTTATTTTTGAAAGAGTAAATTGCCATTTTCGTCCCTGAGGTTTGAGCACTTTTGCCATTTTTATCGGTATCCGCCTATTGTTCATTTCACAACCTATTCAAACACTTATATGTTTAGTTTACAAAAACAATAAAATAATTAGGGGTAACTTTGTAGAATAGTAACCAAGTTTTAAAGTGTTTAAATTAGATCACTCAAGTTTCAAAAGTGTTCCAATCAGGTCACTCAACATTCATTTTTTATTAAAATTAAGGGTTTTTTCATCAATTTCATAAGTAACCATGGTGATGTGAATTTTTGTTTCTTTTTTCCCTTTCATTTGATGCTAACGTCCAGTGATGACGTGAATTTTAACTTGTTTTTTTAATTTTTAATGTAATTAAAGTGTTTTTATTTTTAATAAATAATATTTCACATATTAATCTAATCCGACTTTAGCATCTTATGCTCCATTTTTCTCTTGACACATGAAAAAAAGGACATGACTCAATTTGAATGTTAAGTTATCTAATTGGGACAAAAACGATACGAGTGACCTAATTAGAACACTTTTGAAACTTGGTTACTATTCTGTGACATTTTCCCAAATAATTAAACTGATTGTAAACAAATATTCAACTGGTTTATAAGAAAGAATACATCACCCAAGTTAAACCCATCTACCATTATTTAAAATATATATTGAAGGATAAATTAATTGAATAGTGGCAAAAAAACCGCCTTGAAATTCCTTAGTAAAATTCGGTACTACTACAGGTTTTTACCGAAAAATACCGGTACCGATACCGTTATTAACCGATACCGAAATTCAAAAAATCTAATACCGGTACTGGTACCGTTTATAATACCGTTTATAATTTGTATACCGATAAAAAATCTCATCCGTAGTTTAAACCTTGGCACCACCAGTTTCCTTGGCCGGGGATAAAGATCATGTATCGCCAAACGGTGAAAACACCAGCAGGGCTCATGGGATCGTGTTAAAAGTTTAACCTTGATCAAATAAAAGAAGTCTCTTTTATACAAGTTCTAAAACTATTTCTATTCAGATATTTTAATTTCTATTTCAATGTTGGCACTTATTATCTATAAGAAAATGTTAGAAAACTGGTACTGATAAGAACCGCAAGATAATCTGAAACAGAAAACAGAAACAGTTAACATGAACCGGGTTTGTGTTTGACACAATTCCCTTAAACAGATTTGCCGTCTGTTCCTAGAGTAAGCCAGTTCCAAACAGCAACCGAGTACTGCCGGACTTGAACACTTGCCTGAAAGAAAACAGGAAGATGCTGTAAGAGATCGAGGGAGAAGAGATAGTTGTGGTGTGTCTCAACTGAGCAACCTTAATCAGTTTATACAGCTACAAAGTTATAACCGAAATCAACCTCTCCCGGGTTTTTCCGGAGCTGCATTCGTGCCCGCAGTACGCGCGGGCATACACGAGTACAACTAAATCTGGTTCCAAATTTTGCACCCCCTGTGCGCACACGCGTGGGACTTGTGGTAAAACATATTACAGAGGAATATTGGATATGTAAATGCTTTACCTTATATATATACCCTTTTTCTTTGTCTCCACACCAATGTGGGACAAGTGAGACTACCATTCACACACCCAAAATTCCAACTGAAAACACTTGTTAGGTTATTCAAACCCAACCCCTTGCAATAAAAGCTATCATATGACTTTCAAGTTTCAACACAATAAACATGTAACCAACATACCACATTACACTAATCCAAAGTTAATACACCACCAAATTCATTACTTAATTATGTAATATAACAATATAAACATAATTAAGAAAACTCCCACACTAATCACTCACATAAACCTTCATTATTTCTGTCCATAATAGTAGACCTCCTTTAGCATTGTGATCACAATCACAAACCGCACAAGAACTTTATTTATGACTTAGATACGGGATATTAATAACGGGACAGAAGCAGGGGTGTCCTCACCCATGACCGGGTGGAACAGGTCGAGCTCCCCATAACGTTCAAGGACCCGCATTCTGCAGTCCTCTGCAGCCAGCTGACCAGTGTGGTACGCACCATGTACCGAGCCAGGGTGGTCGGTACTCGTT